>CM053569.1:60337012-60513643 GCA_028646485.1 Cryptoprocta ferox | reverse complement strand
TCTGTGAATTTCCTGATCTTTTAAACCTAGAACAGGAAAAATAGTAGTAGTTATCTTTAAAAGAGATACTTGGTCTAAAAACCAGGTTATATATTGAGCAGATGAGAAAAACAAAGCAACAATAAATCATTTCTTCTATAAAATTGGTAGGAAAGGAAAAGGAGAGAGCTGGAGCTATAGTTTAAATAAGAAGCAGTGTAAGGTGGGTTTGAGTTTTTTCGCTTGTAAGCAGGGGATCAATGGAGAATTATTTCTCTATTAAGAATGAAAATGGTTAGTTTTTTTCTATGTATCTATTAGGTAAAATGCTTTTCACAATATAGTTTGTAAATACACATGTCTTGACTTTTATTTGGCTTTGACCCTTAGAGATACAGTACTCAACTGTAAGATTCCAGTGTGATCTTAACCTTCGTAGAGACCATGTTATTTGGGAAAATGGGTTCAGGAGTCCCAGTGCACATTTGGCAGATTGATGATCTGAACACGAACTCCGTATTTTGTATCAGACATCCTCTGAAGGTGAGAAAATGCCAATAAGGCTATCTAAACGATGCAGACTTTTATATTTAAATTACACACATTATTGTCCACAGAACAAAAGTATTCTTTAAAAGTAAACAGATTAAAGAAGGTCTTTGGCACACTATTTTGAATTCAGATCTAAACAGTGGATGGAGTGTTTAATTCTGAGCTTATCCCTGACCATTGCTTTTCGGATAGAATAAAAAATCAGACATAGAAGTACTAGACGATTATTACCAGGGTTGTAATCGTAAGTTAGTATCAGTGGCCTTGAATTTTAACTTTAAAACTGAAATCCAGAAAGAAATGTATCCTGTGTACTCCGAGTGAAAGAAGATGAAAAGCCATTACATAGTGTTTTCACATCTGACGTTATAAATCGCAAAGACACGCAAGGGGCCTTGCTTGCAGCTTTTCTCCCGCCTCTAGGATACATTTCAAGCATCTTTTGGAGTGCCTTTTACCCGCTGTCACTTTATTCTTCAACCAGAGAAGAAAAGGGAAAAGACTGTTATTAAGTTTCATTTTTCCCAGGACCATTTCATCAAAGTCTATGAGATCACTGAACAGAGTTATCAGCTGCCTGAGCCCAGGGCAACAGACAGCAAATGATGCCAAATTCAGCTTTAGGGAAGAAGCAGAGTGAAAAGTTATCTGAAATATCTTCTATTAGCATTTATATGGACATTAATTAAGGGAATGGTTGAAAAAAGTCAGTTGTTTGAGAAAACTGAAAAGGAGGAAGCTTGATGGCAACTCCTGCCAATGCTCCTGGGAATAACACCATTTAAAAGTTGAATCACATCTCCGGTTCCAAAATTGTAATTATTACTATGTTAAATATAGAGACAATGGAAAATGTCAGAGAGAAAGGAAATGTATTAGGAGATTTTCTATATATAAGGCAGTACTAATTCTTTTTTTTAAATTTAAAACAAATGTTTATTTATTTAAGAGAGGGAGGAGTGGGGGGGTGGTTAGTCAGAGAGGGAGAGAGAGAATCCCAGGAAAGTCTCCACCCTGTCAGCTTGATAGGGAAAAATCTGTTATAAGAGGGCCAACCGGACAGATAGGAAAATTCCAGTCCCCGACTTAAGACCCCCTTCCGGGTTCTTCTTCCCACCCCGCTTGTCGCACGCGCCAAATTACTACTAATGCGGAAGTGAGAGACTCTACCTCGTTCCCTCTGCTTCCGCTCAGGCTCAGACCTCTGGAGAGCGATCTCCTCTGAGCCCGCCGGTGTAGAAGAAGCCTCCTGCCTTCCAAGATCTTGCTTCTTCCACCGGGTGATCCAGACCAGGTCCCGTAACCTTTGGTTCCCTGACTGGGAACCCCAACCGCCCTGGCCTGTTGTTGCCACCGGTGTGGGAAAATGGCGAGGCCGTGACCGAACGAGGAATCGCGAAGGAGGAGCGCGTCCCTCTCGGAATTCCGCAGTCTCCCGCTCTGTCGCCTCAGGCGGACCTCGGCCGCCCGAGTTCCCGCCGGACTGGAGGAGACTTGGGAGGTGAGGACCTGGACCTGACGTCGGATACCGGTAAGGCCTGGGGCCCTAGTTCAGCCAGGCCCACCCACAGGGGTGGAAGGGGGAGCTGGTCACTCCCTGGAGACCCTAGTGATCTCATCTGTAGGAATTCTGTGGGAGGGAATGTAATAACCTCTGGTGTGTATGTGAGTGTGAATGTGCGACTCCATGTGGCTTGCCTGCCGGGTTCATTCTGTGGCTCCACGGGTGGGCACCCTTAAGGTCCCCAAAGGCCCACGGGGTCTGAGTGGGCCCGTCTGCGATTCCGAGGTGAATGGCATACAGTCTGTGGTGGCATCGGAATAGTTTCCAGTCCTTAAGTCACAAAGCTGAGACCACTGTGGCTAAGCGTCACCTAAGTTACTTCTGGACACAGCCAGACGGGCATCTGACTGGTCCCCTCATTAGAGGGGGCACCCCTACCCCTCCGACTGTCCTTGAAACTGTCTCAGGGGAACATTATGGGGTCGGGACAGAGCACAGAAAGGGTTTTCAGGAGACTATGGAATTAAGGTGACCCCTGGCAAGTTAAGGACCCTATGTGAGTTAGAATGGCCCACTTTTGGTTGTAGGATGGGCTTTGGAGGGAACCTTAGATGTCCCAATGGTCTGCTGCATCTGGCATGTTGTCACCAGAGACCCAGGTTACCCTGATCAGTTCTGGTACATCGACTCCTGGTTAGAGATTGCCCAAACCCTTCCCCCTTGAGTGTGATTTACCTGCAAAAAACAGGGACAGGCTAGGGCCTTAGTGGCCTCGACAAAGTGGCCAAAGGAAGGTCAACAGAAGTGCCAACCTCCACAAATTCTCGCCAGTGATCTGGAGAAAGAACCAATCTTGCCCCCACCATATGAACCCCCCGGTTCCCAATACTCTGCCACCTTCGGTCTCCCCAACACCTCCAGACTCGACAGATCCTCTCTCCCCTGGACCAGTGGCCAGGTTGTGCCCTCGACCAGGCGCAGATACTCTCCAGATGCTGGTCACAGCCGTGGGTACCAAGAGGCTCTCCTTCAGGGGATCAGAGCAGGGGCTAAGAATAAGAAGCCCATGAATATGACCAGCAGCAAGGGGAATCCCCTATGGATTATTATGAGAAACTATGCAAAGTTTACACCCCGTTTGACCCTGAGGCACCAGAGAGCCCTGACAAAAGAATGGGGAAGATCCATCCTCCAAAAAGGCGGGAGGCCCAGAACCTCCTTAGCAAGGGGTCAATGAACCTACTCCAAGGAGAAAGGACAATAAAAGAATAAACGTCCCAACTGCGGAAAGTCCCCAAAACCCAGCACAAGAACCCTGGGAAAAAATAGGAATAGATTCAGATTGAGGGGGACCGGGCTTACTTCTTGCTGGCCCCCATGAGCCAACAGTCAAAATCAAAGTAGGGGGCCAAACTATGACTCTTATGTGAACTCAGGGGCCACACGGTACAGCAGGAGTCCCCTACCTACCTGAGTGCCCTATCCCTCTCCTCAGCGGGAATATACTCTCAAAGCTGGGGGCCCAAATAACCTTTGAGGCAACGGGACGCACCAGCCTCTAATTAAATAAAAAAAAATGGAGGCTATTCTGCACCCAGGCCCAACTGAGCAGACCACCTGAATTCAGGACTGCTTTCCCCACTGTATGGGCTGAGGACAACCCCACCCCCACCGCAAACCGGGCCCCTGTCACCATCAGCGAGGAGAAACGAGTCAATATCCACACCGACTCCTGGTGTGTCTTCACTACTGTACAGATACATCGGGCAATCTACAAAGAGAGGGGCCTCCTCACCGTGGCAAGAAAGACCATCAAAAACAAGGAGGAAAAGCTCCTCGAAGCTGTCTGACTTCCAAAAGAAATTGCAGTTCTGGACTGCAAAGGACACCAGAAGGAAGACAACCCTGCAGCATGAGGGAATCGTCTAACAGACAAAGAGGCCAAGATAGCAGCTAAGAAGGAGGTAGACATAGCCCGCTTCCTTATCTGCGCCGCAGCCCCCACCAGGAGTCCAAAGAAGAAATTGTCCCCCGGTTCTACTTACCAGCCACAACCCACAGCGGTAACGGGCCTGCGTTTGTGGTGGACCGCTTACCATCCTCAAAGCTCAAGGAAAGTAGAGTGGATGAATTGCACCCTCAAGGGAACCTTAGCCAAGTTCTGTCAGGAAGCAGCCATGGCTGAGTGTGGGGGGCCCAGCAAGTGGTATTAACCCCGGCTTTTATTTTCTGTATTCTGATGTTTTGACATCTGGGGCCTTACTGACTCTGGAGGAATCACCCTTCCCAAGGTTACACCTATTCTTGCTCACCAGCTAGTGTGCTTTTCAAATGTAGACCAACCAGTCCTGAGCCCACCTCCGCAGCCACCTCCTCTAGCAGGCTCTCACACTCTGGGCTACTATCTGTCTGCCCTAATCACTTCCGAGGCCCAGTACGACAATCAGGGACAGCCCTACAGCGCAGAGCCTACTGAAATTATTTCAGCTAGCCAATCCTAAACCTGCTGACCCTACCTCGCCTGTTTCTTCCCACAGAAACCACAATCAAGTCTCCTGCCCCCATTTTTCCTCCTCTTCCTCTGCCTCCTAACCATCCCCCAGTGCTTCCCCATATGGCCCCCTGTGGCCTGACATGCACCCTCATCTTGGGAATTGTAACAAAATATCATTTCACTGGTAATCATCTCCCAATCTGTTGGCCTCACCATACCTGAATAATACTTAAACCTATTTCTAAACAGGGATGGGGACAGGAGTAAATTCCTTTTTAGAAGATCTGAAAAGCTGACCATAAAATTCTATTGGATGGTCAGACCAAGCCATTTTGTAGATGGTCCTAGGTAGAGACTCATTTTCTGCTGCTTAAAATTTCCTCCTTAGGGGCCACCTAAACTCACCAGCATCATCTACTGCTCTTCAGAGCCCATAATTGGCTCTACTGGTTAGGTAGTTACTTTTAATTAGTCGATTGATTAGTATGTTGATAATATGCTCACAGCTTTGGGCAGAGAACTGGATGGATTTTTTCCAAGAGGGCAAGGACACATTGTCTCTTTAAATCATGTAATAGGTTTGTCTGTATTTGCAGAATAGGTGTCAAGTGGTGGTTCCTACATCTGGATGACCATGAGAATCACTCGTAGAAGACATAAAATGCACCTTTTCTCAGGCCTCACCCCAGTTTTTCTAAGTAATTCTGGTGACCCGCCAGGTTTGGAAACTCTGAGACAGCACAGCTCAAACCAGCACTTCTTAAACTTTAATGTGCATATGCATCCCCTGAGAATCTTGTTAAACACAGATTCTGATTCAGTGGGTCTGAGTGGGACCTGATACTGCATTTCTGGCAAGCTCCCTGGAGCAATAACCACATTTTAAGTAGAGGGCCCAGGACACAATGCACCTGGGGGACCTTATGTAAAAATCCAGATTCTTGAGAATTTGCCTGGAGGTTCTGATTCAGCAGAGTGGCCTGGACCTAGGAGTCATTTCAGATAATTTTGTCATCAGATTATTTTATCATTAGGATATACCAGCCTAAGGAAAAATATCTGAGTGTCATGTAATAATGACAACACGGTAACAGAAAGAATGTGTTTATTCAAGTGATGCCTATCAGCACCTGCTGATCACCAGCACTGTGCCGGGATGGGGGGCTGCGGGGGTCAATGAAAACAGGAATTCTTGGTCCTGTGAGGGAGATGGCAGCTGAAAGAGTAAACTTCTCAACAGCTAAAACAACTCTACAGAGTGATAAGTGCTTGGAACACCCTAAAGCCTGGTAAGGAGACAGCGTCCCAGAGAATTGCTGCTGATTTGCTAAGAGCAACAACGACTGTGATAGCAAGGATGGGTAGCTTGTGAGGAGCAGATCTTACAAGTCCGAGAGTGTTGAGGTATTTTACATGGATGGTCCTGTTTCCTTCTCACATCAAACTATGGCAGATCTACTGTTCTCTTCATTACACAGGTGAAGCAGCTGAGGTTTACAGAGGTTTAAAAACTAGTCTTTTTAAAAATTTTATCAAAGTTATATTTTTTAATGTTTATTTTTGAGAGAGAGAGAGCACGCAAGCAGGGGAGGGACAGAGAGAAGGGAACAGAGGATCCAAAGCAGGCTCTGCGCTGACAGCAGAGAGCTCACTGTGGGACTCTAACTCATGAACTGTGAGATCATGACCTGAGTCGAAGTTGGATGCTCAACCGGCTAAGCCACCCAGGCGCTCCAAATTGTATTTTAAAATACACATATAAAATTTACCATTATAACCATTTTTAAGTGTACCATCAAAAGCATTGAGCACATTTACACCATTGTGCAATCGATCTTCGGAACCCCTATAAAATTGAAAGTCTGCAGCCATTAGACACTAACTCCTCCTTCCCTCTCCCCAGCCCCTGGCAGCCATTACTCCCCTGTTTCTCTGAATTTGATGACTCCAGGTACCTCCCGTAAGTGGAATCATACAGTATTGTTTTTGTGTGACTGGTTTATTTCACCTAGGACAATGCCCTCACCATGTAGCATGTGACAGAAATTCCTTCTTTTTTAAGGCTGAATAATATTCCATTGTATGTATCTGCCACATTTTACCTCTTCATTTATTTGTTGATGGACACTTGGGTTGCTTCCACCTTTTGGCTATTGCAAAGGTGCTGCTAAGACCCTGGGTGTCAATTGCTCTTCTTGCTTGTTTTCAAATGCACCAAACTCACCAAGGCCCTTCTTGCCTCAGGGCATCATTGCTGTTCCCTCTTCCAGGAAAGCCCTTCCTCAGATATTGTCACAGTTCAGTCTGACACTCGGCTCAAATATCTGCCCAAATATTACCTCCTAGGGGAAGCCTTCACTGATAACCCCATCTGAAATTCTACTTCCTAAGCCACAGCTCTCTGTGTCCTTCCTTATCTTGGTCTATTGTTCTTCAGAGCACTTCTCAGTACCTGGCATATATTATGTGTTGAATTTATTTGTTTGTTGCTTGTCTTCCCCTTTCAATATTACCTCCAAGAAGACTGTTCCTATAATGCTCTATCTTCATTGCCTAGGATACTACCTGGTAGTGAGTAGGTGTAAATATTTATGAATGAATCAGTGAATGATGGAAGGAAGGAAGGAAGGAAATGGTGAAATCTGGATTTGAATCCAGACCCTCTGTTTCCAAAGCCCTTACAGGGTTGCTGCCTCATCCAACCCCAGGGGTGCTTAATGGTCTAATTGGATGGATGGAACATGGGAATGGAGTTTCTGGGTGGAAAAAAACTTGTGGTGGAGATGGTGGGGCACCGGGGATCAGTGTGAAGTTCCAGAAGTATTATCCAGATGCTGAAGGTAGAAGAAACAAGATCCAGTCAGAACTGAAACAATATCTTTATTGTGGGATGAGTACTGACGCCCAAGAGATATGTCTATGTACTAATCCCTGGAACTTGTAAAACCAAACTTATTTGTAAAAAAGATCTTTTAAGATGTAATTAAAGGTCTTAAGATGAAATCATCCTTAATTTTGTGGGTGGGCCCTAAATCCAATGATACATGTCCTTGTAAAATAAAAACAGAAGGCTATGTGAGACAAGGCAGCCAGTGTACTGGTGGGGGCCACCAGAAGCTAGAAGTGGCAAGGAAGGACTCTCCCTTAGAGCCTTCGGAGGAAGCATGCCCCTGCCAATGCCATGGTTTCAGACTTCTGTTCTCTAGATCTGTGAGCAAAAAAAAATTTTGTTGATTTAAGCCACCAATTTGCACAGCAGCCCCAGGAAACTAATTCCACGCTAAACTTAGCAGACCAGAAGAGATAGGAGAGAGGGCTAGAGTTTGGTGTTCCTGCTAGATCTAGGACCCAGCTTAGACTCACTGAAGACACATGTTAGGGCACAGGGTGTTCTTGCATCTGGATTGGCTCTGGCACTGGTCAAGGCTACATAGGGCAACATCATCACTGTGTGCTGCTGGGTGGCGTAGGGTGTGGAGAGCCAGCAAGGCTGCACAATACACTGGGCAAAGCAAACAGATGGTAGATAATTTAAAAATGCTAAAGATGCATAGCAAGTAAGAAAATATTGTGGGTATTGGCAATATCCGCCCCCAAAAGTCAATTCTTATCCAAATGATAAAAAATGTTTCCTTTCTAAGCCTTTATCAAATATACCCAACACTTTGCTAAAGGAAGATAGAACTTTCATTCTGTCTTTTTAGAGACTTTGAAGAAAAAAGTTAATTGGGATGAATTTATTTTTTTTATTAATTTTTTTAAATTTACATCCAAGTTAGCATATAGTGCAAGAATGATTTCAGGAGTAGATTCCTTAATGCCTCTTACCCATTTAGCCCATCCCCCCCTCCCACAGCCCCTCCAGTAATTCTCTTTTTGTTCTCCATATTTAAGAGCCTCTTATATTTTTGCCCCCTCCCTGTTTTTATATTATCTTTGCTTCCCTTCCCTTATGTTCATCTGTTTTGTATCTTCAAGTCCTCATATGAGTTAAGTCATATGATATTTGATATTTGTCTTTCTCTGGCTGACTAATATCGCTTAGCATGATACCCTCTAGCTCCATCCATGTAGTTGCAAATGGCAAGGTTTCATTCTTTTTGATTGCTGAGTAATACTCCATTGTGCACACATATACCACATTTTCTTTATCCATTCATCCGTCGATGGACATTTGGGCTCTTTCCATACTTTGGCTATTGTTGATAGTGCTGCTATAAACACTGGGGTGCATGTGCCCCTTTGAAACAGCACACCTGTATTATTGGGATGAATTTAAATGAAGTCCTAGCCCAAGGCTGGAAGATGAATTTAATAACCTACTATATGGTCTTTATAACCTTATACTTGTAGAATTTGCTCAGTTCCCATTTGTCCTAATCCCATATTTTATATAAAAACTTCAGGCTTTTCAGAGCTATAATCACATCAAATAAAGCTGTATATCTTGTGCATAGTCTTGGTATTTCATGTAATAACTTTTAATTCCCAAATTTTATATTTACTATTAGAATTAAATTTTAATTTCCTTTTATGCTTATACTACTTTAATAATAGTATTGGGATTATAAATCAGTAGCAACAACTCATTATAATTTTTATTTTTATTCTCAACTTGTGAAATTCTCCCAGCTTTCTCCTCTCTGGCCAGCCCTTGGATTTATGTCATGGCAGTTTGGTATAGACTGAATGTGTCTCTCCAAAATTCTTATGTTGAAACTTAATTCCCAGGATATTGAGGTAGGGCCTTTGGGAGTTGATTAGGTCCTGAGTGAGGAGCCTTTATGAATGGAGTTAGTGCCCCCCTAAAAGAGACCCCAGAAATTTCCTTCATCCTTCTGCCATGTGAGGATGCAGCAGGAAGATGGCCATCTATGAACCTGGAAGCAGGCCTTCCCAGACAATGAATCTGTTGGCTCCTTGATCTTGGACGCCTCAGCCTCCAGATATATGAGAAATAAATTTCTGCTATTTCTAAGCCACCCATTCTATAGTATTTTGTTAAAGCAGCCTAAATGGGCTAAGACACAGTTCTACTTGGTCAGGGCCAAACACATGGTAAAAGCCTTGCCCATTACCAACACAGTTCCCATATTGCCCATGTTTGTTGGTTCTTTGGGGAAATGGTCTATTTTGCATCTTCATGCAAACATTGTGGAATAGTGGAAAGAACAAACCTACATAAATACATTTGACAAGAACTGTTGGCCAGCACTCTATACAACCAACTAACCAGATACTTTGGCCAAGTCTACCTCTTTCACGGACATAAATGACAAAATATTTCCTGGCATATAGCAGCATTTAACACATGCTACTCTGCTCAAAGACATCCATTTTTTTCCCATGATAATTTAATTTCCCTTTTCAACTTCTGGGAGAGTAAGTTTTATCCCTACTAATTTGTATATGAGGGGTGTTTTCTGGAAATCCAAAATTTAAGTCTTCTTAGCCCAGACTTTCATTTAATATCAGCTAAATTCTAACTTCTTGTTTATCAGAAATTTCCAGACTGTCAGCCATCCGCATGTTAGGACTCTAGTTATATATCATTAGCAATATTTCCTCTATTTTCTCCATATTGTTAAGTTTCAGCATAATAGGCAGCAGCAAAAGCAGGTTCCACCAGTATCAAAATATTTATGTTTATTCATGCTGTTCCTAGTGCAAGGGTCTATCCATCTCCTAGGATTCAGCAGATGGAGCAATCACTGCTGACTGATTTGAGTAGGAATTCTTCTGAGTCAGTCATGAACTTGGCTGGCAAAATGAGTATGATTTTGCTAGATGTAAGTTGATAAGGAAAAGCAGACAAGGTTTATGCTAAGATGTTCAGGAAATGCAAAAAGTAAGTCTCTTGTGGAACAATGCTGCATTGACTGTTGTCATTATGTTCTCTTCTGTAAGGTGCCCTGAATCAATCTTTGCTAATAATGGTGCATGAACAACAAGTTAATGTTAACAAGTTAAACCAAAATTAGAGCAGGCAGCAAAGTGGTAATGGGGACTCGGAAAGCACTGTGGGGGTCATGGAGAAAATATACTGCTACAGAAATGCCTCTTCAACCTTTATTAAATGCTTCTACCATAAAAGCTGTAGTTTAGTTTAGAAAAAAGCTTCTCTTTGGAGATTAATGTCACCATGATGTAATCAGCCTTAAAGTGCTTTACAAAAAAAAAAATCTAGAATGAGGGTGAATATATCCAAGTTACAGGACAGTGAGCAATGCTCTTCAAATATTGTAATCATTAATACAGATTCATTTCACTGTCAACATTTCTGATACACAAATACCCTAATTTACCAAAAACAATTTATATGTATATATAGAGAGACACAGAGAGAGAAAGCATAAGTAATTCCTTGTTGAAAGTTTGACAGAATTTTAAAAATTCTAAGTATCCCTACTGTGATCATTTATATTTACTAGTATATCCATATATCCATCAGGTGAGTTAGAATTCAGGTAGTAAACAGGAGAAACTTAGCAAAGGACTACTGGGGAGGGGAAAGGGTAAAAATAGTTGGGGACACCGAGGGAGACAAACCATGAGAGACTCTTGAATACTGAGAACAAACTGAGGGCTGATGGGGGAGGTGGAGAGGGGAAGGGGATGATGGGCATGGAGGAGGGCCCTTGTCGGGATGAGCACTGGGTGTTACCTGGAAACCAACTTGACAATAAACTATAAAAGGAAAAAAAAAGAATTCACAGCTGGTAATGGTGAAGTTGGCCACCTACCTTAGGAAGGTGACATTGTCCAGGAGAAGGAATATAGGAGTCTTGACCTTCAGGCTCAGGTCCTCCACTGAGTAGGTCACTCTGCAGAAGGCCCTACATGCTTTGGGGCCCTGTTTTCTCATATGTTGAATCAGAAAGTTGGATGAAATTAAATTTAAGGTAGCTTCTAGTTCTAAAACTAAATAAAAGAAAGTGATCAAATGTTCAGGAATCCCAAATGGGATGAGAAGACAAAGAAATGCTTCCTAGAGAAGGTAGAATTGGAAATAGACAATGAAGGATACATAATGGAAATCAGTTATATTGGATTTGCATTCCTGGGGGAACAAGTCTATAGGTATGAAAGTTGGGAAATGTGGAGCCTTTAGAGGAATACAAATGGTCTAATTTGACTAGAAGAGGAAGGACAGGTAGAGAACACGTTGAACATGCAGATTGAGACCATACAGTTTATTTATTCAGCAAATATTTATTAAGCACTTAATAAGTTCCCGGACCGGACACTATCCTAAGCATAAAATACAATGGTGAATATGGTAGGCAGGGTTTCTTTAGGGGAACTTATAATCTTTTGGGGAAGAGAGACTATTTAACAACACTGTTAGAAAGGCTTATGGCAAGAACATCTAATCCAGTCTAGAGAGGGACAGACTTTGAAGAGGTCATATTTAAGCTGAAACCTAAAGGTTGAATCCATGTCAGCCAGATACTACTTGGAAGACTGTTCTAGGCAGTGAAGTATCTGCCTTGTCTAACCCGTTAGGTCTAAGTCCTGTTATCAGGGGCACCTGGGTGGCTCAGTTGGTTAAGCCTCCAACTTGTGGTTTCATCTCAGGTCATGATCTCATGGTCATGGGATAGAGCCCCGCATCTGGCTCTGCACTGGGTGTGGAGCCTGCTTGGGATCCTCTCTCTCCCTCCTCTCTCTGCCCCTCCCCTATTTGTGCTCTCTCTCTCTATCAAAATAAATAAACATTTAAAAATGGAAAAAATTAATCCTGTTATCAAATTATGTACCATGTGTTCAGTAGCAAATACAAATGAGTCACTGGCACTCTAAGCAATTGAAATTGCCATGCAAAAAGAAGTATATTTACCATCCCTGCACTAGGAGACACTACACCAGATATAGCATAGCACCTCTTCATTTTTAAACACAAAAAGCATACTTACAGTTTAAAAGGTCTCACAAACATGGGATGCCTGGGTGGCTCAGTTGGTTAAGTATTTGACTTCAGCTCAGGTCATAATCTCATGGTTCGTGGGTTCCAGCCCCACATCAGGCTCGGCACTGCAGAGCTTGCTTGGGATTCTCTCTTTCTCCCTTTCTGTCTCTCTGACCCTCCCCCACTTGCATGTATTCTCTCTCTCTCAAAATAAATAAACTTTAAAAAAAAATAAATAAATAATAAAAGCTCCCACAAACAGTATTTGTGAAAGTAAACAAATAGAACATCAACCACAATCTATTCACTTAAGTTTAGCCAAATTTTAATAAAATTAGATAATTTTAAAAAATAATAGATGAAACTTGTGTGGTAAAACAGCTTCTGATTATATGTTCAATGCTTGATGAGAACCCAGAGGTAGGGGGCTATAAATTTTAAGTTGTGAGTTTATCTAGATTACCCAGTTGGAGTGTATAATGAAAAAGGGCTATTGGTTGGATTCATCAAAGGCTAAAGTTTAACAGGAAAAAATAGAATTAATGGAAATTCTAAGAAGGGGTGTAGGCAAGATAGGAAACGATACAAAGACAAAGTGTTGCTTACCCAATGGGGGAAAGAGAACTGACAGTCTTGGTAAGGCTGAAGAATGCAACAGGAGTGAAGGCAGACAACAATGAGGGCGGCTAGGGAGTAGGATACTGAAATGTAAAATGTCAGGAAGGGGGATGGAAGGTTTAAGGTATAATCATGGGAGTAGGGGCTGAAGGAAATGGAAAAAAATAAACCGAGAGGCCATGATTTTGATTGAATGTTCACATAGATATTTAAGTCATCCAGGACGATAATGAGAATAAGAGTGGGGTCAGAATTTTAAGCCTTAATGTCAACATTTTTATAGAATGTGGGTAATTTTTATCCAACTTGGAAACAAGGGAAGTAAATCCCAATAACATCTGCAATAATCAACCTAAAAGCCCTGGGGGATGAGGAACAAGAAACTGTTGAGTGAGAGTGAGAGTATGAGGAATACAGCCATGTGCTCCAGGATGACCAATGTGTAGAGGGGGAGAGGTGAAGAAGAGTTAGATTACACTTGTAGTGGGATTTTGATGTGAGTATGGGATGAAGAGGTTTAGGGTGTAAGGTGGGTGGGCACAATGGAAAGAAATAGAAAAACATAGTCAGGATATCCTGAGCATGAACAAGCAAGAACAAAGATGGGTTTGGGAACCCAAGGCTGATGATGAGAATTCAGAAATGGGAAGGGGACTAAAAAGGCTTGGACTTAGGACACTGGGAACAGTGGCAGGGATAAAGGTCTTGAGCTGATGTTAAAACTCTTGCTAGAACTTGGATGAAGAGATGTTTCCCTGCTCATGCCTGAAGCCAGACAACAATCTCTGCCCTATGGCTGACTTCCTGTCTTAAAAGATCAGCTGCCCTAGTTGGAAAGGTAGCATAGCCTGGGCCAGAGCCACCATGACCTCACAGAGTTCTTCTACAAAGACATAACAGGTTTATGGGGAACAGGAGTGGCATCTTATTGACAGATTACTAGGCAGGGTCAATGTTGGCATTAGCTAAAGCAGTTGGGGTTCACAGGTTTATCCCAGTTAGAATTCAGGACTGACCTCTGTGCTCAGAATGGAGCTGGAGTGGAAGCCAAATTGACCCATCAGTGGTAAAAAGGGGAACCTCGAAGTGTGGAAAGAGAAGCTAACTTGTCTTGCAGCTTGTTGCCCACACAGGCCCCTAAGGCTTCCTCTAGCCATGGAAAGTCATACATGAAGGAACCAGAGTCCTGTCACTTTTGGCAAGATTTCCTTAGGTATTTTCAAGCGTAGCTTCCTTTGATTACATTACCCAGTGTGATGAAGCAGGACAAGCGAGGCATGGACCGATCCAATCATGGCTGTGGACACATGGAGAATGGAAGCCACTCGAGTGCAAGCCCTTTGAAGATTATTTGTTAGACAGTACATGAATGTCAGTGACAGGTTATGGTATGTACCAAAAGAGGAGCAAGTTCATCCCTTCTCTGGAAAGTGAAGCCTGAGGCAGACACGTTTTACCTGTCCTCCTATCTGCTTTCAAGAGCAATCTGAAAAGGCTGGGGGTGAACAGCAAATGTAAGCCATGTACTGAATCAGATGAAGACACATGCATGTGGTCTTCAACATATATATCAGCAGGGTCATCAAGACATGTCTCTTTGAAGCATCCTTAGGACAGGTTTTCCACTCAGCATAGAATCCATCAGAGCACAGCAAACCAAACAAACGTCCTAACTGAATTCAGGAAAAGAAAGGAGGGGCAAACCTGAAAAAACCTAAATCAAAATTGACTTTTGGAATCTAATAAAAGATGAATGTGCAATATAAAGGCTAAATAATAAAGATGCAAATAGCAACCAATTGTTACCCTCTAGAGGACATTGGCATACAGTATTAATAATACACATATCAGATTGGGAACATAGGTCAGGTTTTGTGAAAAGTGATTTTTTTTTCTTGGCTTTTATAATGCAAGAAGATGAGTTTGTAATTGTGTGTCTCAATGGTAGCTTTTCTTTCTGACTTAGTCATTTAAGGCAATCTGTGTGGGTACCAGTATTATTCCACCAGTATTATAAGTAGTAAAAGATGGGTGGGGAAAAATTGTGATCGTAAAACTCCAAGAGTTGATGTCAGAGTAAAGTTCACTTTCCCTTTTCTGGGACTATCGATAGTTTTTTAATTTCAATTCATATTTTTGCTGTATGAAGTTTATTTTTTCAAACAAGAATAAAAGTATTCAGAGAGCTTTATGTTCTCTCTCTCTCTCTCTCTCTCTCTCTCTCTCTCGTAAACCGAAAGAGGAAAGGCTCACGGAAAACACCTAAGTTAGAACTCACCACTTCCCTGTGCTCCTCCATCTTGTAAGGCAGCTGACTCACATCTCCCACCCCCACCTGACACCACCTTTAAGATGGGCTTTCACAAGAACAAACTAGAACATCTTAGTGAAATGAAATGAGGATGTGGGTCAGGCGAGGTCCTCGGCCAACCAACAGAATGGATATCTGCCTTCAAAAGTTTCAATTTTGTCCAAAAAAATCATGGTAGCCAAAATTCTGACCCATTTTAAAACATTTCCATGGAAATGTGTTAATTAGACTTCATATATATACAGTTAAACATGCTTTATTTCATACAGAACTTTTTTCCTATATTTAATTTATACGCTTCCTTCCCCTTATTCTTAATTATTTTAACCTAATTCTTCCAGATGCAACCAAAGCCTATTTCCTCTACTTGGGTAATTAGAGAAATTTCTTCTATGTAGGTAATTTGAAAAAAGAAAACACTGCCAACGTTTACTTCCTAAACTGCACATCTTTACTTACCAGTTTTTTTAATAATGTGAATGAGAACTCAAATGGAAAGCTCGGGAAACACAGAACATTATGTGCTAACCTCAGTTTACCTCTGACGCATTACTCAAGTCTCTGTTTTTAAAATGTCAGTTAACTTAGGAATTTGAAAAATTGTTCTAATTTCTATCAACTCTCAGCAAGGTTGATGTCTTAATATCTATTGAAGCTAGCATTTTGACTACACAAGTTCAAATGTAGTTGAATCAAACCACTTGACACTCGACATAAAACTTTATTTAATACATTTTCCTTTTCCTACGGCCTCTTACAGTGCTATTTATTTTGAGGTCTTTAGGGATCTCAGGCATGTGTATTCCTGGCCACAAAGCTCAGATATGCACTAGGGTTGATGTGCTCTTTGGAGACAATTCTTTTCTAAAGTCTAGTTTTATGCAAGATTCTTTGCTCCACAAAGCTATAATCATGAAATACTTTTTCCAATAAAAAATCCTACAGTAATATATCAGGAGCAATATATCAGGAACTTTACCACAGTTTAATACTGTAGAAAGAGGTCATTTAAATCCAATGAAGCACCATCTTCATTTAACCTCTTTTATGATGAGCTGAGCTACCTATTATAAAATATCTTTCCAAGTTGGCTCTTAAAAATAATTATGCAAACAAATAAAGATAGAGCAGTGGGTAAGAGCATGGGATTTGCATTTAGAAGGTTTGAATCTCTGTTCTTTTCTTTACTAAGATGCCTAAACTTGGGAAAATTCATTGTTAACTTCTCCCATCTGAAAAATAGAGGCCTATGGAGCACCCAGTGGTACTTCTGAGGAACAAATGCCAAATGTGAATCAAACACCCAGTCCAGCAGCGCTGGGAGCCTGCACGGATGGGAACTCTATATTAACTGAGTTATATGAATTTGCAGTCACAACCTATCCTTTTTCTTCCATTTCATTTATAAAAATAGCCCCATGCCATAAGAACTTAAGCAATGAAAAGAAGAAAGGTTACTCTCTGAATTTAGAAAAGAAATCAAAAGATAGGATACTTATTAAATTATTTTATTACATATTACAGACAATTATAATTACATATTTACACATACATATATGTGTCATATTATATTAATAAAATTGTAACTTTAATTATATATTTAGATATGTAAATTGTATGTTTCATTTAGCTCACAGCAATGTATTGATATTTAATTTCCAAGCAGTTTCTCATAAGTTGGATGACATCATAATACTTCTAATTAATAATACATATTTTACAGTGCATATTTTCTAGACACAGAGTATCAAAATAAAGTAATAATCATATGTACCCTAGTTTGAACAAATTACAAACAGATAATTTCCCAAGACATTAATGAAGTTTTGTCGAACAATTGGAATTATTTGCATTTACCTCAAGACTCATTATTGCTATAATAATCTGTGCTTCCCACAGCCACGTGGATTGAGGAGATCGGGAAGCAAACTATAGTAGCTAAAAAGGCAGAATGCCTTTGGTGGCTCCTCTAACGTTCTCCCACACCACACACCAGTCTTTCTTGCTGAGATACCTGGGAGTTCTACTAGGGAGTGCTGGGTGTCAAACCTGGAAAAGCAAAATCTGTAATGAAATCCCAAGGATATGGTGCAAGCCAAAAGGAGAGACAAAGGCTAGTGAGGGTTAAAAAATGAGCACCAGAAATGTGGCAATGAACAAGGTCCATTTGAACTTATCAAGTCCAATCTAGCAAGCTCATTTACCATTAGAAGAATGAAAAGCATCTTGCTTTTTTATTTTTCATTTTTTCTATATAAAAATTAAAAAAATTTTTTTTTGAAACAGAGTTGACATACAATGTTACATGAGTTTTAGGTCAACAGCATAGGGATTCAGTCTATACATTGTGCTACCCTCACCACAAGCGTAGCTACCATCTGTCATCATACAATACTATTGACTATACTCCCTGTAATATACTTTTCATCCTCAAGACTTATTTATTTTATAACAGGAAGCCTGCATTTCCCTCTCCCCGTTACCTATTTTGCCCAACCCTCACCCTTCCCCTCTGGCAATCATCAGTTTGTTGTCTGTATGGATGGGTTTGTTTCTGCTTTTTGTTTTATTGGACACACTACATGTTGTGTAGTGACACAGGGCTGCTCTTAAGGTAGATACTTTCAGAAATACTCATCTGGCAGAAAAGTATAGTGGGCTCAATTTCAGGCCAACGTTGCTTGGTTAAAAGCAATGATTCTAGAGAGAAATAGTCAAAGGCTGACTTGGGGAAATAAATATAGAAACGGAAAAAAAGGAAAAATAAGGAAATTTACCTTGGTAGTAGAATTGGCATACATCGACAACAGGTTAGATATGAAAGCTTTCTATTTAATCTATTTTTTCATAATTCTTAACAACATATTGAATAACGGTTAAATATACTCTAGGAAACTTTTCATCTTTTACATGTTTGGCCAAATGCTTGCCTTCCTGTTTTCAGACAAAAGCCAAGATTCTAAATTGTTTGATATTGCACTATAACCATGTGGTAAGTATATCCCCTACACAGGCATCAAATGCCATCAGTGTAGAAATCTAGAAAGAATAATCAACATAATACACAATTTAATATTAACTCAACAAAGTATATATAGTATTTCCTCTTTTTCTCCCTCCGCTTGCCACCACGTTTTTGCTTTTGTGATTCGTTTTGACATCATTTGGGGTGCCTGAGGCGAGAGGCAGCTTTCCACTCTATGTTTTCAGCATTCCTGTTTACTGTCCATATCGTCATGAGCTCTGATCCCCACGACTGAGATCCACAGCTGTGCAGTTTCTAACTGATTTCAGCTGTGTCTCTCCAATACTTTAAGACAGCACATGAAGCCCTTGCCAGTTTCTGATGTTGTGAGCAAAATGGTATCCTGGTTTTATTTTCTCATCATTGCTGTCATTTCCCCATCTCTCTGTGCAGCTTTGTCCTTGAGGGATGGAGTCTCTTCCATTTACTTTTCGTAGATTTTGACCCCATTTAAGCTTTCAGATATTTTCCTGCCTGTAAGCTCCATTCCCACTTCTTTCTAGTCTATATAATTCTTAACCATACTTAAATGTAACCATTCACTTCCCCCACCCTTGCCATTTATAATAGTTTATCAAGCATCATTTGGTTTGGAAACTGAAATCAGTGGAAAACATGTCCTGCTTCATAGGGAAATGAAAACTAAGTTCCAGGTTACTTAGGGGATGTGGTCCAGGGAGCTGGCCGTCCCCCAGGAAGGCAAGGCTTCAGGAGGCCAGAGGCAGCCGCCTGTCTGCCATCGGATTGGCACTTTCTGCGGATGGTTATGTTGCTCGCAGATGGTGCCTTGATAGATGCGTGTTCACTGTGGTGTTGAAAATGTTGTGGGCACTGAACCACAGGCAAGTTTTCATTCCCCTATTTCCAAAACAATGCTGGAGATCCTGTGAGACTAGTTCAAGAGTCCAACTCTGGCCACTTTAGATTTCCACTCTTAAGAAGTCTGACTACAAGATTCAAGAGACCACTTTCTCTCCTCCCTATCCCCCCACCTGGTCTCTAATGATTTTGGAAACCACCATCTAGTTCTATTTTTATTAGGACATTTGGCCTGTGAGATATTTTATATTTCCTAGGTGAATGGAAAAATGAGAACAAATGCATATATACTTACAGTACTAAAGGCATCATTAGTAGTAACTGGTTTGTATTGAAATGTAATTTCTTTGGCCAGGAGGAAATAACCACCTGTCTCAAACAAGTGATACCAAATTCTATTCTAGCAGAAACGAGGTAGGGAAGCCTGAAGAGATATAGCTTTAAAATAGAGTTTATTTTCTTTGTTCCTTCCTAAGGAGAGTGGTTTGAAGAAGGAATGGTTGGGCAACAGAGCTCAGGTCTTTTTCATTTGAAATATTTTGTGGGTATTATTTTACATAAAATTTCTATTTCTCAGGCTTCTTTAAAAATATTGTGAGGGACGCCTGGGTAGCTCAGTCGGTTGAGGGTCCGGCTTCGGCTCAGGTCATGATCTCACGGTTTGTGGGTTCCGGCCCCGCGTCAGGCTCTGTGCTGACGGCTAGCTCAGAGCCTGGAGCCTGTCTTTGGATTCTGTGTCTCCCTCTCTCTCTTACCTCCCCTGCTCACGCTGTCTCTTTCTCTCTCAAAAATAAATTAAAAAAAAAATTTTTTTTTTTTTAAATGTTTTGGTAGCAGGGGCACCTGGGTGGCTGAGTCCATTAAGTGTCTAACTCTCGATTTTGGTTCAGGTTATGATCTCATGGTTCATGAGTTCAAGCCCTGCATGGGCTCTGCACTGACAACACAGAGCCTGCTTGAGATTCTCCCTCCTTCTCTGCCCCTCCCCCGCTCCCTCTCTCAGTCTTTCTCAAAATAAATAAATTTTTTAAAAAATGGCAGCAGCATAGTGAAGTATTTTATTTTTGCCTTCAGAAATCTTGGAACAGATTAAAGAAAGGGTTGGCAACTGCAGATTCTGCCCCTTTGAAGCTTTATTGCTTATTTGGGGGAGTGTGGACCAAGCTAATCCAAGGATTTCCCAGAACCTTCTTCTCTCTCATCTGCATATAAAATGTTTTGTTTCTGCATCAATATTCTTTTAATGCTTCATACACATAAGATCTATCACATTATGTCCCAGTTATCTGCTTATACAGAAGAGCCTAACTAACTGCTTTGTGTAGCATGGAATTTATAAATGAGAGACTTCTCCAGCCTAATGACCGTATCCTACGTAATGACAGCAGAAACCATTTATTATTCAGGGTTCAAGACTAATGACTGGCATTTGTCCATTCAAATTTTACTGTAAGAAGATGTTACATAATTCACTATTAATATACATCTATCATTTTAAGGCCATTTCTACCCATTTTATAAAGTGCAGTACACAATTCAGAATTGATACCTGCCCCATAATACAGATTTGAGATTTATAAAAGAATATCACAAATAACTGTACTTGCACCTGAAGAACACTAAAGTTAGTGGAAAAACCTGAATCCAAATCTCAATTCTTCTCTTTTGTGGCTTTGTACATGTGAGTGAGTTCTTAAGGCTTTGTTTGTTCACCTTTAGAAAGAAACAGCCATAGGATTAATATAGGGATTACATGACTTTACAGAAAGTCTTTAAAACATAGAGTGTTACACAAGTATTTGTTGTTAGAGCAGTTGAATAGTCATGGGTACAAAAAATAATTATTTCTTTATTCAGGAAAGTAGATACAGTTTTCAGAAATAGTTAAGGGAATGTCAACTTTATTAAAATTATTAAGGAATTTTGATAAGTCAATGATTTATATATTCTACCTGTAGTTTACTACTCAGTTTTACATCCATGCAGATATTTAGAAAAGTAGAAGTATGTTTTTGTTTGGTTTTGTTTATTGGTTTGTTTTTGAATTTTTTTAAAAAAATTTATTACTGTTTTTAAATGTTACAAATCTGATTAACTTGTTCACAAAATGGTTTTCTTTTTTATAAAAACTGTAGTAAATATATTATGGATGTAATTCAAATACTGAATTTATTTTTGAAATAGTTAAATATACATTTACCGGGGCACCTACATGGTTCAGTTGGTTAAGCTTCTGACTTTGGCTCAGGTCATGATCTCACAGTCTGTGAGTTCAAGCCCTGTGTCAGGCTCTGTGCTGACAGCTCGCAGACTGGAGTGTGCTTCAGATTCTGTGTCTCCCTCTCTCTCCGCCCTCCCCCATTCATTCTCTCTCTCTCTCTCTCTCTTTCTCTCTCAAAAATAAACATTAAAAACATGTAAGTATACATTCACCAAATTTAAAACCAAATGGTACCATAACTAAATATCTTTCCTTAGGCATTCTTGGCTGGAAAATGGATTTTATTATTGTGTGTGTATATATATATATATATACACATGCATGTTAATTTGAATATGAGTATCATTGTTAAACTCCCACAATATCTTTTGCCCCTAAGTCCAACCAAAAGAAATGCTACTTGATTTTCATACAAAGATGTAATCCAAGTAGAACGTGGTTATTTTGAAATTATGTTTAGTTTTAGCTTTGCTTTGTTTCATTCACAGCATTAGAGTGAAGGGCATTCTTTTTGTTGGTTCAGCCTGATATAATTCTCCTGGTCGATTTGTGGTGATGTGCTGTCTTTCTATCCTCAGCAAAAGGGTGAAGAGCAACCACAAATTGCTCTTCAGTTTATAAAATGCTCAGTGTTGCTCTGAGCAGGGAATCAAATTACAAAGAACACCAAGACCTTCAAGAAAGGTCTGGGATACCAGCACAGTACCAGCACTGAACCAAAATGAAGTCCCACCCAAGACACTAAGAGAGGGTCCCATATCACCATGGCAATCTGGTGCCCCCTTTTCCAAGGTGACCACTACCATCCTAGACCCTTCCATCTGCAACTTTTCTCAGTCTTTGTTGTTTCTGATTTCCATGGGATAGGGTACTGTGAAACAACCTCTTTTTTGAAATGACTTTGTCAGTGATCTTGCTGTGTGTATAGTTGCAACTTTTGCCTCTGAGAAAACTTCCAAATCAAGCTGTGAGGTCCTGGAGAACAACTTCAGGGGGGTGATAAACCATAAAGTCAGAAATCAATGTAAATAGTTTAGCACTGAGAAGTGAACATGGTACAAATAGTAATAGCTATAGCTCTATAAATCGTCACAAATCAAAAGGATAGTCGCTAAGTCCAAATAGCCACAAATCAGAAGATGATTTTTATGTACAAATAGTGCTTATAGCTATTCTTTTGACTTGGCTATAAATAGTCATTTTCAAACACAAAAAGAAGCAATATTCTTAAATGCTTCAGAGTGAAGGAGTATTTTATATCATTTTATCCTAGGCCAAAAGCCTATGTTAAGGTCAACTTTTAGTATGAAGCCCAAGTTTAATGGATGGTGGATCAGGGTGTTCAGCTGGTAACACACAGAGACTATCCAACATCCAGTTATTTTATAAGATATTCTTTTTGTAATATGTTCCATGTAAAACATAGCTGAGCTCACAGACATGATCTAGTTCTCTGATTTCTGACTTGAACCGAAGAATGGAAAGCTTTTAGAAAACATAATATTATTCCCTCCAACCAACATAAAAATCCCTGTAATTGTGATCATTTAATTAATATATACTATGTGGATAAATTCTAGCAACTTATATGTACAAGCTATGAAATTTTTAATGCCTTTAACTGAAAGGTTTTAAAATGCTGTTGGGACTGAAATATTCTCTGAAATATAATTCAGTTAACTTTGATTGTTTAATATAAGGAATGTTTGGAAACTAATTGTCATCCCAGGTAATGCTTTTATCTCTAGGAAAGCATAAATTCCTTATTATTAAGCAACTGGAAACTCATTTTATGTGTTTAGTGATGTGGCTATTGTAAAACTAGATTGAGTAAACTGCTCATACTATGTTTTCTTGTGAGATGGTTTCATTTAGAACAGTTATAGTTGTATGTGTGACGATGTGATCAGAATGGTTCTCATTCAAATTAATTGTGATGTGTTTTGAGTAGCATAGTATTGGGGAGCATTGCACCTATATTAGTTAGAAGCCTGAGTTTCCAGTCCTGGATTTTAAGCAAAAATATTTTCATTATGTCTTAATTTAACTTTGCATCTTTAATTTTTTCTGTAGAGTAGCATTTTTGATTTGGCTTTTTATTGGAGATGTGAGTTCTGAAAATCTGTGAGCTACAAGTTCAAACTGGCTTTCAAGGTTAAGTGGAAATCTCCAATGTTTTTTCCACCAAACTCCCTCTCTCATTCCCCAGAGCTGCCTTTTCAGAACATTACATTTCCTCAAGTTCCCCTTTCACTCATTCTTGTGCCAGTAGTTTGGTGCTTACTTTGAACCAATTTTCTTTATATTTAAAGTGTATATTTAAGGTGCAAGTTGAATTTTGTTTTATTTTTTTTTTATCCAGCATAATAGTTTTTGTCTTTTGAGTGTATAATCTACTTATACTTTAAGTATTGATATAGTGTAGTGCCTGTGTGGCTCAGTCAGTTGAGCATCCAACTCTTGATTTCAGCTCTGGTCATGATCTCACAGTTTGTGGGTTTGAGCTCTGTGTCAGGCTCTGTGCTGACAGCATGGAGCCTGCTTGGAATTCATTCTCTCCTTCTCTGCCTCTCCCCTACTCATGCTCTCTCAAAATAAATAAACATTTTTTAAAAAGTATTGATATAACTGGTTTAATTCTATTTTCTGGCTATTTGTTTTCTACTAGTCCCATCTGTTCTTTCACTGATGTTGTTTATTTCTCTTTTTCTGACCTCTTTTGGATTAGTCAGGTATTTTTTTATTACTATGCTTTTTTCTCCACTGTTGAATTTTAGTACTACTTTTTTGTGATTTCAGTAGTTGAATATACATTTGAAGATGCATCCTAGATTTATTGCACTGTACTTTAAGTAAATACTTGTACCAATTCCTGACTGATACAAGAACCTTATGAGAGTTTATCATCATTTGCTTTCTCTCCCCATAACTGGGGTACTTTTGAGAGTAAAAAGTTCACTGTTAGTAATTATGTTGCCAGAATTGGCATAAACTGGTTGGACCAGTTCGACACATAGGGAAACCCTATTTATGTAGCCTCTCTCTTCCTAGAACATACTCCTTCAGAAGCTGCCGCTGTTTTGAACCAAAGCAGTGCAAGGTGATGATTAAGGAGAAGGCTCTGGGAAGGTCACAGATCATGGGCCCAATCCTTGATCTGCCACTTTCTGACTGCATCATTTTTGGCAAATTAATTAAACTGCGCTGTCTTAGTCTTTTCATCTGTATAAAACAGAGGTAAAAATATAATCAAATGAGATCAAATTCATATGGATGTTATGAGGATTTAAAAACAAAATGCTGGAGGGCACGAGATGCTTCCTGGCATATAGTAGTTACTTAACAAAGAGCAGTGATTATTTTTCCCGTAATTTTTTTCAAAAACACATGCTTGCCTTGGCTCAAGTTTATACTTTGCATTTTTTGTAGAACCTTTTCTGATGGTTGCAGTAGATGGAGGGCATCATCCAACCAAGCTTTGCAGGAGTGGCCTCAGTCTGTCACTGTAGCTAATCTTTCCAAACACACATGGAACATTCCTTCAGCCTACAAGCCTTGATGGTTGGCAATCTCCCAAGAATACAGTCCAAACTTATTAGTGCAGCAAAGAATTTCCAGAGTCCTTCCCTGCCACTCCCTCAATATAGTCCATATTCTAACCAATTCAACTCCATGCTGCTCTCTGTTCAATAATATCATGCCTTAGGGCCTTTGGTCAGGCTGTCTGGAGAATGCTCACTTATTCTTGTGACTCACGCCCTCTTCATTGTTTAGGTTTCTCTGGTCTTTCACAACTGAGTTAAATGTTCCTTTTTTTTTTTTGATAACTTGGTATGTATCAGCAGCTGTGAAAGCAGCGTAAAAGAGAATTTCAAGAGTTAAATTATACATGAAATCAGCATGACAAAAAGACTCTAAAGATAACACTTCCCCAATCAGAATAACTAAGAAATACAACAGTGGTTCTCATTCGCAGAGAGGCATTGAAAACATTTGTGGGATGTTTTTGTTATAGCAATGACTGAGCATGCTGTCACTTCTGCTATAATGCTTGTTGTGAACCCATGAATTTGTTCCAAGGCAATTAATATATATGGGAGCAATCTGAGTATAATGCAAATTTTGAGTTTGCTTTTTGCAAAATTTCATCCATAGGAAACACTAAGGTGAATGCAGAAAACCGCACCCAGATGAACCCAACTGTGTGGAAATACACAAAATACACCACACACTAGGGGAAGCAGAATACACCCTCCCCCTAGAATGTGCCACTTTGCATGTGGATTATTTTGAGCTGAAAACTATCAGTGCCCATCAGACTAAGGAAGGGCTTTTGACCTCCCTATTAAATGCCTACAATGCCATTAAATGCCTACAAGAATTTAGATAAGTGGTCTGTTCCAGGAGGAGAGCTATTAGAAGAGATAACTTTTATATCCAGAAAGACTTATATGCATGGCAAGGCAAACTTTTGTTTATGAAACATTTGCTCTTTTCATTTTCCTATGAATTGTCTCCCTCCCCTTTGAAGCCTCAGATACCTACCTCCTTCCACTTAGCTAAGGATGGTATATAAAACTCAACACCTGACTGCTGGGGAGTCTCATATTTTTTTAGTGTTTTATTTATTGTTGAGAGAGCACAAGTGGGGGAGGAGCAGAGAGAGAGGGGGACAGAGCTTTCAAAGTGGGCTCTGCACTGAGAGTAGTGAGCCAAATGTGGGGCTCAAACTCATGAACCGCGAGATCATGACCTGAGCTGAAGTTGGATGCTCAACCAACTGAGCCACCCAGGTGCCTCAGAGTGTCATATTTTTATGAGGCTCCTACGCTTATGAAATGTGTTTTTCTCCTGTTAATCTGGCATATGTCAATTTATTTATTAGACTAGCCAAGGAATCTAGAAGGGAAGAAGGGAAAAGTTTTCTACCCCACAACACATACACACACTCTCTCTCTCTCGTTTGCTCCCTCTCTCTTCAAGCTATCTCAGCTCATGATGTGTGTTATCCTAAAAAATTATGTTTTATTATTCTTTTGTATTTGTGAAATGTTATATATAAAGCAAAACAAAACACTAATGCAATATCTCAAATCTATTTAAGAATTTTGGTTCAAATCACCAGGTAGTGCTTAGAAAAGAGAAAGCACTGGAGGATCCTAATGGAAATCATAAAATCCTTCTAAGGATCCTTTTGGTGCTAGTAGTGGCAAGCTTGTGGTGTCTAAATGGGGGATCTCTCGATTGGATGGGGGCCCCAAATGTTGGGTGATGACGTGGAAGCCAGTGGCATGGGAGGTAAAAGAATTCACCTAAGCCAGAACAAAGGAGATGGAAGTTTACTGAATACACCACAAGGGAATGGCAGGCAGGACAGCAGAGGAGAGGCTCTCTGCAAGGAGGTAGTGGGCAGGGGCTGCTTCTAAGGAGGGCAGGGGAGGAGGTTTAGCAACATGGAATTTCCACTTTTTGTGGTAACTGTGCCTGGTTGTAAGTAGCCCATTGGTCATTTAGGGCCTGTGGATATTTTGAGGTGGATCACCTGATGGGCCTGTCTATATTTAGCCAGGTGGGCACTGTGGGCCCTTTCTACATTCTGTAGCTCAAGCCTGTTTGCCTAAAAGTGGCCTCTGCAAGGTTTAGTGGTTTCCAACATCACTATTTCCAATGTCTTCAGCCACCAGGTGAAGCTCCCAATGCAAATGGGAAAGCTGAAAAAAAATTTCCAGCAATGAAGCAGATGTTCATTGAAGACTAAGGTTACACATTGAATCAAAATTTCAATTTTGATGAAGTAGGTACCTAATATAAGCCCATGGTCTGGAAGATCTACATTTCAAAGGAAAAGGACATGCCCTGGGGAAGTGAGGCTGAGAGAGATCACCAACAGGAGGGCAATGAGTCAGACACATTCACATTTGATATTACAAACCCTCCCCCACCCCATTTTCAGGAAACCTTTCTTTGATCACTTCATAATAACTCTCAAGCTAAAGCCCTTCCCACCCACATTTACCCAAGCAAATTCCAGGTCTTTTGCAAGGCAAAGTGCCGACTTTACCCTAGAATATATACACTTACTAACATTGAACACGTTTAAAATTTTGCTACCATTTTTATTAGGTTTCAATGTGCTTTTTTAACACGTTGCTCACAAAATTTTTGAGTGTTGTGCCTCTAACTCCATTTTCCCCTGCCGTAAGCCCTGTTTTTAATGGCACAATTTGGCATGACTGGTGTTTTTAGGAGGATGTCACAATCCAGAACTGGCTCTACCACTGTGTCTAATGGGCTGGTGCTAGGAATGCAAGGCAGTGCCATGTGTGGGAAAAACCAAGAACTTTCTTATGTTAGACATTACTTCCCGTGTCTCTGTTGGCATAAACATAGAAGAAAAGCTATTATTAGCTAAGCCTAGAACCCAACTCAGTTTTACACGGAGACTCAAAATGTTTTTGAACAATTTATTATCAAATATATACTGAAATCTCAAGAAAGGTCATTACCATGCAAACTGAAGGAGGATTGTATTTTTTTTTTTTCTAAGAATTGTTTGGGGAAGGTAGTCCCCTGGTTATAATGCTAATTTGGATATTCTAATCTCAAAAAAGAAAAATAAACCTATACAAAGAAGTAACAAATGAAAACCGCCCAGCATCAGTCTGTTCTTGGGCCATTTTCATAGTGATTCTATGTGTTCATGTGAAGATCTGATCACTTCATTACATTTCTTAGTGTAGTCGTGCCTGAGCATCTGTATACTGAAATATATATTATAAATCAAGTTCCTTGAATAGACTTAGGGCCCAATGTTGTATTAACCATGTCTTTTCATTGTCTACATTCTAAGACAGAGGGTCTTGCTGACCCTATTGGGATTGTCTCTCTCAGGCTTAGCCAATCACTAGAGACAGTAAACAGTTTGCCTGAAGGCATGCTTTTCAAATACAAACCAGCCAATCCAGAGTCTACACCCCAACCATCTCCTTTATAGACTCTCCCACTTCAGGCCACTATCCATCTGCTCTAATCACCCGAGGACTAGATACCAGACAACTAGGGGAGCCCCTAATGCTCAGGGGTCTCCTGAAATTATTCAAACTAGCCAGTCCCAAGTTTCCTTACCCTGCCTTCCAGTGGAAATGACAGTAAAGCCTCTTTCCCATAGTTCCCCACCCACCACTTTCCTCTGCCTCCTGACCAACACTGGTGCTTCCCTGTGTGGCCCTCCATGACACTGTATGCCCCCTCCTCTTGGGAACTGTGAAAAACAAGCTCTTCAGTCGCAATTGTCTCCTGTTCTGTTGACCTTACTGTACCTTAAATGTTCTATTAATGTACTATGTATTCAAACACGTATTTATTTTAAAGTATGGATGAGGGTTGGCTTTATTTTTCTGTTTTATGATCATAAAGGGAGTATTACAACTAATATAAAATAGTAACATCGCATCTGATGAGGTTGAAAACTGCTGAACCAGTACTCAACTACCTTATGAAAAGTATTAGCATCATTTTAGAAAGACTATCTCAGTTACAAGTTGGTTAGCCAACTTTGAGGTGAAACAAATGGCACTTTTTGTCTGTGTCTCAGCATGATGAATGGAGTATTTTGACAAGCTCATGCAAAGTCTGGCTTTCTTCTGTGGTATATAGGATGCATCAGATGGAGTATGATACTACCAAAGACTCAAATCAGAGCAGTGACTCTCTCTGCCTAGGCTCCATGATTAAACTAACTACATTACATCAATTTGGCCTCAAATATAATGTTTTAGCAGAGAGAGAAAATGACCACCAGGAATGAAAATTCTTATTTTTTGGCAATTGAAATTTTCTATATAAATTAAAAGCTACAGTTGTGATTTAGACTTCTAGTCCTTGAGAGTCTAGTTAGCATAAGTCATCTCCCCAAATTTGATAATCCCAATACCAAGTAACTAATCCTAAAAGGCTTTGTCAAACTTTTAGGGGAGCCCTGGACCTTTATAAATTCACCAGAAAACCAGAAATAAATCACAGCTGATACTGGAATTGTAATTCAAGTTCATATGTCTCCTTTTAATTTAAATTGTCATTTTCTTTTGTTGATATGTTTATTTTTTTGATTTAAATGTTTGTTTACTTTTGACGGAGAGAGAGAGAAAGAGAGAGAGAAGGGCAGAGAGAGAGGGAGACAGAGGATCCAAACCAGTCTCTGCGCTGACAGCAGAGAGCCTAATGCTGGGCTCAGACTCACAAACAGTGAGATCATGACCTGAGCCAAAGTCAAACACTTAACCAATTGAACCACCCAGTTGCCCCTTGTCGATATGTTTCTAATTATTATTATATTTACATAGCTACTATTTGCTGTGTTCAACAGCAGATTCTTGAAATGTACCTTCTCTAGATTTAGATAAACATAATGCTTACTGAGTGACTGATAAATAGGAAGTGTTGAATGAATAAAGTAGATAAAGCTATAAAGTTATCAATCATTACAGCTTCATTACTGGGAAGGCAGAATAACATATTGAATATCACTATGTTCTCCAAGGTTAGATGGTTCTGAGGTCAAGACCCAACTTTGCCACTTAATAGCTGTGTGTTCTTGAATGTGTTCTTTAAACTTTAGTTCCAACATCTCTGTAAACTGAGAATTAACATGTCACTTACGTTGTCAGGTTCATAATTATTTAAACATGTAAAATGTTTAATGAAAGGCAAGGTCCCATACATTGTTGGTAAAATTTATTTTTCATTACTATTATCATTTCTGTTTTAATTATTTTTAACCCTTTTATCATCTGTCTCATCAGAACAGATAAGCTGAATTGTTTTCACCCTTACCTTTGGAATATGTGTAATGCAGAGAGAGTCTGATAATTTGGATCTTGAATTTAGCATCTGAAATATTTAATAACACCAAATTGCCTCACCTCTGCTCTATTTTCTCAATTCTGATCTTTGGGGAAAATGGCTTTTGCCTGACATGAGACTGTTTTAACTAAAGGAATTTTGTTCATATCATCTTGATAGTTTTGACTAAAAGGGTTACCCATATGGACAATGAAGGATAATATTACATTATGACTTGACATTAACCTAACTAAATGGGAAAATATCAGGTATGGCTTTCAGAGCCTTGTAAAATACCCAGTTACAGAGCTATTCTTAATGAATAGAAGACTCAAAGGTAAATCACTTAACTACATTTATGCATAAGTGTTCTCCACTAGGATCTAGCTCTTTTTTTTTCATCTATTTCTTCCTTTAGGTTCTAAGCATCAAAACAATCCATGGGAACAAAAAATTCCATGAATTCCCAATTCTAGGATTACTTAAGTAAAACAGAAGCATACAATTTGTGTTATTACAGAAAAAATGTTATATAGGGACAAGTATTTAAAAATTAACAGAAATTCACACACCAGCAACAAAATTTTGAAACTTTCAGGTTTGTATACCCACTGGAAGAGCACAAAGTCACAAATTTTGATTCCTGCTCTTCTCTTAAATCACAGGGCCAATTTCCCTCCATTATATTCATTAAAGTTTAATGTAGGCTCAACAACAAATTTAGAGTTCTATGCCAGCATTTCCTAGTGGTGCTACAAATCAATTCCAAAAAATAATTATGTTGGAAGCACAATAGTCAACACAAGCACAATCCAATATTCGCTGTCCATGTTGGCAGGTTTCCATGTAGAAGTACCCTGAGAGTGGGGATAACCTTCACTGCTAAGCAGTCATTGGTCATTTCAGTCATTAGTTTTCAAATACTGTGACATATTGTAGAGAGATCCCCAAATAAAAAAAGGGTGAAAAAGACCTCAAAATATGGAAACAAGTAGAATACTCATCTCTATAACCTCCAATAAAATAATGTATTTCTGTTATACAGTGAGAAGAATCATGGCCATGTGAGGTCAAAAAAAAAAGTCACCATATCATAAACTTTTTGGTTGATTTCCTATACCTGGTACATTTGTGATTTAAACCCTTTCCCTGGCCACTTAAATTATCCAGGCTCTCAATCTTTGGTTTTGTTAGTGATATCGATGGAACTCCTCTTGGATTCAGGGGGAGCAATAAACCTACCTGAGCTGTTCCTCCTGTTGCTAGACTGGGTATCTGGAAACACCAGACCTTGGTGACTTTCTTATGTTAATTATGGGATGAGGCTGTTGTGTTATTCCTCCAGTCGTGGGGGTCCCAAACCAGCTGTCCTTCCTCTTGCCACCTTTCAGAGTTCTCCTTTAGTTGCCTATTGTTTTCTCTCTGGGGTTTATAATTGTACTAAGGAGGAGCAGAAAAAAATGAAATCTGTGCCATCTTATCTGGGCTAGAAATTCTAAACTGACTAAAGGCATGAATTTTAAAATTTATGAGTGTTATGCGTCCAAATCAGATGGCTGTGTGTGTCTGTTTTTTGCACCCTATTTTATTTCATCACTCTGTGTTCTGATTAATCAAGTTTGCCTCTGTTTCTCATCAGTGCAAGTTATGCCTCTGCTCACTGCCTTGTAAAACACCCAGTTACAGTTTATGTATATTTTTTGCTGCTATTGCTGTTGCTTGTCTATATTCAGCTGAAATGTTCTTGAACAAATCAAATTGTTAAATTATCTTCTGGCTCATTTTCCCATCTGTAAAAATAGAGGGATTCATTGAAAATATGTCTCTGAAAATCTGTTACCCAATGAACTACTGAGGACATGAAAAATGTTCTTCACGTTTATCAAATCAATAAGTACTTGCTTAGAATGTTTCACCATATGACTTTAGGTTTGGCACTTTCTCTCCCTGGTAATTTTCTATTCTGTAATTCAACTTTTTTTTAAATGGATCTCTAAAGATTCTTCCAGTTTTCTTTTGACTCTGTTTTTGTAAGCTCTATTCTGAACACTGTATTGGACACAATGATTAAGATCATCCTAGAAGTGTTTGAAATATAGTTACAGACATAAGATCTATACCTGTAAAAATATAATTACCAAGACATATTATTAGAATCAAAATGTGGTCAAATATGTGAATGAAAGCTTGCTAGTATATAAGCTCTATGAGGGGAAACACTGAATTGATTTTTATGCACTACTTATCCCCAGTGTCTAGAACAGAGGCTCAGTGAATAGTCATTGGATTAATAATGGGCAGCAGAAATAAAATGTTAGAAGTTAAAACTTGATATGGCATAATTTCCAGTGAATAAAAAATATAGCTAACCAATCAGAATGGATGCTGGCTGGTGTGCGGCACCAGTGTGCGCCGCTGAGCATGAGCCCTGATGGAGATCTAGGAGGGGGCAGAGATTATTGGGGGGCTGGAGGAGGTGCCACTGGAGCAGATCAGTGCTTCAAAGATTTGTAGATTTCAAGGGGGTGGGGAGGGGAGAGGATATTTAACTGGGGGAAACTTTTTGAGTAACAATGCCAAGGGGTAAGTTCTAGAGAATAAGAAGTAGAACCATTAGGCTTACTTGGAAAAATAGGATAAGGAATTTTTAAGCTTACTTACTTATTTATTTAGAGAGCCTGAGAGAAGCAAGCACACGTGAGCAGGGGAGGGCCAGAGAAAGGGAGAGAGAAAATCCCAAGCAGACTCTGTGCCACCAGCATAGAGCCCGATGTGGGACTCAAACTGACGAACAGTGAGATCATGAACTGAGCTGAGATCAAATGTGGGACACTTAACTGACTGAGCCACCCAGGGGCCCCAGGACAAGTTTTTTAAAAGTGGTTTGAAGGCCAGGGGTGCCTGGGTGGCTCAGTCAGTTAAGTAAGTGACTGGCTCTTGATTCCGGCTCAGGTCATGACCTCACAGTTCTGGAATTTGAGCTCCATATTGGGCTCTGGGCTGCTGGCACAGAGCCTGCTTGGGATTCTCTGTCTCCCTCTCTCTGCCCCTCCCTTCTCTCTCTCTCTCTCTCTCAAAAATAAATAAATTAATTAAAAAATTAGTTTAGAGTTCAGATCTCAAAGAATCTAATGCTTCATTTTTTTAACCTCATATCCGAATATACAGGGCTCTTTTGTAGCCTCAAAAAAATAATAATAAAAAAAATATCTGAGTATATTTTTCTGTCACTTCCTTTTCATTATCATTCAATTAACTAGTTTCATATAATTTTTAGTTTAGTTTTAAAAACTAAATGAACTACTAACTTTTAATACATGGCATTAAAAATGTAATAATGACACAAAATGTAGAAATAACTTCATGCATTATAGCAACGTTTAAATATTTTCATCAAATCAAATGAAACCTATTACTGATTGATATTAAAACATGGAAAGGAAAAAAAGGTGTATCTTACCCATATTTTCCTTGGAGCCTGTGTGTTTGGTTAAATCTTTTCTATAGGAAGAAATAAAAACAACTAGTAAGTTTTTTATGTGGCATGAGTAATCAGGAGACTGAGAGGGTCACCTTGCATGTGCATAAATAAATCATATTAAGATTCCTTCATGTGTCCTTACAGCCTTTCTCAACCCTGTCCTCATCTGGGAAGCACTGAAGAAAACAGGGAGTCGGAGCCATTACTTAGTTATGTAGAAGAAAAGGCTAATAAATCCTAAATCCACTACTTGCCTCTCTTCTCTCCTTTTATTTTCCCAGCATTATTTACTGGGACACAGACTGTCTTCTATCAGAATCTGGAAAATTCAGGGAGATTTAATTCCTGATTAAAAAACATATATCTAAAGGAAATATTCTTCTTGTTAGAGAAATAGACAAAAACACAGTTTAAAATTTGATTTGAACCTTGAATCTCATCGTGTACACCGTGTCTACTGACAAAGAATGCCTATAATAAATGAGGTATCAGAATGCCATTCTGGCTTAAGCCACAGACAGGAAGAGATTCTAAGACCAGACCACACTATTGTGTTTACTCCACCCAATTGCATAAAGCCTTCATTCTAGGAAAATAAAATGATAAAGGGATGCTTCCGGATGATGAAAATGCATATATGATATTAAGTCTCTTAGTAACCTAAATTCCCTTCTCTTACATTGGCAAAATTTGACCCCGCCCCAACCTAACACAAAGCATTGACCTTGAGAATTGGTTTTACACCTTTAAAATGTTAATTCATCACCTCCTAACGTATTCAACTTCTCCCTCTGAAGGAACATTGCAATTTATTGAAGGAGCACACGGAAACATTTCGAAGCCTCCCCTTCATTAACTTTAAAAGATGCTAATCTCAGTGATCTCCATAGGCCAATTTGTTAAAAGAAAAATTAGTTTAACACTTGGTGAGTGGAACCTCAGAGCCTAAATTAATCAGTTCAGCACCAATGTCATTGTGGTGGGCTAATTGCAATCATCTTCCTTTATAAATCCTTCTCTTATCTCCTGTATCTTCCCAAAGCTCTGTAGCATTCTGTGATTTTTCACTATTGTTTCATCCTTACCTGCGTCCTTATATCCACTACCTGATAACTTACACAGCTCTTCATGTCATTATTTTTTAAATTTAATAATATTTTTATTTAACCAAACAAATTCCAACTGTTAATCATATTAAAATGTAATCCACATAAAAATGAGTAATGTAGTTTATTCTTGATTTGGACTGAGTGCTCAAAATACAGTTGTACTTTTACATTTACAACACATCTTGATTTGAAAGTTAGGGGCTCCTCGGTGGCTTAGTCAGTTAGACGTCCAACTTAGTCTCAGGTCATGATCTCGCGGGTTCGTAGGTTCCGGTGCTGTGTCAGGCTCTGTGCTGACAGCTCAGACCCTGGAGCCTGTTTCGGATTCTGTGTCTCCCTCTCCCTCTGCCCCTCCCCTGCTCGTGCTCTGTCTCTCTGTCTCAAAAATAAATAAACATTTAAAAAAAAGTTAAATTTTATCATATGTACTTTATCTGGATTTCAATTTTACTTTTTTATTTTTTTAAGTGTATTTATTTTGAGAGAGACAGAGACAGCGTGAGTGGGGGAGGGACAGAGAGAGAGAGAGAGAGAATCCCAAGCAGGGCCCACATTGCCAGCACAGAGCCTTATGTGGGGCTTGAACCCACGAAGCTGTGAGATCATGACCTGAGCTGAAACGAAGAGATGGACACTTAACCAAATGAGCCACCCAGATGCTCCTGTATTTCAATTTTGTAAGATTCACAGTTGAAAAAGAATATTCACATACCCAGATTGTTCCAAACATACCTTAAAATTTTTCAATAACTGAATCAAATGCCAGTTTTTAAGGTTAAATTTACACTAATGAAAATTAAATTAAATAAAAATTCCATTATTTTCATTGCTGAGTAGTATCCCATTGTAATGATGGGCTACAGTTTGTTTATTGATTCATCCAGTAAGGATATTCAGGCTGTTTCCAGGTTTTGGCAATTGTAACAGAGCTACTGTAAATACTTGCATATAGGTTTGTGTGTGAACATAATGTTTCATTCTCTAGGATAAATATACAAGAGAGAATGCTGGTATATGGTTAAGTCTATGTTTAACCTCATAGAAAATAGTTTTCCAGGTGGTTGTATTATTTTGCATTACCCCCAACAATATAGACATGTTCCAATTGCTTTGTATTCTTGCCAGCCTTTGATTTGGTGATTAACTTTAATTTGGGCCATTCTAATGTGTGTGGTATGGTGCATTTCCCTTATAGCTAGTGATGTTGAGTATCACTTTATGTGTTGAACTGCCTCCCACATATCCTCTTTGGTGCAGTGTCTGTTGGAGTGTCTACTCAGGTTTCAGAATTGATAATCTGCATCCCTGTGGGAAATAACTTTGTTAACTAGAGTACAGTGTTTTGTGGAAGTCCCTTTACCATTGATCTTTCAGACTATTAATTTCCAGAATTACTCAGGTCATCTGACTTGTTTCATACGTTTCAATCCCCATGGAGTTTGTTTCATACATTTGTAGAACTGTTAAACTGAGGCATGTTAAACATCTTAAGAGTTTATTTGAGCAAAATCCATTAGAATTGGGTAGTATCAAACCAGAAATGGTTGGAAATGGTTGGAAGTGCTCCTCCAACAGGAGCCAGGGGAAACACCTGTAAAGAGATGAAGTGGAAGCAAGGGGGCCTGGGTGTCTCAGTTGGCTAAGTGTTGACTCTTGGTTTCAGCTCAGATCATGATCTCAGGGTTCATGGATTTGAGCCCTGCATCTGGCTCTGTGCTGGGGGATGGTGTCTGTCTTTTTCACTCTCTGCCCCTCTCTGCAACCCCAGGCTCGCTCTCTCTCTCTCTCTCTCTCTCTCTCTCTCTCTCTCCCCCTGCCTCACTCCCTCCCAATAAATAAATAAATAAATTTTAAAAAATATAAAGAAAGATGAGGTAGAAACAAACAAGGAAATGATTTGATTGTCTATAGCTTAAGCAGTTGCCTGATTTGGAAAGCCCAGTTGGCTGTTTGTGATTGGTTGTTTTTAGGTTTTGATTCCTTAACCCTGAGGCATTTCAGGCTTAGATTTGGGTTTGCTTACATGGGCGGCGCCTAAGGCATTAAAGCCACCTCAGTTTAATGGCCTCCTTGTTTCATTAATTTAACATTTTAGATTATATTTTGTCAGCATCTGGATTTCATTCTGAGATCTCTGAACTGCCTAAATTATTTTCTAAAATCTGCATATAGTATGGTTTGTTCTTTGGGCTGTAAAGTGCTAATAGATTTTGACAAACATATAGCATGATATGCTCACCATTTTATATCATAAAGAATAGTTTCACTGCCTTAAATAAATCTTCTGTGCTTCACCTCTTCAGCCCTCCCCAGCCCCAGTCCAAACCCAACCACTGATGTGTTTACTGTCTCTATAGTTTTGACTTTTCCAGAATGTCATATAATTGAGATCATAAAGTGTATAACCTTTTTATACTGGCTTTTTTACTAAGCAATATGTACTTAAGATTCATCCAAGTCTTTTTATGCTTGATAGCACATTGATTTTAATCATTAAATAGTATTCCATTGAATTGATTGAAGAACAGTTTAATTACTTCTAGTTTTGGCAATTATGAATAAAGATTCTATAAACATTTGGATGGAAGTTTTTGTGTAGACATAAGTTTTCAAATCAGTTGGGTAAATACCTAGGAGTACAATTGGATCTTATGGTAAGACAATGTTTAGCTTGGAAAGAAGCTGCCAAATCGTCTTCCAAGTGGCTGTATCATTTGCATTCTCAGCAGGAATTCATAAGAGCTCCTCATCCGCAATTGGTAGTGGCAATTTTTTTGGATACTGGTTGGAGCCCTACTCTAATGTGACTGCCGTCTTTATAAGAGGAAGAGACCTAGGGATACATGCCCACGAGGAGAGACCACAGCCATCTGCTACCTGAAAAGAGAGGCTTCAGGTGAATCCAAACCTACCAATACCTGTTCTTGGGCTTCCAGCTACCAGAACTATGAGAAAATAAATGAATGAATGAATGAATGAATGAATGAATAAACAAATTAATTAATTAATTAATTTCTGTCATTTAAGACAACTAGTCTGTGGTATTTTGCTTCGGCAGCCCTAGCAAACTGATCCACTAGCTTCTGTTGGTTTCCTTCTATGTTTTCTCCTAGAAGTTTTATATTTGTAAATTTGATATTTAGGACTATAATCCATTTTTGAGCAAATTTTCATGGCAGGTATAAGGTCTTTGTCTATGTTCTTTTTTTTTTTTTTTTTTTTTTTTTGCATATGGCTGTGGAATTGTACCAGCACCGATTATTGAAAAGACTGTTCTTTTTCCATTGAATTGCCCTTGCATCTTTGTCAGAGATCAATTGACTATTTTTATGGGAGGTTATTATTATTTTAATATTTAAATAAGTGGATGTGAATTAAAATTTAAAACTAAATATCTCAAAACGTGGTAATTATCTACTTAGTTCAATATTGACTACAAGGCTTTCAACTGATTTGTATAACTTATTGAATCACTCATCCCACCTTGAATTCTTTTTTTTTTTTTCAAAGAGGGTATCAGACTAGTACCTTTTACTTTTTAGTAAACATTTTAACTTAGTACCGGTTATTTAGATTGGCATTTGGGGAACCCAGCTTCAGGCCAAAATTTTATATGTGATCTTCCCACCATAGGCTACTGCAAAGCCCTTACCTGAGACACTTTATGGGGGAAAGCTGTCCTCCCCACCCCAGACTCAGTGGTGCACAACCAATGGATTCCAGTCTTAAAGGGGTTGCAATCAAAGACCCATCCATGGTCAACATCCTGCCCCCAATCCCGCTTCTGGGTAGCTACTCACTTACTATATCTGCATTTGTTCACCAGTACAAAACTTTAGCATGTTATAGTTGTTTCGATCATGTATTATCATTTTTTCCTGTTTCTTTGATTCTCCAGATTCCATCTGGTTAGGTAAACATTCTCATGGTATTAAATATTCATTTTGTTCACATGTGGGGTGAAGACATTTCTAAGAATTCTCAGAAAATACTTTTCAGAGAAGTATTTCATTTGAGTGTTATGAAACATACACTAGATACATTTAAAGTGAAGACAGATTCCTTAATAATTTCATTTTTGTTTATTTCCAGCATGTCTAAAGTTGCTGCTTCATGCAATCTTATTATATCTGTAAGAGCATTTGTTTCTTTATCATGTTTCTTCTTTTTTATTAAATGTATATTTTTGAGAGAGAGAGAGAGACAGATCATGAGCAGGGGAGGGGCAGAGAGAGAGGAAGACACAGAATCGAAGCAAGCTCCAGTCTCTGAGCTGTCAGCACAGAGCCTAACATGGGACTCGAACTCACAGACTGCCAGATCATGACCTGAGCCAAAGTTGGATGCTTAACTGACTGAACCACCCAGGTGCCCCAGTCATGTCGCATTTCTTGATATGATATGAGGTATTGCCTCTATTCACAATATTCAAAAACAACGGAATTTTAAGCTAAATTTACTTGGAGAATATTTTTTTCCTAATTCTTCAGTAGATTCACACAACAGCTGCTGGGCTCTCCTGCAAACAGTTTAGTAACATGAAGATCTGGAAAAAGTACTTATCAGGGCCCACTCTATATACCAAGTCTGGAGTTTGTCACTTATAATTGAAACCTTTGCTTCCGCAGATTATTTTATAAGTAGTGATTCCATGTCTATTATTGTGGAAAATCTATAATACTTAAAAAGGTCTTCTATAAATTTATCCAGCTGACACCTGCACACATGAATACAGAATATTCAATTTTTCAAAATGGAAACATATTGCAAATTCACTACAGAAACAACCATCTCTCTCATATTAAATTTCACCGCAGAAATCATAGTAGGTAACGGGTAACAGACTCTGTGCTACCTGTAATGCATACATTTGAGTTTGCAGAATGAGGTTCTGAGTTTTCATAGGTTAGAATTTCAATAGCTCTACTTAATACTTTTCTAAAATACCGATGACACACATATACATACACACATGGACACACTCGTGTGTGTGTATGTATGTATGTATTTCTTAACTAAATGATATTCCATAATAAAAGAATAAGTTCTCATCTGGAGTAATTTGTCTCTTACCACAGGACCATATTGAATGTGATTAGTGTGGACCCCTTTGGTCATTAGTGGAGATGCTGTTAGTTGGTACGATTGTTTCATAAAATCATGTGAGTCCTGACCACATGGAGTCATAAACATAAACTAATAAAGGAGACATATAAACAAAGTTATTAAAACAGAATTCAATAAGTATTTTAATAGAGGCAGACGTACTGTTTTGGTTAGGCATAAAAGGGATGAATGAAGTCAGAATGTACATTCTGGAAAACTCAGGGGTCTCACAGAAGAGACAACTATGCTGGATATTGAGGGAAAGTAGAAGTTCTGCAGCCAAACAGAGAGAGGAAGGGAACATTTTAGGAAGAAAGTGTATTCTCTGTAAAGTCATGAAAGTGTGAAAGAGTAAATTCTGTTTGAAAGAATATAAATAGTTTTGGATGGCTGTAACATAGAATGCTTATGACAAAGAAGCCTCTCTTATCGGAGATGAAATTAAATTCCTAATGAAAATCAGGGGTGATTGAAATATGATGCCATCATCTAGCACTTAAACCAAACTTTTAAGATTTGAGGGAGTTCTGCTTGTCTGTTTTTTTTTTTTTAATATTTAAACTGAAATGTTAATTTAGTCATTAGGCAAGTTTTCACTGAGAAAAGCACAAGAGAGAACAGTAAAGTATATTATATTATAAAGTATATTATATTTGAAGAAGGAATTTCCTTAAAGATCTGTATCTATATGATTGACCACCACCTGATTAATATATTTTCAGAATGAAAATGATTCCTAAGATATTTGACCATATCACTGACCAGTCCTAAAGAAAAGACATGTAGATATGCACATGTGCTGGTCCACCATCAAAATAATGAAAACATCTTGGCAAAGTTACCTTTAAGGAAAGTCTACCACTCATTAAGTATAGCCACCAGTATGAATCTTCTAATCTGCCTTTTAGGGGGGTGCCTGGGTGGCTCACTCAGTTAAGCATCTGACTTCAGCTCACCGTCTGTGAGTTCCAGCCCCGTGTGAGGCTCTGTACTGACAGCCCAGAGTGTGGAGCCTACTTTGGATTCTGTGTCTCCCTCTATTTCTGCCCCTCCTCTGTTGGTGCTCTCTCTATCTCTCAAAAATAAAATAAACATTAAATTTTTTTTTATCTGCCTTTTAGTGTGTCACTGTTAAAAAAAAAAAAAAAGAAAGTGCAACCAAGGATTACTTAAGAACAGTTTTAATGTTGAGCACCTGGGGGCTCAGTTTGTTTAGTGTCCAACTCTTGGTTTCCACTCAGGTCATGATCTCACGGATATTCAAGCCCAGCATTGGGTTCTGCACTGACAGTATAGAGCCTGCTTGGGGTTATCTGTCTCCTTCTGTCTCTGCCCCTCCCCTGCTCTCTCACTCTCTCAAAATAAATAAATAAATAAACATTAAAAAGAAGAAGAAGAACAGTTTTATTGTAAAAGAAAGGTGTCCAAAGAAATAATGGGAGAAAATCTTAGAAGAAAAGAGGGAAGGCAGACAATAGTAGGAAACTTCAAAAATAAATTACTGGGGGCACACTTCCTTTTCACTGACAAAATATGAGAAACAACTACCTCACTAACTAATGAGTGAATAAAAGCCGGAGGATTCTGGAGGGAAGAGGGCATTTGGAAGTAGAGACCCCTCTGTGTTAAAATGGCTTTTAGCCCAAGGACTTCCTGAAGTTGGCACCACATTGAGTAGCAAAGATCCTGAGAGAAAACATATGCTTTTTCTGTCCTGAAGTAATAAGAACAAAGTTCAGAGCTACCGGAGATACCAGAGAGTCTTGGAGGCAACTCTGAAAAGGTGAAAGAAAGGGAGGGGGGATCCTCTAATTGTGTGTTTAATCTTTGCAGAAAATTCCTGGTTGAACCTTATCCATTTAGATGGGTAACAGACTCCAAACAGCGTTAAGTTCAGTAGGAGACCAACCAAGTTTATCAAAACAAAATTCAACTACTTTGTAAGAATAAAGCTGAACCCAGAGTTCCTAAATTAGCAAAGAAAAAGAGGAAAATATTACCCATCCTCAAAAGACTGAACCCCCAAATGACCCAGATGTTGGAAATAGCAGGCAGGATTTAATAATGGATTTTTACAACTATGCTGAATAAGGTAAAGGAAAATGTACTTATCACAAATGAAAAAACAGAAAATCTCAGCAGAGATATAAATTTAAATGAAAATTCTGGATTTTGAAATACAGTATTTGAAGTTAAAATTCAATGAATGGATTTAGCAAAATAGAGTGGCAGAAGAAAAGGCAAGTAACCTTGCAGATAAATCAAGAGAATTTGTCTAATCCGAAAAAGTAGGAGAAAAAGGGGAAAAAAAGGATGAGTAACTCAGGAAACTGTGAGACAATAGGAAAATGTCTAATATACATGTATAATTGAGTCCCAGAAGGAAACAGACCATAGGAGATTAAAAAAATATATATGAAAAATAATGGCTGGGACTTCCACTTCTGGCCAATATGGAGTAATACAGACCAGATTTACCCTCCTATGAGAAGCAACAACAACAACAACAACAAATTAAACAAGACACATGAAACACTTTTCAAGACACCCGACATCAGACAATAAAAGACAATGATGCCTAGAGATAGGAAATGAGGTTAGTATCATGGTTGCTCCAGTTTACTGCCTTCAGAGAGTTTCCAGGCTATACTGAAGGGAAAAGGAACCCAGTTGGGCTCAATCTCTTTGAGTTGATGAGACAGACCTGAGAGTCTGAGAAGAACAAAAGACTTAGAGTTTGCAGGACAGAATATTAAAGAGGAAAATGTTACAGAGAGAGATTCCTGGAGATTGCAGAGGGCCGTCTTAGGGTGAGCAGAGAATTGATAGGTGCATGTATGTGGTGAGGAAACTATGTGAGGCCAAAGAAATGATCAGAAAGGGTTTAAAGAGAACAGTGTCTGATATTCACACAGAACTATGAATAGTGCCTGACCTTACCTCTGAGTTATACTCTGAAAAGGAAAAAGATGCTGTGAGAAATTAAGGAAGCCCAAAACATATGGAGAGACACACTGTGTTCTTGGCCAGAAGACTCAGAAGACTCCATATTGTTAAGATGTCAGTTCTTCCTGAATTTGCTTACAGATTCAGTACAATCCCAATCAAAACCCCAGCAGGTTATTTTGCATAAATTGACATATTGACTCCAAAATCCATATAGAATGTGAGTACCTAAAATAGAAAAAATAAATTTGAAAAAGAAGAAAATTGGAGGATTAATTCTTCTTGATTTCAATGCTATTCATAAAGCTACAGTAATCAAGACAGCATGATACTGGAAAAGAGATCAAAGGAATAGATTGAAGAGTCCAGAAATATGTCCATACATAATTGGATAACTTATTTCCACAAAGATGCAAAAGCAATTCAGTGGAGAAAAGATAATCTTTTAACATCTTTAATCTTTTAATATGCTGATGGAACAGATGAATATCCACACATAAAAATGACTTTTTATCCATATCCTTCCACCATATTGAAAAATTAACTCAAAATAGATCATAGACCTAAATGTAAAATCAAAACAAAATTTCAAGGAAAAAAACTCTGAGGAAATCTTTGTAATCTTGAGTTAAATACATATCTTTTAGATGTAACGCCAAAGCATGATTCTTAAAAAAAAAAAAAACACAGCAAATAGTATGGTGATTACCAGGAGCTTGGGGGAGGAGGAAATTGGGAGTTAATTAATGGGTATAGAGTTTTAGTTTTGCAAGATGAAAAAGTTCTGGAGATTGATTATACAACAATGTGAATGTACTTAACAACACTAAATTGTGCAGATAAAAGTGATTAAAATACATTTCATGCTATATGTATTTTACCTTACCAGGTTTTTAAAAAAGTGAAAACCTAGAAATAACCTAATAGTCCAACAATAGATAGCAGACATTAAATGAGGTATGGCAATGCCATATGATGAAACCTTTTATAGCCACTAAAGTTGAGACATTGTAGGAGAATTTTTAATGACTTCAAAAACTCATGATTCAGTATTAAGGGAAAAAAGTGGCTTAGGAAACAATGTGTGAACCAGAATCCATTTTTTAAAACAAGTGTTTTATACCATTAGGTTCTTTTTTTAGTTCTATACCATTAGGTTCTTTTTATTATTATTATTATTCAATGAGAAAAGACTCACCAAATCAAATGTTGGTAAGTCTCAATCACTTACTGGTCAGAATGTGAGATATAAAATCAGTTTGGAAAATACCAATAGTTTAGTAATTTCTTAAAAAGGGACTCCTGGGTGGCTCAGTTGATTGAGGATCTGCCTTTGGCTCAGGTCATGATCTCATGGTTGGTGAGTTCTAACCGCACATTGGGCTCTCTGCTGTCAGCACAGAGCCCACTTTGGATCTTCTGTCCCCCTCTGTCTCTGGCCCTCTCCTGTTGCACTCTCTCAAAAATAAGTAAACATTTAAAAAAAAAAAGTTAAACACACCTCCATATGACCCAGCCATCCTAGTTCTGGATATTTACCCAAGGCAGATGAAAAGATTCTGCATGAATGTTCGTGGCAACTTTATTTGTAATGGCCCCCAAATGAAACAACATGAATGTCTATTAATAGGTGAATGGATAAACATAATGTATATCATTATAGTAGATTACTACTCAGCAATGCAAAGGACTGAACTCTTGATACACACAATAGCATATGAATCTCAACATAGTTATGCTACTGAAAGAGTTAGGCAAAAGAATATAAAAATTTTAGGAAATACAAAGTGATGCATAATGTCAGGAAGGAGATCAGTTGGTCCATGAATGGGATGAAAGGTGGGATAAATTACACAGACAGAAGGAGACTTTCTTGGGTAACAGGCATGTTCATTGTTTTGATTTTGTGATGGTTTCTGGAGTATGCATGTATGTCAAAATGTATCCAAATGTACAGCATAGTATGCCCCGATTTACTGTATGTCAGTTATACCTCAGTAGCCTGCTTTTGAAAAATGGGAAAAATAAAAATAAAACCGACCTTAGACTCATCATAATAAAATACTGAATATCAAATACAAAGAGAAAATCTTGAAAGCATCCAGAGAAAACAAACTAAAACTGTTCTATATACACGAACAAGATAGCAGAACACATATTTAGAGTCCTGAAAGAGCAGGAAAAAAATCTGACAACTCAAAATTCTATATCCAGCAAAAATGAAGAAGGCTAAATAAAGGCATCTGTAAAGTAAAGTAAAGTAAAGTAAAGAGAATTCATCACCAGCAGACATGTCCTTTGAGAGATGCTAATGGGAATTCTTCAGGCTGAAAGGAAATGACACCACACTGAAATTAAATCTTCAGGAAGGAATTAAGAGCACTGGAAATAAAGAAAGATTTTTCACAATGCCAAAAGAGTTCTTCAGGTAGACATAATATTCACAAATGCTTCTTCTCTCATAACACCTTCAAAATTCATGAGATAATAATGACAGAATCAAGGAGAGAAGTAAAAAATTCTATAATCTTGTTGAAGTTTTTTTAACACTGTTTTTTAGCAATTGATAGAACTAAAGAAAATCAATAAAGATATAGATGGAGCTGAACGAACTATCAACCGTCTTGACCTAAATGATATTGCAGTATCATTTACATTTAGAACACTATACTCAACAACTAGTTGCATAATATATATTCTTTTCAAGGGCACCTGATATGTTCACTGAGATAGATCATATGCTGTCCCTTACAACAAGTCTTAAGTACATTTAAAAGGATTAAAAGCATACAGGATATGTTTTCTGAGCATAACGGAATTAAATTGGAAATCAATAACAACATGACATCTCGGAAAACCATTCATTTTATAGAAAACTTCTCTCATTTCTTGAGTAAAGGAATCACCAAAGAAATTATAAAAGTTTTTGAATTGGGTAAAAATGTAGATTAAAACCAGAAGGTTTTTAAAGGGAAACATGGGATAATATCTTTGTGATTTTTGAAAAGCAAAGTTCTGAAATGTGGAGCAATTACCATGATAGAAAAAATTGATAAGTTTGACGTATCAGAATTAAAAGCCACTTAACAAAAGGCATTATTAATAAACTGAAGAGGCCTGCCACAGATCTGAAGAAAATATATATTGTAAAACATATATCTGATAAGGGACTGGGATTCAAAGTATATAAAAAAAACTCCTAAAATTCAATAATAAAAAATAGCTTGAATTGAATAGACACATTAACAAGCACATGAAACAGGCATCTGAAACTGTGGTCAACATTGTTAGTCATCTGGGTAATGCAGATTAAGACTACATCGACATACCAGTACACACATATCAGAATAAAATAATTAAAATTAGAAAAATTATCAATACCAAATTTTGGTAAGGATGTGCAGCAACTGGAAATCTCATACATTTTTGCTGGGAATGTAAAATGTAACAGCTATTTTGGCAAAAGATCTAGTATTTTCTTGTAAAACTAAATATACATTAATCTATGATCCAGCAATTCCATCTCTAGGTGTTTATTCACGTAGGAGAAATAAAAACATATATGCACATAAAAAGACTTGTACAAAAGTATTCAAATCAGCTTTATTCATAATGGTCCAAAGGGAAAATATCCCAGAGATCCTAAAATAGGAGAATGGGCATATTCATACAATGGAATACTACTCAGCAATGAAATGAATCAACTATTGTCAGGCAACAGTGTGACTAAATCTCAAAAACATTATGTTGAGCAAAAGAAGCCAGACACAAAGTGAACATACTGTTTTATTTTTATGAAGTTTTAAAACAGTCAAAATCAACCAATGATGGAAGAAAATTTGAACAGTGGTTTTCTTGGAGTGGGATTCATATTGGTAATTGGAAGGGACATCAATGATCTTTCTGGAAGGATAGTGATGTTCTATACTGATGGTCTTTGAGTTATACAAGGATTTACACTTTTTAGAACTCAGAAAAATTTGTGCATTACATTGTATGTAAATTTTACATCAAAAGAAAAGAAAATGTTGAACTCTAGTTAATGTCAGAGATGCTGAAGTACCTAGGGGGACATACACTTATCTTCAAGTTACTTTATAATGCATAAAAACATGCAATGTATCAATGTAGGAATAAATATGCAAAAAAGTAAGTATAGTAAAATGTTGATACTAGAGTCTGGGTGATGAGTATATTAGCATTCACTCTAAAATTCTTTCAATTTTTGTCTGTGTTTCAACATTTTGCTAATAAATTTTTTGAAAAAGTCCTATACCCAATATCTTGAGAGAGAAGAGAAAACATAGCATTGGGGTACCTATACCTGTGGAGTGCTGGAGCTGGATGGGTCTGTGCTGGCGGTCAAGACAATGTTATGGATCTTGGAAGAACTGCCAACATGTCTGATGTTCGAGAAACCACTAACCAACTATTGGATGTGAACCTTCATGACAGAAAGCGGCCTCAGAAGTGAGTCTAAGCATCTCCAGGTCACTAGTGGAGCCACTGTACCTACTGGTTTTGAGCGAATGGCTGCAGATGAAGTGAAAGAGAATTTGAGCTCATCGTACAGACTCTGCATAAATGAAGTGAGATATATTCTGATATTTCAGTGAAAGTCTGTCTCAGACTTATTGTCTGAAATCAGTTGATCACTTATTTGTGATTGTTCATAGGTTTGAAGATTACCAGTTCAAAAGAAACAAAAGAAGAGGTGTGAAAGGATTTTGAAGAATTGGTTGGAAGCACCCATGCTTGGACCCTTAAAAAATATGGAAAATTAACAACCAGTTTCAAGGAAAAATATGTAAAAAGATAAATATCAGAATTCAAGTAAAGGTAAGATTGATAATGGACGAGGAGACAAAACAGATGACAAAGATGTTACAAGAGTTCGAGAACACTGGCTTAGATTCGCATATCTTAGACTATTAGGAAAATTCAGCTATCAAAAAAAATACCAACATTAGTAGGTGATGACTTGGCATCTTGCAAAGACAAGACTGATGAAAACTCAGGAGGAGAAACTGACCTTAAGTTCTAAAGTTTAGAGTCGTATGCAATAAGGCAGGAGAGGAAAATTGCTGTACTTCAAATCAGGCAGCAAGAAATTCTAGGCATGCTGTTCAGGATTAATTTAAGTAGAAAGCTGACATGACCAACTCTGAGGTGGAAACTCTTGAATATCCATGATAACCAAATCTTTGTAGGCATTGCATTGACAGAAGAGAGTGTCCACCAAAGAAACAGCTCACCTTTTGGACCTACTACTCAGATCTACTGTCACTTGTGGGATGCTCAGGCTCTGTGTCTTCAACCTACTGATATAATAGTTGAGGAGATATATGAAACAGAGGCAATACCAATCGAGGGGGGTACAGAATGGTTTAATGGTTATATTGCTGGTGATAGTAATACATTGGCTGTGAATAGGGCAGCAAATAATATCTCTTCTTTATTGACCAAGAGTTGTTTGATGGGATATCTGCAATTCCTCACTGAGAACTGGCTCTGTGGATATTATTGTAACAAATATGCCATTTGGAAAAAGGATGGCCTCCAAGAAGAGAAACTGTGATCTTTATACAACTTGCCTCCAGAGATGAGCTCTACCTGTGGACCTGAGTCAGGCCAGACTATACTACTTACTCAGGACAAGAAATGCTCTCTACCAGGGCATTATGTTTAATGGGACATGTGTAGCAGAAGGTGCATACTGTCTGGGTGAGCATAGAGAGTCTTCATGCAGTAGTTTATGTTCTGAAACATCCACCTCAGGCTGTTGATTATCCTTCAGGAAAAGATGGAGAAAGAGGAATTGTCTGGCAATGAAAAGAAGTAGGGTGTTTAGCAGGATTCATACTTCCCACACTGGAAATGTCAGCATCAAGAACTTGCACTGAGAGAAAAAATATTAACAAAAGTACAGTTTGCACTATTTAAACTGGCTAAGGCTCTTCACCCTGGTTAACAAGATTTGAATGGAATGTGATGGAATTGAACAAAATCATATGAGGAAGCAGAGCTTTTCTTTGGATCTGTTCTGCAGAGGTAGCTGGACATTTAGTATGCTCCTTAAAATGCTTCAGAAATGCCCAGAGAAAAGCCTACTAAAATGCTCTGGGATTTGGGTTTAGAACAATTTGTTTTCAGGTTTTACCTCAGTTCCTGTTTTCCATTGTGGCAGGTAGAAAGCTGCTCTGGCCTAAAGGAAAGGGAAAGAATATAATGAGGGCATCTGAGGCCATAGCCCATTGCCTGTGTGGCTTGACTATTTTGTTACTCGAGTTTTCATTACCTCAACCTTAAAAAACAAAGTCCCTGACAAGGTGAAATCTCACAAGATCTATAGGAAGGTTTGCCATCTGCCATGTAAATTAAAATAGGCATCTGTTATTTAGATTAATACAGAGAACTAAAATAGAGGACTGGATTCATCAAAGGAATTGCACACTTTACTCACTATAGGACATTTCAATTTTTAAATCGTAGCAAATACACTGATAGATGAAGTATGGGACCAATAATCCAGATTAAAAGAAAATATATTTTTCTTTCAGTAAAAAAGAAAAAGAAAGAAAACAGTATTAAAATATTAAAAACAGGGGCACCTGGGAGGCTCAGTCAGTTGAGCACCAACTTAAGCTAGGGTCATGATCTCACAGTTGGTGAGTTCAAGCCCCATGTTGGGCTCTGTGCTGATAGCTCAGAGCCTGGAGCCTGCTTTGGATCCTGTGTCTCCCTCTCTCCCTGACCATCCTCCTGCTCACACTCTGTCTCTCTCTCTCTCAAAAATAAAATAAAAATAATTTTTTTAAAAAAAATTAAAAACAAGATCTATAAATAATGAGTATTCGTATAGCAAAAATCTCTTAAATAGTAGATCCTATCTCCTAAATACAAACAAAATCAACAGGAGTATGGGAAGTACAGGTTGGGGCAATCTCTCCCAAAGACCCCCAAAATCTCCCCCAAAGATGGAAAAATAGAAGAACAAAGATTAGAACATTATAGAATTAGGCAACATTAACTCAGTGGTATTCCAGAGAGTGAGGATTGAAAACATGACAAAAGAAATTATCAAAGGAGGAAGAGGAGGGGGAGAAAAGGAGGAGGAGGAGGAAGAAAAGTGGGGTGAGAAGGTGAAGGAGGAGGAGATGACAGAAGAAAATTTCCAACAACAGGTTGAAAAGAATGTGCTTTCCTCAACTGAAAGACTAAGTGCCTAGCACAGTTACTAGGAGAAAACTAAATTACCACTACCAAGAAATTTCAAAATACTTGGAATAAAGATATGATTTGGAAAACTTCCAAGCATAGTGCAGGGGAGGGGCTGGAATGTGGGATGAGATGGGGAGGGGAGCAGAAGAAGTTGTCAACAAGCCTAGAGACCACAATGACATTTGATTCTCAACTGCAATACTGTTGTCAAAAGATGATGGAATTGTGCCTTCCAAAATCTGAGAGCATTATTTCCAACCTAGGATTATATGGTCAAATAGTCAAGTGGTGAGATTCTAATAAAATATTTAAAAAGATGCAAAACATTGATCTTCGTGCACCCTTTCTCAGGAACCTACTGGGTGTTCAAGTAAATTGAATTTGTAGACCAAGAAAGAAAAGATACGGAGTTTAAGAAACAGAAAAACCTAACTAGAGAGCCAGGTGAAGTAAATTCCTAACATAATGGTACGGGGAAACCCTACAATTGTGGCAGGGAAGCAGGTCCAGGAAGCAAACTTACCCAGTCAGAGCAAGAACATCCTGGGATTCTTGAAGGATTGTTCTAAGAAACAAAATAGCCACATTCACCTATTGTTTATGAACATATTCTGGGAAGCTTTATTTCACACTAATGGGAGGGAGTTTAGGCATGAATCAGTGGAAGGTACATAGAAAATGAATTAATCAAATAAGAGGCATTTGATTGAAGTCAGGGAAATAAAGTTGTACAAGGAAATGCTTCCTTCATTAATGAGTACATGGTCCAGCTGTCATTATTATATGACAATATTAATGTCAAATTGAATATTAACCTAACATGGTATAGAACTACATTAGGTAAAGAGAGAAAGGGACTATTAGGGAACTAAATCCTCCCTCATCTTTCATAATATGAAGTCAATAGATATTAGTATTGAAAGAGTAAAAAAAACAATAATATATGGGATAAATCAGGAATATGATGGTAAATACCAGGGAAAAAATGAGTTCAATATCTTTCCTCTGTAAAGCATAGATCAGGGGTTAGGAAGAGAGCAGAAGACAATTTTTTTCCATTATAAACTCTAAAGTGATTTGACTTTTTAGAAAATAAATAAGAAAATAAAATTTAATATGCAGTGATATTAAATTATATCATTCAGATGACTCTACTTTTTGAAAGAATGTATTCCTCTAGCTCAAAATATATATATACAGGACTACTATATTTCAAGGCCCTTTTCCCATACCTTTATTGACGTATAGTTGGCAGATACAATTATATTTAAAGTGAACATTGGGATGATTTGATATATGTGTTTGTTTGAAAGGATTCCTCCCATCCAGTTAATTACTAGAAAATTATTTTATCTTAACAATTAAAAATAATTAAAATTCTTTTACCTTAGAAATCAACTGTCTGTTAACCTTACATCTCTTTCTGAATCATGATGCTATGTAGTGGGAAAACCATCGAATTAGTAATTGATGTGTCCATCATATAGATTAAACCTGTTTTGGTAAGAGATTTTTTTCTCTTCATGCTTGAAATAAAGTAATGCTCCCCCACTGCCCTGTAAAACTATAAATGAGGTCTAAAAGTTTAGTCAAGTAGGGGCACCTGGGTGGCTCAGTCTGTTAAGCATCTGACTTCAGCTCAGGTCATGATCTCAGTTTGTGGGTTCAAACCCCATGTCAGGCTCTCTGCTGACAGCTCAGGGCCTGAAGCCTGCTTAAGATTCTCTCTCTCTCTGTCTCTCTCTCCCTCTCTCTCTCTCTCTCTACCCCCTTCCCCCTTCTTGTGCACACACACTCGCTCTCTCTCTCTCAAAAATAAATAAACATTTAAAATAAATAAATAAAAGTCTAGACAAGTAAATTGTGGGATTGCAAACAAACTTTTCCAGTTAGTCTTTGAGTTATGGTGTGAAAAAAAGAAAAGAATGACTTTTATTAGCTGTGTAAGAAATTAACTATGCATTATTACTAGTAGAATACACACCTTTCTGGGCGTGGGAAAGTCCATAGTGGTCAGGAGGTAATCACCTCCCCTCACTGCCGTCCAGAAGAGAAGTAAATTTGGGCCTGCCTTGTGGAGAATGGACACTGTGCAGAGAACGGAAGCTTGTTGTCATGTTATATTCAAATCCACGTTATCAGGGGACATTCTTGCCAGGTTTGTTGTATGGGCTATGTGGTGAGCCTTAATCAGTTTATTTCAATTTAAATTAAGTAGTTTTTGTATCAGTTAAGTACAAAATATTGTGATGTGTGTATGGCATGAAAGAATGGGAATAACACATGACATAATAGTGGAATAGGTAGTGCCACGTGGATTTTTTCCTAGGGTTCCATTCTAGCGTAGGGTCAGATCCCTGAGGCACAGTTTCTCACAGCTTGAACACCTTCAGACAAGCAAATTGTCTAGACTAAGAGACAGATTTTTGCAGTATTTGGCTCAGATTATCTCTTTGACCCTAATCAAGCTGAGGGGCCTGTGAGCGAGCAGGCAGGAAGTTGTGTGGCTGAAGTAGGGAGGGCCTGAGGCCTGAGGAGTCGGCGGGGAGGGAAAAGTCATCCTCCTCCCACAACCCTCCCCCAACCCTGGGAGCATCCTGCCAGCTCTCTCTGGCCTTGTCCCAGGTTGGGAGGAAGAATGTATCTGCATTTCTTTTCTCCTTCTTCCTCATGTTTATTTCCTTCTCCATCTAATCATCTCTTAACATCCTTGCTCGCAGCCCCTGTAACCACTTGGTTGGGCAGGCAATTTTTTTCCCGTGTCTGGTGCACAATGGACAATGACAATTTTGCTTGTATTCTCGGGCACAGAGATTCTTTTTTTTTAATGATTATTTATTTTGAGAGAGAGAAAGAGAAGATGTGTGAGTGGGGGAGGGGGCAGAGAGAGAGAGAGAGAGAGAGAGAGAGAGAGAGGGAGAGAGAGAATCCCAAGCAGGCTCCCCTCCGTCAGCTCTGGGGCATAGCGATTTTTTTAGGTAAAAACTATTTAGTGCTAGAATCATTAAACTTAAAAAGAAGAGCTATGATGTTGCCAACGTAAGATGGTCCTGCTGGGGACTGAAAGAAAAATCATTATTGAAATATTCATAGGAAATACAAAAATGAATTTCTAATATTTATTATCCCATTTTTTATTTATCACATGATTACATGATACATGTTGTGTGTCAGATAAAGTTCTAAGCATTTTTATAAATATTAACTCATTGAATCCTTATACCAACTCTACAGGGTAGGTTCACTTTACAGATGAAGAAACTGAGGCCCAGAAAGATGAAATAAATTGCCCAAGCTCACAAAGCTAGTGAGCAACAGAGTTGGGAATCAAACCCGGATAATTTGTAGTCGCTACCATTTATTGTTATTCTGTGCGGCAGGGTGGTGACTATTGAATACATGTGAAGAGAGTTGAATTGCTAATCATAGTTGTTAACTTGATTTTACTTATTTTCTTTATGATGTCCAACACCTGGGAAGTTTAAAGTTTAAAGATTGCTCAGGTGCTGAAAATGTCAGGCATATAAGGGTCTGGCAGTACAGATAACTTGAAAACCCTCCAGCTACAAACACCAAGAATTGCTCAATAAATTATAACTAACATATAAATGCATGACTGAACTGCTGAGAAAGGCAGGGAAATTGCCTTGGGCCAGAAATGAAGAAGGAACTGAAAATCAGGACAGTGAACCTGCAGAGTTGACACTGTGTCTGCCACAGGGTATTTATCACATTTGATCATATAGGGGCTTGAATTTAATATCAGTACAGGGAGAAAGAGAGAGAGTTGGGACTGAGAGCCCCATCTTTATAGTGCTACCCCTTCAGTATGAGTGAGGATTCAGGCAAAGGGAACTCCCAAAAGTTGTGGAGAGAATTATAAATCTATACAACCACTTTAGAGAGCAATGTGACGTCCCATGAATTTGAATATGTGCATCTTTATGACCAAGGAAATTCCTTTCCTAGGTTTATATGCTGGAGAAACTCTAGGCCATGGGAAAAATCAGACATGGATGAGAATTTTATTGCAATGTTGTTTGCATTAGTAAAAACTTGGAACAGGAGAGTGGATGAGTGAATTGTGCTATATTCGTTTAATGGAATGCACAGAGTAGTGAAAATCAATGTACTGTAGACATGTATCATCAGGGATAATTCTCAAAAGCTTCACTTTTGTAAAAAGGAAGACAAGTTGCAGAATATTTGTGGCATTAAAACTAAGAGCTGAGGGGCACCTGGGTGGCTCAGTCGGTTAGGTGCTGACTTCGGCTCAGGTCATGATCTCACAGTCTGTGGGTTCGAGCCCCGCATCAGGCTCTGTGCTGACTGCTCAGAGCCTGGATCCTGTTTCAGATTCTGTGTCTCCCTCTCTCTCTGCCCCTCCCCTACTCTCTGTCTCTCAAAATAAAAAAATAAAGACATAAAAAAAAATTAAAAAAACAAAAAACTAAGAGCTGAAATGCAGAGAATCAGAAAGGATAAAAAACAAATTGTAATTCTTAACCTCAAGACAGAGACCAAAAAGGACTTCCCTCAAAAATGAAAGTCCCACCAGCGTTGCAGATGTCATTGGTTTCCATTTGACCCAGTATCTACCTTGCAGACCAGATCTCCAAAACAAGGCCTGCAGCGTGGCAAGAAATATAGAATGGTGGCTTATTTAAATAGGAAATGTTTTCATATTCTCATTTATTTCACCAAAATTCAAATCAACTCAATATATCTGTTAACTCTGCTTTCTAGCCTCACCAAGTGTCTCTCATTTCCTGAACGCACACAGATGCACATGGTCTCAAACTTAGGCAAAGTCATGTAATTTCCTTTTGCTTTTAAACTTGCATTTTTAGCCCATCATGTTACTCACCAAATAAAGGTAATCTTTTTTAGGATCTGTTTACAATGGTGTGTCTGTTTTATAGCAGTATTTTTCTCTGTTACAAACAATTAAGAAGACGAAAACACAACACGTGTTCAAGAGGATCTTGGAACCAACAAAATTTAACAATTATTGTTATTTCTTAAAAACACCTTTATTCAGCCATAATTCACACACCAAATAATTCACCTATTTAAAGTGTACAACTGAATGGTTTTTAGTATAATCACAGAGTTGTACAATCGTCAGGACAGTAAGTTTTAGAACATTTTCATTCCCCTATGATAAACCCCATACCCACTCTATTTCTGCCCTCTACTTTCCTCCTCCTCAACCCTACATCCCCCCGTAATGCCTCCTGTTTTCTCTCAGCCCTAGGAAGCCATGAATCTACTTTTTGTTTGTACGAATTTGCCTATTCTGGATATTTCATATCAGTAGAACCATACAATATGAGGTGTTTTGTGACTGATTTCTTTCACTTAGAACAAATGTTTTCAAGGTTCATCCATGCCGTAACACGTATCAGTACTACCTTCATTTTTATCACCAAATCATATTATATTGTATGGTCGTATCACTTTTTATTTAGTCTTTTATCAGGTAATGGATATTTGAGTATTTGGATTATTTCAGCTTTTTGGCTATAATGAATAGTACTGCTATAAACATTCATATATAAGTTTTTGTGTGGTCATGTGTTTTCATTTCTCTTGAGTATACATCTAAAAGTGAAATTGCTGGATAGTATAATTGAATATTTAACCCTTTAAAGAACTGCCAGACTGTTCTGTAAATTGGCAGCACCCTTTTCCATGCACACCAGCAGTTTATGAGAATTCCAACTGTTACACATCTTGGCCAACACTTGTTATTATCTATTTTTGTGATTTTAGTACAGTCATGCTCATGGGTGTAAGTGGTGTCTCCTTGTGGTTTTGAGCTGTATTTCCCAAATAGATAATGATGTTAGGCACCTCTTCATTTACTTATTATTTGTGTATCTTTGGAGAAAGGTCTGTTCAGCTCCTTTAATCATTTTTTAATTGGGCTATTTGACATTTTTATTACTGAGATCTAAGAATTCTTGATATATGTCCCTTATCATCTATATGACTTGAATATATTTTCTCCCATTCTCTGGGTTATCTTTTAAATTTCTAGTTATAGTTATGTTTATAGTTTTAGATCTTACATTTAAGTGTTTGATCCATTTGGAATTAATTTTTGTGTGTGGTGAGGTAGGAGTCCAACTTCATTCTTTTGCATGTGCTATCTGGTTGTATCACTACCATTTGATGAAAATGCTATTCTTTCCCTTTTGAATTCTCTTGATACTCTTGTCTAAAATCAATTCACCATAAATATGAGGCTTTGTTTCTGGACTCTAAACTTTGTTCCATTGATATATATGCTTGTCCTTATGCTGGTAGGGCACCATTTTGATTATTGCAGAGCTTTGTAGCAAGTTTTAGATTCAGAAGGTGTGCAAAATTCCAACTTTGCTCTTTCTCTTCAAGATTGTTTTTGTTATTCTGGGTCTTTTGCATTTCCATATGGATTTTAGGATCAGCATGCCAATTTTTGCAAAGAAGGCAGTTGGGAATTCTGATGGGAATTTGCTGACTCCGTAGATCAATTGGGGAGTATTACTATTTTAACAATACTAAGTCTTCCAATCTATGAACACAAGATAACTTTCACTTTATTTAGGTCTTCTTTAATTTCTCCAAACAATGTTTTATAATTTTCAGAATATAAGTTTTTTACTTTTTAAAATATATTTATGTTTTATTCTTTTTGATGCTATTATAAGCATAATTGTTGTGCTCATTCCCTTTTTGAGTCGTTCATTGAAAATGTATGGAAATATAATTGGCTTCTGTATTTTGAGCTTCAATCTTACAACCTACCTAATAAACTCATTTCTTAGTTTCAATAGGTTTTTTTTTTAAGTGGATTCCTTAGGATTCTATATGTCTAAGATCTGTCATCTTTAAATATAGTTTTACTCCTTTTCTAACTAGGATAACTTTTATTTCCATTTCTTGCCTAATTGTGCTGACTAGAACTTCCAATACAATCCTGAACAGAAGTGGTAAGATGTTATTTTTTTTTTTTAGCCTGTGTTTCTCTCTGATTTGTTTTTAATTTTCTTATGATTAGTGGTAAAGTAGTAAAATCAAAGAGCATGTGTCTTTTTCTTACAAGCAGTAAGGAAGGAGTGAGTTGGAGGAAATCAAACACTGTCCTATAGCTATTGATTGAGAATGACTAAAAGGGAGAAAGAGCAGGGGTGACCATTAACAATATGAAAGGAAGAGAGCAGATTGGGCTCTCATGGCTCTTACAGAAACCAGAGTATGGAAAACTGGTCCGGGCCTGAAACACGGTCTTGGGTATTAACAGCATGAAAGCTTGTGGAGATTCCTTGTCACAGTATATAGCTTATTCTTTTTTATTTTTGTTGATTTATTTTTTAATGTTTATTTACTTTTGAGAGAGAGAGAGTGTGCAGGAGAGAGTGGGGGAGGGGAAAAGGGAGGGGGACAGAGAAACCTAAGCAGGCTCTGTCCTAACAGCAGACAGCCTCATGCGGGGCCTGAGCTCACAAACCCTAGAGATCGTGACCTGAGGCCAAGTCTGACCAACTGGGCCACCCAGGAATCCAAAAGCTTATTCTTTTTAGAAAATGTATCAGCTTATGTAGGATTATCACACAATCAAGAGTGCTTTAATATAATTGGATCTTAAAATTTTGGCTGGAGGAAAAACTTCATTTAAAAAAACCCTTCTGTCAGCTGTTTTTGTATAATTCATGTACAACAAAAACTAAATCCATCAATATCAGGTATTAAATGACCTACGTACTTTTTACTTATGACAAAGGAATAGGATATATTGTCTTAAACTAGGCCCATGCAGCTTATATTATGTTAACTTTTCTGAGTTTGGTAATGAATATATGTCATTTAATAAAAATTTAAATATATTACAATGTCAACATCAACTTTCAAGTTAGGGACTCGTTTTTTCTTCTGTATTCCTTCCCTTTCTGTTTTTAATATTGACATTTGAAATCTATTAAAATATTAAATTCTGACTGATAAAAATATGTCATTAAATCTCTAATTTTTCTTAAACAGCCGAATGGTGAAATGGAAAGTATTTTAGACTAAGAGGTAAGATTAATGAGAAAGTCAATTTAGTTTTTTGGCTAGTCATGGCTACCTTTAAAATGGGGAAAATGAAGAGGAGGAAATACGGGTTATCTCTGAAATATCTTCCAGTATAGTCAACAATAACAATACAGGTAATATTTATTCAGTACTTATTCTTGGCAGGTGCTGTGCTAAGTGCTTGACATATTCTCATGGAGCCTCACAACAACCTACAGTACAGGTCTATCAGTATTGTGGGTTGTATGTCTGAGGCAGAGGATGCCTAAAATCTACAAGTATGTACTAACACCAGGATTCAAATGCTTGGAAGTCTGTTCTTTGTTCTTTTATGAGATCGTCAGTCAGATGCGGCCACAGGAGCAGACAAGAGAGGCTCAGGAATCAAAGTTCATTTTACTCACAAGTCCTCAAGACTGGAGGCATGGCATACCAGCATACCACACAGGGTGGTGTGGGGATGCCACGGCATGGTGAGAAGGCAGAAAGGAGGAGCAGAGGGAAAGCTGAGGCTAGAACATTTACTGAGGGTTCCAAGGAAAAGTGAAGACAGGACAAGGTAAACAGTTTAGGACTGGCTAGTTTCAATACTTTCCTTGGGCTCCGAGCCACAGGGATGGTCCTTAGTTGCCTGGTAGCTGGCCTTTAGATGATTAGGTGGAGGAATATTGCCTCCCTGGGTGGTGGGGGGGGGGGAGGGGGGGGAGGGACGGTCTGTGCCAGTTCGAGAAGGTCAGGCTCTGGATTGGTTAGCTTGCATATCTAAGGCATGCCTCCGGCTGAGCTCTTTGTTATCTAGAAATGAACTGGCTAGCCCTGAGATGAGCAGTCTCCCCAGACTGAAAGGTTTTTCAAATGACAAAATGCCGTAATATGAAGAAAATAAAATATATAATCAATGCAAAGTCTAACTCCAAGTCCATATTTTTAAACATTCTCCAATACTGCCTTTTTTATTCTAAAACAGTTCCTGCAAAAAATTATATCACAATGTTCGTACACATACCTCTTCCTATTGTTGAAAATATGAGTTGATTGGTTGCATTACGAGTATAGGGGCTCAGCCAGTTGAGCGTCCTACTTGAGCTCAGGTCATAATCTTATGGTTTGTGGGTTTGAGCCCCTTGTCAGGAGCTGTGCTGACAGCTCAGAGCCTGGAACTTGCTTTGGATTCTGTGTTTCTCTCGATCTCTCTCTCTCTCTCTCTGTCCCTCCCCTGCTCATACTTTCTCTCTCAAAAATAAATAAACATTAAAAAATTAAAAAAAACCCAAGTACATTAAAATACACCAATGAATATTCTTCCAGATAGAAAGTAAATAGAAAGTTTTGAAAGTAAAAACATTAAAAAAATAATAGAGGTAACTGAGATGTCCATGGGTATTCAAAACATTCAACTACAGTCGAAACTGGTCCCGAGAAATAAAATGCAAGAACACATACTTTGGAATAAGATAGACTTAGATTTGTATTTTGGCTTTTTCATCAACTAATGTATGTTATTAAACAGCTGTTGGCCTTGATCTCCTCATATGTAAAATGCAGAGTGATAATGGCAGGTGATCATGATCACACAGTTGTCAGTAAGTAGCTGACCCATAGTTTAACCTCAGATTTGACACCAAAGCCAGTTTAACTGCCTTTGAGAAATGCACACTCTGAGGGAAACAAAAATGTCAAAGGACACTTAAACTTGTAGATAATAACTCAAATACTGAAGAAATACAAAGAGACCATTTATCCTGGGGAGAAGATAGGACACATTAGAAAAATTTAGTCTTGCAAATTTCATTTCATAAAGTCCCAGTCTATTACTACCTAATTGTGACTTTTACTGGAGGAAGACTATTTTGAAACTTAATATCAGTGAATGTACAAGGTTGGACATATATCTTTGTTGCCTGTCTGAATATTTTAACTGTCATTGCTTTATTAAGATTATAAGTTTTGCTATGATGCCATTTTATTAAAGATAACGATGTGAAAAAGAGAAAAATATTTTTCTTCTAATAATATTTTTGGAGCAAAACAGAGTACATAAGTACTCTCAGTATATGCTGTGTGTAAGGAATAAGCGTCCCAAGACATATGAAATCTTGGGTTCAGTGGCAATGATTTGATAGTAAAATGTGTCTAGGGATATGACTGGCAATGGCAAGCATTTACAGACAAAAGGTTCTTAAAATACATTTTAAAAACAGATGTAGCAGAAAACATTTGTCCTCGATTCTAGTCAATTGGTTTTCACCAACCACTGACAATTGTTTCAGACCTAGACACTTTAAGAAAAAAAAATGTAGAATACAAAAGAAAGAAAGAAAAGTGGCAAATTGAAGAGTAGAGGCTCAAGAAATACATAAAGGCAAATCAATGCTGTTATCTTATTGAAACATTATATTTAAGTACTTTATAAATACTTAGAAGAATATTCTGTTGAACAAAATCAATTAGACCTTATTATGCATGTAAGAAGGGGATTTAATTATAGGAGGCCGAGAACCTGGTTATTAGATATGCTTCATGGTTACCTAATGAATTAGCAGCATTTTATTCTCTCTTTTTAAAATTCATTTTTTCTTTCATTTGTTCATCTATTCATTCACTCATTCATTCATTTATTTTTTGGTTTCCTAATCCTTCCAGGCAAAATTAGTAAGTTTATCTGTTGTTCCTCATGATCTCATCATAAATCTTAGTGTTAGATAATCTAGTAAGTCAGTGTGATTCTTTGTTTTTAGAAGTTTAGCATACCTTTAGACATCACAAAATTCCCTTTCAGACCAAAATTATCTGAAGATTCGACGGTGGGTATTATCCAGAGGAAATGGACCAACATTTGCTTTGGAAGGAGAGAACTGGATGACTACTGTTGGGTATTATGGTATCCACAGTGTTTTTGTAGAATGCTGCCATCCTTTTTTTTTATATATATAAATTTAAATTCACTCTAGACAATGGTTATTCTGTAACTGAACCAATGTGAGTTTATTTGGTGAGTCACAGATACAACAGGTGTTGTCCCACAAAGTAAACTTTATTTGCAGCAAATAAGGAGATCTTAGGGAATAACTTCCATAGCCTGACTCCCTGAGAAAGGGAGATTGGTTTCCTTTTATTTAGGGTTAGGATGAATATTTAGGAAGGGGAGCCTTATCGTCCTATGTAGAGGCAGACATAGGCCAGGCATGTGCCTTAAGGAAACATACGTATACATACATTTTATGTTATGTAAATGAGGTTTGTGCTCCTCCTTGGGTGGAGATTTTAGTATTATAATGAGGCAAAGGTAGCTGTTGGTCATTCTAGAGGTCACTTCATGGTCCATCTGAACAGGTACAAGTCAGTGGTTACATTTAAACAGGTCCGGGTGGTCTGGGATGGCTGGAGATCTTGTCAGAGCCATCGTTATCAGTTGAGGGCTGGTTTGGGTTTTCATTTGCCTAAGAGATAAGCTGGAAAGAAAAACTGAAGGAAAAATGAGGGACAAAGTTGGAGGGTATAAACAGGTAGGCAGTAAAGGTCAGGTCAGTCCCACTAATTCTGTTAAAATGTACCTTTAACTTTTAGTGCTGGGTTGTTGATATATGCTGCATGACTGAGCATTAGCTGGCATTTACAGAGATGTGTATTTGAGAAATAGGTCCCATGTTACTTACTCCTTCATAGCTAGACTGGCGCAACAGCACATCCCGTCCTAGGCAGAGTGCCTTGGTTCCCCAGTGGGCCTAAGTAGACTTGTTTCTTCTTACCATGTCATCTTTTTTGCTTAGATGCTCGTATTTTCTCCTTCTTTCCAATAAATTCAGTACCATGTTACAGTATTCTGTAACATTTTTCATCCTTTATGTTTTAGTTTTTTCTTCCTAACAAAGACACTCACTAATTGGGATAAAAAAATCAAACAGCATCATTTTGGAAATGATAAGCAAAAAGCATATCAGAGTTAACAGTTTATTGATGATTAATATGAAAGTTATCTACACAGTTTGATTTCTATAGATTTCCTTTAAGTGATCCATAATATAATTCAAATAAACAAGTGTTAAAAAGATAGTGACAAAAAGTATTTTAGATAATAATCACAATTATGCCACATACTAAAAATTAAATATTAAAACCTAATGTTTAAATGTGGAAATTAAAAACAGAAATGTCACTTGAGAAAGCTGGATGGTGGGACTTCACAAACTGGAAGAATCATTTGAATTCTGATGGTCCAGTAAGTCATTTGTGCAGTCTGAAGCAGTACAATGTGATTGATTTTCACTATTCAAACTCATAAGAAACACATACAAGCCATTTTGTCAGTGTATTCATTTCGTATGGGGCCAAAAATTTACCACATTATCCCCCCCGCAGGCTACCACCTTTCCCTTGTAAACACACTAGGGAAATAAAATTCGTGGTCAAATACCTCTTGGTTGAAATGAATTCAAAGCAAAAGGAAGTGGTAAGTCTGGGACATTGGTAGTCAAGGCTTTGGGTGGCAGAATGGTGTTTAAGAAGTCCAAATATGGACTCTGCTACTTACTAGCTGTTACCTTGTACAAGTTACTTACCTCTGTGTGCCTCAGTTTCCTTACCTGAAAAAGCGGGGGTAATAATTGTACCTACTTCATGACGTTGTTGTGAGAATTAAATGAGTTAGGGCAGTGGATAAAGTGCTTGAAACATACCCGGTACCCTAGTAGATGCTGTATATGTGCTCATCATTTGCATTAGTTGTGAGAGGCATTTCAGTCAGAAGTGAAGAAAACTCTCTGTGACCACCTTCACCACTCTAAGGACTGGATTACTCATATGTGCTGAGTCTTACAGCTTTCTCTCTTAATAAACAAGCATGAATAATCACCAAAAATTCCTATTGCCTCCCATTTTCCAGACTTCATGTACAAAATGTTCTTCCCTTATATGTAATTTCTTTATGCAAAGTAATACCGTTGAGTAGATCATTTTATGTTATACTCTGTAGTTATCTTACAGCTCTCTTTTTCCATCTAGAAAACCTCTCTTTTTGCATTTAGAAAACCTTTTGACTTCCTGCTTTGATTAGCAAGATACTCTTTCTATCTAGGACATCTTCAGGTAATTGGTTTAATACAGTTGATGTGAATTTTGCAAGTCTAAGTCTTAAGGTATCGATAATGATGATGGTGATAATGATGATGACATGATGACAGTAATAACAATATCAACACTACCCTTTATTGAATCTTTCACTGTGCCTGGACCTTTACTGAGTGCAGCCTGCATTATCTCATGGAATCTTCATGAGAAACTGATGAAATAAGTACTATTTATCTTCATTTTATAAATGGAGATATTGAGGATAGAGAGGTTAAGTAGCTTGTGAAGATTACATAGCCAGTAAGTGCAAAGCCTAGATTCTATCCATGCTAGAACTCCAAGGTCAGTATTCTCAATAATTCATGTATAATAGACTCCCAAACATGTCTCTCTCTTTCCATTGAACTTGAACTACTACCCAAGAATAAACAAGAAAATACATTCCAAATTTTCCTGAGGAGCTACTGAAAAGATAATCAGTTAAGGGACACCTAAATGACATCACACATACACAGATATGAGGCCTCTTGGTAATCACAAATCTAACACTATGTTGAAATTGGTATCTTTGTAACAAAGTATACTATATGAAATGATAATAAATATTCTTGCATTAGCATCAAAATGTACACAGGCATCATCTGAATTGTTTCCTGAAACATATATATTGAAAGTTTCCATATATGCCCACTATGCTATCATTGAATGTGGTTTAAACCATAATTATCATTCATTTTTGAAAATTCAGACTTGGAAATCTAAATACATTAGGGAATTCTGTCACTTTGGACTATTCCATATCCTCACTTTTCTGCTTTATCTCTTTCAGAATCTCCTTTATTTCAGTCTCTGACACAGCCTCTCCACCCAATAGCTCAAAAATAAGAATCCTGGATGGTTCACTCTACTTTCTGTGAAGATATTTGTCCCTGTTTGTTCTAGAGTGGAGAAGTGAAAGAGATACAGGAAAGGGGCACATATGCTTCAGGGTTAGTAGTCTAAATTCAAGGAGGTTGTATACATTTCTCTGCTCTCTGATTTTAATATTTAATTAATTTCAAGGGATTAAACCGCTAATACTTCCTAATTAGGTCACCAGGCTTTCACCATTGTTCTCTTGTCACATCAAAAATCATTTGGTTAATGAGGCACCTGGGTGGCTACTTTGGCTCAGGTCATGACCTCACTGTTTGTGGGTTCAAGTCCCACGTTGGCCTCTGTACTGACAGCTCAGAGCCTGGAGCCTGCTTTGGATTCTGTGTCTCCCTCTTTCTCTCTGTCCCTCGTCTTCTTGTGCTCTCTCTCTCTTTCTGAAATAATAAATGAATAAACTTTAAGAAAACATTTGTTTAAGGAGCTGTGCAAGGTATCTTACAGAGTTAGACAAGAGCTCTAGTGCATTCCATAAACTGGATTCTGTATATTTGTAAATTATGCTGACAAACACTCCTATAACACAATGAGGCCAAATCAGTCTCACCGAAAATGGCCTTTTCATGCTGTACTCAAGCCAAAAAAAGGGAAAGGATCATAAAAGTACCATATTATGTGTGTAGAAGAAAGTTGTTAAATTCAGCCTATGACAATGGGTGCTTTTCAGCTAATCTTAAAGGGATTAAATGAAACAAATACTTTAAATGTACAGCAATAAGATATTAAATATGTATTTATGAAGAACCTACTGTATGAAAAACATACTATGTTGCATGCTATAAAGTGTAAGAATTATTAAGATACAGTTCATGATTTTAGAGGGTTTGCAATTTAAAAGAGGGACCAAGATATGCATACTGTTAAATTGAATAAAGCAGGGCCTAAATACCATGTGTTTGAGGCAAAGTTTAGCCTGAAAGAATATAGCTAGATTGAATATATCTACTAAAATTTAATTCATTCATTCAATTGCTATTGATTGAGTGCTAACTAGGTGCCAGGTCAAGAGATACAGCCCTCGTCACTAAGGGACACTGATATCTGCAAGTTAGCCTCTTAACTATTCTTCAGTATACTGGGTAGAGAATAGAAATAGCATTGGCTTTGGAGTTAGAAAAAACTGAATTAAACCCCTGTCCACTAGTAATAAGGTGACTTAGGCAAGTAAGTTATAATCTTTTAGCTTCACTGCAGAAATCATAGGCTCATCTTTGATTTTCTCTTTCAAATTCATCCTACATATAGGATTAGTCTTTAAATTAACAAATTAGTCTTTAAATATTTCTTGAATACATTCCATTCTCTCCATCCGTGCATCTCCAGTACTTAAGTCTGGCTCTTATGATTGATAATGGATTCTGTAAACAAAATTGACTTTCCATCTCCATTTTATTCTTTTTTAATCAATCATGCATGTTGTAACTACAGCAATCTTTCCAAAACTTTTACCTCACCATAACACTTCTCTGCTCAAAATTCTTTAGTCACTTCTCATTGCCTAGAAGATTTAAATCTACACTTCTTAACTTCTTAAGACTTTTTTAATGTTTATTTATTTTTTGAGAGAAAGAGAGAAAGAGAGAGAGAGAAAGAGAGAGAGAGAGAGAGAGAGAGAGAGAATCCCAAGCAGGCTCCACACTCAGCTCAGAGCCTGATGTGGGGCTTGATCCCACAACCATGAGGTCATGACCTGAGCTGAAATCAAGTCAGAAGCTTAACTGAATGGTCACCCAGGAGCCCCAAGGCATTTAAGACTTTTAATATGCTGAACTCTGCTAACATTTTTAACTTCACATGCCAGTCTTCTTCCCTACAGACTCTGCGTTTCTCTAACCACTAGCCTGTTGTGTGCTCTGTGCTTTTGCATATGCTCTTTTTTTTTTTTTAACACCAAAGCCTAAATAAAATATTACCACCATCCCCACTTCACCAATCCCATCTGGAAAACTTAAAAATTTTAGTGTTCCTTTAAGATTTTGCTCAAACATCATCTCCTTTGTGGAGAATTCCTTGAGGATTTTGGTACAGGTAATTTTTCCATCATCAGTATGTGCACAGCATGGTTTATATATCTACATCAGCACAATGCATTCAAATGTCATTATTTGTGTATATGCCAATTGCCTCAACAAGACTAAACACCTGAGAGCAAAGACAAGCCTTTTCACCTTTGAAGCCTCAGCTCTCACGTGACGTCTGCCATGGAGAGTCTATGCAATAAATATTTATTGTAATAATGAAGTCAGGTTTGGGGATCAGGGGAAAGAACCAAGAAATTCTTTGTGAAGGAGATAGTATGTGAGATTGGCCTTGAAAAAACTTCTGAAATATTTCCTTAATTAAAAAAAATGTAATTTTGAGATGTTTAGTGTTTTAACACACATAAGGTATATATCTTCATGATTCTCCCTTTAATGCATAAGTGTTTTGCCAGCAAAGCTTTTTTCTTTTCTTTTTTCTTTCTTTCTTTCTTCCTTTCTTTCATTCTTTCTTTCTTTCGGCCCTAGGTGCAGTTGCTCTGAGCACGTGTTTATGTGGTATCAAAAGTACTGGACTTCTTAACTGGGTCATAGATGGCTCTACACCATACCTTCTAGCAAATAAAAATGTTGATGTTCACTATGTATATTTAATTTCTCCTGAACATATTTAGAAATATATAAGTATACCTTTGATCCATAATGGAAAACACATGACATCTCTAGGCATCTCACTGCTATTCAATGTACTCCCTCTGGGCAGATCACCCAAGTCTGATTGTAAAAGTAATAACTGGGGGATCTTTTCATTGTAAATCATTCTGTTTCAAGGTGTCAGTGATGGTGAAACTCTTAGGTGTTCTGGCAGATTTCTTACATGAATTATTAAGTGGAATTAACAGTAGCTTCTGGAATCTTCCACTCTTAACTATTGCATATTTCCACATAAGTAGTTCTGCTTAAGTAGTCACACAGAAGAAGAAAGCATCAATACCAATAAAGACATTATGAATTACAGAAATCCAGAACACAGAAAGAAAAATAAATCCATATTGTTGCAGTCTGCTTTAAATACAACTACTGCCTTCATTCTAAACCTTCATATTTACCAATACAAACCTTTATTTTGGTAGCACGTTATGGTTAGTAGCCACAGAAATCATCTTTGGAGGCCTCAGTGTGTTTTTCTTTCCTCCTCCTCCTCCTCCTCCTCCTCCTCCTCCTCCTCCTCCTTCTCCTGTTAATGCTTATTTATTTTTGAGAGAGAGAGAGAGAGAGAGAGAGAAAGAGAGAGAGATAAAATGAATATGAGCAGGAGAAGGGCAGAAATAGAAAGGGAGACAGGGAATCCCAAGCAGGCCCAATGCTGTCAGCAGCAGAGCCTGATGTCGGGCTTGATTTCACAATGGTGAAATCATGACCTGAGCTAAAGTCAAGAATAAGATACTTAACGCCCGAGCCACCCAGGTGCCCCTCAATGTATTTTTCAGGAGAGCTCTGTGAAGAAACCTCTGCTGTCTGTAGATCTTCAACTTGGGAAATCCCTGGATAGTACGAAAGGTATTGGCTACATTTGAGGACCTCATGAAGTGTTTAGAGGAAGCATCTTTAAACGGAACAGTGTAGTATCTGGCGTGTAGCTACAGACATATAAACATAAGAACATGTGGATTATAATCCACACAGTTATGCGTGAATCAGGAATTCGGATTTGCACAGGAGGGCTGGCTCGCTTTTATCTCGTATTCCTATCAAAAGCTTAAGAGTGGCTCCCAACCGTGATGTGTCTGCACTTAGGGAGTTTTCAGCAGGGTTCTCAGCCTATAGAAGGGCGCCAAGCCAGACATTCTAAAGGAAGACAACTTCATTTTAGCGCAAATCCTCAGGCCCACGCATCTTCCCATAACTCTGCCTTTCTCCGACTCTGAGCCAGTGTAGGCAGAGCACGAGGTGCCGGGGACAGGCTCCGAAGGGGCGGTGGGGACCCTTCTTTTCGAACAGCATTTGTAGCTGCCAAGAGTAGCCAACAAGCACCAGATTTATGTGCACTTTGAAAGAAGCACCTTCACCATTGGCTTTTTGAGCGGCGCTGTAGCTAGGGAGCGGCGGGCAGGGCGAGCACAGCCTGGGGAGAAGCCCGGGCGGTTTGTTCCTGTAACCGGGAGAGGGGACGCACACAGTCGGGCGCGCGGACACACACACGCACGCACACGCACGCTTGCTGCGAGTTCGAGCCCCGCAGCCCCCCACCGCCGGAGGGCGCCCCGGGCGCCGCGCCAGGCGGAGCAGCGTCCGCCTCCTGGCTCCTGCTGCTGCCGCCCAGAGGAGAGAGGAACCTGGAACCTCTGCCTCGAATTTCCCCCGGCGCCGCGCTCTGCGGAGAGCGGCGGGGGTGGCCGCTAGGAGGAAAACGCGATGAATGAGTTCTCCCCTCGCCACAGAGTTGACTGAGTTGGCGGCGCCGCGCCCGGGCTTCCGGCTTTCGGCGCCCCACGCGCTCGCGGCTCCCGGGGCTGCAGCCCACGCCCGCGGCCGGGGCTGTGCCCGCCACGCCGGGGGAGCCGAGGCTCTGGAGCTCCTGTCCCGGCTCCAGGACAGGGGAAAAAGGAAGGTTGTCCCCTGGCCGAGGCGCACGGCCGCGCGCTTTTCCTGCACTCTCCGCGGCCCCATCTGTCTCTCCATGGCGTCTCATCAACAATCCCGGATCCAGGCTTACCTGGAGAAGAACAAGATCGGTCCCCTGTTTGAGGTGAGGCGCTGTGGACGAGGGCGGTCCCGTTTGTGTTTGGGGGAAAGGGTTCAGAACACCCGGAGGGAAGGAGGGGCGGCCAACAAATGCGCGGGAGGGGTGGGCGTGCGGCCCCGGTTCACTGGCATTCGCTTTGCCCGGGCCAGGGGGTCCGGGAACGCGGCCGGGCGGGCACCTTGCCGGTTACCTGGGCGGGGACAGGTGAGCTGGAGAGGGCCCAGCGTCAGTCTGGCAGGGGAAGTTTGAGCGGTCTGTCCTGCATCTCGCAGCCTTGTGCACAGAACCCGGGCACGCTGAGCCCGACAGATGCACACACTCAGGTTGTCTTACACACGCACACTTTCTTCCTGTAATTTACACTGAATTGCATGTTGGATATGTATATATTTTTTATATCGACAGTAGTAGAACCCAGAAAGGTGGAAGAGGTGCTTAGCAATAGGAAAGACTATGGTTAACTGGGAGAAAACTGAACTGGTAAGGAGTAGGCTTCGGTGGGTGAAGGCTCCTTGAGTGAAATTGTCAAACTGAGACGCTGACGTTGATCTCTGGATGAAAGGAGAGTCCTGTGCATTGCAGACCCTACATGTGTTAGGGTGAGAAGGGGGCGGAGAAAGGTTCAGGAAAAGCATACACGTATTTATGAGAGGAGACGTGTTGCTCTGAGCTGTTTTCTCTCGCCATCAAAGAACTGATGACAGAAATACAGTAGGAGAAAGCGGGAGGACAAGAGAAAAAAGAACCAGAGACTGAACCCGGCACTGGCAAAGCGTCCCGCCTGTAGCCAGGACGCTGGGCAGATGCTAGTGCCCGCGGGGAGGGATGCCCAGGGTCCCTTCCCAGCCCGGTCCCACCGTCCATCTGGGCACGGGTGGGAGACGATCGGACGGACGTGGGAGGGTCGAGATCACCCCCAAAAGTAGCTGTGGTCATTATTGGCGGTTTACGTGTCCACGTCGTGGGAGTAAGGCTGGGAAGAGATAGAGAATGGGGCTGTTTCCCTAGTACTGAAGAGAAGAGAATAACTGCAGAGAAAAAAAAAAAAAAAAAAAAAAAAACAACGAAATAATGCCCTAGCACAAAAAGGGAGAGGTGGATAGGGATGTGATCAGATAGGTTTTTTTCTCTGGGGAGGACGGGTTTCAGATAACTAAGATTTGCAAGATCTCAAGTTTTTCTGCCCAACTTTAAGTTAATGTTGTATTGTTTTGAGAGATATGGCCACTGTGTCAACTGAAACTGATTGTGTAGAGTCGTAGAGTCCTATAATGCATGTCTTGATTTTTATTTCTGCCCAAAAGCTGAGGAAGTCCATGTATAAAAATCGAAGTAGAATTGCTGGAGCAACTAGATGGTTTTTCTTTAGTCTAATGATTAGGGACTGTACATAGTTTGATATCTGTCTATTTATATAAAAAGCCAAAGCATAATAACGCTTTGTGACACAGTGTATTAATTGTGTTAAAAGAAACATGAAATACTTTTAGAGTGTTTCTACCCCCCTCTAGAATATAAAGTACAATTTACCAGGGAGATTAAGTGAATTGTTTCAATAGATCTGTTAATTCCTGAGATTCTTTCCAAATGATAAAGTTTGGAATATATGTCAACTTTCTACATAATTAGGAAATAAATTCAACTTGATTTTTATTAAGTGCTCATTAAAAAATAGCTTACTAGACAGTCCTGCATTGATGAGTTTTAAGTGATGACAAATTGTCTCATAAAATCCTAAGACCCCCCTCACCAAAAAACAAACAATGACAAAATTGTATGCTTTGTATTTTGTTGATTTTGGGGGGATGTAGGATATTACCTACATCCCTATTAGCTTGGATTGCAATGGCGAGTAGTTAATTTTTGAGGGTTGATATGCACTTTAAATAGTTGAAGAGAGAAAATAGCTAAGTTCTCTTCTAAAAGCAGGTTCATATGCAACAATTTTGATCATAACAGAGTTTGTTTTGGGTAGAATTATACATACTTCACAAAATTAGAAAATCTCACTAGCTTGTAGCATCTGTCTCATGCTAGAGAGAATATAAAATGGATATTCTTCATCTGGCATTCTCCTCAAAGCTCCCAGGACTTTGGTCAATGGTTCTCATGAGAACTGCTTCTGGAGATCAAGGAGGAGCCCAGGAACCTGAACTTAGTAAGAAGTGGCATGAATGATTGTTACATATTTAATTCCTGGACCACACATTGTAAGAAACAGTGACAAAAGCTAAACTGTCTTACCTGTCACAAATTGAAATAGGTGACTCCTAAGTTTTAATATCTGTGCTATGTTGTGATTTGTTTGTGCACTGGAGTTGGTGGACATAGACTTACTTTAGTTTTGAAAATATACAAGACCTGACAATATGTTCCCTTTACAGATTTTCTAAGTTAGGAATGTTTTAAGAAAACTTTCTGAAGTAAAGCACTTTAAAGAGAGCACATGAATATTGTTTAAAACAAAAAGTAAAGAGGTAACATATACTGGTTGAGAATACTTGTATCTTGTTATTTTTTAACTATACAGCTTAATTACTAATTTAGCTACGTAATTTATTTCTTACCTATTTTATTTGCTTATTTCTAACATTTTGTCATTTGAGAAGCTTGTAAAGCTGTACCCAATATGGTATTGTGAAACTACTTTATATGAAAATGAATCTTGCTTCCAGGTGATTCTTTAAGGATATAAATTTATATTGTCTTTAAATATGATTTAACATGCTTTGAGACATTACAAAACCACACCTAGAAATCATTGCATTAGAGTTGGGTATTGATATTTTAATTAAATAATATAAAGATGTTAAGGTGAATATGGTAATAATGACATAGTCCACAAACTCTTTGAAATTTTTATAAGCTGTAATACTTTTAATATTCTCATTGGCTTATTCAGGATAGGCTAGTAGTGAACAGCCTAGGCATCAATCTATAAGGAATGCTTGAGATCGCTTCAAAATGCTAGAACTATAATCCAATTAATATGAATTTCTACATGTAACTCCTTACTTAATTGGCAAGAAGTGAAATGGTTTGGCTTTCACCAAAGTATAGTATTTTGCAGCACACATAGGCAAGTTTCATGGTGCAAACATAAGACTTATCTCAACCAACCACTTAATAGTTGAGGAACTTGACAGTCAAAACTTCTGAAATGGAATAATTTACTGGCATATATCTGCTTATTAGGATCAATGATCTACTTTGTCTATATTGTAAGCAGTTAAACTTCATTCCCAAGAAACTGTATATGTGGAACATCACAATAAATTCCTTATTTTCAACACAGAGAAGTTTATAGTTTTCAGTTTCTCCCATTTCCATGAAATAAACAAAATAATTATTTGAATATTATTGGTTGGAAGGGTGGTCAGGACAGTCATATATCTTGATTTAGGACAGATTACACTTACAAGAGAGTGAAATCCTAAACTGTTAAAAAGCAGGATAATGGGGTCCGCATTAAATCTTCATAGAACATTTAAATCTCTTTGTATTGAAGATGGGCAAACCAGATTCACTACATTTCTTCTTCTAATGTGATCTGACCCACTCCAAGTAGAATGGAGTACCTCTACTCACATGGGCTAAATTTATGTTAACTGACTTGACATATATGTTCTGGGATGGTCAATGTGTGGTCAACCATCAGCTTGCATCATTCATGTAGTTACTACTGTACAACTTGTTTTACTCTGTTACCCTGCCCTACGTTTTCCAGCCATGTATGCAACCTCGAACTCCAGTTGGGTTGTAGATTATCAGTCAGTGGCCTGGTAGGATTAGGAGATTTGTTATATAGGAGGTAGGGGGCTGTTGAGAGAATAAGTAAATATATTGAAAATAATGCAATCCAGCTCTCTTGCTGAAAGAGACAGCATTCACAAATATAAAAAGGAGAAAATATAGAATGAACCCTGCAGTGTTGGATTGAAATTGGAGGTACTGGTGTATCTCATAACTTCAAGAATAGAAATAGATATAAATGTAATAGAAGGAAGTTTGGATTTGTATGTATTAACGTATACATAAGTATATATGCCTACATTTATTTCCTTACTCTGTCTACTGTGATGGCCTGGGAATAGCAACATCCCAGTAGCAATGAACACACCTAGTGACCAGATTTTGAGTTCTAAATTCCATTCTCCATCAAGTGGAGCGAAGTTGTTTTTTTTTTTTTTTTTTTTTTTTAGTTTATTGTCAAGTTGGTTTCCATATAACACCCAGTGCTCATCACAAGTATCCTCCTCCAGGCCCAACACACATTTTCCCCTCTCCCCTACCCTGCGGAACCAGGTATTCTTGGAGAAATGATTGATTCTAGGCTTGGGTCTGGGAGAGAACAAGATGAACCTGGACCATCTTATTCTAGAGAATAAGGAAGTGTTCAAAGAATTATAGGAAAATTTAATAGGACATGAAAATAGGACTATTTTATTCCACTGCAATATATTGGGATACATGAATGTATTTAATTTATGGGAGAAGAGAAATCTTTACTGTATAATAGAATGCCAATTAATAAGAGTAGAAGGGGTAATGGAATTAGAGAATCACTACTTGGCAACCATTGAGCAATAATTGAGGCAAGAAACATTAATTGTTGCTAAAAATTAATGGGTGAAAGTTGGAGGAAGAATGAGATGTTTACCTAATGTCTAGTATCTTTCCACAAAATAGTTGTTAATTGAAAAGGGAAAAGTAACTTTATAGTGAAGAAACCAGACAGACCACACTTTAATCAAGTGATGGCACAAATCAGTATTGTATGCTCCTGATAGCATGCATCTATAACAACTTTAATTCTTTAATTTCTTTCAATTATGCATGACCTGAACTGAATAATTAGAAAATATCTGATAATTTTGATAGGGAAATTCTTCTTTTTTGGTGTCTTCAATAATGTTTAGGTTATGAAGGTCAAGGAAAGTCTCAAACTGATGGGACAATACAACTAAATGCAAAATATGGTCCTAGAACTGATATTTTCACTGTGAAGGACATTATTAGGAAAGTTTTGCAAAACTTGAATGGGGTCTCTAGGTAAAGGGTATATGGAGTTATTTCTGCTGTTCATATACTTTTTCCATAAGTTTAAAGTTATTTCAAAATTTAAAAATATTAAAAATAAAAAAGACCATCTAGGAAATAAGTATTTACAAGTAGTTCACCCATTGGATTTTTCAAAACTTTAAATTATGTGAATTTAGTTAAGAATTGTATCAGTTATTTATACATGGAAACCAATAAGTAATAAGCCATAGTCCTGAGTAAAGGAAATTTACAATTGTGATCAACTAAGCATATGCATTTTCCTCTTCTCCCTCCAAACTTTTTTTGAAATATCAACAAAAATATTAAAAAATAAATACAGAAAAGTGCTGGAACACAAGGAAGGGTGCTGAGTCAAAGAGACTGTTTCTCCCTTTTTGAACAGAATTTCTTTATTATGAATGGTGGGATCTCCTTTGCACCTGTGTATGGTCAAGTAAGATAGAGTCAATTATAAGTAGTGGAAGTGTTGTTTGGAATTTCGTGGAAGGTGCCTTAAAATAGTTGGATTTAGTTTGGACATGTTCCTCATATGCCCTCCCTCTTTATTGTTGTCTGGAATGCCTCTTTGTTAATTCTTCCTTTGTACTCTTCCTTATTCTCTTTACCTCCTCAGACAACCACTCATTTCCTTTCTGTTACTGTAGAATAGTTTTCCTTTTCTAGGGTTTTGTATAAATAGAATCCTATGCTATACACGCTTTTGTGTGTGTGTGTCTGTGTATCTTTCACTCAATGTAACTATTTTACAATTCATCCCTCTTGTATCATGTATCAATAATTTATTTCTTTTAATTTCTGAATAGTATTCTGTATGGATGTATATGGATGTATGCATTTGTTTCTCTTGGGTAAATACTTGGAATGATTCGGCTGGATCATATGGTAGGTGTATGTTTAACTTTTTAGAACATTAGCCACTAGTTTTGAAAAGTGTATGTACAATTTTACATTCCTACTAACATTGTATGAGAGTTCCAGTTGTTCCACATTCTAGCCAAAACTTGGTTTTATCTGTCTTTGTAATAATAGCCATTCTAATAGGCTTGTGTGATATCTCATTGTGGTTTTAATTTACATTTACATTATGTCCCCACCCTTACCCCTACAATTTGAGACCAGTGTCAGTGAAGATCATGTGGGAAGCCTGGCTTCTCTCACCCCTGGCAATAATGAGGCATTCCTTTGCCTCCCCACCTGGGTCATGTCAGGGGAGGCCTAGAAAAGAGTCAGGACTTTTAACATTGCTGAGTGGTAATGAGGCCACTCCTGCCATGAAATCCATGCCAAGATACATTATAGTTAAACTTCTGGCAAAAAATCCAAAACAAACAAACAAAGGCAAGAAATGAAATACCATATGTATACAGGGAAAACAATTTGAAAAGCAGCAGATTCTCATCAAATCTATGGATGTCAGAAGGAAGTGGCACAATATTTTTCAAGTGCTGAAAGAAAGAACCTAAAGTTCTGTACCCAGAGAAAACATCCTTTAGAAATGAAGGAGAAACCAAGAGAATTTGTCACCAATGGGTCTACTCTAAAAGTATGGCTAAAGGAAGTTCTCTAAACAGAGAGGAGTTGATAAAAGAAAACAACTTTAGAACATTAGGAAAGGAGAAAGAACACGGAAAGAGCAAAAATATGACTAAATATAATACATTTTCCTTCTGTTGCGTTTTCTAAATTATGTTTGATGGTTGAAGCAAAATTACAGCAAGGTCAGATGTGGTTCTAAATGTATGTAGAGAAAATATTTATGACAGTTGTGTTATAAGCAGGGAAGAGTAAAGGGGAGCAAAGGAGGTAAGGTTTCTATAGTTCACTTGTACTGTTAAAACAACAACGCCTATTGATAAGTTGTGTACTTTCAATGTCATACCTAGAGCAACCACCAAAAACGCTATACAGAAAGATGCCTCAAAAACTCTAGTAATTTAAAATGGAGTTCTTGGGGCATCTTGATTTTGGCTCAGGTCATGATCTCACAGTTCATGAGTTTGAGCCCCACATTGGGCTCCATACTCTCTCTCTCTCAAAATAAATAAACTTAAAAAATAAATAAAATGGAGTTCTAAAAAATGCTTAAATAACTCACAGGAGTAGGAAAAAGAAAAACAAAACAAAGAACAAATAGAAAACAAAAAAGTAACATGGCAGACGTTAGCCATAATATGTCAATAATTAAATTAAATGCAAATGGTCTAAATATACCAGTTAAAAGACAGAGATTGTCAGAGTGGATTAAAAAAATATGACCAACCAGTATGCTGTGTCTAAGAAACTCACTCAAATACAAAGAAATAAGCGGCTAAAAGAAAAAGAATAGAAAAAAATATTATGCAGACATCAAAAGAAAGGAGGAGTGGATCTTTTAATATCAGATAAAGTAGACTTCAGAGGATAGAAAATTACCAGAGATAGGAACTGTCATTATACAGTAATATTAAGGGTCAACCTACCAAGAAAAATAGCAGACAATAGCAGAGCTGCAAAACGTTTGAAGCAGAAACTGACAGACCTAAGCAGAGAAATAGGCAAATCTACAACTATAGTTAGGGAATTCAAAATCCTTCTCTTGACAGTTGAAAAAAACTATACAGAAAATCAGGTATGCTATAGATGAACTCAAATGCACATCAAAGGATCTAGTCGACATTTGTAGACCACTCAATGCAAAAACTGCAGAATACATTTTTTTTCAAGTGGCATGGAATTTATACAAAGACAGACCATTCCCTGAGCCACAGAACAAACCTCACCTGAAATCATACAACATGTTTTCTCCATTACAATGGAATAAAACTAGAAATCGGTAACAGAAAGAAAACAGGAAAACTTCTAAAACACTGTGAAAACATACAGCACACTTCTAAATAATCTACTGGTCAAAGAAGAAATCTCAGGGAAATAAAAATCCATCAAACAATGAAAAGGAAGATATATCAAAATGTGTGGAACACAGCTCAAGCAGTGCTGAGAGAGAATCGTATTGGGTAACATGCATACATTAAAAAAGTGGACTGATGTGATTGGTTACAACAGGGCCCCTGCTTTTTATGTCATTCCTCTGTGCCCTTCCAGTCACAGAGGACAATCTATCCAGCTAGAGAGAGGGCTCTTCTACAGTGAAGGATGTATGAATATCAGTAATCTGCTGACAACGGTGTTTGTTCATGTACCATGTTTTGTATCAAAAGTAGATCTTTAGTTCTTGAAGGTGGGAAACAATATCTTGCCTCATTATTGTGTATCCACTATAGTGTGTCTCGTGGAGCACAGAAAATAAAGCGGGGCTCAGTTGATATCTGTTGAGTTAAATAAACATTGCTTTGTGTATTTTTTTCCTTCTTCGGAAAAAAATACATATAAGACATAACCAGCTAGCAAATAGCATCTTAATATTTATTCCTTTAAGACCTGGAGCAAAATATTCCCCATCACATTAATTAACCTTTATGTACAGTGAATAACTTTTAATTATGTACTTAACTACCTAATTTACTTTCAGCTATATTTTTCCCTTTTTAATATCTGCTTTCAAGAGAGGGCCTGATAAATTAATCCACACCTCCGTACAAGGCTTAATGTATCCCCCCCCCCCAAGCACATTTGCATTTCAAGGGAGGAAGTTGCATGACACAGTTATATGGGATAAAGCAGGGGATCTTTGGAAGTAACTCAAGCTTAGCAACCATTTATTCTCTGCCTGACCCTGGGCACTTGATGATCTTTGTGAACATTAATGTCCTCTTCTGCAAAACAATACCTAAGATGGATTTTATGAGGACAATATGATATGAGTTTAAAGAACCCAATCCAGTGCCTGGCACTTGGTGGACACCCAGTATTTTGGTTGCCATCTCATTAGATGCTATACTTCTCTTTGCAATTAATATTAATAACTCAGTGACAGACCATGTGGAGAGATGCTTTTGAAGGATGGCCTTCTAGTATCCTGAAATTAGAACTAATTCAAAGTGTGGAAAAAAACAACAAAGTGAGTGTCTGCTTTTTTAGGTTGTAGCTCTGATATCTCTGAAAAAGCACTGTGGCACCGTTAGAAAGGAGAGTAGCAGTTGGCCAGTGTGTGTGTGTGTGTGTGTGTGTGTGTGTGTTCTTTGTTCAGTGGTGGGGGAAGGGGAGGTCTTGCTTGTTGCTGTATCATAAAACTATACTTTGGCTAAATTTGGAGACATTATATATAATTAGAAAATAATCCAGAATATATATATCTTATTGTCTCAGAGAGGCAACCTGGTTCACTCCCAACTAAAATAGCACACATAGACCCAACTTTCCTGTCACTCTCTGTAGCATGATTTTTTGTTTATTTAATATCCCTTATTGTCTTTTGATATTGTTTTATTGGATTTATTGCTTTGATTTCAGTTTATATTCTGTTTATTCCACTAAAATATAAACTTCTTATAGGAAGATATTTTGTCAGTCTTTTTAACTGATTATATCTTCCTGCCTAGAAAATGTCTGGTACATAATAGTTGTTCTGCTAAATAGTTGTCAAATACATTTATGAATGAAAAAAATCAGAGTCAACCTATCAAATTTGTAAAGTGTGGTTTGGGTATGAATAATCATTTGCTACTAGGAGTCTGGGAATATCTCAGTAGTTTATCGGAGATTTCACTTTCTTAAAAATTCATTATGACTTTGTTATCTTTTCAATAGCTATTACATTCTTTGGCTCTTGATGTTTGGAATTTCATTTACATTCATTTGGTACATATTTATTGGATGCCATGTTATATATTAAGAAATATAAATCCAAATAAAACATTTCTTGTCCTCAGAAACTCCTGTGGTTTTAGAAAAGACTGATAATACTTGGGGCACTCTCAAATATTATATTCTGGTAAATTTTACAGAAGCCTACCTTGGTTTTCTGTTTATATGCTTGGTACATTTTCATACTCATCAATACATTCCATTATTATACTAATAGAAATAAGAAATTAATATTTGAAGTTCAGATTTAGAGATCGGCTTCCAAGAAATTTGCCATAGAATCAAGTATGTAAATTGAATAAGGTAAAGGGTAGATTGTTAAATAGTTTCTGTTGTTTTTGCTCCTGGGAGTTCTTAGCAACAGTAAGACATCTAAACATGAATTATTAAAAATATCTAAATGATCTGATTGTTGAGTAATGTTCTACATGAAACACACTGATAGTTTTTGTTGTAAGTTGTACCTATAACATAAAAGAGAAAACTTTCTTTTTGAAGTATAGCCTGGAGCATAAAGGAATATATAACTCCTGCTCTTTCTTCACTTTTTGAACATACTGATCTGAATTCAAGAAGTGACAAGCTATACTGAATTGAGAATACATTTGATTTGCCTGCACATTGAAATAATATATCTATTTGTGTGAAGTAAACTATATTGTATTAAAATTTATTGTAGCTGTATGTTTCTGAGATACTATTTTTATTTTAATGCTATGTTACTCCTATGAATCTTTCCAGAGGACCTGGTATTGTTTTGGTGATTTAATTTTTTCCTATTATATTTTTTATTTACAACATATAATAATTATCTTAACATTATATAAAATGGTAATTAAAACCAGCTACAGTTTATTAAACACAGAATATTATTCTATTCTGACTGAAAATATTTATTGAAACATTTCTTATTATCTTTCCTTTTAGTGATATAACAATGATATGAAAAACACTCTTAAAATATACAGATGACAAATACTCTGCTTTGTGGAACCTTAAAGTCCCAATTTTCACAGAATTATTTTAAATCTAACCCTTCTCTTACATTCAGTTAAGACATTGAGGTCTGTGTACATTTAGCAACTCGCCATTACCACAGTCTACAGATCGATAGGGAATCCAAGACAGAGGTCAGTGTCACTGGTTTATAAATAGTTCAATTTTGAGAAATAATATTTAGTGAAGAATTCATGAAGGTCATGTACAAGTTATTAAGTTATTAACAAGTATATTTTTGGATAAAGTTAGTTGAACAGTGACTTGGGTGCCCATTCAGCATTAGGGTGATCCACTGAAGAATTACTTTCACTGAGGTGTGCAGTAGAGTGATTTAAGAAGCCTTTATTGAAAGTCATTATAAGAATCAGACCATGAAAATACAGTTTTGTCATCTATTAAAGGATGTTGTGGAGAGGCATATTCACTGCATTAGGCAGAATCCTCTTATGGGAACTGTTCAATTTTATAATGTCAAAAATAGTGTATGAACCTCACACCTTCAGAATGGCTAAAATTAAAAACACAGGAAACAACAAGTGTTGTAGAAGATGCCAAGAAAAAGGAACCCTCGTGCCCTGTTGGTGGGAATGCAAACTAGTTCAGCCATGTGGAAAACAGTATGGAGGTTCCTCAAAAAAATTAAAAATAGAATTACCGTATGATCCAGTAGTTCCACAACTGGGTGTTTACCCAAAGAATGTGAAAACAGTAATCTGAAAGGATATATGTACCACTATGTTTGTTGCAGAATTCTTTACAGTAGCCAAATTATGGAATCAGCCCAAGAGGGATGGATTAAAAAATGTGATATACATATATACAATGGAATATTACTTAGCCATAAAAAGAATGAAATGTTGCCATTTGGACCACTGTGGATGAATCTAGAGGGTATTATACCAAGTGAAATAAGTCAGTCAGAGAAAGACAGATACCAGATGATCTCACTCATATGTGGAATTTAAGAAGCAAAGCAAACAAGCAAAAAAGAGACAAACCAAAAGGTAGACTCAACTATAGAGAACAAACAAATGGTTACCAGAGAGGCGGTGGGTGGAGGGAAGGGTGAAATAGGTGAAGAGGATTAAGAGTACACTTATGGGGGTGCCTGGGTGGCTCAGTCGGTTGAGCGTCCAGCTTCGGCTCGGGTCATGATCTCACGGTCCGTGGGTTCGAGCCCCGCGTCAGGCTCTATGCTGACAGCTAGCTCAGAGCCTGGAGCCTGTCTTTGGATTCTGTGTCTCCCTCTCTCTCTGACCCTCCCCTGTTCACCCATCTCTCTCTCTCAAAAATAAAATAAAACATTAAAAAAAAGAGTACACTTATGAAAGTGTACTTTCATACACCTGAAACTAATGTAACACTGGATGTTAACTGTACTGGAATTAAATAAGAGATAAAATTAAAAAAAGAAAAACAGTCGCATATGAATATTTTGAATTGTGTAATTCATAGCATACCTTTCCTTTTTTTTTTTTTTTTTTGTATAGGCTTCTGGAAAAGTCATACCTAGTGGTAGCCAGAATGTAGGCCATTATCGTGAACATTTTTTTTATTGAAGTATAATTAACATACAGAGTTATAGAGTTTCAGGTATGCAATGTGATTCAACAATTCTATGCATTTCTCAGTGCTCATAAAGATAAGTATACTTTTAATCCCTTTCATTTATTTCACCCTTCCCTCTATCCACTTCCTCTCTGGCAACCACTAGTTTGTTCTCTGTATTTAAGAGTCTGGTTTTTTGTTTGTCTCTTTTTACTTTATTTATTTGTTTTGTTTCTTAAGTTCCACATATGAGTTAAGTCATATGGTTTTGTCTTTCTCTGAGTTATTTTGCTTAGCATTACAACCTATAGATTCATTCGTGTTGTTGCAAATGGCAAGATTTCATCCTTTTTCTAATAGCGGAGCCATGTTCATTGTATATATACCACATCTTCCTTATCCATTCATCTATGGATGGATACTTGCTTCCATAATCGTGACTATTGTAAATAATGCTGCAGTAAATATTAGGGTGCATATGTCTTTTTGGATTAGTGTTTTTGGTTTCTTTGGGTAAATACCCAGTAGTGGAATTACTGGATCATAGGTAATTATATTTGTAATTTTTTTTGAGAAACCTCCATACTTTTTCCACAGTGGCTGCACCAGTTTGCATTCCCACCAATAGTATATGAAGATTCCTTTTTTGTGAAGATTCCTTTTTTTATATCTTCATTCTTTCCCCCACATTGTCTTCACTTGTTTTACTTTATCTTTTCCCTCTACTTTTTATTTATGCTATTTGATCAAAATTTATACTTCTTTGGAAAATACTTTAACTTCCTTCTGAAATAAGGATGAATATAAATATGTTATATAAATCATAAAATGACCTACTCTTGGTCCAAATAATTTGGGCATATCATAGGATATATTTGAATCATCTGTTTCCTGTTGTTATGCATTATAGCTGGCTTTCTTTCTAAAAATATTTATTTGGCTCATTCTGGATGTTTAGTGAGAATATATTTGCAGGATGATGTCTCCCTGGGTTAGCCTTATGAGTAGCAGAGATGAAGCTGCCTAAAAGGCAAGCTTTGAGACTCGGGGCTTTTGCACTATGTTTTCTCTGCTTAAAAGTTTTCCTTCACATGCCTCACATGGCCAGCTCCTCTTACTGTTCAGATCTCAGGTTTAGACATGTCAGTGAGGCCCCCGCAGACAACTCAGTCTCACCAGCTTCCCATCCACCTCTGTCATGCCATGTTGTTTTACATCCACACAGCACTCATCAAGTGTGGCATTTCCTCATTTATTTGTTTAGAGTTTGGCTCTCTCTCTTAACTATAACCTCCACAATGAAAGGGACTTGGCCTTGTTCTCTGACATGTCTCCACAATGTGCGGTAGCCCATTTCCTGGCAATCAGCTATTCATTTTCATTCTTCTTACCAAATGTTGTTTAAAAAGGATAAATAAACTTTTCTCTAGATGGGATATTATGGAACCATTAAAAATGTAGAAAAGATGAATTCAAGATTGTATGTGTATGTAACCATGTAACATATGCTGAAAGATAAGAATGTTCAAGAATGGTTTATAGCTTTTATATGAGGTACTCAGTGGAGGGGCTATTTTTGCTCCCACAACCATTCTGATTTTCCAAGCTTTCTGTATTACTGTGCTATTGCTTTTAGTATTAAGTCATTTGTTTTAAATCATTTTGTCTACTTGAGGCCCCTACTAATTCCCGTATGTGTACTGTATTTGCATTTTTAGCACTGGATTTCTTGTAAACTAAAACCTTAATGGGGCCTATTGGCAGAGGCTGAAGGAAAACCCCTCATTGAGGAGACAAATCAAAAATGATGGTTATGACAGGCTAGGAGCAGGTGTCATGCAAATGAGCACCAGGTGATTAGAAATGGTGCCAGGTGGGCAAGTGGAAAGGCATAAGTCAACATTTTCAAATATAACCCGACTATCATGTTTTACCCACCCCAAAACCCTTTTTAAAGAGCTGAAAAAACACTGAGAATTGTGGACACACAACACACACACACACATACACGAACACACACACACACGCACTCTGTTTCTCCCCTCATTGTGGCCATGCTTCTTAAACAAGAGTATGTATTCATTATGACAAATGCTAATAACTGTGGATGAAATGCAAGGTTCATGTGCCTCTTAAAGATAATCAAACTGTAGAGAATTTTCATGCTTGCACTTTGTCACTTTTATCTCTGTGTCCAGACATCCAGGAGGATGATTCACAGTCCAGGGTCATTGAAGATGCAAGAGTTTTGGAACACTGAATTATGAGATGAATTCTAAACTGGGGTGGCATTCAGGGTCCTCCAAAATCTACTTAACCATATTTCTCATTTCCCCCCCACACTGCCTTCAGTGTGAGCTAGGTACTTTGTCCAGTTACCCCAATACGTATAATATGAAGTCTTTGCTTGATATTCTTTCTACATGGAATATTTTCTCTGTTTTCTATAATGTCGTAGACTGGGTTCCTTGGGAGACAGACTCTGAGGTGGAGATTTGCATGCGGAGGGTTACTCGTGGAATGCTCATGGGAGCAGCACCTTGAAGAGAATGACGGAAGTAGGTTTGAGTGGAGGAACAAAGTGAACTGTGAAGTCTCAGCTGGACATATAGGGACGGTCACAGGGAGAGCCCTGCACATGGGGAGGTCCTTAGAGGCTGTTCCTTTGCACTTAGTGATTAGAAGCAAGCTTCCTCCAGCGAATGTGACCTTGGATGAGGCAGCTGCCTTCCTGGAAGGACGAATCTGGACAAGGCCTTAGGCGAGAGCCTCCAACAGCCAACACTCCTGGGAGCTGGCAGAATGAGCTTTTGTTTCTGAAGGAAGGATCTGGGTGCATACCTCAGAATCTACATTTTCCTGTCTGAGTATCAACCACTCATTAAGGGATAGTTCATGTTTTGTTTCTTCAATTAAATATTTTTTTTTTACTTCTTCAGCTACCCTAGATTTTCCGTTTCTGTGAACTCCTATACTTAGGGGCTGTGTCACTCACTTTTGTGGTTAACCACAAGGTTACTTATCTACTTTTTTCTTTACGATTTGCTTTTCTAACTATACTGTTGGCTTCTTTTTTTCCCCTAATGTTCCTCCTAAGTATCTAATTTGAAGTATATGCATCATAAGAATTTAAATACTTGTTGAATGAATAAATGCATAAAAACAGCATGGCTTGCAGAAACACAAGATAATCTTTGGTTTATCACAAAGTAGGCTAACCCTTTCCACTACTTCTAAGCTTCATACATGAAAAATATGCAGAAGGTTAAATGATGATCCACAGGGTAAAAGGAATTAAAATCTCTATAGTCTATTACAAGAGTCAGTGAATCCCCCCTTTTTTTGTGTGTAAGATGGACCAATTTAGATTTTCTGTTGTTTGTGAGAAAAGTCTTTAAGTTATCCATGTGGTTAAAAATATTGTGATTTGTGGAGTGCCTGGGTGGCTCAGTTGGTTAAGCATCCAAGTTCAGCTCAGGTCATGATCTTATAGTTCATGGGTGTGAACCCCGCATCAGGCTCTTCACTGACAGTGTGGAGCCTGCTTAGGATTCTCTCTCCCTCTCTCTCTCTCTCTCTCTCAAAATAAATAAACTTAAAAAAATGTGATTTGTGTAAAAACATAACTGTGTGACTCCATTCAATCTGTTCAAGCCTAAGAAAGATGCAGGTAAAATAAATGGCATCCTTTTTTGTGTGTTTAATTAATTACTTTTTCTCTCAAATGGGGTATACATCTGGGACTCTTAAATCGAGGGTTTTTTCTTGATGGCTCATTTTGACCAAATAATCAAGGGTTTTCATAAAAATCATATAGTTTGTAGAAATTAATTCTGATTTTGAAGTTTTTTTCATCAATACTGAGATTTTATTGAGTATACAGCAGAGTTTTCATTTGTGAAAAATTAAGATAGAAAATTTGGTCATTTTATTCTTCTCTGGACTGGTGAAGATGCTACAGAATCTATATGTATTAGTTTACTTTCTACTATATTTTAATATACTTAAAATGTGATTTTTTGAGGATTATCTAGCTCTTTGAAGTCCTACTCCCAAAAGGTTTAAAATGCCACCCTACTCTGAAAATGAGGAGATTTTACCCCAGATTATTCTCTGAGATTGGACCATAAAATAGATTTAATCATGATGAAAGGAAATTTATCATTTTGATTTTAAATGTGCATCAAGAACCATACTAAATTATCCTAGTTTATTCTTATTTAGCCCTAAATTAATTTTGAATTTTTCTATGTAAGGAGCCATATTGTTTGTGAAAATGACAGTGTTGTTTCTTTCTTTCCAGCCATTAAAACTTTTATTTACTTTTTTTTAACCATATGATGATATGATGGCTATTATTAGTGAAAAGTAGTAAAAATGACAGTTTTGTTTCCTTTCAGTCTCAGCGTTATGTCTGTCTTGGGGGGAGGAGAGATTTTACTCCCCTGGCTAAGAATTCTAATACAGTGTTGAAAAGAAATGGGGGGGCACCTGGGTGGCTCAGTCGGTTAAATGGCCGACTTCAAGTCAGGTCATGATCTCATAGTTCGTGGGTTCAAGCGTCAGGGTCTGTGCTGACAGCTTAGAGCCTGGAGCCCGCTTTGGATTCTATGTCTCCCTCTCTCTCTGACCCTCCCCCACTAGCACTCTGTGTCTCTCTCTCTCAAAAATAAATAAACAACAACAAAAAAATTAAAAAAAAAAAAAAGAAAAGAAATGGTAATACTTTGTACTTTTTTGAGTGGGTCCTGATTTTAAGAGGAATGATCATTGCAACATTAATACAGTTTAAAAAAATAGATAACTTATAAAGTTAGGAAAATTTCCTTCTCTTAATAGTTTGCTAGAACTTTTAAATTAAAACTTGAGTTCACTTGGGGTGCCTGGCTCACTTACTTGGAAGAGCATGCGACTCTTGATATCAGGGTTGTGAGTTCAAGCGCCACATTGGGCACAGAGATTACTTTAAAAAACTTGACTTCACTTAATATTCAAAGGTCTTTCTTCATATATTGATATTGTCATATGATTTTTCTCCTTTATTCTGTTAATTGGAAAGTACATTATTGGATTTTAAAAATGTTAAACCAGTTTTAAATTTTGGGAAGAAATTGATTGTGATCAAAATGATTAATCTATATTTTACATTGCTGGGTTTCGATTGCTGATATGCTATTTAAGACTTTCCTCTTCTACTTTTCCAAGTTTCAGACTTAATTGTGTGTGTGGTTTTCCCAGAAATAGCAGGATGTATGTTGAGTAATATGTTTTCCTTCCTCCTGAATAATGCAGAGGCTTTATAGTGCTTTCCCTCTTGCCACCACTTTTCCCAGCATATTTGCTGTTGTTCATTATTTCAATTCATTTTTCTTTAATTCCAACCCACAAAATAGACAGGTAACAAATACCTTAATCCTTTATTCACATTTTAAGATGTTCTTTCACATACTTCTCCCTAGACATCCTTGAAACCAATCTTTCAATTCTGTTCTTTTCAAATCTTCGAGCCACGCCATTATCCACTGTCCATAAATCAGTGATTCCCTAATTCTGGCAATAGATAAGTTACAAGGATAAGTAAATATTCTTAAAGCTTGGGAGCCTTTCTCACTCTCTTTCTAGAAGACTTCTTAGTGGACATATGATGCTTTCATAGTCCACTTAGATTTTATGCCAGTATATCATACAGGACCAGGTCTAAACCAGTATCAAGTTTATTTTTGTTTTTGTTTTTTTTCCTTTTTTTCTCCTTAGTTATGAGTCATTAATGAACTCCCTATGAGGATGTTCATATAGGTTGAGGGAGAGGCAATGTAGCAGAAGTATGTATTTAAGGAGTCTGAGCTACCTGCATATGTAACTACTGTGCTCTGGATTTCTGCTGTAAATATCCAGTCTTATCGTATGGTAGTCAGAGAACACCCAGTTAATAATGGACAGCTCAGATCTCATGGTCGATTCATGTCCAATAATCAGGTGTTCTTCTAGGGTCCAATAGTAAACCAAGAAGTCTATTTCAAAAGGAAATTAGCTGTCTGGAGAAGCACTTAGGACTTTACTAAAAATTTCATGGGGCCTGTGCTTCTTCTCCTGTTCAGGCTTGCCAGCCTCTCAGTGCAGCATCCCCCTTGGCCCACACACTTGGAGTATTACTGGGTCTCTTGGGACATAAGGATTTAGTGCCAGAACGGCATGTACTACAGCTGGATCTGCTGAAGAGCCTGGCCTTGCTCTGGACCCCACTGAATAACAGCAGCCTAGGGGTGCCTTGGTGACTCAGTTGGTTAAGTGTCTGACTCTTGATTTCTGTCCAGGTCATGATCTCATGGTTCATGAATTCATGCATCAGGCTTTGCACTGACAGTGCAGAGGCTACTTATGATTCTGTCTCTCTTTCCCCCCTCTCTCTCCTCCACTTCCCCACTTACACGATCTCTCTCTCAAAATAAATAAATTAACTTTAAAAAATATCAGCAGCCTAAAGGGTCATTCAATGTATTCAAGTATTCAGTATGTTCAGTATATCAAAGGCATGCTCCTTTGTAGTGTTAGGTGGTGTGGCTACAGCTTTGGAGAGGATAATCTTGCAGGATTAATGGGCCCTCAGAGACTTCACCTACTTGGGAAATCCCTAAATTTTCATGAGGCCAGATGGTCCACTGTGGTAACTCAAGTCATGTTTCAGCCTTCCAGATCCAGTTTCTTTCTCTTTTTATATAGATTGAGTTATATTCTGTAGGCTGCCTGTCTGTTCCACTCCTAGGGAAACCATGATTAATTATTAGGCAACACGAAAGACTACTGCTAGTCAGAACATTTTGCTTATCATTTGGTTCCTGTTGCTCATTATCATAAATATGTCTGTCCTGTCTGTTGAAGTTAAGCAGTGGCTTCCATAAAAAGCCATCATCCCAGTTGAAAGCAGAGTCTGTCTTAGTGGGAGGATTTTCTCTATCTTCCCTGGTCTTCAGAAGGCAGCCACCATAGAGCTTTTCAAGGATACTCTCTTGGTCTTCTCCCTAATGTATTTCCTGATGTTTAAAAAAATTTTTTAATGTTTATTCATTTTTGAGAGAGAGACAGAGGCAGAGCACGAGTGAGGGAGGGGCAGAGAGAGAAGGAGACACAGGATCTGAAGCAGGCTCCACGCTCTGAGCTGTCAGCACAGAGCCCGACGTGTGGCTTGAACCTACGAGCCATGAGATCATGACCTGAGCTGAAGTCAGACGCTTAGCCGACTGAGCCACTCAGGCGCCCCTGTATTTCCTAATTCTTCAGTGAATCCTCGTCCCTGTCGGGTGAGTGGATGTACGGTTTTAACATGATAGATTCACTGCACTATTCTTATCTTTCTAAGGCTTTGGACTCTTTCCTTTGAATCATTCTATACTGTGGCATGTCAACCTTGCTGAATTCAGGACTCTTGAGCCCCCATGTCAGTCAACCAACCTAGCAAACTGTTAGGACATAAAAACTAACACTTTACCTAAGGAATGTATGGCTTCTCCCGTATCAATCAACCCAGCACAACCCAGTGTTTTATTCCATTTACTCTGATCTAACATCCTTAGAATTTATTTCTATACACATTTTTGTCAAAATAAATTAGGGAAATCTTATAGAGTGTAAGCTATCTCCTACAAGGTCAACCTTTTTGCCTGTCTCCCAGGAAGAAGCTGATACCGGATTCTGGTTATTAGTCTAAAGGAACAAAAGGGTGTTTGGGTGAGTCTTAATGAGAAAGGTATCCCATTGCAAGGCAACTACCAGGTGAGGTTATTCAGAGCTCCAAAGAAAGAAAGACTAAAGACTATCTCCTTAACAAAGAAGGGCATGATTTCCATGAAATCACCTACAGCTATAAGAAATAAGAGATTGTTTTACAGTTGTTTGTGAAGCTTTTTGGTTCTTTGTGAGTTGAGCTGAGAGTTTAAAGCTCTTGAGTTTGCCATTATTTCTGTAAGCTGTCAGGTTAGGCAGAATCCCCCTTATAATCATTACTTGTATTTCTTATGCTCACCATTATTACAATAGTGGTCAAGTGTAGCAGCCATTCATTTGTCCAAGGCACAGACTTCTTCAGGCAATTTATCACAGTCAAACATACATGATAATATTTTAAAGTATGATGTGCCTACTTTATTTTTGGTATTATAATTCTCACTGGGTTCAAGCATACGACCAAATGAATCATAAAGTTCCATCTCCAAGGGTCTTAATCCTAAGTACTGATTAGGAGCAAGTTGGAAAACAGAAGCCACATTTTGTATTCCAACAGAGATAATTTATTATGGGGAATTGGCAGGATAGGGGTTGGAGGACTGAAAAAGCAAGTAGGGAAAAGCTGGGGTAACCCAAATTCAGAAATTTCAGGAAGCAGCTATACGAAGAGTCTTGGGAACAAAGGGAAGAAATAGTAGTTACCAGAATTTAGGATCTCAGCAGAGGGGTCTCTCCTGCTCAGAAAGCGGCTTAACTTAGAAGGTGTTGTAATGAGAGTGGCTCCCCAAGTGCCAACAGAAGCTAGAGACAGGAACCCAGTGGGACAAGGGGTTATGTGACAGGAACAGCAAGCAGTTAGGATAGAGCAAGTTCCTTCTTCCCTCTTCCAGTTTTCCCCAAGTTGTCTCTGTTGCTATAAACTTAAGAGGAAGCCAATGGCCAAAGGAATGAAGTTTTCAGAGTTCCAACTCCTGAATCATGAAGCAGAGTACAGAAGTATGGATGTGTTGAGAAATAAGGTTTCATAACTGGCATAAAGATGATAACTTTTCTCTTGACTTGGGTTGGGGGGGGGGCGCATCATGGAGGGAGGAAAGGAGAGTGAAACAACCCAGCTTTTTCTGCTTCCAGAAATTCCCTTTGAAGAATTTTCTGCTCTGGCCTTATCTTACGTCAGCTGTTGCAGTTAAATATATTTTTATATTTATACACATAAAATGTATTATATACATATATGGAGATTTGTCATAGGAATTGAGTGAGATGATTGAGGCCAGAAAGTCCCACGATCTGTTGTGTCTTGAAGCTAGAGACCCAGGAAAGTCAGTGGTATAATTCATTAGCAGTCCAAAGGCCTGAGAACCAGGGGAGAGCCAGTGTCCAAGGTTGGGAGAAGGTGGATATTCCAGCTGCAGTGGAGAGAGTAAATTCCCCCTCTCTCTATCTTTTTGTTCTATTTGGTCTCTCAATGGATTGGATGATGGCCATCCACCTTGGTCAGGACAGTCTTCTTTACTGAACCTACTGATTCAAATGCTAATCGCTTCTGGAGATACCCTCATGGACACACTCAGAAATCTTGTTTTTCCAGCTATTTGGACATCTCTTAGCCCAGTCAATTTGACACATAAAATTAGTCATCACAGTATTCAATATGGTTTACTTCTAATCCACTGTTCACTGCTTTAATGCTTTAGCCAAAATTTCTGATACAGCTGGAACTGTCTCATTCCATGTCCTACTACACTGGTTAATTTACTAATAGAATTTATTTCTTTTTCTTAAGTCACAGTATATTTCATTTGTAGCAGCATATGGCCAAAAAATTAAAATATGTTTTTTCTACATTTGTTTTGAAGTAAATATGTATTTTGGAGTTTATTTTCTAGTTAGTAGTCTTGGTATATCACAGAATTAAAACAAATACAGCCACAGACATTAATAACAAAAACCAAAATGATATAATTCCTTCTTAAAGTTATACAGTTATACTTGAGAACTTTTTATTTGAAGATTATATTTGAAATATATTCCTATGTCTTCTGGTGTTTTTAGATAAATCTATAGCAAATAAGGATGCAAACTCGTAATCTTTGATGCTCAGCTTCTCTTTTCATGAAATCCAACTTAAAATGAAAGTTTTTTTTTCTCATTTCTGACTATAGCACAACAGATGTGAACCTATTTTATTATTCATAGTAGATAGGATTTGTTGTAGTTCACAACTGACCAGACATGGACATCGTTTGACGACCCAGCTAGCCACCAAACACAGATGAAAATATTTGAACTTCCTTGTAATTATTCAACTTGAGCTTTGAGATTCAGAGTGAAGCCTTGAGGACATCACCTAGCTCCTAAAATATTACCCATATTTCTCCCAGTGCTATGAAGAATCCATATGTGAAACATACTAATCAACTAAAGGTAGTTATCTTTATCATTCTCTTTTAAAAAACAAATGATCAAGGCTGAAAGAGTTTAAGTAATTTGCCCGAGATCATGTTGAAGTGCTAAAACTAGGATTTGCCTTAGGGGAAAAATGCTTGGTCTTTGCAATTAAAAAATGTTCAAATACCAATTTCCCCTCATACTAAATGTGTGACAGGAAATTACTTAACTCCCTTAATTTTCATTTGATCAACCATAAAGTAGGGTAAATATTTCCTACCTTAGTGGCTTATTGTGAAGATTAAATAAGGATATATGCTTTGATTTAGTGACTAGTGTAAAACAAGTCAATAAAAAATTGCTTTCTCTTCTCTCTTCATGTAGGAAAAGATGTTATAGAATCAACATCAATAAGATTCTATGAGATGCTTTCTAACTCTTTCAGAGATAGTTCTGTGATGACTCATCCACATCCTCTTAATTGGACTTAATTGTATACCATATAGAGAGAGATTTTATTTTGGTGCAATAAGGTGACACAGGAAATTAAATTTTTGACATGAGCTTTGCCTATATCATGTTCTAACTCAGTAGTTTCCAAACGTTTGTGCAACCCTATTCATAACAGTTGTTTTTTTATGTGCATGTATAAATTATAGGCATATACAACTTTTAAAAAATATATACATAATAAAACACATGTGAACAAAGACCTTTTCAAAAGATGCAATAAAAATAAATCTACGTAGAAGTTCTAATATTTTCTTCCCATTCCCTAACAGATAGTCAGGTACACTCCATTGAGAAGCCACTGCTCCAACCATATAGTACATGTACAGGACATGTATAGGACATGTACAAACATTGTTAGGATAGAAACTCATTATATAGGATGTTCCTATGTCCCTTTCTGCTTCTGTTGGTATTCTGGTGTCTTTCAAACCCAGAAAAAAAATAGGATGACCTAAGGCAAGGTGGTCTTCCACTCATGAAAGTCTGATTCATGAAGCATATGTTAGAGTGGGTCCCTGAGAGTATTATTTTGTTTAGAAAAACAAAGTACAAACTACTTAAAATACTCACGTCTTGACCTATTGTAATCTTGGAATTAGCATGTATTTAGTGAGTTCTTATTATATACTAGCTCTATGGTAGGGGTGGTAGCACTTTTGTACCAGAAGTATGATTAAACTTGATGAAACTACATATTATAAATAATACATAGATGCATTCAGCAAGGTAGCCAAGTGGTTCAGAGGTTGGGCTTTAGGGTTACGCAAATCTAGTTTTGAATCAAGTCCTGAAACTTCTACTCCTACTCCCTTCATCAATCAAGCCATCATCTACCCTTCAAACTTTATGGAGTGCCTGCAACATACCATTGAGTGTACTAGGTGCTGAGCTATTGAGGACACACAATATTTCATGAGGCAATGCCAAGATCCCTGTCCTTTTCCTGTTCACATTTGTATCCCCAGGGCCTAGAACGATGCATATATTTGTTGTGGGAAGGAAAGAAGGACAGAAGGAAAGGAGGGAAGGAGGGAGAAGGAAGGGAAGGAAGGAAAGGAAAACATGGGGAGCAGCTGGGTGGCTCAGTCGGTTAAGTATCCAACTCAGGTTATGATGTTGCGTCCGTGAGTTCAAGCCCTATGTTAGGCTTTGGGCTGATGGCTCGGAGCCTGGAGCCTGCTTCGGATTCTGTTTTTCCCTTTCTCTCTGCTCCTCCCCTGCTTAAGCTCGCTCTCTCTCTCTCTCTCTCTCTCTCTGTCCCCCCTCCCTCCCTCTCTTTCTCTCTTTCTCTCAAAAATAAGTAAACATTAAAAAATTTAAAAAAAAAAACAGTCCTAATGGACTAAGACAGGAATGTACTGTTTTCTTTGGCCTTTTTCTTTTCTTGTTTGAAAGTTTAAAAGCTGAGCTGAGGAACCCTCAAAGAGGTCCACTTATGAGAAAGACAGAAGCAAGAAGCAAGAGTAAGGAGGTGGTAAGCCTGTCCTTAGGAATAAAAGCATATGGAAGAAGTAGATATTTTCAGTTACAATCTCAGTAAGAATCTTCTAAGATTCTGCTACTCACAATTGTTATCAAATGTCATGAGTCTCATTGGACATTGTGCTATATGAATTGTGAATCCTCAGGAAACATTTACCTGATCCCCTCCCCCCACCACACACACACTTATTTTTTAAAGTAATTTAGTGATTAGTGTTTGGTTTTTTTTAAAAGCCTGGGCCAATTTTTTTAAGCCATATGTGTGAATGTGCTGAGGAAGAAACTGATAACATTTTTTAAATTTTTTAAACTTTTTAATGTTTTATTTTTGAGAGAGAGAGAGAGACAGCATGAGCAGGGGAGGGTCAGAGAGAGAGGGAGACACAGAATCCGAAGACAGTCTCCAGGCTCTGAGCTGTCAGCAGCACAGAGCCCGACGCGGGGCTCGAACCCATGAACGTGAGATCATGACCTGAGCCAAAGTTGGACACTTAACCGACTGAGCCACCCAGGCGCCCCAGAAACAGATAATATTGACTTGAAATCACACTATGTATTTTTTCCTGGTTAATTCATTTACTTGTGTTTTCAACAAATTTTTATTATAAACTCTATGTTCCAGGTTCTATGCTTGAATGATAATAGGCTTAAGAATAAATTTCTTGTTCTCTAAATTTCTCCATGCCTTGTTTTTTTGGGAGGGTTAAGTTTCTCCTAAGCAGTATAGAGAGACTATTTTAGGATGAAGCCCACAGTACAAAGAGCAAAGCAGAGAAGCAGAATGACCAGGTCCTTCCTGGATCCGTAGTGAAATTAATGAGCCCTTCAATCAGTCAACCAATCAAGCGGAGGACTTTATAGCTACGTAAGCCAATGCTGTTTATTATTTAATGTAGTTCGAATTGGGTTTTCTATTACTTGCAACCTCAAAATCTTAAATAATTAGATATATATGACGGATAAGTTGAGAGAGAGATAATAGAAAGGTTGGTGTGTCTGTGTTGTGAGGAACATTTATTTTTAAAGTTTGAACTCTGGATCAATACATAAAGAGTGGTATTAAGAATATCCAACTAAAAATAGAAACCTGATACTATAAATTTCAAAAAGCAAGGGATTATCTTTGAAATGAAAAGGGGCAATGAGGCAATAAACAATTGTATGAATTTCCTATTATTAAATGAGTCTTAAAATTGTTCTTCAGGATTTTCAAAGAAAGACTTGCTGTGTGAACAAAGTAAGCATACTTTGAATGCCCTTATTTATATTAATAAAACACATATGCTTATGTGAGTATATTAATTAAATTGAATATTGGTACTAATTTGTAAACAATAGCCTATAACCAATCATTGTTTGAAGAGAGAACAAGATGATGGAATGCTTTAGCTGTTCATGGCTATTTGAGAATCAGACTTTGCATCTCTGGGACATTCCAGGGTTGCTTCAGTTGTCAATCCCATGCCTGTACCTGTGACAAAAATCACTCTTGAGAACAAAACTCCAGGGGCACCTGGGTGGCTCAGTTGGTTAAGTGTCTGACTTCCGCTCAGGTCATGATCTCATGGTTAGTGGGTTCGAATCCCTCGTCGGGCTCAGAGCCTGGAGCCCGTTTCAGATACTGTGTCTCTCTCTTTCTCTGCGCCCCCCCACCCTCCCCACTCATGGTCTGTCTCTCTGTCTCAAAAATAAACATTAGAAAATTTAAAAAAAAATAACAAAATTCCAGAAAGCATCTGTTCCCTTTACCACAAAGGAAAAAAGTCTAATGTTGTTTTCACATTGTAACAGGGATACTAACCAAGCATGAAGTTTATTTCCCTCTACCTCTACCTCCCCTACTCCATAACAGCATTGACTTGGATAAAATTTATTGGGCTATCATTTTTTTTTTAAATTAATATTTATTTTTGAGAAAGAGAGATACAGAGCATGAGCTGGGGAGGGGCAGAGAGAGAGAGAGAGAGAGAAAGAGCAAGAGAGAGAGAGGGAGGGAGGGAGGGAGACACAGAATCCGAAGCAGGGTCCAGGTTCTATTAGCATAGAGCTGAGCGTGGGGCTTGAACCCATGAAACCTGAGATCATGACATGAGCCAAAGTCACTTAATGAGCCACCCAGGTGCCCCTGTTGGGCTATCATTTTAACCATTGTTGCTACTTTTGCTTTTCTTTCTGACTTTGGTCCCATTCTTGTTGTTGCACCTTCATTTATTCTCTTGTCTTCCATTGCTTAGACCTTCCCTTCGTTTCTCTTTGCAATGTTATCTGATTCCTTCCATAAGTTGTTGATGTTCAAACAAAGAAACACATACAAAAATTCAAATAAAATGGAGCACCTGGTTGGCTCAGTTGGTTAAGCATTTGACTCTTGATTTCGGTTCATCATGATTTCAAAGTTCGTGAATTCAAGCCCTGCATCAGGCTTCTTGCTGACATCATGGAGTCTGCTTGGGTCTCTCTCTCTCTCCCTCTTTCTCTGCCCCACTCCCCTTTTCTCTCTCAAAACAACAACAGCAACAACAACAAAACAACAAAAAAACCCTTAAAAATTTCAAATAAAATTGGGGTCCCTGGGTGACTCAGTCAGTTAAACACCTGACTTAGACTTAGGTCATGATCTCCTATTTGTGAGCCCCTTCAGATCCTCTGTCCCCCTCTCCCTCTGCCCCTCCCCTGCTTGCTCTCTCTCTCTCTCTCTCTCTCTCTGTCTCTCTCAAAATAAATAAAAACATTAAAAAATTTTTCAAATAAAATAAACCTGAGTAGTGTAGGCCACTTTTTAGGAAAAAAAAATTTACATGATTATTTTGGACCCAAATGTTCCAGGACAGCCTTCTGTTCTTCCCGGGCACATACATATATACCCTCCACCCTTTGTCTTGTTGCATGTTCATCTGAGGCTCCTCTTATGGTTAGAGGAAATATCTTCAGGGTCATTAAGATTTGTAATATGGCCCAATCTGCCTTTAAATTCACTCGATAAATTTAAAAAAAACAGTAGCTACATTTTCTCTGACAGGAACAAGATGTACTTGAAAGAGAAATTGAGTTCAGCCCAGAAAATAAGTTGTAGAGAATGAAAGAAACGTGAAGAGAAATCCAGCATTTAATTATGTTTAATTGTCACTGTGGAAATTTCTGTTTACAGTATTGTCATTTTTAAAAAGATATTTTTAGAAGTGACATTTTGATTAAGATAATTTCCTGCCTCCAACATAGTGCGTTTTTATCAGTATTTGACTTCATGGCTGTCATGCCAGCAAAACTGTTGATAGGTGTTTTAGATTGGATGAATGCAAGCCCCAGATTTCTTGGCTTTAATTGGGGCTTACTGAATGTGTCAGTATCTTATTGACATAAAAAACCCACTTTATGTAATGCTATTTAATTGAATTGTACCACTTGGTAAATAGATATACATAAGCCACTGATGAGGTCAGCAAATGTTTTATTTGTGCAGACAATTTGGAAAGAAACTCAGGTTGAACTTGAGCTTGGAAAAATATATGTATTACTTAATCCAAGGCAATCAAGATTTATCACACATGTACTTCAGAAATTTGTTTTGGGAAAACATTAACTTCTTTTATGTGTTGAATTATGCCTTGAAGCTAAATTTCAACTGAGAGCCCATATTAATAAATTAGATAATAAAATGTTAGCAGAAAGATGAAAGCTAGTAAGATAAGTTGTCTTACGGAAAAGAAACCTTTGAGGTGAAGGAATTACAATTAAGAATTCTACAATAATTATGAACTAAAGCATGAAGGAATTCAGTTATTTAGTAGAGGAGCAGATTAATGAGAGAATATTTAAATATTTTTTTCTGAATATTTTAAGAAGTACAATAAGAAATTTTATTATATAGGATTGACTGGTTTGTCACAGGGTCTGAAGGAGGAACAGTAGGTTATGATTCTTTAATAAGAAGGGGAAACAATAAACTTCATGAATTAGTATTCAAAAACCCTGCTCTCAGTTTAAATCTTCCAAAGAGAAGATTTGTAGGTTAACTAACCGGACTCTAATTAGTCCACTTAATCCCTGCATTTCATGTACAGTTGGTACCATATTTTCCAATTTGCAAATGTTGCTTTTTTGCAACATTTGGAAATGTTGTTCCATCATCACTGGAAGACCTTCACCATTTATATCCTGTGCTTAAAACACCAAAGCATCTGGGACGCCTGGGTGATTCAGTCAGTTGAACGTCTGACTTTGGTCAGGTCATGATCTCATGGTTTGTGGGTTCAAGCCCTGTGTCAGGCTCTGTGCTGACAGCTTGCTCAGAGCCTGGAGCCTACTTTGGTTTCTGTGTCTCCTTCTGTCTTTGCCCCTCCCCCACTCATGCTTTGTCTCTCTCTCTCTCTCTCAAAAATAAATAAATGTAAAAAAATTTTTTAAAAATTAAAAAAAAAAACACCAAAGCATTTATAAGCTTTAATAGGCAATTAAAATAGGCAGTTATATGGGTTACAGATTGTGTCTTAAGCATGGTATGTGTGTGTTCCATTAAATTTTTTTTAAATACCATTGATTAAAAATAGAAAGGAAAAATAATCACAATAAATTTAAGTTTTATAACCTCATCATCAGAAGTAACTGATTAAAATTTTAACAAATATTTTCCATTCTTTTTGTGCATATATGTTGTTTATTTAACAAAAGTGATTTATATTATACAAACTGGCAACTTGAAAATTTCAATTAGAAATATATCTTGTGGGGCATCTGGCTGGCTCAGTCAGTGAAACGTCCAACTTTGGCTCAGGTCATGATCTCACAGTTCATGTGTTCAAGCCCCATGTTGGGCTCTGTGCTGACAGCTCAGAGCCTGTAGCCTGCTTTGGACTCTGTGTCTCCCTCTCTCTCTACCCCTCCCCTGCTTGTACTCACTCTCTCCCTCAAAATAATGAACATTAAGAAAAAAAGATGTATATCTTGCATAAAAAATTCATTGATATCTTTAATACTATTTCCCTGTGTAAAGCATCATAACATATTTAAACAGTTTCCTATTTTATTTGGTATTTATTTTTCCATTTTTCCATCTTTGCAATTATAATCACACACACACATATGTCTGATTTCTTCTTGGGTAAATTCTTGTTACTATATTTGCTATATAAAAAGATATGCTCGGGGCGCCTGGGTGGTTCAGTTGGTTAAGCATCTGACTTTGGCTCAGGTCATGATCTCACGTTTGTGGGTTCGAGCCCTGCGTCAGGCTCTGTGCTGACAGCTCAGAGCCTGGAGCCGGCTTTGGATTCTGTGTCTCCCTCTCTCTCTGCCCCTCCCCCTCTCATGCTCTGTCTCTCTCTGTCTCAAAAATAAATAAAACATTAAAAAATTAAAAAGAGGAAGATATGCTCAGTTTAGGGAATTTTACATATATTGCCAAACTGCTTTCCAGAGCCAATTTTTACAGGTTACAATCTCAGCAGTGTTGTAGGCTACGCTTTTCTTTATATTTTAGCCTCTGTTTCCTCATCTGTAAAATAGGAATAATGATAATAATACAATCCTTTCCCATTTTCTAGGCTTGTTGGGAAGACACATTGTAATGACATGTGAAAATGATTTCTATAAAGAATTAGAAGCTTGAAGTTTTAAGGTCCCGAGGGAGTTTTCTCCAGTAACCTGCAGTTCTCTGTCTTACTGTGTTTCTGTCAGCCTCTGTGGTTGCTGATTCTCTTTCCCCCTGTCACTGAGTTGTGTGCTGGATATTGAGCCACTCACTTTACCTTCAGTACAAATAAAATAGTCTGAAAATGTGATATTGTGACCCACTCAATAAGTCAGCTATGCAATTGCATCTCTTATTTATCTACTTAATCCTTAAAGCTCCACATGCCTTACTAGTAGCAAATAACCTATCTCTCTTCTGGATTTTCCAGCCTGCTCTGTGTAAGGCCCAGGAAAACCCAAGGGGTTATGAATCTAAACAAGGGGGAGCCATCAGTGCATCTCTTTATGTACTCTAAGTACCAAGGGCTTGATTTATAGACTGAGCTTTTTCTTCTACAAGCAGCCATTCTCTTTGCCATTGTGTGATTTACCCCCACATGATTCCAAAGGATATTTCTATCTGCCCATCTAAAGAAGATTATCTTCCATAAGTCCATGTGGTCCTCTAGTTTCACATAATTTCCAAAATAACTTAAAAATTTTTCTTACTAAGAAAATATATAATGTAATCTCTGGCAGGGAACCACTGCCATTAGATGGCAACCATCAGAGAATGTCATCTTAGGCGCATTGAGAGCTGAGCCTTAGCTTAGAAAGTCCAGAGACTAGCTCTTGATAACCAGCATTGGTGACCAAGCCCTGAAAAAAACTAAACCAAAACCAAACACCCCCAAAAAACCAAAACCAAAACCCCAAAACCCCTCACTCTTATCAAAATACATACCAGCTAGGGGAGGACAGCAGACTGCCACATTTGCCTTACAAAAAGAGATTGACGAATGTATCCTGGACCCAGCAATACTGGTGGGCATGACCAAGAGTTTGTCTTGGAGCCAAGCTTTATGAAAACAAAGTTATTATTCTAATATATTTCATCAATTATTTTTTTCTGTAAGAAATCTTCATTACTGGGATTGAGAATAGGCAAACTATGTGTTTTCCAGAATTTTCTCTCCATATGAATAGAGCTATGTGAGACTCAGAAGATTCCTTAGGCACATTGATTGGGACAGCAGGAGCTAGATGTGTTGGCATCAAGCTAAGATGATCCATACCTTAATCTTCCCAAAGGAAGGTTTAGTTTTTGCAACAAGATAAATACTTAAAGACTAGTTATTAAGATCCCCCGCCCCCCCCCACCCCCCGATGGGGCTTGGATGAGCACTGCCAGTGTTTGCCCCTTGACTCTACTTTTTATGCTTCCATAGCTGGCCATCATCCCTTCTAGTTGACAAACTTCTTTTTTTTAACTTCGTTAAGTGCAGCCATATGGGAAGCAAGCCTCTTTTTAGATGACTTTTTATATCTATGCTTTCACCTCTTATATGTTGTTATTATAGATTTTTGCTTATTATTTCATTTATTTATCTCATAAGTTTTATAAGAAGTGCCAAATCTATAATACTCAACACTTGAAACATGAGTTATTTAATACTTTTAATGATGCTATTGTTTTTATCATGTCCAGTTTGCATGTGAAGGATCTTAGCTTTATAGAGTTGACATAACTTTCCCCAAATGTACAGAGTCCAATTAGACAAGATATTGTCAACCTGGAATATGTCTGAACCCAAAGCCCATACTTGAAAATTTTTTTAATTTTTAGATTTTTTCAGCTTTATTGAGATATGACTGACTTAAAACATTGTAGAAGTTTTTTTGTATACTTATATATTGCAACATAATTTCCACTATAGTATTAGTTAACACCTCTATCAGGTCACGTAAGTACCTTTTTTCTTTTGTGGTGAGAAAATTTAGGATCTACTCTTTTAGCAACTTTCAGGTATACAGTACAGTCTAATAACTGTAATCACCAAGGTGTATGTCAGAACTTATTCCTCTTAGACATGGAAGTTTATACTCTTTTATCAGCATCTCCTCATTTCTTCACTTCTCTATTCTGGCAGCCATCGTTCTGCTTTCTGTTTCTATCAGTTGGGCTTTTTTAGTTTCTACATATAAATGAGATGATACAATATTTGTCCTATTTTATCTGACCTATTTCACCTAGCATAATGCGTCAAGTTTTATCCATGTTATTGTAAATGGTCCTTTTCTCATGGCTAAATAATATTCCACTGTATATATATACAACACTACATTTTCTTTATTCATTCATCTGTTGATGGATACTTTAGTTGTTTCCAAATCTTGGCTATTGTGCGTAATGCTGCAATGAACATGGCTATGCAGACATTTCTTTGAGATCTTGTTTTCATTTCTTTTGGATATGTACCTGGAAGTGTATTCTCCACATCCTCACCAATACTTATTACCTCTTGTCTTTTTGATGATCAACGCTTACACTTTTAACTACTAGGATAGTTTGCGCTCTGACTCCTTAGATTCTTTATACTGCCTAGTAGCATCCACCAGCCACATGTGGCAATTAAATTAAATTAAATTAAATTAAATTAAATTAAATTAAAAATTCAGTCCTCAGGCCTTACTAGCTCTATTTCAAGAGTTTGGCAGTAACATGTGGCTACTGTATTAAACACAACAGACATAGATTATTGCTATCATTGCAGAATATTTTATTGGGCAGTGTTGCCTTATATTCAGAAGTATTTCTATATCCTCTCCTTTCTGGCTTCCCAACTATTTAATACAGTGAGATGCCATCTTCCCTGGGCTTCTGTGACACCAGTTTTCCTCCTGCTTTTTTAGGCCATTTCTTCTCAGTCTTCTACCTCCACCACTGTTTAAACATTTTATATTCTCATGGCTCAGTCCTAGAGCCCATCCATCTCTATGGATTCAAATGCTTTCTGTTTGCTGACAATTCTGAGTTTTGTACTTTCATTTCATATCATGTCTTCTGATATGTCTGCTCTGTATCTTTGCTGCTTAGATATTGACAGCTCTATCTTCCTGGGAAGGTAGGGGCTCCTTAGACAGGAACTGGGAAATGAGAGTATGGCTCTCGTGAGCAGAAGAAGAGTGGACCAGATACTGAATCCCTATGAGCTGTTCAGTATAGCAAAGGTGAATGACGGCATCAGGCCAAGAATTTGGAAATGCACAAGATAGGGAAGAAGTAACTGTCATTCTAGGTTCAGTACACACTTGAAAGTAAAGTTTTCCCAGGCCATTATCATGACTGTGTTCATATCTGTTTTCTTACTTCCTAGTCTTAGCAAAATTTTGTTGAAAATTCTGAACTTATTTCAGCTGTTCTATATGGAACATGTTAAAGGAGAGAACCTTCTGCCTAAATTGGGGAAAGATTGTTAACCATAAACTGTGTCCTCCATCACTCCATCCCTTCATCTTCTACTTAAGATCCACGGGATGGTGACTGTCATCATTCACAGGCTGTTTCAAGGATCTGTGTCTTGCTTGTATGATTTAGACATTTCCCCATCATAAGATTTTCCTTCAAGTGTTAACATTGAAGTTTGTAGTATTTATGCTATGCTGCTAAAAACACAGATTCTCTTCAAACTGTTTACTGAGAGGAAATATATTTGGGTCTCGAATGTTCCTTTAAGGTTTCAAGTCCATATATACATCTACACTTCCAATGTGAAAATGATCAATAAGCTTCTCAGTTATCATATCCAGCTTTATGCTTCAAGCTGTAGTGTACAGTGGTGCACCTTTCAGGAAAAAAAATATGGGGAGAAACTTCCCCAACCAACACTACAACCCATCCTGATTCTTTAACTTGTGGTGAGAATTGCTCATATCTTCTCTATGGCCATTGGCTATCTCCATAAATATTTTGCATCCATGTGCTTGGAAGATTATCTTGCTATGAGGTACCTTAGAGTTATGAGGTACTGAGAGAACATTTGTTGAATGAAAGAATCCAGGTTTGTATCATTAAGCAGTCTAAATGAACCTGTGCATCCTCTCCAGCTGTGGGGGAAGAGTATTTCTGTTCCACTAAAAGCAGTACACAAGACATTGGGATAGCTATGGGAGTATTTTATGTAGTCTGCCATTCAGATATGTGTTGTGTTTATAAGAAGATACTTTAATAACACTGCCCTTTCTCAGCAGTTACAATAAGAGGGGAAGTTTCACCTTTTTAAAATAACGCGAACTAAAGCTAAATGCTTTAGAGATGGAAATTTGGCTTGTTCCAAATATATTTTCTGAAACTACTTTAAAAAATTTTTGGTTTGCATCTGAAGTCAATGTCAATTTAGAGTTCTTAACTCTCTTCTTTGAAGTTTTAATAGGTCCTTAATTATAGAGGGAAAAGATATCCACAGCAAAAACAATGGATCAAAAGAACATGGATTCAAGGACTTTTGCCAGTTTAGTGTTCAAAATACAAATATATTGCCTTTTGCATCAAAAAAGATGCTCAGTAGAAGCCAGTATGAGTTTACTGCATAAAGGCAAAATTTACCCTCTGCTGTTGCTGATTACTATCAGATTAATAGGCTAAAATTGGTTGTTTAAATACATAAAAATACTTTGACAAGGAAATTGATTCAGCCATTATGTGTAGACATAACTGTTATTTCCACTCAGCCAAAGGCATTGTTCTCTATCTGCATATATTTTGAAAGATTGGAAATGTACATTCTAATAATATAATGGAACACAGCTCATGGTGGGAGCAGATGGTGAAATTTTAACAGATGACATGGAGAAAGTAGAATAATTCAAATTTTATTTTGTTAATATATTTTCTATCAAAGAGGTTATCTTTAAACACTTCAAACAGGATGTTCTTCATTAAGAAGAAGATGAAGACCAAGAAATGAGAAAAAAAAACTAATGCAATATGCTTTTAATGAGCTGAAAGTCTTTTGGCTTAGAGTAGCTATATCCTTGTGAATTCAAACAACAATTGAGGTCATAGAACCACAGTGTACCTTCTTTAATTAATAAGCTGACATCTAACTACAATTACTATGTGCCAGTCACTGTTTTAAGCACTAGAATATTATCGTATTTGATTCTTAAAACAGCCCTATGTGGTAATTTTGTTAGTTCCTTTTTAGTGATAAGGTATTGAGGCATAGAGAAGTTAACTTGTCTAGGGTCACACATCAATCAAGTGGAGGGACTAGGATTTAAACCCAGGTACTTTGATATCAGTATTCATGGGGTTAATCCCCATGCCATCCTTGTCAAGCTGAAACACAGAACTGTCAAAACACTGAAGATAGGAGAGAGATTTTTAATTTTCAAGATAGTACACTAGGTATATTCTGGAATCACCAGAAGACAAGATTAATTGGTCTAGAGTCAAATTATAGAATTTTTTCGGCAGAATCATGTCTTTTAAAAAATTATTAAAATATAGTTGACATGTTACATTAATTTCAGGTGTACAATATAGTGATTCAAAAAGTCTATATGTTATGCTATGCTCACCGCAAATGTAGCTATCATCTGTCACCATAAAATGCTATTACAGTACCATTGACTATATTCATTATGCTGTACCTTTCATCCTCGTGAATTACTCATTCCATAACTGGAAGCCTGTACCTCCCACTCCTCTTTAACCCTTTTCATCCAACCACTACCCCCTGTCCCTTGGCAACCATCAGTTCTCTGTATTTGTGGATCTGTTTCTACTTTTTGTTTATTTGGGTTTTTTTTTTTAGAGTCCACACATATTTTGTTTTCTAGATCCCACATATAAGTGAAACCATATGGTATTTGTCTTTCTCTGTATGACTTATTTCACTTATATTTCACTTAGCATACATAATACTCTCTAGGTCTATCCATATTGTTGCAAATGGCAAGATCTTAATCTTTTTTTTTTTGATTCAACAATACTCCATTGTATATACATTACACACACACACACACACTGCATCATCCTTATCCATTTATCTATCTATGAATACTTGGGTTGTTTCCATATCTTGGTTATTGCAAATAATGATGCAACAAACATTAGGGTGCATTTCTCTTTCTGAATTGTTGTTTTTGTTTTATTTGGGTAAATATCCAGTAGCAGAATTACTAGATCATATGGCAGTTTTATTTTTAATTTTGGGGGGACCTCCATACTGTTTTATACAGTGGCCGTATCAACTTACATTCCCACCAACAGTGTATAAGGGTTCCGTTTCCTCCCCATCCTTGCCAACACTTGTTACTTCTGTTTTTAATTCTAGTCATTCTGACAGGTGGTTTTGATTTGCATTTTCCTGATGAGTAGTGATACTGAGCATCTTTTCATATGTTTGTTGGGCATCTGTATGTCTTCTTTGGAAAAAAATTCTATTCATGTCCTCTACCAATTTTTAAAATTGGATTATTTAAGCTTTTTTGTGTGTTGAGTTGTAAAAGTTCTTTATATACTTTGGATATTCATTCCTTATCAGATACATCATTCGTGAATATCTTCTCCCATTCAGGAGGTCGCCTTTTCTTTCATTTTGTTGATGGTTTTCTTCTTTGCAAAAGCTTTTTATATTGATGTAGTACCAATAGTTAATTTTTGCTTTTGTTTCTCTTGCCTGAGGACATCGAGCTAGAAAAATGTTGCTAAGGCCGATGTCAAAGAAATTAGCGCCTATGTTCTCTTCTGGGAGTTTTATGGTTTCAGGTCTCATATTTAGATCCTTAATCCATTTTGAGTTTATTTTTGTGTAAGATAGTTGTCCAGTTTTATTCTTTTGCGTGTAGCTATCCAGTTTTCCCAGCACCATTTGCTGAGAAGACTCTTTTTCCTATTGAATATTCTTGCTTCCTTTGTCAAAGATTATTTGACCATATAATCGTGGGTTTATTTCTGGGCTCTTTGTTCTGTTCTGTTGATCCAGTATCTGTTTTTCTTCCAGAATCGTACTATTTTGATTACTACAGCTGTATAGGATATCTTGAAATCTGGGATAGTGAAACCTCCAGTTTTTTTCTTCTTATTCAAGATTGCTTTGGCTATTTGGGATCTTCTGTGGTCCCATGCAAAATTTAGGGTTATTTGTTCTAGTTCTTTGAAAAACACTGTTGGTATTTTGATAGGGATTGCATTAAATTTGTAGACTGCTCTTGGGTATTATGGACATTTTAACAATATTAGTTCTTCTAATCAGTGAGCATGGACTGACTTTGCATTTGTTTGTGTTGTATTTAATTTCTTTTATCAGTGTTTTATAGTTTTCAGAGTACAGGTCTTTCACCTTCTTGGTTAAGTTTATTCCTAGGTTGTATATTCTTTTGGGGGGCAATTGCAAACGGCATTGTTGTCTTAATTTCACCTTCTGATGCTTTATTATTAGTGTATAGAAAAGCAATGGATTTCTGTATATTGATTTTGTATCCTGCAACCTTACTAAATTCATTTATCAGTTTTAGTAGTTCTTTGGTAAAAGTTTAGGGTTTTCTATATATAGTATCATATCTACAAATAGTGAAAGTTTTACTTCTTCCTTACCAATGTGGATGCATTTTATTTCTTTTTTTTTCTTTTTTTCCCCTGTGATTGGTATGGCTTGGATTTCCAGTACTATGTTGAATAAAAGTGATGAGAACCTTGTCTTGTTCCTGACCTTAGGGGAAAAGCTCTCAGATTTTCCCAATTGAATATGATGTTAGCTGTGGGGTTTTCTGATATGGCCTTTATTATGTTGAGGTCTCTATACTTACTTTGTTGAGGGTTTTTATCATGACGGATGTTGTATTTTATCAAATGCTTTTTCTGCCTCTCTTGAATTGATCATATGGTTATCTTTTCTCTTATTGATGTGATGTATCATGTTCATTGATTTGCAAATATTGAGTCATACTTGCATCCCAGGAATAAATCTCACTTGGTTGTGGTGAATAATATTTTTAACATATTATTGGATTTGGTTTACTAATATTTTGTTGAGGATTTTGGCATCTATGTCCATCAGAGATATTGGTCTGTAGTTTTCTTTTTTGTAGTGTCTTTATCTAGTTTTGGTATCAGGATAATGTTGGCCTTGCAGAATGAATTTGGAAGCTTTCCTTCCCTTCTATTTTTAGAATAGTTTAAGAAGAATAGATACTTTTATTTAAATGTTTGGTAGACTTCACCTGTGAAGTTATCTGGTCCTGGACTTCTGTTTGTTGGGAATATTTTGACTACTGATACAATTTAATTGCTGATAATTGATGTGTTCAAATTTTGTATTTCTTCCCTATTCAGTTTTGGGAGGTTATATGTTTCTAGGAAGTTATTCATTCCTTCTCAGTTGTCCAGTTTTTGACTTAAAACTTTTCATAATATTCTTTTATAATCTTTTTGTTTTTCTGTGGTATTGGTGGTTATTTTTAATCTTTTATTTCTGATTTTGTTTATTTGAATTCTCTCTCTCTCTTTCTCTTTTCTTCATGAGTTTGGCCAGAGGCTTATCAGTTTGGGTGATCTTTTCAAAGAACTAGCTCTTGGTTTCATTGATCTATTCTATTGTTTTTTGTTTTTGTTTTGTTTTTGTTTTGTTTCTATTTCATTTATTTTTGCTCTACTCTCTATTTTATTTCCTTCCTTATACTGATTTTGGGTTCTGCTTGTTCTTTTTGTAGCTTCTTTAAATATAAGGTTAGGTTGTTTACTTGACATTTTTCTTGCTTCTTGAGATGGGCTTGTACTGCTATAAACTTTCTTCTTAAAACAGCTTTCCCAAAGATTTTGGATTATTGTGTTTTCATTTTCACTTGTCTCCATGTATTTTTTTATTTCTCTTTGATTTCTTGGTTGACTCATTCATTGTTCAGTAGGATTTTATTTAACTTTCATGGAATTTGTGTTCTTTCCTGATTCTTTCTTTGGTTTCGAGCTTTATAGCATTGTGGTCAGAAAAGTTATATATAGTGTGACTTAAATCTCTTGAACTTGTTGAGACTTGTTTTATGGCCTAATATGTCATCTATTCTGGAGAACATTCCATGCGCACTTGAGAAGAATGTGTCTTCTGCTGTTTTAGGATGGAAGGTTCCGAATATATCTGTTAGATCCCTCCGGTCCAATATGTAATTCAAAGCCACTGTTTCCTTGATTTTCTGTTTGGATGATCTCTCCATTGATATAAGTGGGGTGTTAAAATCCTCTACTATTGTTATATAACTATCAATTTCTTCATTTATGTTTTTTATTATCTATTTTATGTATTTGGGTTCTCCCATGTGGAAGTGCATAAATATTTACATTGGTGAGATTTTCTTGTTGCATTGTCCCCTTTATGATTATGAAGTATCCTCTTTTGTCTCTTGTTGCTGTCTATGTTTTAAGGCCTTTTTTGTCCTATGTAACTATTGCTACTCCAGCTTTCTTTTCCCTTCCATTTGCATGATAAATGCTTTTCCATCCCTTCTTTTTCAATCTGCTTGTGTCTTTCTTTAAGTCTGAAATAAGTCTCTTGTAGGCAGCAGATAGATTGGTCCTGTGTTTTTATTCATTCTTTCACCCTATATCTTTTTATTAGAGTGTTTATTATATTTACATTTAAAGTAATTATTGATAGCTGTGTACTTACTGTCATTTTGTTAACTTGTTTTATGTAATATTTTTATATTTCTTCTCTTTTCTTTTCTTCTCTTGCTTTCTAACGGTTTGCTGGCCTTCTTTAGTGAAATACTTGGATTCCTTTCTCTCTCTCTTTTTTCTTTTTCATGAATATCTATTACTGTTTTTGATTTGTTGTTATCATTAGGCTTATGTATAGCATATTATGTATATAGCAGTCTATGTTGATAGTTGTTTACGTTTGAACCCATTCTAAAAGCACTAAATTTTTACCCACCCCCTATGTTTTAGGTATATGCTATGATACTTTACATTCTTTTATTTTGTGGGGGGAGCTCTTGATTGATTTGTATAGATAACTTAATTTTGCTGCTTCTGTGCTTCCTACTTTTCTTACTTTTGGTTATTGTCTTTCCTTTCCACCCAAAGAGTCTCTTCTAACATTTTTTGTAAAGCTGGCTTTGTGGTAATGAATTCCTTTAACTTTTGTTTACCTGGGAAACTATTTTTTTTTTTTTTTTTTTTTTTTGTTGCTGTTGTTTGTGTATGTGTGTTTTTTCCAGTCAGTACTTTCAATGTATCATGGCACTCTCTCTGACCTGCAAAGTTTCTGCTGAAAAATCAGCTAAAAGTCATTATGAGGTTTCTGTATATAACTGTTCTCTTTTCTCTGCTTCTTTTAAAATTCTTTCTTAAATCATTACATTTTGCCTTTTTAATTACTGTGTGTCTTGGTGTGGATTTCCTTAGGTTGATTTTGTTGGCTGTCTGTGCCTCCCAGATCTGGATTTTTGTTTCTTTCCTCAGATTCAGGAAGTTTTCAGCTTTTATTTCCTCAGATAAGTTTTCTGCCCCCCTTTCTCTCTCTTTTTCTGGGATCCCTAGAATGTAAATCTTGGTCTTTTTTTTCATTTTTTTTAATGTTTTTTATTTATTTTTGAAAGACAGAGAGAGAGCGTGAGCAGGGGAGGGTCAGAGAGAGAGGGAGATACAGAATCCGAAGCAGGCTCCAGGCTCTGAGCTAGCTGTCAGCACAGAGCCTGATGCGGGGCTCAAACCCACGAACTGTGAGATCATGACCTGAGCCGAAGTTGGACGCTTAAGCACCCTAATGTAAATTTTATTATGCTTGACAGTAGTGCTGAATTCCCTAAGTCTATGTTCATTTTTTTCTCTTTCTTGTTTAGTTTGAGTACTTTCCATTACTCTTCTAGGTTGTTGATCCTTTCTTGTGTTTCTTCTAGTTTACTATTTATTCCACTTAGTGTATTTTAATTTTATTTATTGAGTTCTTCATCTCTCATTTGTTCTTTTTTTAAATTTCTTTGTTAAAGTTCTGAGATCCTTCATTCTTTAGTCAGTGAGTATCTTTTTAACCATTATTTTAAATTCTCTATAAGACATATTATTTATTTCTATTTCATTTAGGTCTCTTGCTGTGACTTTGTCTTGTTTTTTCATTTGGGACACATTCCTCTGTTTCCTAATTTTGTCTAACTCTCTGTGTCTATTTCTAGGTGTTAGTAAACTCAGCTACATCTGCTGTTAAAAGTAGTGGCCTTTGTCTTTTTCTCACTGACAAATGCTATATGATTTCACTCATGTGTGGAATTTAAGAAACAAAACAGATGAACATAGGGGAAAGAAGAAAAAAGAGAGAGGGAGGCAAACCATAAAGGAGACTTTTAACTATAAAGAACAAACTGAGGGTTGATGGAGGGGAAGTGGACAGGGGGCTGGACTAAATGGGTGATAGATATTAAGAAGGGGACTTCGATATTAAGATGAGCACTGGGTGTTATATGTAAGCGATGAATCACTAAATTCTACTTCTGAAACTAATATTATACTATATGTTAACTAGCTAGAATTATAAAAAACTTGAAACATTAAAAATTGTTTTAATAATAATAATAATAAAGTAGTGGCCTTATGAAGAAGTGGTCCTGTAGTACTCTGCTGTGGAATGTCTCCTGTTCACCAGCACCTCATGCTTCAAGAGTATCTCCTGTGTGTGTTGCCTGTACCCTGAGATTGTGGCTGAGCCCGTTTGCCTTCAGTCCAGTCATCTGCAATGACTCTTTGCCTGTTGTGGGCAGGGTTTGTTCCCTGTGTTATTAGTAGGCCTGTCTGGAGCTGCCTTGGGCTTAAGTTGAGTCAGACTAGGTGTTTACTAGAGATGCAGCAGCAGGGCACGTGGCACCAGTAAGGTCCACACCAGTTGCTGAGACTGAGGCAGGGAGAGTTGTAGGGGGTGGATCCATGGAGGTATCCTGTGGTGGGTGGTGTGGTGTTAGCACAGGTTATTCGGTTAACTGTTGGGAGGAGACCTGGAGCTAAGGCCTGGCTGGGGAGAGTGTGTCCACAGGAGAATGTATGTTGGGGTGGTCTGTTAGCTAGTTAGGTAGTCAGTATTGAGGCAGTGCTGGTTCCCCCAGGTGTCTGTGTGTTTATCTGGGACCTGATGGAGGGAAATGGCATCCACCAATAGGGAGCTACTTCTTTATTAGTACTAATTGTATATTTCTTGGTAGTTTGTCACAGGGAATACTTTGTAGCTTTCTATTGTTGATGGTTATTTTCCACTGATCTTTTCTAATAATGAATTCCATGAAGATTGCTTCTGATTTTTGTCCCCAAGACCAATTTTGTTTTTTTCAATAAACAGACATTCAATTTACTGTTTTATTTTTTCTGTGTTACTCATTATTCCATGGAGAAAAATCTTTACAAAGCTTACATTAAGGATTTGGGGATTAAATACAATTGCTTATATTTTGTATTTAGCAACTTCTTTCATTAAGCTTGGTAGCCAGAGGCCCAGTGGAGTCTTAGCATAGCTTTTCTCCTCTCCAGAGTGCATAAAAAGTCTTATCTGATCACCTCAGCTACTCAGCTAGCTGGAACCACCCCTCCTCTCAGGTATGGATTACCTGAAACTATTTATCACTCATAGCATTATAGTATGCATTTTTGTGTCAATAAAATTTACACCTCCTTGGGAATAGGGACCTACATTCCTTTCCCTCCCATCTCCCTTGACCACAGGTACTTTAGCAGACTGAAATATTTTGATGTTATGATACTGAATCTATGATATTGAGCAATGAACAAGTGGGTATTTATTAAGGTTTTTTTTTTAGCTTATTCTTTCTTTTTTTAATGTTTTTTTTAAATTTATTTTTGAGAGAAAGAGCGAATGGAGGAGGGGAGCAGAGAGAGAGGGGGAGACACAGAATCTGAAGTAGTTTCCAGGCTCTGAGCTGTCAGCACAGAGCCCGACATGGGGGTCGAACCCACGAGCTGTGAGATCATGACCTATGCCGAAGTCAGATGCCTAACCGACTGAGCCACCCAGGCGCCCCTTAGCTTGTTCTTTCTTGACACGGGTCAGTAACTTGATGCCAAAATGCAGTGCAGGCAAAGCAATGCTACAGAGGGTCAAAATAATATGGGTTGTGGCATATTTAAAAAAGTAGAAAGTCCTCATATCCTTCAAACCATCTTCCAGGGATGCTATTTCACTAGTCTGGACTATTCTTTCTCAGAATGTTAGCATGTGTCAAAATAATCTGAAGAGTTTGTTATAGCACACTGTGGTAGGTCCCATTGTCAAGAACTTTTGATTCAGTAGATATGAAATGAGACCCAAGAATTTGCCCTTCCAGCTCCCAAGCATGCAGAGGCAGCTGGTCTAGGGATCCTACTTTGAACATCACTGTTTTGAATTGGCTTTAGATGAGTGTTGTAAGCTTTACATTTTTTTGACTAAGAACTGTACTGCAACCTTTTTGTATTGTCAGTTGATAAAGAATGCATGTAAAATACCAATTACAAGATGTGGTACCCAGCAGGTATTCAGTGAATTGAAACTATATTGTTGGTAATCAGATTTGACATCTAGATTTCAGTAGGCATTTATTGTACAGAGATTTATTAAATCCCGCCCTTCTTGTAGGAAATAGAGGCAGATTAGTGAACTGTTGTCCTTGTGGTTAGATTAGTTAGTGAACTATTATGCTCATATTGAGGAAAAAGAATAATACGTAGGCAATTTTAAAATTTAAGGCATAGTTGTCATTCATTGATCAAGTATGATCTGTGATCTGGGGCATGCTCCTCAGTTTCTACATTTGTGAAATAGTGATGATGATAAAACTTGTATAGTTGCCATGAATTAAGTGAGGTGTCATAAGTGACTTGTATACTATCGAGTGCTACTTAGATATGAGGTGCAAACAAAAAAAAGAACATGTATATAGGAAAGACCAGGATAGATGGAAGGAAAAAAATTCTTGTAATGTATTACAGTGATGACTTAGAGATACATTTTGAACACATTCAGTACCTAAGTATACTTGTTACCCATGTTGTTGTACAAGCACATGATCCTCTTTAAAGGGAAGAATTTATTTTGTAATTATTCTATTAGATAGGACATGGATTACAGTCTCTTTTTGATTATAGCTTAGGAACTCAGAATTATCGAGCACTTGGAGCCTTATTCATTCAAGGGGTTATATATTAAAAATCTGAAGGTGCGACTGAATAAAAGAAATAAAGTTATCTTTTGATATATGGAAGAGATGATTTGACACTTTCTTTTCTATTTATTTTCTAAAAGCCTTGGTGAGCTTGTGTGGAGAGATATATATTTACTTTTCACATAAGAAGCAAAATCTGTTTCAAGGACAAGATAGAAATTATTTTTAGGCTTACATAATCCCAATGATGACCACTTTTCTTTTAACCTCTTTTCTAAGGTGATTATGTATTAAGGCAGATGAGTAAGCATTTTAGTGAACTACAGTTAGTTTTGAAATGATCACCATGTCCATTACTGTTAGTAAAGAGGTGACTCTTTCATTACCTGGGTTTATGTATCCTGTTTTAAATTTGAGTTTGTTTTACCTTTTCCCTCACTGTTGTTATATCTTTTTCCCCCTTTTGGTGTGGCACCTTTTATCATAGAAGGGACTAGAAGGAAGCAGAAAACAATGGGCATACAGTTAGTCAGGGATGGAGGATCGGAGTTCTGTTTCTGAGTCTGCCAATCTGTTCTCTGGACCAGTCTCTGAAAATTTGAGCACATAGGGCTCTGTATTCATGAATTGAGTACCATAAACTGAGTTTATTTTCTTTGGAAAAGAAAAGTTTGAGGGGTAGCTGAATTTAATTACATTTATGAAATTTTTTGAACTAAAAGGTGACAACAGCTACTTGCTTTCTATGTAAGCCACAAATGGGTCAAGAAGAAATAGTTAGCATGAAGATAATACAGATGCTGTGCTCGTGGAAGTTAATACACATCAGAGGGGATTTTGAATGAAGGCTGTATCTCATAGATTCTTTAAAACAGCCTTTCTTTTCATTCCTGTCAAATTTTTCTTTTTTTTCTTTGACTGTGGGAAGTTTATCAAGTTTTGAACGTTCAGCCTGTGTATCTCCCCCAGGCCACGGGCTTTGGAACCAGGGGACCTGGTTGGATTAAATTTTACCACTTAATAGCTCTGTTTTTCATTTGTAAAATGGAGATGAAGGTTTTGAATGTGTGAGTATGTATATTTTCAGTATGTGTCACTCAGGGCACTCCAGCAAAGCAGACCCAATAGGAATGTATTTTAAGGAATTGACTCATGCAGTTGTAGAGGCTGGCAAATCTAAAATCTGTAGGGCAAGCTAGTAGGCCGGAAACTCAGACACGAGTAGGTGCTGCAAGCTGGAGACAGAATTTCTTTTCTTGGGAAACTTCAGTTTTGCTCTCAAGGCTTTCAATTGATTGGATGGGGCCCACCCACATTATCAAGGGTAATATTTTTTTACTTAAGGTCAATTGATTGTAGATATAAACCATATCTGTGAAGTATTTTTACAACAACACCTAGATTAGTGTTAGACTCTATGACTGAGTACTGTGGCCTAGCCACATTGACTTGTAAAACTAGTTATCACACAGTTGTCACATTAGCTAAAGTATGCTTACTCTGAGCTAAATGTTCGCATGAATTATTTCACTTAGTTCTGAATCATAGAAGGAGATTTTATTACCTTCGAAAGAATAAAACTTGCCACTGTCCCACTGAAATTTACACAAACATGGGAGCCATATCTGGCTCACCTAGAGTCCTGTCACAAACGTTTTCAAATTCGTATTGGAAAAGAGAATGCTTTTCTTTACCATCTCAACACTCAGCTGTTACTGACATGCTGGTGGCTATGTCTCAGATACCATGTTAACAGGCTGCTTGAAAAGTATTAGGCCGACAAACTCAGAGAAGCAATGATGAGCTTCAGAGAAAGGTAACCGTGAATGTTACAAGAGGTCTTTTCTCTTCTATAGTTTGACCTTGTTGAGTAATTGTTGTTTTTCTTTGCTTAAGTAACTCTGAGTTGAGTGTTTGGCACTTGATATCAGAGTCCAGCATGATACTGCCACATTACTGTCAAAGTGACAGCAAACAACCATCAAATCGCAATAGTTTAAGCCACAAGTTTTATTTCTTGTTCACATCCTATTCCCATTTGGGTCAGTGGGGAATTCTGGTCTCTGTTATCTTCATTTAAGAACTTTCACTTTCTGGGGCACCTGGGTGGCTCAGTCAGTTGTGTCCCAACTTTGGCTCAGGTCATGATCTCACTGTTCATGAGTTGGAGCCCTGCGACAGGCTGGCAGCTCAGAGCCTGGAGTCTGCTTCGGATTCTGCATCTTCCTCTCTCTCTCTCTCTCTGCCCCTCCCCTGCTCATACTCTGTCTCTCTCTCTCTCTCTCTCAAAAATAAGTAAACATTTTTAAAAAACTAAAAAAGAACTTTCTTAAATATGGCTGGCCACCACAGAAGGATGGAAGGATGCAGGATAGATTGTGCACTGGTTCTTAAAGGCTCAGAGTGACATATATCACTTCTACTCACATTTCCTTGCAAGGAACTGGGCAAGTGTAATCCTATCACCTCCAGAAGGGCAAAACCAGGAAAATTGATGAACATCTCTAATAAATACTGAATGGTTCATGTAACTTTAAACTCATGCAAAACACATTGGATAATTTTGTTGGTGAAAGGTAACTATCTGAGGAGAATATAAATTCTGATTTCAAAATTATCATTTTTTTCACTTTTTTGCCATGATTTTTGCTTCTTATTGACAAAATACTTTTCTCTCATGAGATCATGAAGATCTTCTATTATATTTTCTTAAAATAGTGTCTTTTCTTTTTTCATTTAAGCATTTAATAGACCTGGAGTTTATTTTTGTATGGAGTTTGAATTAGGCATCTAATTTTAATTTATGTATAGAAAAGACATTGTCCTGATACCCCTAATAAAATAGTCCATTTTTTCTTCTCAGATATAAAAGGTCATCTCTAAAATTTCTCATATTTACTTGGGTACATTGGAGATTTTGATTTTTCTTTGCAATGTTCTATTTTTTTACAGTAAAAAATCATACAAACCTGGTAACAAAAATAATATATGTTACTTTTGAGTTTGAGTACAAGAATGTTTGCTGGAGTAGTCTTTGTAACTTTTTGTATGTTTTCCCAATTATAAAAAGGTAATGTTCTGCCAAAACTATTATGTTTTTTGGTAAAGTTTTTGAAGATTAGATAAAATTTCATTATGAAATAGCTTTTTTTATCAAATACTTTCTATCCTCAATTATGCTTTACTTTAAAAAATACTTAATGTGGGAATATTCCAATTTAATATATAAAAAGTGAGAGGTGTTCAGAATCCACTTTAAAGGAGATTGACCCTAGTTCATCCTCAATCTATTCTCGGTTTGAAGAATATGCCTGTGTTAGGGACTGCAGTCCTATTTTCTTTTATAGGTTATTATGATTTTGAAAAGTGATAACATCATGTTCTTGGCTTCAGGGAATAAAGACTAAGCTTTGGAAAAAGCCCAAGGATTGAATGTTGACCTTGGAAATGTTTTGCAAGGGAATATATTAGGGAAACACATTACTTTCTTAATTTTGTTTGATCCATTAGCCAAAATTTCATTTCATTTGTAAAACGGTGCTGTAGTTCTCACTCATGCTTTAAACTAATTATTTGGGGCTGGTGAGAGAAGGAAATGCTGAACACTGAGGTAGATGTATGTCTATGTATGTAGTAAGTTTTTTTTATAACTGAATAGCCTTTTGTGAGTAACATGAGTTGAATTCGAGTATTCATGGTGGTTGGTCAAGCCTAGTCCAATCTAAAAATGAGGAATAATATCAGCCTCATTTCATATATTATAAGGAATGTTGTCTAGGTCATATGATTTGATGAAATAAAGAAGTGTGGAGAATTGACACATTTTTCTCAGCAGAGTTCTTTAATGTCCAGGAAATAGAGCTTGAAACAAAATAAAATTCATGAATATCTCACATTTTTTGGTAGCACAAGTCATGAGAATGTTAGCAAATCAGTAAAGAATGGAGGATTTTGCATTGAACCTTCTTTCTTACCATAATGGAACAGTACTAGGTAGCAGTGACAAATTAGAAGCTATATCATAGCCTAAAAATCAGGCTAATCACCTAAGATTGGCATGGGGAAAGAAAATATAGATCATGGAAAAAGTAGAGAAAGAGGAACCTTCAGAAGATTTAGCAAAGAAAACAGAATAGTTCAGTGTAATGTTTCAGAAGAGAGTTGTGGAAAGAGATGACATTAGATAATTCAGCAGGAATCACTTCATAATGGTCAATATAACCACCATTAGAAGCTTGGGCTTGATTCTGAAGGTGATAGCAAACCATTGAAGAGCTTTGAATAGGTTAGTGCAAAAAAATAGATGAAAGTAAGTGTACTCTTCAAGATCTAGTCATCAATCATCAGTCAGTGTGTCATCAGTCAAGCTTAGTATTTGACTGCCTGTGGGAGTAAGGGTGAGGAGTATTTGAGAATAATGGGATAGGTAGTGAAATTGAGTGGGTAGGCATGCTATTTCGGAGGGAAGAAACACACATCCCTGGCAATTATTGCCTTATTTTTAAGTGCCAAGTATTATGCAAAGTAATTTTGTTTCTAAATTTATGATATTTACTAACAATTTAATGATGAATTCCATCTTGTTTTGAACTCGTGCTTTACAGTAAGCACATGATTTCTCATCTTAAGTGAAGGCAGTTATCTCAGTGCATAACTTAGTACTAAAAATAATGACATTCCTCCTATTGCCATCTAGTGGCCATTATTAGTTATGGTACCTTTCATTTAATTTTGTGCTCAAGATTTCATTTCTTGAATTATATTGCTCTCAGAGAGAAGACTATGTACTACAGTAAATATTAGCTATTGAAGAATCAATTTCTTTGAAAATTCAGTAGGAATCCTGCAACTGAATAAATCATATTATGTAGGGTGTTAGTGATGTGAAGATTCTGTTAAATTTTATAGCATAAATTCTACAGGTTTTCTAGAGTAGGACTTGAAACAACTTATTTTAGCACCTTTAGGGAAAATTTAGCAAAATTTCAGAAATAGTTCACATTCTTTCATATCATGTCAGGTAACAGAATGTCCCTCAATGGCAAATATGTGTAAAATATACAAAGGGGTTTTTGTTAACTATCAGTATGTAAATACCTAGTATACAGTTTTTGTGTGCCCAAAGATTAATGTTGTCTTACTGTAAGGGACACAAAAAAAGAGCGGAAGATGGGGTTTTCCCTGGAAATATAAGTTTACTGGGCAAAGATAACAAAATATACCGTTTGTTTCCAGCCCTCTCTGAATCCAACTACACGTGCACATGCACACGCATGTGCACACATACACACACACACACACACACACACACACGCATCCTCCAACCAATAATTCAAGATTCTGAACATCTGGAATGGGGCATCCTGTTTCTATTGAGTATCACTAGTCAAATATTAATGATGAGCTCCTTGATGTCAATAATGTGTTGTGTTTTACACTTCTTCTGTTTGTCTATGTCAAACAAACAAAAATTAAAATAAAAGGTAATAGCCTGACCTAATTAGTACAAATCATTCATATGTACTTTGAGATACTTAGAAATACATATGAGCCTAGATTTTTGTGGTTTAGAAGACCATGGTCTATTGCAGGAGAGACATGTGAATGACTATTACATTAAACTGTGTTATTCAAACAGCTGTATAATGGCAGGCAAGGGATGTGGCAGAGGGTAGGGTAGTAGGAGGGCCACGTAGGAAATCTGTCAGCTTCATTCAGTGTCTGCTGGAGCGTGATGTCATGGGGTAGGAATGTCCGTATTTTGTCCGAAGTGTTCAGGCATAAGATAACCTACGGATCCTGAAGGCAGGGGAATAGGAAGTGTGCCGGGTACTTTTAATGGAACTTTATATGTAATAAAACCATATGCTTTCTTCCATAGATGTTCCTAAGGAGGCAGTAGCTATAGAAGTTTAGCAACTTTTACACTAACTGGCCACTTGGGGGCATAATTTTGTCTCCACTCCTGCCCCTGTCACCCCTGCTACTAAACAGTGAGAGACATGTCCTATTCATTGTAATATCTCGAAGGCATTAGCACAGAGTTTGGCATGTGATTAAAAGAAAAAAAAAGCTCAATGTCTGTTTACTGAATCTATTAGCATGTTTCTAAGTTTATAATATTTATACAAATGTTAATGATGAATTAAAAATAATCATTGTAATAAAGAAATGACTGGTTCCATCTTGTACGGTATACAGCACCACTCTTAGGGGCTTTGTCAACTTGGACATGTTAGCTTACCCTGTGATCCTCAGTCCCCTCAGCTGTAAGGTGAGAAGACTGTGCCACATCATCCTGAAGGTCTCCTCAAGCTCTGACCATCCTGATGGTCATTCTTCCTCCTCTCACCTATGCCCCCTCTTCATTCTTTCTCATTGAGACAGCCTTTCTCAGCCTCCAGATATTTCCCCATTCTCCTTCCCTTCCCTTATTTTCCTAAACGCGGTCTCAATTAGGCTTCTAACTTCCATTTTACAGGATCATTATCATAATAATCATGAGCTAAGTCCTTGTTTTTTTTTTCATTTAGCAATTTAATTTGGAGAAAGATCTATAGGAATTTAAGTTGGAGAAAGATCCATATGGGTATATATAAGCTGCTTTATTCTGCTTAATAATCGTAAAATATTCCAGAGTATGGTATATAGTAATTTCTTTAGCCAAAATCTTATCAATAGACTTTTAGATTGTTTACAGTCTTCATTATTTTAAATAGTGCTTTAAATAAATGCCCTTGTTTATTTGTCCTTTTTAAATTGTCTAGATTGGGATGCACATTTTTGCTTTTGAAATGCCTTGATGCGTGGTACTGCACTGTTAAGAGCCCTTCATTTTGTCCTACGAACTATCATTTTATATTTTTTTACTGGTTTCTTTTAGTCTATTTTTTTCTTTTATGTATGACATTTCTTCTAAGAAAAAGCAAAATATATGTACTACAAATAATGCAATTTTCAAACCTGAAACACAGATTTTAGAAACACAAAGATACTAGAATATAGCCTATGGTTTTTCTGTAGTCACTTTAACTACTAGAAGTCTGTAGAGCATCTTAATTAATTTAAAAGTCTAAAAGGTATGCTTAAAGAAAGCTAATTAACATTCCCTTACAGTTGAACCAGTGATTAATATTTGTGAAGACTATCCCTTTTATATTAAATGTGTAGTCACAAGTTGATTAACATAAGCCGGAGAGGAATATGTAAGCAAACAATCATCAGAAGCAAAACATAGTATACTGAAATAATACTTTGAAAATCTTAGTAGTATTATCACCAGATAGAGTTATTATTCTGGCACGGAAAAATTCACTTACATAATCCAACATCCCTGTGAAAGAAATGATTTCAAAGCAGTTTGAGAAAGTTTCAAGTACTCTTGAGATATTCATTCTATATTTGAATTGTTTTGCTAAATATGCAGTTTTAGCATTGGGGAAATTTACTGAAAAAGCAGTTTACAGCACAGCACTATCTGACTCAGCAACTCTTAACTTTGCTTTAGACAAGGCTGGTTCTGTGGGCATGCGACCTGTGCCATCACACAGGCCCCCAGGCTCTGAGGTCTCCACTGTTGGTTTAATGCTCTGCTAGAGTTGTCTTGAAGTTCTTAATCATTTTTAACAAGGAGCCCCACATTTTCTTTTTCTACTCTCCCCAGTCACAGAGAAGCATGAGGCATTGGAAACCCCTCGATGAGGTTTTCTATTATAGGAGTTTCAAATCCATGCAGTTCAGTGCATCTGAGTTACTTCTTGAAGACCCTGACTTGCCCTGCAACATGTATCAGTAAAGAGCTCTGTGGTGTTATCTTTGCAGTAGTGAAGATGCACCTCTTCCACGATGTACATGTGGACCCCTGGGGAGGCCATTGGGAGGTAGGAGTGTCTGAAGACCAGCAGCAACTCCTATAGCTGTCAGGTCGTGCTCCACCTACTGTTGAATAGCAGATTCTTCTTACCACTGGCCACTCTTCTGTTTAGCCTTCTGTGCTTTCTTACCCTATCATTTGGAAGCCTCAAAGTTATTACATATGAGTGAGTCAGTTTGTCTTTTGACCCCGTAGATTGTCCTTTAAATATTTATTTTTGAGGGGGGCAGGGACAGCTCTGCACTGACAAAAGAGAGCCCGATGCAGGGCTTGAACCCATGAACTGTGAGATCATGACCTGAGCCGAAGTCAGACACTTAACCGACTGAGCTACCCAGGCACTCCTCTGGTGGCTTGGTCTTAGTATTTAAACGTGGTTTCTATCCTTCTTGTAGCATATTATCATAGAACAGTAGAAGGATCCAGAATCGTAGGAGTTGAGATGGATTATATTTGTGACTCTGCAGAAGACTATGGGTGTGACATTCAGGGTGGTAAACTGAGAGATGTGTATCTCTGCTGATGACTTAGTTGAGAGAAATGTGAAGCATGGCAGGTCCATGTGAGAGCCTTATGGGTGAAGGAAAGTCATCTGCTCACACGGGGTCAGGAGCTTCTTGGGGCAACACTGTTCTCCCTATAGCTCCTGGGGGTGATGGTTGTCAGAGGACTGCTTCGCTGGGTGAACTACTGCACAAGGGCTCTGAGGTCACCTTCCTTCTGGTGGAGTTATGGTGTGGGAGGCTCAAGGAGAGGAAGGCCAGCCTGGAGCAGGAGGCCAGGGCTGTCCCAGAAGTAGAGTGTTGAGGAGGGTAGAGAGTGAGGTGTGGAGGCCCTGCCTCTGCCTATGGCTGCAGAGCCTTGTAGAGTGACTGTGCCCATAAAAATTAAAAAGAAATAACCTCTTAAAATATTATCCCCTGAAGACTTTACTAAAGAATAAATTCATATTTAAATATACTTTTCTTTCTAGCATTTTACCACATTTCTGGATCCCTGGCTGCCTCTGATTTTTATATTCATACATATTTTTTTCTTTTCCTTTTACCTTTGTAGAATATCTCTTATACTTTCTTTTATGTATGGTGTAAGGGAGATAAACTCCTCAAAATTTCATGTCTGAAAATATCCTCCCTCCACCCTGACCCCACAACACATTCATAGAATCTCGGGTCGTTTCTCCTCTCATCCAAATCAAGGATCTTAAAGGTACTACCCTTTTATTTTTTAACATTGAGTTCTACTGACGGGAAGTTTGTAATAGAATTTCTTTGCTTTATGGGCAGCATTTTTCCCCGCTGACATCTTTTATTATTTTATTTTTATTTATGAGCTTATAACATTTCATCACGGTATTTTTAGCTATGGATCTTTTCATTAATTCTGAGCTCTTTCAGTCTGTTGCTTTGAGTATCTCTTCTAGCCTAGGGAAATTTTATTTTATTTTATTTTCTTATTTGTATTATCACTGTATCCTTCTGAAATGCTTCTTTTTTTAAATTTTTTATGTTTATTTATTATTGATACAGAGAGAAACAGAGCATGAGCATGAGTGGGGGAGGGGCAGAGAGAGAGGGAGACACAGAATCTGAAGCAGGCTCCAGGCTCTGAGATGTCAGCACAGAGCCTGATGCAGTGCTCGAACCCACAAATGGTGAGATCATGACCTGAGCCAAAGTTGGACGCTTAACTGACTAAGCTACCCAGGCGCCCCCTGAAATGCTTCTTAAAAGGCTGTTGGGACTTCCGTATCTCACTTCCATACCTCTTCATATATATTCACCCTCCCCTCCCTTTTTAATTTTTTTTGTATTTTTATTTCACTCATCATTATATTTCTTAATCTTTAGTTTTTAGGTCACTAACATTGCCTTTTAATATATTGAGCCCTTCCATTTATATTTTGATTTTAGCCACAGTATTTTAAATCCCATGAACTCTATATTTTTCTGAGATTTTTAACTTTTCATGGCAGTGAGTTCCTATTTTATAAATGCCTCATTCTTTCCAGTTGAATTTCCTGAAATAGCTCTATCTCTTTTTGGTTCAGTCGAGCTCTTTGTTTATACACTTGTACAATTTTTCCTAAAATTTCTGGTGATTTCTGGTTGTTGATTCGTACATATGAATGAAAATGAGGTTTCTTATTATAGGTACCTTTCTCTATACTTTAGATTCCCCTATCTGACCTCTTCCTTGACTGGGAAGGCAGGAGGGGTGGATTATTTGAGGGGCTAGCAATCAGGCTTCCTTGTATAATGCTAGGTGGAACAGCCAACTGCCTAAATGAGGAGGACCTTGGTCTGGGGTATAATGCTTTCTTGGTGGCTCACTCACAGGCATCTGCCCTCACTTTTCATGAGGTGTGGAGTTCAGCATAACCTCACGTTGGACCCTGCTGCTTCGTGGAGTCTAACACCATTCCTGTAGACTCTCTCAGACAGGTGGCATGGTAAGAGTTTTCTGACCTCACTGTGTGGGGGAAAGTTCCAGCTGCCAACAGCACCTCTTAGAAGAGGGAGATGGGATCCCAACTAGCCCAGTTGCTCAGAGTGCCATTCTTTTATGAATTACACCAAAGGCTTTCCCTTGGCCTTTGGTTTTGTTTGTTAGCTTGAATGTTCTCTCTAGCTTTCTTGGAAAGAATAGATCTTACTTCCAGTGTCTTGGGTTGTAGTGTCTCTCCTGTTCTGATGGGACCATTAGTCTTACCCGACCTGCTTCATTCTTCATGCTTCCAGAGTTTCTTAGTCCATTGATGGCACCCTTTTTTACTTTCTCTTGCAAATGTGTTTTCATTCTTTAAATAACATCTTTTCTGTAACTTTAATAGGACTTTAGGCCATGAGGAAGGGCTAGTCCATGTAAAGAGGTGTAAGATCATTCCACTATATTATACAAGAAACCAACAGGTTTTTAACTTACTGCATAAATGTCACAACCCCACATGGCTTCCAAATAGTATTTGAGGTCTGGATTTGGTGTTGAAGGAATACATTTTTGGTCAAATAAAAGTATATAAGCATACTCAGCATATTTCATATGTAAAGCAGTCTCGAAAACAGCTGGCGAGATTATTCATTGCCTTAGCAGAAAATGGATTTTACTGAATGATTGTGAATCTTTCTAAATCACCTTGTGGTTTACCAGCTGCATTGAGCTCAGTTGGACTCTGTTTGTTGAAACAAACAAACAAATTGCCGTTTATTGTTCATTAAGGAATTTTAGTCTAAAGCACATGATGTCTGTTTTTATCACAACATATATAACTAAACAAACCTTATAGAAAGTAATATAAACAGAGTTAAGCACATACATTGTGAATGGGGATATTAGGTATCTGTAAATTAGAAATGTGTTATCATCAATTACTGATGACATCAATATGCTTTTTTTACTTTTCATAAACCATAGGGAATATACGATTGTCAGCATGCTGCTAAATTAATTTACATAAGAATGTCTGTCTATACCTAATGCCATGACTTTTGCCTTAATGTAGATTTAGTATTTAGTACTAAATGCCTTATCAATTAGTTTTTTTCTACATCAACTTGGTGTTCTGTGTATTGGGTATAATATTTCTTCTAAAAGGAATACATAAATTTGAATATTAATTTATTGTTTTATAATTTGGGATTTTAATAGTACTAGTACAGTTTTTTTCAGCTGAGAAAATATTTCTAATGAAGAAGAAAGATTAGTTTCAGACTTGTTAGATTTGAGAGATATTTTAAATGAAGAAGAAAGATTAGTTTCAGACTTGTTAGATTTGAGAGATATTTTAAATGGAGTCCTATCTTTCAGCTCCATGTTATCAGACTATATTGCCCACCACCCCTCATTGTTACTTTTATCTATAGACCCTTGGGCGGTTCCCCATATTCTTTATAGTCTTAACTCCTAATCATACCTCTCTAATACTGCACATGTATTCATTCTTGACAGTTTTCATGTACATGTAGATGACCTTTCCCTTATCCTTGTGTCTTTATTAAACTTTTAACCAATGATTTTTACCTGATTTACTGCCTCCACCACCCCTATTGCCATTACCAATAACTGCAGACTCCCCATAGTCTTACTTTCAAGCGTCCTTCTCTCCGACCATCTCCTTCTATCCTTCTAACTCACTGCCTCTAGTGTTCCAATCCCAACTTTTCTTTGACCCCACCTGGACCAGTGATCCTACCATGTTTTCATTTTCCCTTACCTACTTGATGTCTTCACTCTACTTCTTTCCTGGTTGATTGTCCTACTTTGGCTCATGTCATGATCTCACAGTTCATGAGTTCGAGCCCCACATTAAGCTCACTGCTGTCAGCATAGAGCCCACTTCCAATCCATTCTCTCTCTCTCTCTGCCCCTCTCCCGCTTATCAACTCTCAAAAATAAATATTAAAAAAAATCAGTTTAAGTCAAATCCCTATTAAAAATATAAAACAAAACAAACAAAAATTAAATACAGTGGGTGCTTATTAAATATCTGCTGAACACATAAATAGTATCATTGATATTCTAAAGGAAGGATTAAAATATTAACTTAAAAATTGCTATGGGTACTATCCATCTCATCTGTCTGGCTACTTCACAGCTCCTTTTATCAAACTGGCACTCTTGGTCTTCTGCCGCTAAACCATCCCTTGCTCGTTTTTCCATATCATGGTGAGTGACACTGACCAGAGCTCAGTCGTTGAAGCTCAACACTAGGAGATTCATTCTTCTGGCTGCTTTTACCCACTTCCTCTCCAGATCAGCTCTACTTCTGGAATTTGTGTAAAGTCAGGCCACTGCTTTGCACCTGCACTTATGCCTCCACTATAGTAGTCTAGTAGTCCGCGAACAGTTCTCTTCTGGCTTCCCCTCTTGATCTTTACGTAGTGGCCAGAGAACGCGTTTTAGAAGGGTAAATCAATGTTCCTTCCTTCCTTAACAGCATTCATTGGTTTTGCATTCCATTTAAACTAATCGTTAGACTCTATGCTTTAGCTGACAAGGCTCTGCAAAGGTTTGGCATCTGCCTACCTCTTCAGTGCACATACTACTCAATCCCTATTGGCATTCTGACAGCTCTTTAGAATGTATCAAGCTCTTCAATGCCCAGGAGACTTTGCATTTAGTGTTCTCTCTGCCTGGAATGTCTGGTTCTAATTTTACCTTAAAATCTCAGATCAAATATCACCTTCTCAGAGAGGATTTCTTGACCACCCTATGTAATATATCCCACTCCCATTTTTTTCCTAATATATTACTCTGCCTTGTTTTACTCTGCCTTGTTTTCCATAATGCTTTCCAGAATTTATATTTATTTATTTACATGATTGATTATTATCTTACTCTTCCAAAGAATATAAGCTTCCTAAGCCCTAGGACAAATCAATATAATTTATTTTTAGACCAGAGACTACTATAAATATGCGATATAAAAGTGAAAGATGTATTGAGGGAACTTTTGCTGTCCGTAGAATCTAGAGCCTATTATTGTATGTGAAACTGTTGTTGGGAACGGTTTTTTTTATATATTTTTGAATGCCATGATAGGAGGTATGTATGGTTTTGTTTTTGCAGGCAGTATGCTGCTACAGAGGATTTTTGGAAAGGCTGTTGACATAATGTATTCATTTATTCATTCTTTCTTGTAGTGAATGTGCCAAGAACTGTTCTTTGATCTTGGGAAACAAAGATGTCTACGACATGTTTCTTGAACTCTGCAGAGAGTTGCACTGGTAAACACATGATTTACACAGTGGGATGTGTGTTGTCTAGAAGTGTGTTCATAATGTTATTCAAATACTTTCTGTGCCTAACTAACTCTGCTTGGGACTGATCAGAGCTGGGTTTTATTTTGTTTTGTTTTTAAATTCCATGTGGTTCCTATTATGATAGTCACTTCTCTGAAGCTATATTTAGTAGGCATCTGAAATATCACTTTTCCACCATTTCCTCTCCAAATAAACTGCCATTTCCACCATTCACATGGCTAGTAAAAAGGCTATGATGTTCTTCATGAGAACCTGATCAATATGTCCATCTCTTCTCTGGGGATCTTATATATTTGAGACCCAGAGAGTCAAAGTTCATTTATGTCTGTTGACCTGACATGTAGGAGCTAAGTTAGGTTAGCTATGTATGGCCACATAACACACTACAGCCCCAGAGGACAGTTGGTTCAGAAGCTGAAGGAATTGTTACCCAACATGTGGAGAAAGCCAGCTGCAAAGAAAGATAAAGTAAATGGAGAGAGACATGTGATGAGTTTCAAGAGTCTGCCTCTGGTTGTTTCTGAAAGCCAGCATTCATCACTCCACTTCCTGTAGATTGGTTTTTCAACTTGTTCTGGAATACGTAAGCTAAGAAAATAAATATAATAAAATGAATCCACGTTTTTTTGCTCAAGCTAGAGACTTGACTGAGCCGCAGTACCATTATTCTTTGAGTTTTATTGAGATACAAGTGGCATACGTTACTATATAAGTTTAAGCATAATAACATAACTTACATATATTGTGAAATGATTAACACAGTGAATTCTGTTAATGTCTGTTAGCTTACATAGTTACAAACATTCCTTTTTCTTGGTAATGAGAATTAGGATCTATCCTTTTAACAGCTTTTGAATGTACTATACAGTAGTGTTAACTATGGTCATCATGTTGTACATTATATCCCCAGGACTTATTTATCTTATAACTGGAAATTTATACCTTTTGACCACCTTCACCAATTCCCCACCCTTGGCCTCTGGTAATCATACTACCTGAAATAAGTCAGACAGAGAAAGGCAAATACAGTATGATCTCACTTACATGTGGAATTTAATAATAAAAAAACACTCACAGACGGAGATGTGTGGTTACCAGAACATACATTTTAAAATATTACCTACAGAAAATTCTCTATCTGTCTACTTTATACTTTACACAGATTGATCATCAAATACATGGCTTCATCTATTCTCTTAGCAGTGATATTAAGGAGAGTTGTTCTTTAGCATATGCTACAGCAAATGGTATCCACAGCTGCCAACTCTGCTCGAAATGGCTCTCTATTTGTGCTGTTATATACATATGGAGCCTGGATTATGTTCAAAAATACTTCATTTTTTTAAAAAAAGTTCATATGGGATGGACTTAGCAATTATTTGATATGTAATGAGAAAGTCACTTAAATTTTCTCTATCACAATTTCCTAATCCTAACACGAGGAAAAGAATACCTGCTTCATGGGTGACTGTTGTGAGCATGAAAAGAAATCATGTCTAAAACACCTAGGACTGTGTCTTGTAGATGAATTTTTTCTTTCTTCATTCTTAACTAGGCTGTGTGATTGTAGAGTGGAATCTTATTTTATTTTAGAGCGAGAACAGGGAAGAAGGGCAGGGGGAAAGAGAGAGAGAATCTTAAGCAGGCTCCATGCTTGGCACAGAGTCCAACATGGGGCTTGATCCCACAATCCTTGGGATACTGATCTGAACTGAAATCAAGAGTCAAATGCTCAACTGACTGAGCCATGTCAGGTGGTATTTTAAACTTTGGGTTCCTAGTAGGAAGGATAATGTTAAGGTTGCAAATAATCTTTAAGCAACTCCCCTAGCTGGTTAAAAACAAATTAAGTTATGACAGTTTCTGGGTAAAATTGTTAAAACCTTCCCATTCCTGGTGCCCCTGACCCCTTTCCCTGCTTTATTTTTCACCATAGTACTCATTACCTATCAATATATTATATAATTTGTATATTTATTTTATTGTCTTCTCCCTACCACTAGAATGTAAACTCCCTGAGAAGAGAGATTTTTGTTTGTTTTGTTCACTTCTGTATTCCAAGTTATCTCTGAAAGAGACTGGCACATATCAGGTGATCAGTAAATATTTATTGAATAAATGAATGAATGAATATTTTAGAGTAACATTTTTGTCTATTATTTGCTGTATTTGTTAACATCAGTTGTGAAAACAGTTATTTATAAACTTTTATCTTTTGTGTACCTTAAATATTACATTATTGCTTTCCCCAGAGCCAGCATCTTAAGACATGGGAGAAGGGAAAGATGGAGGAAAGATTTAGGTACCATATGGGAGCAGTTCCACTCTTGATAAAAATGGCTCATAGTTTTTAGCAACTGCTATTAAAACTACTGTTCATATAAAGATTTAGTATACATAGTAATTCCTGAGATTCTTTTAGAGATCCCAACTGCCATTCTTTTAATTAAAATATTTCTAATTAAAGCTTTAACAATTAATAGACTTTATTATTTTAAAGTAATAGACTTTATTCTATTAATAGACTAAAAAAGTGCCTGATTTCATAGAGAGCACTTACAGGTTTTTAGAAAATTTTAATAGTAAGTACAAGAGTTCCCATATACTTTTTTCCAAATTAATTTTTTTAAAGAGGAAGGAATAAGAACATACGTTGTTCCTGAACACATTTTTATAAATAATACTTAAAGAGTTTAGTAATGGTGTACTAGATAATTTGGACCAACCATTCAACTAAGGAAACCTGGAATAATTGGTCAAAATATAGAAAACATCTGCTTGAGAGCCTTAAAAAGCTAACAAATTAGTGAAAGATGACTGGGCCAAAATCAAGATGATGAAAATTCAGGGTGGTAAGCCATGTGTTTGGGGGCTACTTTTGCCCTGAGAGCCTTAGTCCTTTCTAAGAGGCCACTAAGAGGTTAACCAGGAAACCCCAACAGAAACCACCACACAGCTGAGGCACCTGCATGCAGTTTGATCTGCCAGCAGTGGCATCACCAAAGCTCTAGGCCATTCTAGTCCCTTGCACACAGTCAGAGAGGTAGTGGATCATCTGATGTTCCCACAGTGGCAGTGACAAAGCTGTAGGCTGACCCAGGCCTGGCTCTACAAGTTGGCACACCAGTGGGCAGTTCCAATTACCTGCACTCTTACTGACTTGCTTTCTACCGAACGGCATAATAAGAACAAGGGCCAGAGGCTTCATGCCTACCCCCTGACCAGGATCACCCAACGACACCAATCAGCGTAGGAAAGAATTTTAGTTTCTACTGATGGCAACACCAGGAATTGAGCAGGAGTGCCAACAGCATTAGAAGAACAAATCAGACTAGCATAAATATTATAAGGGCTCCAAACATTAAGCTGCCTTTTAAATGAAAGCCCACAAAAGTGGGGCAGAACCCACACACTAAACCTAAACAGGGTGACTGCCTGTTAAATGATAGGATATCGGTAAGTAGGATCAAGTGTCTCCTAACCAACTGAACAGAATGTCCAGTGTATGTATGTGTGTCTATATATATATATATATATAGACACACGTATATGTACATACACATATATAATATGTAATATACATATTTCATATATAAATATACATATATGTAAATAAAATCACTTGCCAAAACAAGTACCAGGAAAACCATAATTTGAATGAGGGAAAGACTAATCAACTGAAGCTAATATTAAGAAGAATTGGATGTTGGAACTACCAGACAAGGATTGTTTTTTTTCCAGATTTATTGAGAAGTAACTGACATACTTCACTGTATAAGTTTAAGGCATACAGCTTGATGGTTTCATTTGCATATGTTGTGAAATGGTTACCACAGTAGATTCAGCTAACATCGATTTTCTACTATATATACAGTAAAAAGAAAGGGAAAAAAACATTCTCCTTATGATGAGAACTCATAGGATTTATTCTCTTAACAATTTTTGTGTATATCATAAAGCAGTATTTGCTATAATCATGTTGACATTATATCCCTAGTATTTATTTATCTTATAACTGGAAGTTTGTACCTTTTGACTACCTTCCTACAGTTTCCCTTTCCCTCACCCTCCACCTCTAGTAACCACAATTCTGATCTTTATTTTTCCCCATAGTACTCATTACCTATCAATATATTATATAATTTGTATATTTATTTTATTAATTAAAATAAGGGTTTTTTAAATAAGATTCCACATATAAGTGAGATCATATAGTATTTGTCTTTCTCTGGCTTCTTTCACTTAGGATGACATACTCATGGGCCATCCATGTTGTTGGAAATGATAGGATTTCTATGTCCTTTATGACTGATGCTATTCTATTCCATATATATGTATGATATGTATGCACATATCACACATATACCGTAACTTCTTTATCCATTTACCTATTGATGGACACTTAGATTGTTTCCATTATCTTGGCTATTGTAAATAATGCTGCTATGAACATGGGGTCGCAGATATCTTTTCAAGTTAGTGTTTTCATTTTGTTTGGATATATTCCCAGAAGTGGAATTGTTGGATCATATGGTAATTCCATTTTTAATTTTTTGAGGATCCTCCATACTGTTTCCTATAGCAGCTGTACCAATTTACATCCTACCAACAGTGCACAAGGGTTTGCTTTTCTCCACAACCAAGCCAGAATTTGTTATCTCTTGTTTCTTGGATAATGGCCATTCTAACAGGCATGAGGTGATATCTCATTGTGGTTTTAATTTGCATTTCCTTAATGACTGGTGTTGTTGAGCGTCTTTTCATGTACTTATTGGCCTTTTGTGTATCTTCTCTAGAGAAATGTCTATTCAAGTCCTTTTCCTATTTTTAAACTGAGTTATTTGGTTTTTTGCTATTGAGTTATAGGAGTTCTTTATATATTTTGGATATTAACCCCTTATCAGGTATGTGGTTTGCAAATATTTTTTTTCCATTCCATAGGTTTTCTTTTTACTTTGTTAATGGTTTCTGTTACTGTGCAGAAGCTTTTTAGTTGGATGTATTCCCATTAAAAAAAATTTTTTTCAATACACAATTTAGGATGGGTGTGAATCCTTGATCTTTTTAGCTGCCACCATCACAGGAATTTCAAAATGTTTAAGTCTTTAAAGAATCATTTTATAAATCAACATAAGTGTTCTGCAATTACATTGAACCTTATGTGAATGGGTTATCTAAATTTTGGTTGTATTTTGTTCAAAACCAGTTGGAAATCTTTAAGAAATGGAGAAACAAAATTATTCACCTTTGAAGATATTTGCAAACTACAATTTTTTTGTTTTATCATTTAAAAAATTTTCTTCAAATCCAAGTTAGTTAACATATAGTATAATAATGATTTCAAGAGTAGAATTTAGTGGTTCATCACTTATGTATAACACCGAGTGCTCATCCCAACAAGTGCCCGCCTTAAGGCCTATCACCCATTTAGCCCATCCCCCAACTCAACACCCCTCCAGCAACCATCAGCTTGTTCTCTGTATTTAAGAGTCTCTTATGGTTTGCCTCCCTCTCTGTTTTTATCTTATTTTTCCTTCCCTTCCCCTTTGTTTATCTTTTTTTGCTGTTGTTGTTGTTACTTATGCTTTAGGTGTCATATCAAAAAAATTGTCCAAGACCCATGTGAAGGAGCTTTATTCCTAGTTTTCTTCCAGGAGCTTTATGGTTGTAGGTCTTACATAGAAGTCTTTAATCCATTTGAGTTATTTTTTTCTGAGTGGTGTAAGTTATGGCTTCAGTTTCATTCTTTCATGTGAATATCCTATTATCCTAGCACCATTTATTGAAAAGACTTTTTACCCCCATTGAGTATTCTTAGCTCCCTTGTCAAGAGACAAGTATTTTAAAGCAGCTGTCATAAAAATGATCTAACAGGATCACTACAGGAGTAATGTTAGCAAGATAGATAAATAAGATGTCCTCCATTCACATCCCTTTCTCAACAACAATAGTGTGACATTCATCCACAGACAAAGTGCCTTTGAGGGAGCTTTGGGACCCTGGTTGGAGATTGTGAAACTTTGATGTGGTCCAAGACCAAAGAGATCCATTTTGTGAAGGTAGGCTCACACTCAGGCAGCTGACTCACCAATCCTGGTCCCAGCTACAGACCTACAAATAGCTAGGTACCCTCTGAGTTTTCACAACAGCCCCATTTGTCTTTAATCCTGTCACCAGTACCATAAACCAAGGAACCCAGGAAGAGTCTTCAGAACTGGGTGTATAGACCTTAGTTTTGGCCATGGAATCTGAAGCAGTACAGGAACTTGATTCTGGCCCCCACAGCCATGATCTAGGGCTTATCCTCTTACCTAGGGACCCATCCAGTGACCTGACAGGAGCTCTGCTATGGATCTGGTGGGACACACCCATCCACACACCTGGTAAGAGGCCCACTGTCTGAAGGCAGAACTGTCCAGACCTTTTATACAGTACCATCCTACTGAGAAAGGTATAGGAGACAGTCCCATTTATCCAGGGACCAGACAAGATCCCATTTATCCAGGGACCAGACAAGACCCATTTCTGCCTACCATTTCTGCCTTAAGCCCCTGAGAACAAGCCTGCCAATATGTCCCCAGTACAGTCCCAGTGATAGCTTTAAACCAGCTGTAACCCTGAAATTCTGGAAGTAAACCTATCAGCCTGGGAAACTGACAGGAGAAGGTCTTATCTGCCAAAACCAGTCTTTAAAGATTGAAGAGGTGTTTGCTCCTTCAGATAAACAGACACCAATGCAAGGCTACATGAATCACAAAGAATTGGGCAGATATGACACAACCAAAGAAAACCAATAGTACTCCAATAACCTACCCCAGTGAAATGGGGATCTATGGTTTGCTTAACAAATTCAAAATAATCTTTTAAAGAAACTCAATCAAATGCAAGAGAACACAGATAGACAATTTTAAAAAATGGGAAAATAATGCATGAACAATATGAGAAGTTTAATAAAAAGGACCATAAAAAAGAACCAAACAGACATCCTGAAGATGAAAAATACAATGACAGAACTGAAAACAGGAAGAAGAAAGAATGACAAGGAGTTAAGAAAGCCTACATGCATTATAGGACACCAAAAAGTGAACAAATAGTTACATCATGGAGAAAAGGGAAGAAAGCTTATTATAAGAAATAATAGTTGAAAGCTTTCCAAATCTTGGGACAGATATGGACATTCAGGTATAGGAAGCTCAGAGGATCCCAAGCAAGATCATTCCAAAGAAGATTACTCTGAGATACATTATAATCAAAATGTTAAAAGTCAAATACAAAGGAACTTTGAACGGTCAAGAGATAAATAGCTCATTACATACAAGTGAACATTTATAAGGCTATCAGCAGATATCTCTATAGAAATTTTGCAGGCCAAGAGAGAAAGGATGATGTATTCACAGTGGTGAAAGGAAAAAAAAAAAAAAAAAGGCCTGCAATGAAGAATAATATACCTGACAAAACTATCCTTCAGAAATGGAGAGATAATGACATTTCCAGACAAAAGCTGAGGGACTTCATCACCATTAGACCATTGTTATAAGAAACGCTAAAGGGAGTTCCTCAAGCTGAAATGAAAGGATGCTAAGTAACAATATGAATACAAATAAAAGTATAAAACTCATTTGTAAAAGTAAATATATAGTCAAATCCAGAATACCCTAAAACTATAATGCTGATTTGAAAAATCAACTTTATCTCTAGCATAATTGTTAAAAACAATATTAAAAATAACTATAGTTGTAATAATTTGTAAATGGATTCACAGTAAAAAAAAAAAAAGGTGTAAAGTGTGACATCCATTAAGGTAGAATGTGGGGCGGGGGGTGAAGTAAATGTTTAGACTTTTTTTTTAAAGCACAGACTCTTTTTAAAGTATAGAGTTTTTTTTAATGCAATTGAAGGTGGCTTGTTATCAGCTTAAAGTAGATGGTAATGTCTATAAGATATTTATCTAAGAGAAAGGGATTAAAGTATATTGCCATGTAAAATAAATCACAAAAGAAAACGAGAGAAGGAAGGAACGAAGGAATGAGAAAAAGTCAGAAAACAACGAAATGGCAGTAATAAATCCTTACCTAACTATAATTACTTCAAATGTAAATGGACTAAATTCTCCAGTCAAAAGACAGAGTGCCTGAATGGACTAGAAACAAGATCTAACAATATGCTGCTTCCAGAAGAATCACTTTAGTTTTAAGAACACACAAAGGCTGAAAGTGAAGGGATGATAAATTACTACATTAAGAGAAAATAAAAATCTCAACCTAACTTTATGCTACAAGAGTTAGGAAAAAGAAAGAACAAACTAAGCCCAAAGCTAGCAGAATAAATAAAGATTAGGGCAGAAATAAATTAGAGACTAGAAAGACAACAGAAAAAAAAATCAATGAAACTAAGAGCTGGTTTTTTGAAAAGATAAACACAATTGACAAACCTTTAGCTAGATTAACCAAGGGAAAAAAGAGAGGACTCAATAAAAGAATTATAAATGAAAGAGATGCTGGTGATTTTTAGCAAACATTTAAAGAATTAATGCCAAGGGCGCCTGGGTGGCTCAGTTGGTTAAGCACTGACCTCAGTACAGGTCATGGTCTCCCTGTTTGTGAGTTTGAACCCTATGTTGGGCTCTGTGCTGACAGCTTGGAGCCTGGACAGCTTGGATTCTGTGTCTCGTGTTCTCTCTGCCCCTCCCCTGCTTGCTCTCTCTCTCTCTCAAATAAACATTAAAAAAAAAAAAAAAGAAGAATTAATGCCAATCCTTCTCAAACTCTTCCAAAAAATTGAAGGGGAGGGAACACTCCTAAACTCATTTTACGAGGCCAGCATTACCCTAATACCAAACGCAGATAAGGACCCTATCTGGCTTATAGAAAACTACAGGCCAATATCCTTGATAAATATAGATGTAAAAACTGAATTTTGAGAGCACATTGGAAAGATTATAAATCTTGACCAAGTGGGATTTATCCCTGAGTTGCAAGGATGGTTTAACATATGCAGATCAATAAACATGATATACCCCATTAACAGAATGAAGGGGGAAAAATCACATGATACTCCCAATAGAGGCAGGAAGCATTTGATGAAATTCAACACTTTCATGGCAAAAACTTTCAATAAATGGGGTATAGAAGGAACATACAATAAACTAAAGGCTATGTATGGCAAATCCACAGCTAACATTATACTCAACGGTGAAAAACTAAACACTTTTTCTCTAAAATCAGGAACAGAATAAGGGTGACCACCCTCATCACTCCTGTTGAATACAGTACTGAGAGTCCTAGCTAGAACAGTTAGTCAAGAAAAAGAAATGAAAGACTTCCAAATCAGAAAGAAAGAAGTAAAATTATCTCTATTTGTAGATGACATAATATTATGTATAAAATACAACCTTAAACACTGCACCAAAAACCTGTTGGAATTAATAAATGAATTCAGTACAGTTCCAGGATACAGATCAATATACAAAAATCAGTTGCATTCCTATACACCAGCAGTGAACTATGGGGAAAAGAAATAAAACAATCTCCTTTGAAACACCTCTAAAGTAAAATATATAGCAATAACTTAACCAAGTAGGTAAAAGATCTGTATACTGAAAACTGTAAGACTGATGAAAGGAATTGAAGAAGGCACAAATAGATGGAAACATATCCCATGTTCATGGATTAGAAGAATTAATATTGTTAAAATGCCTGCACTACTCAAAGCCTCTATAGACTCAATACAATCCCTACCAAAATTCCAATGTCATTTTTCACAGAATCAGAAAAAAAATCCTACAATTTGTATGAAACCACAACAAATCTGAAATAGATAAAGCAATCTTGAGTAAGAAGAGCAAAGCTGTAAGCATTAGAATTCCTGATTTCATATTAGACTACAAAGCTGTAGAAATCAAAACAATGTAGTATTGGCATGAAAACAGACACTGTAAATCAATGGAATGGAATAGAGAGTCCAAAATAAATCCATGCATATATCGTGAACTAATATTTGATAAGGGAGCCAAGAATACTCAATGGGGAAATGACAGTCTTTTCAATAAAGAATCTTAGGAAAACTAGTTATTCACATGGAAAAGGAATAAAATTGGGCCCTTGTCTTTCACCACTCATAAACCACTCATAAACTTTAAATGGATTAGAGATTTAATTGTAAGGTTTGAAGTTGTAAAAGTCCTAGAAGAAACAAAAGGGGAAAACTCCTTGACATCAATCTTAGCAACAATTTTTATATATAAAACCAAAAGCACAAGCAATAAAAGCAAAAATAAAAAATTGGGTCTATTTCAAACTGAAAAGCTCTGCACAGCAAAAGAAATAATCAACAAAATGAATAGGCAACCTATGGAATGGGAAAAAATGTTTTCAAACCATGTAGCTGATAAAGAGTTAATATCCATAATTTAAGGCACTCATACAACTCAGTAGCAAAAAACAAATAATATAATTAAAAATAGAGAGATGACCTGAAGAGACATTTTTACAGAAAAAGACATACAAATGGACAAAGGGTACATAAAAAGATGCTCAGTATTACTAATCATCAGGGAAATGGAAATGAAACCATAATGAGATATTACCTCACACCTGCTAGAATGGCTATTGTCAGAAGACAAGAGAGATATTAAGTGTTGGTGAGGATGTGAAGAAAAGGGAGCCCTTTTACACTGTTGGTGTGAAATAAACTGGTACTGCCACTGTGCAAGAAAAACAACAATGCGATATCATTATAAACCTATAAGAATGATTAGAATTACTCATTTATTGCTGGTGTGAATGTAATATATTCTAAAAAAGGCTTATAAGTTCCCTTTAAAAGTAAGAATGGCCTTAGCATTACAACCCAACAATTGCATTCTTAAGCATTTATCCTAGAGAAATGAAAACATATGTTCACACAAGAGCCTATATATACATGCATGTTCATAGTTACATTATTCATAATACTTAAAAAGCGGAACTAACCAAACGTCCTTCAATGACTATTGATAGTTAATACAGAATAGGTAAGCACACTATAGTATATCCATATCTTGGAATAACACTCAACAATAAAAGGGAATAAACTATTGTTTATTCTTGTGCATATCAATATAATTTGAATGAATCTCAAAGAAATTATGTTGAGTGTAAAAGTCAATTTCAAAAGGATATATAGTTCATGATCCCTTTTATATACCATTGTGCGATAACATAATTATAGAAATGGAGAATAGACTGTGGTCACCAGGGCTTAGGTATGGAGCAGGGGACTGGGTGGGTATGACTATAAAGTGATAGCAAGAGGGAGTCTTGTGATGATGGTACACTTAACTGTCTCCACATGTGGTGAGATTGTGTAGATTGTGCTACACACACACACACACACACACGCACACACGTAAACCGCTGAATGTAAGTAAGTTCTACATATTGTACCAATGTCAATTTCCTAGTTTTGATATTATACTATAGTGTTGCGTGATACTAACATTGGGGCAAGCTGGGTGAAGGGTCCTTGAACTTTTTTGTACACGCCTTTATAACTTCCTATGAATTTATAGTTATTTCAAAATAATCTCTCAAAAACTGCAAATAAACAATAAAAAGAGGAAATATTAAAAACATCCTTAGGAAAATTCAGATTTTCTTTAAAGAAATGTGGCTGAATTCTCAAAAATAATAATGGAAATGAGAGAAAATGGAAAGAAAGTAATACCAATACATAGTTAGGTTCAGTGAAAATATCTTCAGGTCTAAAAAAAAGATTGCTGGTACAAAAAAAACCCACAGAATTCGTCACTACTAAAATAAAAGGTATTCCTTATGTTGCTGAGAATGATTCCAGATGGATGGTTGGAGATGAAGGAAGAAATGTAGCAATAAAAATAGTAAATATGTGGATACATACAAATGTATGCTAATGCCAGGGGTGATAAGTGGAATCAGAGTATTTTAAGTTCCTTGCAAAATCTGAGATGAGGGAAGAGGACCAATTAACACTTAATGCAGTTAAGTCAGTATTAATTTATCATCTCTGGATAGTCACAAAAAGAATATTAAAAGTGTGTATGACTTTCAGATTAGCATATGGAAAAGTAGAATGAGTTTTAGTTAATTCAAAGAAGAGAAAATGAACATTCTTGACAAAATAAATAGAAAAGTGAGTGACACAAGATCAGATGAATTTTTCCTTAAGCTATCAGAATTTATAGCTATAGTCATTAAGATATTTTAATGATGGCGTAAGATTGGCAAATAGATTAATAAAAGAAAATATAAGTTCTAGAAATAGGCCACTTGATTTATGACTCTCAGGGGTGCATAGAATAGAGTTAGGACTTAACTATGTAGCAGTGTTCACCTATGATAGTCCAATCTATCCATCAACAATTTGAAGTTATGCTTGCCATAGAGACAGAAATGTGTATATCGTTTCCTTACATCATTAGTTCTAAGAGGAAGTGATGGGCATGGTCTATTAAATTTCTTTATTATCCTGTCATGCTGAAGACCCTGTTTTAGTTACATATTCTTCACAAATGATAAAAGGCTAAAACAAATTAATTCATATTCAACTGAGAGACATCCTTCTTCTTATCAGATGTACTTACATACATATATACATTTGCTACTTCCCTCATGGGTTAATTTAATTAATGTCTTTGAGTTTTGAAGTGCTTTACTATTTCTGCTGAGTATCAACTATATTTTACTCCTACAGCAGTATTTTCAAGTAAGACTCTGGAAATTCCTACCTAATACCAAATAAGTTGCTTTGATAGACATTTATATTGAATAATATAATACCCTAACTGAAAATATGTTTATGTGGTCTATTAATATTTTTCACTGGAGCCCTTGATATTTGCCTGGAAATTTAATTATAAGCTTGTACTTTTATATGAAGATTTTCTCAAAGTGGATACTAAATACTCAATAATTTAATCTGAAAAGACACTTGTGGATTAGAGGAAAGATTAGTAGGCATTAGACAAAATACTTCATCACTTGCCATCATTCGATAGTTCTGGTTAGATTTAATTATTTGCCTGTATTATTAAAAGGATTATAAAACAAGTTAGTTTTTACTTTCCCTAGATTATCTAGATTATATTCCATAATACACAAGGCTAATTAGATGCCTTTTCTTATTTATTATAAATGAGTATTATAAACCTAATTGTATATTAAATTATATTTAAAAAGGACAAGAGCCTTTCTAAATAGGAGTACAGATTTTCTTTTTCCTAGTCCTGTATTGTTGTGTGTGTGTGTTACATTGGTGGGTTGTTGATGAGGGTCAGGTAACCAGAAATAAACAAGGATTTAACAAACACCTTTGTAAAAGTGAACATACACTAGTTGGGTTGTGCATCTTGTATGCAAGCCTTTAATTTAGTGAATGATTAAACTATAAAATACCTGACACTTGTGCATATTGGATTCAATAAATGATAGTTTAAATCATTGCTATTCACTTTACTTCCTTTTCTGTTGAGATCATTATTCCAGTGAAATCTTGGTTTGGATTGGGAATGAGGGAAGTTTAGGGCAGGTGTGGGCATGGTTCTGAGGTAGAAGAAGGTTGAATGACCAGCAGACATTTGAGTTCTCTGAATAGAAGAATTTGACAGGAAAACATGAAACAGATGCCTGTCCCCTTCTCACTTGTGCATGGAACCCTAGACACTGTATTGGAACTTCTCCCTGGCCAAAGTCAAAACTCATAACAGAGCTTAAAGGTATAACGAGGCAGAAAAAAAAAAATCCTCCTTGTTCTACATCCATTCAGATAAAATGGAGGAGAGAAAGGAAAGCATGGGTTCTGGTGTGGGTAGAAACCAAGTGGGATTTGATCAACTGGGAATGGTGACATCAATTTAAAATAATGTTTCAGAAAAAAAGTGTTTCTGGGACAACTGAATTTTAAGCGGACATTCTCTCATATATTTGTTGGTAGCCCAGTGTCCACCACCTGCCTATATATGACATTAGTTGGGTGGTGGGGGTGGAGTGGGTGTTCAGATGGTTGAGATTTCAAATGCAAATTTTTAATAAGACCTAATTAAAAAGAAAATTGGAATGTGCAGATTTAGACTTAATTAAGCCATCAGATCTTAACACAATTTTGAACTAAAATAACATTCTACAAATAATAATTAATGTGCCATATACAATTAATATTTAAAATATTTATAGGTGTTGAGTAAAAAATATATCTGATCGACACCACCTCCATAATGGAGTGTAATATCCTGCATACTTACTGATTTAACAAAAGGACTATATAATGAGAAAGCTAGATTTTAGAAATGGTTTTAATTTTGTTTCTTGATAACTTTCTCCTGAGGTTAAGAGGAACAAAATAGTACTTACCTGTTAGGGTAATGACATAAAATGTAACTTAATCCCAAGGAGGTAATTAAGTAAACTAATTTTGGGGCAGAATGCCATGATGTCTGTATACTCTGAGACCCAGAGCAAGGGTTCTTAATTTGGAGTCAGTGAAACCTATGGATGGATAAACAAAATGTTATGTAATGTTATGTTAAATTTTGTGTTTGTGTGTACATATGTGCTTTTCTGTTTGGTTTTTAACCAAGGAATCTCATAGCTTTCATTAAATGAAATGATCTTTTATTAAAATTATTTCTACTCTAGACTGATTTCTATTCCAGTTTTAATAATGATTCCATGATGAGCTACCTCCTCATTCATGGTTTTGCTTGAGTGTCTCAAAATGTATTTTGAGGCAGTCATCATTGTTAGTATTCATTTTCCAGCTTGTTAATTTTGCTAATGTTATATATAGTCCACAGTTGTCTTATTATTAGTTATAATAGCCCTGAATTCCATTAATCTTTACATGTTTGCATTTAGTAATTACTTAATGATCTATGTTCTTTAGTTTGTTTTTCAAAATTTTTAAAAAGAATGTTATCTTCCTATGTATATTTTATAAATTAGTGTATTTGAATTGATACCAGTAACAAAATTATAATTAACAAGGAAACAGATATTAATGCAGGGGACTGTTCCAATATATAGTATATTCATGAAGTTAAAGACTGTAGTTGATAATAAACTACAGTAAGAGGACATCTATTAGTTTTATAACCAGAAAAATAAAGCCAATAAAAAGATGCAATATGCATATATAGCATCAAAAATGTATGCTATAAAAATGTGATAAAAATGGTAACGTTAGTAGTAGTAATAATATAAAAATATTATGATGTAAATAGGCCAAAGTAATCGTAACTGTGAAAATTTAGCTAACACATGTTTTGGGTGGATCATTAAGGGTTCAGGCAGGAAAGCAGAAGCCACTCTATGTGTCTGGGTCCTGCAGGGTTTATGCGATGAGTTAGAAGGTGGGACACAGGCCCGGGAAATGCTGCTGAAGATTGTGGGGTTCTCACCATGGCGGGAGGAGGGGGCCCTGGAGATCTCTGCCTGGAGCACAGAGGTAAGCGGCTCTCAGATGCTCACCTGGAAGCTGCTGCAGTTCTCTGGTACCTTTGCAGAGCTTCTGGAGGATCCCAGTGGTTTCCACGAATTTGCTGGAAAACTTCTGTGAATCTCTCATCTACCCCACATAGGCTTGCATTTAACTCTGGAGAGTAATTTCTTCTGCTTCTCTCTACTGCTTTCCAAGTCTCCTATGAATTTCTCACACTAGGAAACTTTAACCCAAATTATATAAAGGAGATTCTGGGAAACAGTGTCCGACCTATCATAGTAGGCTACATATATCCCAAGCATTTTATGAATGCTTTGCAATCATTTCTTTGAATCCTCTTGACAGCTCTCTGATGTAGGTAGTATGTATTATCATTTACAATTAGTAGATGAAGTATTGAATGTTAAAGTGATTGTCTTACCCAAAGTCATACCGCTGGTAAGTAGAAGATGATTTAAAGTGTCCATCTGATTTCAAAGCTCAGGTGTGTAATCACTACCTTATCCTGTGTCTTCTATTGCATTTTGTTTACATTAGTAATATTATTGATATTAGTTAAGTATGAATGAAATCCTCCATTGGTGACAGTTAATACATTCTGTTTGTAACTTGAATGCCTCAAATTTAACCCTGTGAGAGCAAATAGATCACATCAAAATTAATACCTGTATTTTATCAATCCCCAAGTCCTTAGACATTTCCACAAGTGTTTTTTTCAGGGCAGGAGTGCTATTACCACTTCGTTATTTCAATTTTTATGTGCCCACAGCCAACATTTCCCAGGGATCCTTGGCTAAAGAAAGACTTGAAAATCCCTGAAGCAGCAATTTAGGAGGGCTCCCCACACTGTAGGCCTGATTCCTGGGTGAAAAGGGGGCAGGCAAGGCCGTTAGTCGAAGAGGCCGAGGCATGTCCTCTCCAAATCTTTTCCAAGTTCAGGGCAGCCAATGAAGTGGGCTTTTGCATTGAACTGGAAGTCGAGGCCCCGTGCATTGTCCTCACAGGGGAACAACTCCGCGCTGTGGTTCCAGCATCCCCATAGGGTCTGAGGGTAGAGGCTCGCTTCCGTTTGTTGGGCGGGGCAGGAGGGGTAGTTTCTGGCAAGGGGCGAGGATCCGAAAACGCAGGCATATCCTGACACACTGCAGCCAGCTCTGGGGCTACAGGATGGGGTGCTGGTGGTGGGACGTCTTCAGTGCGTGCCCTGGTTTCAGGGCTTCCAGGTGGCTGCCATTCCAGGACAGGTTTGGGGTGGCATCCAAAGATGGTGGTGTCGGTGGCCCTCCTTTGGGACATTTGCGGATGTGGCTGCATCCCGAGGCAGTGAAGGTGTTGTTACCGAAGGACGCTATGCCCTAGGCGCTCAGGCGCCATTAGCGCTCCAGGGCTGGCAGGTGGGTACGCCCTCAACGTCAGTTCCTGGGGGGGAAGGGGGGGTTGCGCGCTGGGGTGTGTCTGGAACTGCGCCTGCGCGGGGCTGCCATTAGAGCCTCGCGTGGTGGGCGCTGGTGGTGCAGGCTCTCTTCGCTGACACCCAGCACGGCCCACAGCGGGCGAATGTAGTGTGGATGGCCAGGCTCAGGGTCTCCATCTTGGTCAGGTTCTAGAACCCAGGGAATTTCATGTCACAGCTCTTGCACTGATGGTAAGAATTGCACATAAGCCCTGCGACCCTCCCCCCGCCGAAAGCACAGAACATTCCCTCTTGGTGTTCAGCCTCCTTACCTGACACCGATTATTGTTCTGGAATACCTTCTGCCTTGTGTGAATAATCCTTGTGAAACTTTTCTGCATTTGGGTTTCTATCTCCAGCCTGACATCAGGTGCACGACTCCTTTCTCTTTTCCTCAATCTATTTGCCCTTCAGTTCTGTCTCTTTGTATATAAATCTTGGGTGAAGAGGACCGTGGTGGTGGAGATCAACCTTTTTATTGCCAGAAGCATCTTTGCAAATATAAGGATTTAAATTTTCAGGTTTGGGAAAGAGGTTTCTATTCAGTACAAGTCCTCAAAATTATTCATGTTCTATGCTGGTGGATACATGGATTGAGTGAGAGGATAATTCCTCTTATAAATAGAATAATCTAAAGCTAGCCTATTGTCCAGCCAAGGTACTCAACATAATGTATTGCAAACATTAACTTTTCATTTTGTTTATGACTAAATTTGTCATGTGTCTTTAATATATATTTATTAATGGAATATAAAGATATCCAAAATTAGTTACTAGATTAATGATGTTTTTTAAATTTAACAATAATTACTTGGTTTATTAAACCTGTATGAACAATCTTCTAAAGACAGTGTAGGAACACTTTATTTTAAAAGAAGGAAAATACACACAGAAACTTTCTATCTAATTTGAAAGGTAAAAAGAAGTGCATGAGATCTTCAGAGGTTTCAGATTAGAAATTGCTGTGGCTTTAAAACCTTATTATCTGACCTGATTTTGCTGTATCTGAGTGCCCAGGCATTCTGTGACAAGAGTAATCCAGTTAGTCCTTCTATTTCCTTTTCATTTTTTGTAACATACAGTGTATTTAAATAGAATATAATACATCTATTGTATAGAAGAAAAACCCAAAATGTTTTAAATTACATTCCACTGATATATAATTGGGGTTTAAATGAACCCTGCATAGCTTTAACCACAGTATAAGAATGGCCTCTTTAGTTTTAATTAATAATTGAAATCTTAAATAAAAGAAATAAAGAAGACTTGTGCCAACTGGTTGCTTGCTTACTTTTTCAGAATGTAAAAAAAATTGCATTTGTCTGTTAAATATTTTGCTAACCTGGTATTCTTGTGGTAGAAATCCTTTGCTTTTGTTAGTTCCAAATCTGTGTTCAGTCTGCACATTTTTCATCCATGTCTCTGAGATCACCTTGGAATCTTGTCATCTACAATGTCCATTTAGCTTCTACTCAGATAAATCAGTGTGTTCCTAGATTGTTAGAAATGTCAGCAAATATCCCTGAGATATCATGACAGCAGTTTCTTGTATAGGAAGTTTAAAGAGTGTATTTTGCTGGGCTAAGAAATCTCTGAATGCTTTAATTATTGTTTATTAGGACAAAAAGGGACTTTAATATTTACCTAGGGTCAGTAAATTAAGAATTCATGTGTTCATTCATTCATGCATTTAGTACCCACTACGAGCTTTGTAGAGTTCTAGGCTCTAGGGAGAGGGTAGAGATCAAACCAGGTCAGCTCATGGTTTTACAGCTATGACAGAGGTTGAGCAGAGGCAGGCACAAAAAGATGAACAGCTATTAAATGAGATGATTCTGGAGAGTGCTAAATGATATGAAGAAAATAAGATAATGAAGTGATAAAGACTTATGAAGACTGGTTAGGGTAAGCTTCTCTTAAGAAGGTATCATTGGAGACAAATGGTAACAAGCCAGGCTCCTGAACATCTGAGAGAAGGGCATTCAAGGCAAAGGAAATAGACCATCAACAAAAACAGACAGTGGGATGGGGGAATTTCCAGGATCCCTTCTCTTAGTACTCCTAATATCTGATTTTCTGGCCCACTCATAAGACCATTGTTTCTCACAGAATCTAAACTTAAAATAACAATTGACAGACTGGAATTCTGGGCTAAAAGGAGCAAGGTGAAATGTGACTGATGTACAGTGATGCATACAAGTTCACAAACCTGGTTACACAGCACAAAATGATATCCACGTGGCTTGGCAGCTGTTCTTATGAGAACAGTCTAATTGACCACAAATTGGAGCTTGCTCTTTGCTCTTCCTGACTGGAAAAAAAAAAACATGTATAGATATCACCCTTAGGCAGCTTTCTGCCCAATTTAAGGCACCATTATAGCTACCCCAAAATGGAACAGCCTGCTTCAGCAGGTAGAGAAATCTCCATTGCGTAGCTCATTAAAAAAAGAAGAATGAATACCCATCAGGGCTTTGGGAAAAGATAAATACTGTTTGGAGACTAGTTTAAGACATTTTTTGGTTTCTGTGAGTCGGTGGCTTGTTGCTTGCTTCTTTTATTCCAGCAACTTTTTTTTTTCCATTTTGGGATATGGTTAAGAAGGAAAAAATAACATTGGTATATAAGGTATATGGTGAGGTTTACCAAAAGTTTAGTTTGTAATGGCATTTCTCAAAATAGTAATCTAAAGTTTAAAATTCTTGGGCCGTAATTTTTAAAAGAATTTAGATCACAGTTCTAGTATTTCTTTGGCCAAATAGAATAAGAAAAATAAATATAAGTAAATATGTCTTGGCTTTGTGTGTGTTAGTGTAATGTAGACAACTTACTCCTTTGTACTTCACTTTCCTTGCAAAGAGGACAATAACTTGTATCTACCTGAAAAGATTATTATTAGGATTAAATCATTTGGTGTATATAAAACAAAGCAGTGCTGGCAATAGTAAGTGCTATGTAAGTGTTCACAATTATTATTAGATACACATATATGCTGTATTTTGCCTTCAGGAGTTAATGACCAAATTAATAACTGAGACACCTGACCAGCCAATCCCATTTCTCATTGACCATCTTCAGTCTAAGCAAGGAAACCGTGGACAGCTTCAAAGAACTTTATCTGGATCTGCAGCTCTCTGGGCAGAAAGTGAAATATCAGGTAAGTGAAAAAATATATTTTACAGTTGATTTTGATACATTTAATGTAAAAACGTACAATAATGTTTCTGATGATAATAAGATAAACGTAGATGCTTACCAAGGGTTTCATGTATTCATTTGTAACTTCATTCATATGCTAAAGTTTCATTCATGTGTGAAATTTAAGAGACAAAACTAATGAACAAATAAAAAAGACAAAAAAAGTTTTAAATGCAGAGAACACACTGGTGGTTGCCAGAGGGGAGGTTGGGGGGAGGGATGAAATCGATAAAAGGGATCAAGAGTACACTTATCTTGATGACCACTAAGTAATGTATAGAATTGTTGAATTATTACATTGTACACCTGAAACTAACACAACACTGTATGTTAATTATACTTCAATAAAAAGGAAAAAATCTAATTTGTCATAAAATAAGCTTGAATTTGAACATATTGTTATATATTATGCTATGTATTATGCTTCAAGATATGAGAATCTATGTATTCAATTTTAATGGAAGATTCAGATTTGCGCCAAAAGGTTTCATTCCATATGAATTCAAACTATTCTAAACTTTTTTTCTTTTCATGAAGAATTTGAATTAAATGCTTACAGCTTATTTGTAGAAAGGTAAACAAAGATTTTTTACAAAGTTATCTTTCACTTTGTCCAAACTAATGATTATTCTCTATTTCCCATGGTGCCCATTTTTATCTTACGTAGTAAGTTCAACCTTAGGTAGATTCATTTTCTCTGGTCATTGGGGAACCAACCTTACCAAGTCTGCAATAGCCTCATCTCCCCAGTAAGCACTGACTGAGATAATTGGGTAGATTTGATTTTGATCTTTGCTTATAGAATGTGTCTGACAGGTTTTTTCTTCTACATACTGGCTTGTTGGTTTGGCATTTACTTATGAAACCAAATCCCCTATGGCTGTTGCATCAGCTGGCAACTCCTTGCTGAATTCCCATGGGAATCTGATTAATAGGACTCCAAATGCTTTCCTGTAATGATATCTTCACTTCTCTTATCCTCTTCATTCTATGAGATCCCATGAAAGGATTTTGGTCTTCTTTGGCTATATTCTCCTATTGATACCTTCTTGAAACTATGTCTCAAAGTCACACTCAAGTGGGTAGAGAATAGGGTATCCTCTGAAAAGTGTAGAATTCTCTGGTACCAGTTATCCATACAGAAGCTATCTGCATTATATAGGAAACTAGGATATGAACTTTTGGCATATAAAAGAGAGAACCCTTGCTTTTTCCTGGCCTCACTTTCTTGGGTATAGATTCTAAGTAGAATGTGTATATAGGTGGTGAACTTTGGTTCGCAGGTGCAAAGTTGGCACTCATCATGTAAAGGCAGACCATATGAAATTTACGAGCCCAGTGAGGTCATATGAGCTCACATTTAGAAATTACGGTATCTGGAGAGATAGTAGTATGTTAAACTCTGCAGTTTTAGTCATCACACATTTAATATCTCATACTTTCCATGGGTCAGAAGTCCATACCTGGCACAACCAGATCCTTCGTTTAATCTTATAAGGTTGGAAATCAAGGTATTGGCCTGGTTGCATTCTCATCTGGAGGCTGAAATAAGAAAGATCTGGCTTCCAAATTCATTCAGGCTGTTGGCAGAATTAATTTACTTGTGGCTGTATGATTGAGGTTTCTGTTTTCTTGCTGGATTTTAGCCCGGGATTGCTCTCAACTCCTAGATGCGATTCATTGTTCTTTGCCATGTGGCTCTTTCACATCATGGAAGCTTACTTCTTTAAACTAGCAAGGGAATTTCTCTTATTCGAGTCTACTGAACATATATAACAGCATAAGCATAGCACTGACATCCTGTCATCACTGTATTCTGTTGGTTTGAAGCAAGTCAAAGGTCCTGTCTACTATACTCAAGGGGAGGGAATTATATAAAGGACAATGCCAGGGGCAGAGATCATGGGGCTCATCTTAGAATTCTGACTAGCACAAATGCTGCTTGGAGAGAATGAAGGAGGGACGAAATTATTATAACTCCCAGTTTACTGACTTGAGTAATGGCATACATGCTTATTTAACAAACCAAGATGGGAACACAGGAGTTAATTTATGAAGGACAATAATAAGTCTACTTCCTATTGATGACTGTGAGTTTCCCATGGGCATTTTAGAAGGTATTTCCAGCAGGCAGGTAGATATGGTCTAAAAGTCTTGGGATGGGTCAAGGCAGGACTCACAGAGTAGCATTCAGTATGATGCAAGTTATGAGAGAAAACCAGTGGAAGAAATTGTGGTCAAATTTGTAGGTAAAGTAAGTAGGAGATGGACTGGGAAAAGCAAGTGTGAGATTACATCTGATGCCTAAAATTTTGTCTTTTTATTAAGAAGTGAGGTTGTTTGCTGAGGACAATAGGGTTCGGTATTGGATAGGGAAGATTAGAGTGAGTGATGCCAATTGTGAAAAGTCACCAAGGAAAAGGAAACAAGAATTGGCACACACACAAAAAAAAGACTGAGGCAGTTCTGGGGCCTCTCTGAAGTTGAAGACAGGAATTAATCATAGAAACCATTAGCATGGTTGTTATATTTCTCCCAACGGTGTCCAGAAGTCGTGGGAAGGGAGCAGGGCAGTCAGTTGGAGGGACGGACCGAGAATTGTGGTTGTGGCACGGCAAGGGCGGAGGGCAAGAGAACAGTTTAGCACAGCAGTTGAGGACGTTTGTGAGCAATTTATGCAAGTGATTGAAGCACAAGGTCTAGTATGAGAAGGTAGTGAGCAAGGATAGGAAAAGAATTAGACAAATAAAAAAAAAAAAAAGCAGATCAGAGAGCTAAAGACCTTTAGAAGGCCAGTGCAGGTGTAGGTGCAGTGAAAATATGAGAGATGTAGAAGGACAGGGGATTGTGATATTTGAGATTAAAAAAACTGAGGTGGAATGAGTCCAGATGATGAGAAGGTCCTGTTGGTAACTTTAGTTTTGTGGTGTCTTAATTGTCAGGGAAGTGAAGCTTTTTAGAGTTTAGGAGGACAAGGAAGTATGAGACTTCATGCATTGTCTTAAGGATTAAGAAGATGAAGCCAGAGTTTCATTCATGTTATTGAAAAGTTAAAGGAGACTGTGCCAGTGTCTTAAGTCGGGCTGTGGAGTAATTAGGAGCAGAAAGATGGTAACAATGAAGAGTAGTCAGTTGTGTGCAGTGAAAATGTAGGCAGGCAGCATTTACTGCAAGAGAGAAGGGACTTCCCACTTAGCATTGTTGGGCCAGGAAAACCCAACCTTTGGTGGGTACTACATGGGACAATGAGCCCTCCATTCCAGGAAGCTGCAGAGGAGGGAGTGCTCTTGTGGAAAGAGTAAGGTGTCTCTTAAAACATGAGGATAGAGGAATGTTTGTTTACCATGAAACGTATGCCTCAGAAGGTGAAGAGGAGAAATTTTAGAGAGAAAGAGTCTGTCAGGAGGGAGAAGGAAAGCGTAGGATAATTCTTAGATATAAATATGTGATGAAGTTATAATACAGGTGACAGTAAATAATGCCAGTTACACCTTGACTGCAGTTTTGAGTTGTTTTCTTCTGGTGCATGTTCTCATTAGCTAAAAAATATCTTAATATTCAAGGTATATTGGTATAATACCTTCTGAAAATATCTGAAGTTGTCCTTTTATTGTCTTTAAATATATCTAGCAACTCGGGACAGAACATCATCTAAAAGTCTGTCATTTAGTATTGTTGAGGAGAAACTTGAAACCTGCCTTTTTCAAATTTCTTTTTATATATTTTAATTATTTTTCTTAAATAGTTATGGGGTATGTTTTTTCTGTATTTATGATATTGACAAGTTTTACTGGAACTATATATCTAGATGATTATCTCTATTAAAATTTGTTTTATTCTATTCAGTGAATCTTTTCAATCAGCAAACTTAGGTCTTCTACCTAAAACTATTTTCTGCTTGTGTACTTAGATACTACTTCTGTTATATTTGTTTTTTATTTTTTTCTTCAAGAAATCAACTATGTGTAAATTGGGTGTGCTTTACTGTTCTTCATTCCTCCCATTTCATTTCACATTATATTTGCCTTTCTTTATTGATGGACTTCTAGGGAGATTTGTCACAGTGCTCTCTGTGTCACTGATTCAATTTTCTGCAGTATCAGTTTTCTCTTTCTGGCTTTGAAAACAAATTTAAATGTTGGTATTGCATTTTGGTTTATTGTCAGAATTTACTTATCTTGTTTATTCATTTCTGTTTGAAATTATATTTTATTGTAGGTTGGTTGGTTAACCTATCTCCTATCACATGTCTTTTTGTTTCATACAGTCCATTTTCTTTTATTTTTATTAAGAAGGCAAATTAACCACATTCTAAAATTTTAAGGTTTTTCATAGTAAGTCTTTTCTAAAACTGAATTTCCTCTGTATCTTTTTTTTGGAGGTATCACAATTCTGAATTTATTTATTTTTTAAAGTATAATTTATTGCCAGTTAACTAATACAGAGTGTATACAGTGTGCTCTTGGCTTCAGTGGTAGATTCCTGTGATTCATCTCTTGCATAAACACCCAGTGCTCATCCCAGCAAGTGCCCACCTCAATACCCATCACCCATTTTCCTCTCTCCCCTGCCCCCCACATCAACCCTCAGTTTGTTCTCTGTATTTAAGAGTCTCTTATGGTTGGCCTCCCTCTCTGTTTGAAACTGTTTTTCCCCTTTCCTTCCCCCATGGTCTTCTGTTAAGTTTCTCAAGTTCCATATATGAATGAAAACATATGATATCTGTCTTTCTCTGATGGACTTATTTCACTTAGCATAATACCCTCCAGTTCCATCCACGTTGGTGCAAATGGCAAGCTTTCATTCTTTCTCATTGACAAGTAGTATATATTGTATATATAAACCATATCTTTTTTATCCATTCTTCAGTTGATGGACATTTGAGTTCTTTCCATAACTTGGCTGTCATTGAAAGCACTACTATAAACATTGGGGTACATGTGCCCCTATGAATCAGCTCTCCTTCTTTGGATAAATTCATAGTAGTGCCGTTTCTGGGTAATAGGGTAGTTCTATTTTTAATTTTTTGAGGAATCTCCACACTGTTTTCCAGAGCAACTACATCAGTTTTCGTTCCTACCAGCAAGAGAGTTCCCGTTTCTCCACATCGTCCCCAACATCTGTGGTTTCCTGAGTTGTTCATTTTAGCCAGTCTGACCAGTGTGAGGTGGTATCTCAGTGTGATTTCGATTTGTATTTTCCTGATGATGAGCAATGTTGAGCATTTTTTCATGTGTCTGTTGGCTATCTGGATGTCTTCTTTGGAAAAGTGTCTGTTCATGTCTTCTGCCATCTCTTCACTGGATTATTTGTTTTTTGGGTATTGAGTTTGGTAAGATCTTCATAGATTTTGGATACAAACCCTTTATCTGGTATGTCATTTGCAAATATCTTCCCTCATTCCGTCAGTTGCCTTTTAGTTTTGCTAATTGTTTCCTTTTCAGTAAAGAAGCTTTTTATCTTGATGAGGTCCCAGTGGTTCATTTTTGCTTTTATTTCCCTTGCCTTTGGAGACATGTCGAGTAAGAAGTTGCTGTGGCTGAGGTCAAAGAGGTTGTTGCCTATTTTCTCCTCTAGGGTTTTGGTGGTTTCCTGTCTCACCTTTAGGTCTTTCATCCATTTTGAGTATTTTTGTGTGCGGTGTAAGAAAGTGGTCCAGTTTCATTCTTCTGCATGTTGCTGTCCAGTTCTCCCAGCACCATTTGCTAAAGAGACTGTCATTTTTCCATTGGATACTCTTTTCTGCTTTGTCAAAGATTAATTGGCCATACATTTGTGGGTCCAGTTCTGGGTTCTCTTTTATTCCATTGGTCTTTGTGTCTGTTTTTGTGCCAATACCCTACTGTCTTGATGATTACAGCTTTGTAGGAGAGGCTAAAGTCCGGGATTGTGATGCCTCCTGATTTGGTTTTCTTTTTTAACATTACTTTGGGTATTTGAGGTCTTTTGTGGTTTGATATAAATTTTAGGATTGTTTGTTCTGGCTTTGAGAAGAATGCTGGTGCAATTTTGATTGGGATTGCACTGAATGTGTAGATTGCTTTGGGTAGTATTGACATTTTAACAATATTTGTTCTTCCAATCCATGAGCCTAGAATGTTTTTCCATTTCTTTATGTCTTCTTCAATTTCTTTCATAAGTTTTCTATAGTTTTCAGCATACAGATCTTTTATATCTTTGGTTAGGTTTATTCCTAGGTATTTTATGGTTCTTGGCGCAGTTGTAAAAGGGATTGATTTCTTGATTTTTCTTTCTGTTCCTTCATTATTGGTGTGTAGAAATACAACCAATTTCTGTACATTACTTTTGTGTCCTGCGTCTTTGCTGAATTTATGTATTAGTTCTGGCAGCTTTTTGGTGGAGTATTTCAGGTTTTCCATGTAGAGTATCATGTCATCTGTGAAAAGTGAAAGTTTGACATCTACTTTGCCAATTTGGATGCCTTTTATTTCATTTTGTTGTCTGATTCCTGATACTGGAACTTCCAACACTATGTTAAACAACAGTGGTGAGAGTGGACATCCCTGTCCTGTTTCTGATCTCAGGGAGAAAGCGCAGTTTTTCCCTATTGAGGATAATATTATCTGTGGGCTTTTCATATATGGCTTTTATGATGTTAAGGTATTTTCCTTCTATCCCGACTTTCTTAAGGGTTTTTATTAAAGAAGGATGCTATATTTTGTCAAATGGCTTTTCTGTATCTATTGACAGGATCATATGGCTCTTTTCCTTTCTTCTATTAATGTGATGTATCACATTGATAGATTTGTGAATATTGAACCAGCCCTGCAGCCCAGAAATGAATCACTTGATCATGGTGAATCATTCTTTTAATATACAATTTGCTAGTATCTTGTTGAGAATTTTTACATCCATGTTCATCAGGGATATTGGTCTGTAATTCTCCTTTGTAGTGGGGTCTCTGTCTGGTTTGGGAATCAAGGGAATGCTGGCTTCATAGAATGAGTTTGGGGGTGCCTCGGTGGCTCAGTCGTTGGTTAAGCATCCAACTTCGGCTCAGGTCATGATGTCATGATTCATGAGTTTGAGGTCTGCATCAGGCTCTGTTCTGACACCTCAGAGCCTGGAGCCTTCTTTGGATTATGTCTCTCCCTCTCTCTCTGCCCCTCCCCTGCTTGCACTCTGTCTCTCTCTCTGTCTCTGTCTCTCTCTCTCTCAAAAATAAATAAATATGAAAAAAAGAATGAATCTGGAAGCTTTCTTTCCATTTCTAGTTTTTGGAATAGCTTGAGAAGGATAACTATTAACTCTATTTGAAATGTCTGTTAGAATTCCCCTGGGAAGCCATCTGGCCCAGGAGTCTTATTTGTTGGGAGATTTTTGATAACTGATTCAATTTCTTTGCTGGTTATGGGTCTGTTCAAAATTTCTGTTTTTTCCTGTTTGAGCTTTGGTAATGTGTGGGTATCTAGGAATTTGTCCATTTCCTCTAGGTTGTCCAGTTTGTTGGCATATAATTTTTTCATAGTAATCTCTGATAATTGTTTGTATTTCTGTGGTGTTGGTTGTGATCTCTCCTCTTTCATTGGGGATTTTATCTATTGGAGTTCTCTCTCTTTTGTTTTTGAGAAGTTTGGCTACGGGTTTTTCTATTTTTTCTAAAAACCAGCTCTTAGATTCATTGATATATTCTAGTGGGGTTTTTTTTAATTCTATATTGCTTATTTCTGCTCTAATCTTTATTATTTCTCTTCTTCTGCGGGCTTTGGGGTTTCTTTGCTGTTCTGCTTCTAGTTACGTTAGATGAGTGGCTAAATTTTGTATTTGGGAGTTTTCTTGTTTCTTGAGGTAGCCCTGGATTATAAGGTATTTTTGTCTTAGGACTGCCTTTGCTACATCGCAAAGGGCTTGGATGTCGTGTTTTCATTTTCATTTGTTTCCATATATTTTTAAATTTCACTTTAATTGCCTGGTTGACGCAGGCATTCATTCTTTTTAGTAGGATGTCCTTTAACCTCCATGCATTTAGAGGTTTTCCAAATTTTGTGGTTTATTTCAAGTTTTATAGCATTGTGATCTGAAACTATGCATGGTATGATCTCAATTCTTTTATATTTATTGAAGGCTGTTTTGTGACCCCGTATGTGGTCTATCTTGGAGAATATTCCATGTACACTCGAGAAGAATGTATATTCTGCTGCTTTTGGATAAAAAGTTCGGAATATATCCATCAAGTCCATCTGGTCCAGTGTAATATTCAGTCCGTTGTTTATTGATTTTCTGCCTAGATGATCTGTCCATTGCTATAAGTGGAGTATTAAATTCCCCTGCAATTACCATATTCTTATCAATAAGATTGCTTATGTTTTGTGATTAATTATTTTATATATTTGGGTAGTTTCAAGTTAGGGGCATAAACATTTACAATTGTTAGCTCTTTTCAATTGATAGACCCTGTAATTATGATATAATGTCCTTCTTCATCTCTTGTTACAGCCTTTAGTTTAAAATCTAGTTTATCTGATAATAAGTATGGCTACTCCAGCTTTCTTTTGACTTCCAGTAGCATGATAGATGGTTCTCCATCCCCTCACTTTCAATCTGAAGGTGTCCTCAGGTCTAAAATGAGTCCCTTGTGGACAGCATATAGATGGATCTTGTTTTTTCATCCATTCTGATACCCTGTGTCTTTTGATTGGAGCATTTAGTCCATTTACATTCAGAGTTATTGTTAAATATGGATTTAGTGTCATTGTGTTATCTGGAGGTTTCATGCTTGTGGTGATGTTTCTGGTCCTTTGTAGTCTTTGCAGCATTCCACTCACAGAGTCCCCCTTAGGATCTCTTGCAGGGCTGGTTTAGTGGTCATGAACTCCTTCAAGTTTTGTTTGTCTGGGAAAGCCTTTATCTCTCCTTCTATTCTGAATGACAGCGTTGCTGGTTAAAGGATTTTTGGCACATAGTTTTCCTATTCAGCACATTGAATATTTCCTGCCACTCCCTTCTGGCCTGCCAAGTTTCAGTGGACAGGTCTGCTATTACCCTTATGTGTCTGCCCTTGTAGGTTAAGGCCCATTTGTCCCTAGCAGCTTTCAGACTTCTCTCTTTATCTTTGTATTTTGCCAGGTTCACTTTGATACGCTGTGGTGAAGACCTATTGTTAAATCTGAAAGGATTTCTCTGTGCCTATGGAGTTTGGATGTCTGCTTCCTTCCCCAGATTAGGGAAGTTCTCAGCTATAATTTGTTCAAGTAAACCTTCTGCCCCTTTTTCTCTCTCTTCTTCTGGAACTCCTCTGTTATGGATATTACTACATTTCACTGAATCACTTAGTTCTCTAATTCTCCCCTTGTGGTCTGGTATTTTCTTATCTCTCTTTTTCTTGGCTTTACATTTTCCATAATTTTATCTTCTATTTCACTTCCCCGCCCTCCCCGTGTCCTCCTTCCTTGCTGTCACTGCATCTAGTTTATTTTGCACTTCATTTATATCATTTCCTAATTTGTTGTGACTCTTAGTTCCTTGATCTCAGTAGCAATAGATTCTCTGCTGTCTTCTATGCTTTTTACAAGCCCAGCTATTAATCTTATGATTATTATTCTAAATTCTTGATCAGATATATTGTTTGTGTATCTTTTGAGCAATTCTCATTTCTTCCTGGAATTTCTTTTGAGGAGAATTCTTCCGTTTTGTCTTTTTGGCTAGTTTTCTGTCCCTTATGTGTTTTTATAGCTTGTTATGTGTCCTGTACCTGTGAGCACTACTATATTAAAAAGGAGTCATACTCTCTCCAGGGCCTGGCCCTTCAGAGGTGCTTTTGGAGTGTGTTGCATGCTGTCTGTTGTTGTGACTTTGTTTGCTTTATCTCCCCAGTCATAGTAGTGGTTTGGACCTTCTACCAGGTGTGCTTTGATTTGTTCATTGAAGCAATCCTGGAAAAAATTAAAAGGGGGAGGATGGAAGAAACATTATACCATACAGAGAAAGAAATGACAGGGTGGGGAAAAAGAAAAGAAAAAAAAATTGACCAGGCAGAGAATCAGAGAAACTATATGGCTTAATCCAGAGAGAGAGAGAGAGAGAGGAAAATAAAGAAGAAGGAAACACAGGAGAGATGCAGAAAGAATTGATTAAAAATGTCTCCTTAAACAGACCAACAACCAGATTAGAGAAGGGAAGAAATAAGAGGAAGAAAAGTAAGATAGATATAGATATAGATATAGATATAGATATAGATATAGATAGATATATACATACCTTGCCTATAGTAGAAAGTAAAACCATAAAATCTAATGTGCCATACCCTCCTTGTTCTTTTTATCATGAAACGCTGTATTTTATGACCAGGATCCTTTTTCTTTTAGCCAGGTTGCATTAGAAGATACTACATTGCATGGTGCCCGCGTGGCTCAGTCAGTTAAGTGTCTGACTCTTGATTTTGGCTCAGGTCATAACTCACCATTTGTGAGATTGAGCCCAGCGTCAGTTCCCAGCCAGCATGGAGCCTGCTTGGGATTCTCTCTCTTCCTCTTTCTCTGCTCCTCCCCCACTCATGCTCTCTAAAATAAATAAATAAATAAATAAATAAATGATTATTATTTTTTTTTTTAAAAGAAGATATAGTCCTAGGATGTATGCAGAAAGACAGATGCTCATAGAGTGACAGAAATAGATGACTCTGATGTAGGGGTAAGTATCATGGATGCCTAGAAATCTAATCTCCTTCTGATTTTTCTATCTTTTGTCTTACTCATATCTTTGGAAATACATCCTGCATTCTGGCAGATCACAGACCAGTATTTCTGTTCCTAGAGTTTTAGATTATCTTTGCCTCTTTTGGTATTGAATGGCATGTTGGAGGTGGAAATATCAAGTAATAGCTAGTTTAGTAAAACCTTAAAATATAAACTTGAAGAATCCATATAATGTTCATGATGTTTCGATATTTGTAAGTGGGTGGCTAGAGAAATATTGATGAGTCATTCATAAAGCTAAGATAACTTGACAACTTATATATTTAAACAAGAAGGTAGAAGGAAACTCTAAACTCTAAGGAAGATCACATAGATGAAAGAAGAAAATGGGGAAGCAGTGAATGAGACAGAGAAGGAGTAGTCAAATAGGGGATATGGAGATGAGAATGTAGTGGCCTGAGAATAAGAGAAAAAAATATTCCACAAAGATAGGCATGTCTAAAAATATGAAATGCTTGCTAAAGATGTCAAAAGGGGTGAACTCTTGGAAATACCATTTAATTTGGGAATTGGTATGACTTTGACCACCTTTGAAGGAGAGCTAAGACTTTCAACAAAGTTGGTTGAATTACTTTCTTGAATTGAGAAGTGGAAAAAATGGCTGATGCTGGAGAAGAAATGTGGGTGACTGTCAGTAGTTTAACATATCTTAGTCAATAATGGATAAGATAAAATCAGATGAGTAAAACTTACTTAAATGTTTAGTTGTTTTTATTTACTTTAGAAAGAGTGCCTAATTCTGTAATACCCATTTAAAGAATGTTATTTTAAGTAATGATAATTTATGCCTTAAAAAGTGTTTCCAGAAGCCTTTCAGAGTTTAACATGATCTTAATCATATTAATATACAAATTGAGTCATATAAAATTCAAAACTAAAATTTACAGGGGATATTAAACAAGAAATACTTTTGAATATTCGCATTTGTTTTGATGCAGATGACCTATAACTTTTGCCAGGTATATTTAATGACTTCATAGATTTAGTTTTTGATCAATCTTGAAATCACTTCTTGTTGAGTATATATATATACACACACACACATACATATATATTTTGTTTGTTTGTTTTAACAGAACATAAAGGAACAAGAAGGGATTTCAGAAGCTATGATAAGCCTTGGCAATTAAATGCAAAGAAGCCTAAAAAGTCAAAAAGTGACCTTGCTGTGTCTAATATTTCCCCACCGTCACCAGACTCCAAATCATGTAAGGAATTTTGTCATTCAAATGTTACTTAATGTAAGTATGTGTTACTAACAAAATGAAGGAAAGGTAAGAATTGAAGCCTAACTTTTTATCTGCTGTTTCTGGCTGCTAATACTAATGAATGTCATACTCATTTTAGCAGTAACATTGAGCTTTATTTATATATATCTGCTCACTCATATTTTCAAGCATGTTTAATTGATTTAGAGCCTTTTGAGTATAATATTCTCTTAAGAATGTTAGCTGCCTGGAGCAGCTTCCTTGCCTGTCGTGTTCAGTTACAGCATTGTATTACATTCAAAGCAACACTAACCCTACATTGAATAAACGTTAAAAAACAAATTAAATATTTTAGAGTAGAGGGAAATAAAGGAGATTTACATTCAAAAAATTTAATACAATTTTAGATCTTAATTCTTCTTTCTTCCGTTAGTCCCCTCAGATTCTCCTTCCTCAGAAATAGTTTATATATTTTCACATTCTTTGAAATAGTTTGCATCTTTTTACATCCTTTTCTTCATACGCACTAGCATATAAAATATGTGTGAGTTGATTTGCTTTATAAAACTGGTTTTAGACTATACACATTCTTGAGCAATTTGTTTTTATTATTTTAGAATGTACTGTGGAAGTATTTTTGTGTTAAACTTAGATCTAAGTTACACTTTTTAATAAATACATGCTGTAGCATGCTGTGAATGTGCCATAATTTAGTTATTCCCCTGTGGAAGGACAGTTAGATTGTTTACAGAGTTGTGCTACCATGAACTCTTTACTGAAATAAACAAATACCTTGTAATTTCTGATAAAGTAAACAACCTTGTACATACATATATAACTATAGATGTTCTCTTTTCTGCATGATAATTTACTACACATAAGATCACTGGGTCAGAGGGTCAGCATATTTTTAGTATAGTAAATATTTCAGACTACTTTTTAAAAATGTGGCAGAAAAAGTATTTCAGTAGTCTGAGATTGCCTTTGCTGTAGCATTACCATATAAAATTTTTACAAATTATTTCATTTTATTTTTATCAAAACAAAAATATATATGGTTTGAAAAGTAAAGTAGTATTACAGGCTTCTAACATGGAACCACTTTCAGTTCTTTTAGATGTTTCTTTTGCTACACAGGTTTACGTATCAAAACATACAAGTCACTTGCACAGTTCCCTTTTACTTTTTAAACTTGAGGCGTCAGCTCTTGACCTCCTTCTAAGACTTTGTGGCTTCATACCTCAAGCCCAACTCGTCCCCACAGTAGAAGCATGCAGTTATTTCAAATGTTCAATATGTACTTCACATCGATATTATTACGGCTATGTTAATTTGTCTTTATCACAGTAGAGACACAGATGTCCAGCTATTAATTTGTTTCTAGAACTAATAATTGTCTTATTTCTGTATTTGCTTTGTTTTCTGTGTACTCCTCACTAACCCTTCCTCAAACCTTTCCTTAAAGTATTGAATACTCAGTATGATCAAATTCATCAAGGAATCCTAACTTTGATCTTATTTTATTTTATATTTTATATTTTATTTTATTAAAAAATTTAGAGACATCTCTTTTGCAGCCCTTTGTCCTCTTGATCAAATCTTGCCTTCTTGGTTTCTAGCCTTTTTCTCAGCTGTCTTCTGAGACCATCCTTCATGGCCATACTGAGATTCACTTTTCCTTTTTCTGATGGAAGATCATCTGTTTCCTGAATCCTAAGTCTTTCCACTTTGGGGTTTATGTATTCATTTTGTTAGAGCATCCTTACTATGAGCTTTCTGAAAAAGAATGATTGCAAGGTAAATTGTTTGAATCCTTACAAACTCTGAGAAGTAATTTTCAGTTGGGATTGTGAAGAAATTTCAAATTTCTCTTGTGTCTTCTAGGGCAAGAGTGGCTATTGAGAAGTTTGATGAGAATTTGATTTGCTATTTCTGTCTCTGAAAGCTTTTAAGATCTCTCTTTATTGCCACTGTTGTAAAATTTTGCCTTGAATTGAATTGAATTGAATTTATACCTTGAATTGTTCTGGACATTTAATGGATCCTTCCAACCTGAAAAACAAGTTTTTATATCCTATTACTTTGGCATTTATCTTCCTTGATTGATGCTTTAGTGTTAAATGTTATGAAATGTCCACCTTTTGGGACAACTCTCTCTGGGACTAGATTTCAGTATTCTCTACTTTGCTGAATCCAGTTACCACTTCTCAATTTATTTTGCATCTTCCAAAAACGATTTGCTCTTTCTTGTCTAATAATGTCTTCTCTTCTTGTTCAATTAATTATTTGACAAAAAAAAAATCTTTAAACTAATTTTAGTAGGGATTTGGGGGAAGTGAAGGTAGATGTGTTCAGTCTTCTGTTTTATCAGAAGATAGCAAAATGTCTTAAAAATATTTACTAATTGCTGAGGAGTTAGTAATTATTTTTAATCTGCTAAAATATTATGTAAATATGCTTTGCTTATATATTTTCCCTAAGTTATAGAAATTATTGGTTTTAAATCAGTACCTGAATTTTCTTTTTTCTGTAAACACTGTCACACTTCCCTTTACTAGTTCAGTTAAAACATTTCTTAAAACCCAGCTTCGTAACTTCCCTCTGTTTGCTCATAAGAAAACCATGTCCAAAACAAACATTTTTATTCTGTACATTGATCTTGATACAGTCTCTCACATGATGATGAATAGTAAGTTTTTATCATTATGTAGCATGCTTATGGAGTAATCATTTTTTTTAAAACATAGTGCCAAGGTCAGTAGATCATCCTAAGTGGAACTGGCGAATTAAACCAGAAAGCCGTGATTTTGATGAATTGAACCACATCCTTGAAGAGAGCAAGAAGCTGGGAAAAGCCCTTGAGAATCTTTCTCGAAGTAAGTTCATTTACTTGATTATAATTGAAATTCCTAACCAGTACTAAAGTATAAACATTAATTCCTATTGCCAGTAACCCATTTCCAACATCTTCATTATAATTACGTGAGAGTTTATGATAGTGTGTGTAGACTGGAAATAAGGATTGATCTTGCAATTTATACACATTCCTGGGAAGACTGGTAGATAGAGTAGGAGGAGCTGTAGACACCTCCATTCCACCCTGTTTCTTGCCCTTACTGTTTGACTCCAGTCTCTACAAGGTCTCTGTTCCCCAAGGACAGCTGCACATATAATGCTGTCTTACTCATTCTTCTCTTTCAAACCTCATTGTTTTGTATCATCCTAATTAATAAACATACCATTTGCTTTCATGAGTTTTTGATGTCTCTAAACTTCTCAGGGTAGCAACTGGGGCAGATTCTTCTTAGAATCCTTTTGGAACCTAGCACCATACTTAAAAAAAAAAATAATGATTCTGTAATCCAAGGCCTAGGTTAGAGGTTTTGCTCTGCCACTTATGAATAACCCCAGATAAATCATTAAACTTCCAATAAGCCTTGGTTCTCTCAACTCCAGAATAAGAAGACATGGTCTGTCTCCTTCTGGTAGGTGTGAAAGTTTAAAATTATATGTTTTAAGTAAAAACTTTTAAATATTATTGTCATGAGAATAGGCAATCAAATATTTTGATTTGATAAATACATTCTCTATATGTAGATATACATGTATATCTTGTGGTTTTAGTAGTAGTGAGTTGAAAGTATTCCTGCCTTTCTCTGGTTCTTAAATATCTCTCAGTTTTAAAATTAGGTGCCTTTAGAAGCATATTAATGACATGACCTTACTAAAATTTTCTTTTGCTCTCATGAAATATTAAAAACTCTTAAGTAGAAGACAGGATACTAGCACATTCTAGTGGATTATATTTTAGAATCTGTATGTTTCTTTAGATAGCACAGTTGTACTAGCCTCATGACTTGTATCAGAGTTAAAATTGTCTGGGGGGCATAAACAAATTGGGTGAAGGGGAGTGGGAAATACAGGCTTTCAGTTATGGAACGAATAAGTCATGGGAATAAAAGACATAGGATAAGGAATTAAAAAAATTAAAACTGTCCCTTGGTATATTGTGGGAAAAATAATACATATATAATATGTATATAGAATATATATGCATTTGCATTTGTATATAATTATACATATTTTATTGTATTATAATTTTATATAGAGAGAGAGATTGAGTTTTTTTCATACCTCTTAATTAATAGCTCACTAGACCTTTTTTGGATTTTTGTGCAGTGAACCCATGTCACAAGTTAATTTGCCTTATCATAGGGTCTTATAATTTTTGAATGAGTTTGTTAAATTTTAATTCCAGTATAATTAAGATACAATGTTATATTAGTTTCAGGTATACAGTGTAGTGATCCCACAGTTCTGTTACTCAGTGTTCATCATGATATGTGTACTCTTTAATCCCTATCACTTAATTTAGCCTACCTCCTACTTCCCCTTGGTAACCATCAGTTTGTTCTCTATAATTAAGAAGAATCTATATCTTAGTTTGTTTCTTTTTTCCTTTGTTCATTTCTTTTATTTCTTAAATTCCGCATATGAATGAAATCATATGGTATTTGTCTTTCTCTGACAGACTTATCTCAGCATTATATCCTCTAGATCCGTTCATGTTGTTGCAAAAGGCAAGATTTTATTTTTTTTATAACTGAATAATATTCCATCGTATATATGTACACCACATCTTCTTTATCCATTCATCTATTGATGGACACTTGGGCTACTTCTATAATTTGACTATAGTAAATAATGCGGCAGTAAACATAGGGATACATATATCTTTTGAATTCGTGTATTTGAGTATTGGGGTAAATACTCAATAGTGGGATTACTGGATCATATCATAATTCTATTTTAAATTTTGAAGGAACCTCCCTACTGTTTTCCACAGTGGCGACACCAATTTGCATTCCCACCAACAGTGCATGAGGGTTCCTTTTTCTCCACATACTCAACGACACTTGCTGTTTCTTTTTATTTCAGCCATTCTGACAGGTGTGAAGTGATATCTCATTGTAGCTTTGATTTGCATTTCCTTGATAATGAGTGATGTTGAGCACCTTTTTATGTCTGTTGGCCATCTGGATGTCTTTGGAGAAATATCTGTTCCTGCCTTCTGACCATTTTTTAATTGGATTGTTTGTTTTTAATGGGTTTAGTTTTATAAGTTTTTTTAAATACTTTGGTTACTAACCCTTGATGAGGTATGTCATTTGCACATATTTTCTCCCATTCTATAGGTTGCCTTTTAGTTTTGTTGATTATTTCCATTGCTGTGCAGAAGCTTTTTATTTTGATGTATGCCCAATAGTTTATTTTTTGCTTTTGTTTCCCTTGCCTCAGGGGACCTATCTAGAAAAAAGTTTCTCTGGCTAATGTCAGAGAAGTTACTGCTTATGCTGTCTTCTAGGGTTTTTATGGTTTCGGAGCTTACGTTTAGGTCTTTAATCCATTTTGAATTTATATTTGTTTATGGTGTAAGAAAGTGGTGCAGTTTCATTCTTTTGCATGTTGCTGTCCAGTTTTCCCAGCATCATTTGTTGAAGAGACTGTCTTTTTCCCATTGCATGGGATCTTAAAATTTTGCCATTAGTAGAAATTCTCTGGTTGTGATGTAAGAAGGCCCTGCCTTTGGCTTTGGAGGAAATAATGATAAAGTGAGTTCACCTTATTACTATATTATATTCATGAAATAAGTCTTATTCTATTAATATGTTAAAGGTTTATATTAATATGTATAAATCTTACCCCTTTGGGCAAAGCCTGTTAGCCCTTTGGGCAGAGCCTGTGGCTCTTTAGAGTCTCAGTTTATCTAAAAACATGAATTAAAAGATTGAAGAATATGCCCAATTATTTCACAGATCTTTGAACATAGTATTTTCTTTAAAATATGATTAATTACCTTATAGAGACTTGTTATATCATTGTTAATTTGTAAGAAAACATTTGGCCTGTCACTAAAGCTTTTTTATTTGATTTTATTTTTATGATTTTTGAGAGCGAGCGCACAAGCAGAGGTAAAGGGCAGAGAGAGAGAATTTTACACTGGCTCCATGCTCAGTGCAGAGTCTGATGTGGGGCTTGATTCTGTGACCTTGAGATCATGGCTTGAGCCAAAATCGAGTCGGCCACTCAACCAATGAAGCCACCTAGGCACCCCCTTAAAACTTTTTTTTTTTTTAATGTGTATTTATTTATTTTGAAGGAGGGAGGGAGAGTGCAAGCAGGAGAGGGGCAAAGAGAGGGAGAGAGAGAAACCTAAGCAGGCTCCACTGTTAGCACAGAGCCTGACATAGGACTCGATCTCATGAACTGTGAGATCATCATCTGGGCTGAAATCAAGAGTCAGACACTTAACTGACTGAGACACCTAGGCACCCCTAAAACTTTTTAACAAAGGAGTTTGAGTGCCTTTCAGTTACATGTTTGCCCAGATGTATGGCAGAAATATCAAGGTTCAAGCTACGATCTGTCTCAAGGAAACTTGGGTGTGGCCTTTTCTGAGTCCTGTGATAAGAAGCTGTTGGAGGGCTATAACAGGGTATTCATTTAATTCCTAAAGGAGATCTGGAGAAACAAAATTGCTAGAAGGCAGTCCTTGGTAGAAGAAGTGCAGATATGGGACATTATTCTTGGGACAAAGTCAGGGCCAAGGAAGCAAGCAATCAGGTGAGTCAGTAGCTAGTTCAGCCAGAAATAAGATATGATGTTCAGCTTCTATGTATATGACGGAGAATTGCTTTTGGCTTCTATTGATGGTTTTAAGAGGGCTTTGTGTGTGTGTGTGTGTGTGTGTGTGTATGTGTGACAGTAGTGGTGGGAGGTGGGGTTAGAGACCAGGTCTTCACATATGGACGGATTGCTCTTTTCTCTTTTAAGTGTTTCTTAGTCTCTTTTGGAACAAAATGCTGCTTTCTTGGAATGACCTGACTTTTTGTGATTTTCAGTATCTGAGGTTTAATACGAAGTTTCTGTCTTAGGCCCAACATGTGAGAAATTACTAAGTTATTAGTTTGCCTGAGATGGCCAGTGTAAATTAGTAGAAATGCAGGGTTACCATTTATTGGTATATATTTAGCAGTCTAGATGCCCAGTATTTAACTACATAATCACAAACTTAATTCTCTGTCTTCCTGAAGCAGAATGTCATTAATTCTTATTTGATCTTATAATAGCTTCAGATTGGTAACTCTTTCTCTAATCTAATCTCCCATCTCTAATAATTATTCTGCATTGTTTTATTTACTAAGACATAGGAAATGGATTTTTTTTTCTTCCGGGCATGGTCAAAGTGAATATTCAGTTTCCTGTTACTGTGGACCTTTCTCTCCAGTGCCATAGCTGTTGATAGGAAAGTTTGAAAATTTTTAGTGATCTCTTAATTTTTGTAGTTTCTGATAGAATTCTGACTAGGTTGATCTTTGCTTTATCTTAGTTGTACTTTCCAAAAGATGTGACATATTTTAGAAGTATTTGTTATTTACCTCAGACTGACAGCAAAAAATGATTTATGTCTCTCAAAATGATAGAATTACCTCAGCTCTACAGCTGTCAGCTTATCCAGGCTTAAATTCTCTGTCTCTCTCCTCCTCAGTCTCTCTCTCTCTCCCAATAGGATTTAAATAATAATAGGAAAGACTAGATAATTCTCTCCAGTTTGCAAATGGGAATTTTGTTCCAGTAACAACTGTACCATGCTTTTTTTCATGACTTTTTGCAAACCTTTCAATGTAATGCTTTATCTTAAAGTCAATCAATAACTGTGGCTCTCTTTATGTTATGATTCTCTTAAAATGTAGATGTGTTAGAAAACCTTGCAGGGGCTTGTAATGTTGCATAGTCCTGATATGGTAGGCATAGTGGATTTTTGGTTCCTGGATCCCTCCCTTTGGCACATTTCTGAATGTTCTTCAAACATAACTTTCACATTCCCGGAGCCTGGACTCATGCCTTTTCCTTCAAGTGTTTGTTTCCATCTGACTTTCAAATAGTGAGAAAAATTATTTTTGAATAGAGAAGTTGCAAGACCTTCACATTCTGAAATAATGTATCTCTTTTAGTGGCTGTGATTGAAGGGCCTTAGGGCAGTATCCTTCTCAGTGCATTATATTAGGGATAATCATCACACTACTGGTGATATTAATCTCAGTCAGTTGGTTAAGGTGGTGTCTGTCAGCTTTCACCATTGTAAAGTTAATACTTTTCCCTTTTGTACTTAATAAGTATCTTAGGAGAGATACTTGAAGACTTCAAAAATGTCATGTTTCTTTTTCACACTTTCACCCAGTAATTTCAGCATCATTGGTGAATCTTGCCTAAAACAGTTATTACTGTGGTTTTCTAAAAGATAGTTTCTGTTTCTATCATTTCTTTATTCATTGTAACTCTTTTTTAATGAAGAGAAGGGAAAATGGGTTTATAACCACCACTGACATAACAGGGCCTACTTCTCTTTGCTTGTGACTGGTCATACTTCTGTTTTTCTAATAAATATTTAGATATACATATGGATATTAATGTGAATATATATGTAGATATGTAGAGATAGATATGAATGTGAATATAGATACAAGCATTTTTCTATAGGTAGTGATATAAAGAAAATAGATATCCCAAAGTTAATTCATATTGATTTTTCTTGGGAGTCCCAAGCAGGCATTGTGCTGTCTGCACAGAGCCTGACCGACATGGGGCTCCATCTCACAAACCGTGAGATCATGACCTGAGCCGAAATCAAGAGTCGGGCGCTTAAATGACTGAGTCACCCAGGTGCCCCCCAGTTTTGAGTTTACATTTGACCTCCTTCCTCAAATCTCCTCTTCTGTAAAATGAAGTAATTTATCCCAGATTACTATCAAGAATCTTTCCTGTTTTCACAAGTCTTTGTCTTAATGATCTATAATGTATATTCCAAAGTTAAATGTACTCATGGCTTACAGATTGTGGTTCAACCTGCTTGTATTCTTTCTAGCTCTTTGTTGTCCTCATTCTTGTTCTTCCTGCATTGCGACCTTCAGTATATTAGAGTATCTGCAGTATATCTGCACTTCATTCTTTCTCATCTTTTTTTTTCTCACTTCCCCTGCCCATACTGAACTATGGGCCCATTTTACCAATATTTTTTCCCTGTTGTTGCCATCCTTCTTTTGTGTCTCTGTGTGAAATTCCCATCTTTAAATAAGTGCTTAAGCTCTTCTTCACCAGAAAGTCTCAGAGCTCCAGGGAAAAATGGCAGGGCCCAGCTGAACACTACATATAGATTCTTGATTTTCAGCACCGTTACTTGGTCAGTCCTTCCCTTTCTCCACTCTTCTGCAACTATGAAAAACCTACCCCACTCAATAATCTGCACACCCGTATTTAGTCCCTGCCTCACTGTTTTAGCAATTAGCTTGCCTCTGGCTTCATAGAAAAACTTGATTGTAAAATGTGTAGAATGTGCTTCCCAGCTGCATATGTAAATTACATCCACATCTATCCTGCCCTTCTCAACAGAGAAGTTGTTCCTCTTGTTTAAGGCTAAGCTTTCCACCCATGATCTTGATCTCATTTCCTTCCCATTCCTCTGAGATCTGGTTCCATTAATCATTTTGTTTTTTCTGTATGTGGAACTCTTTCTCATTCCAGTCCCACTAATACTGGTTTTGTGATGCTGGGAAAATTTCTTAACCTCTCTGTGTCTCAGTTACCTTTTCTGTAAAATTGCAATAATAATGGCACCTATTTCTTAGGGTTTTTGTAAAAATGAAATGAGGTGGTGTGTCTAAAGTGCTTAATATGGTACTTTATTATAATAATTGTTAATTAAATGTTAGATATTATATTTCTATTACTGTGTCACAGATGACCACAAACTTAGTGGCTTTACAAAATACAATTTTAGTTTTTGTAGCTCAGGAGTACAGGTGTAGGTTAGTTGAGTCCTCTACTCTTTGTCTAGGCAAGCTGAAATTAAGGTGTCGGTTGGTGCTGTGATCTCACCTGAGGCTCAGGGTCTCTTTCTATGCTCATTCAGGTCATTGGCAAATTTAGTCCTTACTCTTGTGGTACAAGATCCCTGTTTTCTCATTGGCTGTTGCCCGGGGATTGCTTTTAGAAACAGCACCCATTCTCAGGTTCTTGCCTTGTGATCTGCTCGTGGTGGTAGCTTACAACTGCTTCTTTGAGTCCACTGAAGAGCATCTCCTGAACGTTGGCCTTGTTTTAAAAGGCTCATCTGACTAGGTCAGGGCCATCCAGGATAATCTCTCTTGTGATTTACTCAGTGAACCAGTTAGTAACCAAATCATGAGAGTGATATCCTTTCATATTCGGTGGTCCCACCATGCAGACTCAAAGAGAAAGGATTACACAATTGTGTGCCTTAGGGACCATCTTAGAATTCTGCTTACCGCATATATTGTAAGTGTTACTACTGCTTATCCCTAATAGCCTGTACCATGCTCCAGCTAAGCATGGCCCAACAGAAATGTATTGTGAGCCACATGTGTGATTTTATATTTTCAAACAGGCACGTTACAATAAAGCAAAAAGAAACCTGTAAAATTAATTTTAATAAAATACTGTTATCCATTAAACTTGTATTCCATATTAAAATTATTATTGGGATTTTTTTCCATACTGAGTCTTTAAAATTAGATATGAATTTTAGTTTACATCACATCTCAGTTTGAACTAGCCACATTTCAAATGTTCAGCAGCCACATGATGAGGGGCTACCATATTGGACACCACACCTATAATTAATGTTAAAAACAAAACACACATGAAAAATCTCTTGAGTTTGAGTTACCTCAAGACAACATCAGAATTCCTTCTTCCTCTTAGATACAGATTTTCAAAAGAAATAACAGTATCTCTACTTGTTCATCCTTTCTCCCCTCAGTATGGCTTTGTGATTGCACCTGTCATTCTATTGAAACCTTTTTCACTTATGTCACCAATTGAATACAGATTGTCAAACTGAATGAACACTTTAACAGTCCTCGTCTTACAAAATTGCTCTGGTAGTTTTAATACCATTGATTATTCTGTCTGTCTTCAGACTCTCTGATTTTCTGCTCTCTTGGACCAGGCCCTCATTTGATCTTCTTGGATGCCCTTCACACCATTTCTTACAGGTTTCATTCCAGTACGCCTCTCTCTTCCTGGCCGCTTTGAATGTTGTTCTTACAGGTCATCCTGTGTTCTTTCAAATGCTTTCTGTTTCCATTATCATCCTCCCTCATAGTTAACAGTATCAGCCCTACACAACTAACTCAATTGAACATATTTCCCAGCCAGACTTTTTACACTTTATGTAAAATATTTGAAGTATATGTCCATTTGGATATCCCACTGGCCATGCAAAACTCAATATATCTAAGTAGATCATACATCTTTCTTCTGCATGCTTTATCTTAGGTGATAGCACCATCACTTACCAGTTCACACAGACTGTAATCCTGATAGATCCTTTCTCTTCCTAACTGTTCAAAACTACTTAATTACTAAATCTTGTTCATTTTCCCTCTGTCTTGGGTTTGATTCTCTTCTCCACCCTTAGTTCATACTCTCAACATCACCAGCCATATCATTGGTTTATCCATTTAACATGTTCTGTCTTGTTTCATTTCATTCCTGCCCTGTGACAGAGAAGCACAGATGCAGTCCTGCCCTTACTGAGCTAGTGGCTGGCTGGGTTGCTATAACCTATGCTAGGGGAGTCTCATGGCCAGAATGTCTATGGCTTAATACAATGCAAGTATTTTCTCACTTGAAGAGTAGTTCAGTGTGGTGTGGAGGGGTGCAGACTCCTTCCATCCTGTTATTCTGCCGTCTTCAGCACATGGCCTTCAAGGGTCCTGCAGAAGGGAGAAGTAGATCTAAAGCTTAGAGATAAGAATGTGGTGCATTACCTCTGACCACATTGCACAACTAACTGTGAGGCTGGGAAATGTAGTCTAGCTTGTGGGCACAGGAGAAATATGGAAATGGCTGAAGGAATGAATAACCAGTCCTTCCCACACTCTCGTTTCTCAGTTCCTCCAGTCCCTCGCTGTGATCAGTGTGATGGATCTGAAGTCAAAATCTGACACCCAGTTCTTACAGTGTTTCCTTAAACCCTCATAGAAGGTGCCCACATGATCTGAGCCGGTCTCCAGTATCATCTTTCACGACTTAACATCTAGCCATTGATGCACAGCAACACAGGGGATTTTCACACTTACTGAAGTTTTTCCACTTCACATTTCTGCTTATGTTGTCCCTGTATCCTGAAATGTCACCCTCACTTCTCTCTACAGATTCCATTTCAACCAAGCTAAATCCTGTGTCTCCCTCTAGGCTCAGCTTAAATATCATTTCTTCCAAAATGCTTTACTTTGCTGTCCTTCCTGGACTGGATTTGGTGCCCCTTTTTTGCGCTTCTGTATTTTTCTCTGAACACACTTACTTGCTGTTACATGCTTTTCACCAATCCTCTCCCTGGTGCCAGGCCACTGCCCCGACACTCCTCAGCCTGTAGCACAGACTCTGTCATGCTTTGCTGAGGGAGTGCTACCCGTGATTCCACTGCCTCCTGATCTCTCTTCTGGGACATACCTCCCTCACTCTGTCTTCACTACAGATCCACCTCCTGCTTCTCTAAGTGTGGGCCTTTGACATCAGATTCTATGAGTTTTGGTATTTATAAATTTGATTCGTTTGCTGAGATTTTTGGCCTTGTGGCTCATCTATTGAAGGAGGTATGCTTACAAATAAATAGGTAAGTAAGTAGGTGAATAACAAACTAAGAGTAACAGAGCGGTAGTTCCCTATTATATATTGTTCAGTGGGATCTTTCCCTTAGCAAAGTTCTATTCCCAGGGTAGCAGGGCTTCCAGCATTTCCTGAGCTTAACGCTTTTGCTGCTCTTAGCATTTTTGTCTGAAGTGAGGCAGCAATAGGATGAGTATGTTTAGTCCGTCCAGACATCAGTCTATAGATTGCAGTTCATGAGAAACACTGGCTGGAACTTTGCCAAGGAAAAGAGCCCAGCTGCTGAGAGGACAGAGACATATTTATGCTCCGTGACTGATAATAGCAGTCTGGACTCAGCCAAGAAAAAAATAACAAATGACATTTTTAGTTTGTCGATCATGAACATACCCAGAAGTCTTGCCGGACAAGCAGCCTGAGGAGTTAGAGACTGGGAGTGAGAAGGAAGCAGATAACACAGCAGTTGTTTATCCATTTATTGCCACGTGGATTCATCTAGTCTTCACTGCTTAATAAGAGAGATAGGTGTGAAAAGCAGAATTTCAAAGCCTTGTAAAAAAGGCGCCTTAGGGGAGCTTATGGGAGTGTCAAAGAGCCTCCAACCAGGGGATTTAGGGCCAACCTGACGGAAACTGTATCTGAATGGCGTCTAGAAGGATGAAATGGTAAAGCTAAGGTAAAAGGAGGATGAAGATATATCATGGGGTGGGAGGCATGTGTGTAAGAGGAAAGTTTTGTACTGTCGATGCACAAAGGCTGGAGTAAGTAAAAAAGGCAATGAAGAAGGAAGTCCAGGTGGCAGGGGAGTCGGAGTGGGGGTGCCTATGCTACAGGGATCTTGTAAGCAACCATCATCCCATGTTTTTGAATAATCATTCTGGCACAGTGGTTATAGTCCATGCCTCAAGGCAAAGATGAGATGAAAAGAGCCCGAAAAAGCCATGGGAGAGAAAAGAGAGAATGGACTTAAGAAAATGTAGATTATTATATGACTAAGAGTTTTTCGTTCCTATGAAGGAAGGGTGCACATAAAAAGAAAGCATTGTTTTGTTTTATTATTTGTTTTTGTTTTGTTTGTAATCAGGGCACCTGTGTACTGTCTCTAGCTCAAATAAGGTTTGAGTGTGAAGGAGGAGTGTTGTTTCACACCCCAGTGTCAGATACTGATGGCACATGCACGCGTTGTGGATAGCTCTCCTCTGGTCCCAGCAGCCAAGTACATACATATAAAAGTCGCCTTTTTGGAGGAATTTGATTAGGGATATAGATGAGGGGATCTTCAGTATATAGGGAAAGACAACACACACACACACCATCGACATTTGAGATATAGGTAGGCAAGTGATCTAGCTGAGGAGAATGGAAAGGGTGGGGTGAAAACCAAGATAGAATGTTTTCATAAAAATCAAAGGGGGAAAATATTTCAGAAAACTGAAGTGTCTGAATTGGCAGACAAGTTTATAAGAAAAAGATGGAAACGTATTCCAAATTGTGTGCAGCTATCTTCAAGCTCTACTTCCATTGTTCACTGCTGTGAGACTCATGAAAGTGAAAAGTTGGAAATTAAATATCTTTTCTTAGAGAAATGGGTAAAGAAATCATGGTACATTCACGCAATGGTACAGTGTATAGCCATTAAAAATGATGTCAAAAATAATAATATAAAAATATAGTTAGATATGCTTTAAATAAAAAGCAAGTAACAAAAGTGTGTATATTTTGTTTTAATTTTATCTTATATATATGCATATATAGATATACAGTATTTATATGTATGCCTGTATATGTATACAGAATTATTTGAAAGAATTCATAACCAGCTATTGTCATTAGTTGTCTGTGAATGGAGGCTTGTTTTCCTTTTTCCCCTTATTATGTCTTCTATTTTTTTTCTGTGATTAACAGGTACTGGCTTAATAAAATGAAATAAAACAGGGTATCTTTGTGTAGTATAAAAAGGTTTCATTTGATTATATGATCAAGATGTATATAGAGAAGTTTCAAGAAAATAGTGGAAGCAAAGGCTAGTATATAGGAGATGTAGTAAGGAAGAGAGGCAAAGAGTATAGACACTTTGAAAAGTTTTGATGAGAACAGAAAAGGTGTAAAAGAGAACATTACAGTGGAGGAAGGTCAAGGATGTTAGGATTTTGAGTCATTTTGGTTTGGTTTCCTTTAGAGTCATATACATGTGCACATGTGTGTATGAGAGAGAGAGAGAGATAGAAAGATAGAGACAAAGAAGACTGGGAGGAGAGGAGATAACAGAGAATATGTGTGTGTAAGTACATACGTAATGGGTTTTAGGGTGATCAGAGGAAACCAAAAGAAAGAACTTTCAGATGCAGGACAGAGAAGGAAGATAGTAGATGGAGCAAATACTAGAGAGGGTAGATGGGGATAGAGTCAAGAAACAGGTTGTGGTAATTGGTCTTTTTAGGAGGGAGAATGTATCATCCTCTGAGATTAGAGAGAACAACGTAAATGGCTTGGGGAGGATGGGTCAGAACATCTAGGGAGATTAAATCTCATAGTTTCCAATTTTTCGAGATCTTAAAAGTTGAAGTCCTTTATAGTGAGAAAGTCCTTTACAGTGAGGAGGTGGGTAGGGGCCTGATGAAAACCCTTAAGGTTTGAAAATGTCCTTTGAAGACTCATGGAGCCATTAATCAAGGATAAAAGTTGGCATGTCCTTCTAGAGCAAGACTCATCAAACTCTGACCAAGGATCCAAATCTAGCCTGTGGTCTGTTTTTTTGGTGGCCCATGAGCTAAGCATGTTTCTTACACTTTTAAAGATTGTTTAAAAGAAGAATAAATATATAGATATTATACAGATCGTACATAACTTGAAAATCCTGAAATACTTACTGTTTAGCTCCTTACAGAAAAGTTTTCCAACTTTGTTCTTTAGTAACCAAATTGAAGATAGAATCCCTCAGTTTGTAGCAGGAATTCCCTTTGCTCTAAAAGCAGTGAACAGCCTATCTAAAGAGTGTTTTAATTGACAGATGGTCAGGGGTAGGTCTGGGGTATCAGTAATATTCTGCTTGTTGATATGCTTGATACTTAACACAGGTATTTGCTTTAACACTGCATTATACTCAGTGATGTGCTGGGACACTGACTCTAAAAGTAATCCCTATTTGTAGCATTTGCCAGTCTCCATGGTGTAAATACTCCCACCATGGCTAATTTCAGGCTATCATGGTGACATTACTGAATGATGAGTTAGGAAAAACTGTGCAGACAGAATTAGTTCTCGTAAGCCATTTTGGGCCAGTTTGGGATTTTTTCCATAGGGGAACAAATTTTGGAGAAATACCTGATTCCATTTCATATCATGTGAATTTTTTGACCTACTGTTAGGAAATGAATTACACTGAGCTGTAAAGACTTTTGAAAACTTATTACCTGCATTTCTTGTAACTGCAACTGAATTTGAACTCTAGGGCTAAGCAGATACCTGGGAAGATGCACATCTTGGTGAAGCAAATAGCTGTTGTTTCCTTGAGAGAGCAGAACTCAAATTTGGGAATGTGAGAACTGTGTTTTAACATACATTTCTGAAACCATTGAGACCTCTTTCGAGATTGGAATAAATGGAAATACCATAAGTTGAAGGATACAAGTGGACTCCATTCAGATAGGTTTACACTAGAGCAGAATCAGGAAACCACCTCTGACATGCCTGTGGGAGCCCTTGCCTGTCTCTTTCTCTAGAAGAGACGCTTAGTTCTGAAGGAACTCATTCTCCCCAGTTTCTTACAGGCAGCCCACTTCTATAAGTTGGACACCATTGCTTCCCTAAGCCAGGCCTCTTTGGCTACTCTGATAGGACAACGCTTCCTTTAAGGTTTCAGTTTGACTTCTAAAAAGACTGTGTGTGCCAGCCAGTACCCACAGTCAAATCCTGGGCCTTCTTTCCTTACAACAGATTGTAGCAAGCCACCATATTTCTTGTATATTTTCTGTGCCCCACTGCTTCTCAGTTTCTGTAAATTTAAAAAAATAACTTAAAGTATAATGGATTTTAAGAGTTAATGAAATGGCTAAGCTGTACTTGATTGTCATTATAACATAAAGACAACATCTCTACGCCTGTCTTTGCATGTTTGCTCTGCATTTATCAATCTATAAGCAGTACGGTTACTTGTTTTGTTTTTGTTGCACATCTGCATTGTCTGGGCAGTTCATGCTGTTATAGTTGATTTCCTAATTTGTTTTTGTTAGTAGAGAAGGATGTACCACAAAATGGTTAGTCTCCTCTCAGGGAATAGATGTGAATGCTCTGCTAGGAATGAGGAGGAAAATCCTGCCTCTTCAGTAGAAGTTGTTCTCATTAGGACTTCATGCTTCTGAAAAGGAACATTTCTTTAACATTCTTCCAATTGCTTTTAATCAGTTTAAGCTTTGATTAAAAATAAAATAACAAAAAGGGAAAAATACCCAAAGGCAATTCGATATGAGTAATAGAGAGTGGAAAGAATTACATATATAATAGAGATTTGTCTAGATAATTTCTTAGGCAAAGTCATCAAAATATGTAAATGTTAGGAAAATATAATAATAGATATTTGAACAAAATATGTGAGACCACACACTTGGAACAGTTAGAGGCATAATTCCTTTCCCAAATGAAGTTTCCTATTTAGCTAGTTTGAGTTTTATTCTGGGACCTGTTACCACTAACTTAAAAAAAAAGAATTTCATAGAGTATTGCTATGAAGACTGTGTCTCAAATATACCTGTGATTCTGGTTTTATCTACATGGGGAAGAGTTGTGCCAATTCCTGAGATGAAGTAGGGCATCTTTTTCTACTTTGTGTATAATTGATTTATTAGGTCCACAGAGAGAGAGAGATAATATATAACGACCAACAAAGTACCCAGTGCAGATATTCCATACCTGACTGGGTGAGGAGATTTGTACTCAGACATTTTCTTACTACTGTTTTCAGGTTCTCTTCCAACCCAGCTCATTCTTTCTTGGGCTGTATAGTCTGCTGAACTTTGGCTTCAACCTGTTTTTATTTTCTCTGCGTTTCCTTTGACTTCAAACCTGAGAACTTTCCTTGTCTCTTGGCCTATTCCACACTGAGGTTTGACACCAGCCTCCCTTTACCTTATGCCCCAAACCTAAGGGCTAGATACTCCCGCTCCAGTGCCTGGCCACAGTACCCATGTTCAGCCATCGGTACACCATTGTTCAAAAAAAGAAGAAGTGAGGTGATGGGAGGATGATGTCTTTAACCTGACATATTGAGATTGAAATGCCCACAGGGATTCAGCAAGTAGCTCAGGAAGAA
>CM053569.1:60283432-60336912 GCA_028646485.1 Cryptoprocta ferox | reverse complement strand
TGTGGATGATTTGAAGAACTTGTGAGGAGGAATCATTTATCCATTGACTCAAGAAGCTGTCCATCCATCTGAGGGAATAGAGGGCAAATTCCTTATGCTCTGTAGTCTGTGTTTTCATCTGTAAAATAAAGAAATTAAAATAAATTATCTCCAACTACTATTTTGCCTTGCTATTGAATCACTCTAGGAGTCTAAATCAATTCTTAAGAAGGAACAAAATTGTAACAGGCTAAGCTGTATTTGATTGTCATTATAACAAGGACAACATCTCTACACCTGTCTTTGCACGTTTGCTCTGCATTTAACGATCTACAAGCAGTATGGTATTTGTTTTGTCTTCATTGCACATTTGCATTGTCCGGGCAGTTCATGCTGTTTTATTTGACTTAAATTCCTAATTTGTTTTCATTAGTAGACAAGGATGTACCACAATATTCTGAAGCACTAATAAAAAGAAAAAATAGAACGGGAAATGTATTAGTTTTACAAGTAGAACTTTTATTTTTGTTTCTAACATTGAATTATTAAAAAACTGTTTCTAAAACTTTTTTATAAATCTCTTTTGAATCCCAGGTATTGCAATTTCAGCTGAACTCGATAAGGTAAGTTGAAAATAAAATGTAGAATTTACATGTTAATCCACTGTCTAAATGAAAGACTTTCTGAAACATAAATGGTTCAAATATAATTTATTTGGTACTAGCTTTTTTTAAACTTTCAGTGACATGCTTTGATTCTTTTATGAAAATTATTGCATGACATATATATATATATATATCACCTATTCTTTGAAGTCCAAAGTTTTAGAATTTTTTTAGAGAAAACTGAATCACTGTAATCACTAAATCACTATACTTAAAAAAGAAAACTAATAATATTATATTATGTAAATATTTTTTCTATATATGATGAAGATGATGATTTAGAAAACACTTGTACTTTCTATAGCTACCATTTGTACCTTCATCTAAGTTTTTGTTTTGTTTTGTTTTAAAATTCCAAGATGCTAAAGAATATGGTATCCCAACTGGGGTGATAGCTGTAAAGCTGAGAGAAGTGATATAATTAGGAATATATTTTAACAGTAGTGTCAGTGAAACTTGTAAATGTATCAGATGTGAGGAGTTATAGAAGAAATCAATCAATGATGAATCCTAGGTTTGGAAGATGAGCAACTAGATCAACTGTAATGCTATTTGCCGAAATTGGAAAGACTGGGGAAGTGGCAAATTAAGCAGATTGCAGTAGCATTAGGAGTTCTCTTTGTTTATTTTGAGTTGTCCATTAGACATATTTATATGAGCTGTTACCCATTATACATTTAGAAGTCATAGGAATAAAAGTTCTCATTATTTTGGACTCAGGACCCCTTTGCACCCTTATAAATGGCAGAGAAGGACCCCAAGAAGCTTTGGTTTGTGTAGCTGCTACCTATCAATACTTACCATGTAAGAAATTAAAACTACTAAAAAATGTACATGTTTTTCGTTTTAAAAATAGCAGTGATAAAACCATTACATTAACAATATTTTTTATGGAAAATACTTTTATCTTCTAAAACAAGATATTTGTAAGAACATTATATTTTTTACTTTTTTGAAAATCTCTTTAATGTTTGGCTTAATTGGAAACTTGTGAATTTTCATATCTGTTTCTGCACTTCATGGTTATATTATTTCGTCTGAAAAAAATCTAACTACAGATACATAGTTGGAAAAGGGGAAAGCACCTAGAAATAGCCATTAATATTTGTGAATGTTGGTTCAGATATCTCTCTAAACAGAATACATATTACAGTTGATTTGATGGTTATAGATAGAAAATGATAGAAAGTATTATATAAAAAATGGGATTCTATAAATCATTACATTTTAAAATAATTATAATGTAATAATTATAATTTTTTTATAAAAGCAATGAAGTTAGTATTCTTCTATTCCAAATAGGATTACACCTTTTGAATTTTGTACCATAAAAATACATATAATTCTGTTTGATTAAATAATAAAATTTATTAATATACTTTTAAGTATTAAGTAAGTTAATAGACCAATATAATGTTTAAAAATTAATTTATATTGAGGCACCTGGGTGACTCAGTTGGTTAAGTGTCCGACTCTTGATTTTGACTCAGGTCATGATTTCATGGTTTGTGAGATCAAGCCCTACATTTGGCTCTGTGCTGAGAGTGGGAGGCCTGTTTGGTATTCTCTCCTCTCTGACCCTTCACTGCTCATGCCCTCTTCTCTCTTCCTCTCAAAATAAATAAATAAACTTTAAAAATTAATTTATATCTATATGAACTCTGTGCAAAACTAGATCTTGACTAACAATATCAAGTAGAAAAAGTGGCAGATGTGATCTCCTCGCTTTGTCCTGCTTTTCTAGTCTTCATCCTCTGTGTGTCCATCATTGTCTTTGGCCCATGCTGGTCTCCCTCTTACACCATGACCTTCCTTACAACTTGCAGAAATTACATAATCCCTGCTCCTGCATTTGTATTCTATATTCATTCACTTTAAGTACAAAGACATCATCATCTCTATTTCTAGGTTCATTTGTTCCTTGCAATATATTCTGCAAAGCCCTGGCTGCCTGAGTCATAAATTAGCTTTGTGTGGTTTTGCTTGGCCCTTGTCCTTCCTTTCTTCTCGGTTCTGACTAGCAGTGGGACTGGTGTCTACACCTTTTTTGGTGAGCTAAAGAATGTACTAATTGTTCTTTGAACTGAAAATAGATTTCACCCTCACCCTCAGTGGATGCCATGACACTTGGTTAGTATCATCCAAAGGATACATCTTCACCCCTAAACCCTCTCTTTTCCAAGTACTACCTGAGAGGAGTTTCTATTTAACTAAATTGTATAGACTGTCAGTTTTTATTTACTTACCTGATACTCCTATTTTTGAAGACTTCATGGAAATTGCTGAAATTTATTGCACATTTATTAGTTTTAATTTTTATTGGGAAGATGTCAACAATTGTCATAAATAAGCTTTTATTTGAAAAATATTTATGTCAGTGCAAAGAAATTGTTCCCACTCTCATACCCAGTTTTTTGTTGGTGGTGGGGTTTTTTTTTTGTTTTTTTTTTTTTTTTTTTTAAGAGTACCAGATAGTAAAAGGCAAACACAGGCTGCCAGATCCTTTCCCTTCCTGGGAAGCAGCCTTGGTTGAGAGGAGAGTTGGCCCTATGGCGCTCTCTGCTGACCATGAAGCTCACAGTCCTGTATTTTTCTCAGTAAGAAAATGTGCGTCTCAGGCAGGTATTAAAAAAACCCAAACAGAATTATTTACCATTTGTGTTGATCTGACACCTATGTCTTTAATGTAATAATAAAAATCAATTCAGCTTTTTCCTTTTAACCTTCCATTAATAACTTTGGGGGCTCGCTGAAGATCTATTTTTCCTAGCCTTTATAAAGTACCATTCATTTACTATCATATTCCAATTATATTCAATCATAATTACATGGAAATGATTTTTTTTTGCAATTTCTAAAGCTAGTTTTGAATGATTAATTTTTCTTGAAATGGAATCAATAAAATAAAACAGGCTAATGTTATTTTTAAGGCTTTTAGTCTTAGTTGTGGGGATTCTAACAATTTCTTATTCATCAGTTTTTTTAGCCACTGTATTGGTTTCCTATTGCTGCTGTAACAAATTAAAATAATGCACATTTATTATCTAATGAGTCTATATTTTAGAAGTCCAACATGAGTCTCCCTAGGCTAAAACCAAGGTGCCGTAGAGTTGCATTCCTTCCTGAGGTTCTGAAGGATATCTTTTTTCTTACATTTTTCAGCCTCTATAAGCTGTTCTATTTCTTGTTGCATAGCCCTTTTCTGCTCTTCAAAACCAGCAACATCTATCTCATCTATCTTTGTAGCCAGAAAAAGCTTCCTGCTTCTTTGGGATCATGTGATTATGTTGGGGCCACCTAGCTAATCTGGATAATTGAATCTTAACATTTTTAACTTTAATCATGCTAAGTCCCTCTTGCCATTTAATGAAATATATTCAAAGGTTTGGGGGTTAGGATATGGACATTCTGAGGAAGCTATCATTTTGCCTCACAGCCACTATTCAAGTTCGGATGATATTGCCTTTCAAATCTGTATCTAATTCTTCAGTCTGCTACTGTTCCAGTTCATCCTTCAAAATGCCATATACTAGACATGGCTGGTGCCTACTCAGTTACCGTTCCCTGGGGCAGTGTGACCAATCCTTCAAGTACTGTGAGGGTTGGGTGCTTATTGGCTCACTCTTCCTGAGGATTGCTTCAATCCATTAGGAGCCATCTTGCCCAGAGATGCCTCGGTTCTCAGCCAGTGACTGACTGAAGTAAGACCCTGACTTGTCATTTACATTCTAGAGCTCCTTATGAGATCAGGTTGTGAGTGGACTTTACCCAAATCCATGTATTTGCCTAGCTCCTTCCCTGTCTTCTGCTTCCTTCACTCTCTTACAGGTTTGCTTGAGAGAACATATGAATATATCACTTTTTAAGCCATTGGTTCTAGGGAAACTTACTTAGGGAATCCTGCTAAAAATTCTCCATGACTTCCTGCTATTTACCAAATTAAGTCTATATTTCTAATACCAGAATTAACAGTCTCCACTTTGTCACTCAAATCTACGTTTTATGCTTTGTTTCCCTCTTTTTCTCCATTGAGAGTCTGTGTTGTGCTCAACACGGAATACTTTAAGGGAGCTGGACTATAGTACTTCCAAGTCATATTCTTGTTTATTTCCACATTTTTGCTCATCGTCATTCCCTCCCCTCTCTCCAACTTTTCCATTTTCCAAACTCCAGCCTTCCCTGATCACTCTTGCAGAAAGTGATCTCACCTCCTCTTAGTTCTTAGAGGATATAGCAACCACATCACAAATGATACTTCTTGTCTCATATTATGGAAATTTTTGTTCACTGCTTGATGAAATAGCCTGATATTTTGGAAAAATCCACAGAGTAAACCTTGTATTGAACCTTTTCTCCTGCCATTTACTAATTATGTGAACTTCAGTAAGTTATTTATAGACGCTGAGCTTTAGTTTCCTTCCCTGTGAAATGTGATGGTTTTAGTAACTATTGAAAATAACATCAATTACTCTCCCACTCAAAAATAATTTTAGGTAGATTGTTAAAGTATCTAAAATTAAAACATTTAAAAGGAATATTTGGAGAAATCATTTCAAAGGGAACAGAGTATAGGAAAAATATGAATCCCCTGCACAGAATGCAGCCTTGAGGCTCAATATGCTCACTATAGTTGAGCCACAATTGAGCTTTTTGTCACTTGGTATCCTCACCACCATAGGATGATCATAGCAAAACTGTTGTTCAAGGAAAACTAACCAGTCCTACTACTGAATCTCGAGAAAAATATCCCCCATTTATTGTCTTGAAGTACATTCATATAATGTATCAATAATATTCTCAAAACATTTTTATGCTTATATGCACCAAAGGATATAATCAACAGAGTGCAAAAATAACTTCCAGATTATGAGAAATATTTGCAAATCATATGTATATAATAAAGAGGTTAATATCCTGCAACTCAACAACAAAACAAATAATCTGATTTTAAAATGGGCAAAGAACCTGAATAGACATTTCTCCAGAGATGATATACAAATGACCAGCAAGATATGAAAAGATCCCCATATCACTAATCATTAGAGAGATGTAAATCAAAGCCATGAGATACCATCTCAAACCCTCAGGACGGCTGCTATCAGAAAAACCCCAGAAAATAATAAGTGTTGGTGAGGATGTATAGAAATTGGAACTTTTGCATACTGTTGGTGGGAATGTAAAAGGGTGCAGTTACTATGGAAAACAGCATGGTGATTCTTAAAACATTAAAGATAAAATTACCAGATGATCCATCAATCCTTCTTTTAGGTATATGTCCAAAAGAATTGAAAGCAGGATCTCAAAGAGATATTTAGACACCCATATTCATCATATCATTATTCACAATAGCTAAAAGATGGAAGGAACCATGTGCCCTTTGATGGATGAATAGGTGAACAAAACACACACACACGTGCACACACACACACACACAGTGGAATATTATTCAGACTTAAAAAGAAAGGAAGTCTTGTCACATGCCACAACATAGATGAACCTTGAAGAGACAATGGTAAGTGAAAAAAAGTCACAGAAAGACCTAATACTGTGTGATTCCACTTATATGAGGTATCTAAAATAGCCAAATTCATAGAGGCAGAAAGTACAATGATAGTTGCCAGGGGCTGGGGGGAGTGGAACTTGGGATTTGTTCACTGGGTATAAGGTTTCAATTTCACAAGATGAAAGAGGTCTACTCAACATTGGTTTGCACAGCATCATGAATATACTTTACTGAATTGTATACTTTAAAATGGTGTAAGAGGGTAAATTTTATGTTACATTTGTTTTACCACAATTTAAAAAATATATTCTTACAGTAAATAAGATCACTAGTTTCATAGGAGTTCTTTGAATAATGTCTGCTGACCTAGGCAAATGTCATAATGCAAAAGCAAAGTTTAGTTGGAACAATTCCACAGGAAGTGCCACTAGTGAGGTATAGGACAGGGCTTTCTGGTGTTCTGGCTTAAGTAAAAGATACATTTTATTTAAGGTTATAGAGAGTTTGCATATCTCTTAGACAACTCATCGATATATTCTCTGTAACTTTTATTACCTACTGAATGGTAGCTTGAGTTTCTAGTCCTTGAATCTTTAAATAGATTTATTAATAAGAGATATAATAATAATGGACCATTAGTGCATACTGTATTCTAGACCTTGGGCTAAGCATTTCTTCTAGATTACACCATTTTACCTAATGAAAAGTCTCTAACATTTTTTGAGAACTTACTGCATACCAAGCAGTGTTCTAGATTATTTACCTGTAGTAACATATTTAATATTTACTAATGCCCTATGAAATAGGGACTATTATTCCTATTTGACAGATGACAAAATTGGAATGCAGGGAGGTTAATAAACTTACCAAAGGTTATATTAATTGAAAATAGAAGTGGGACACAAACTCAGATACATTAATCTCAGAGCCCATGGTCTTAACAATGACATCATAATTACGATATAGTTACTATTATTTACCACTCTAATAAATGAAAACATAGGAGCTCTTAGAGTTTCAGAAGTTCCCCCTTGGTCCCACAGTAAATGGAAGAACTGGAACTCAAACCCAGCCTATTTATACTCCAGAGTCTATTGTCTTTGTCTCTCCAGTAGGTCATGTCAGTACAGTTCCTATTGCAGGTGCTTGGTACAGAATAATCACTCAATTAATAATTGCGATCTTTATTAGAAACTCTTTGTTCACAGTACCTGCCAGCCCTGCACTAAGCCTTTGGGAAATAATTGTGTAATAGCCAGAACGAATCTCTAAGCCAGGTTCATTTTTTTGTAGCCTTTTACCATATTTCCTACTATCAAGACCTTTTCTTTGAGTTCTTTTATTATATTAAGAGCTCTAGTTCTAATATGATAGAAATATAGAAAGAGAGGTAGTGTAGTGTTCATGCTCACAAATAATGTTTCAACATGGAAGTTAAAATATATATGAGACCATGCAAAAGACTAACTTGGCAGGTAATAATAGATTGTATTTTATCAAGCATATAATGTGCTAGGTACTCTGTCAGGTATTTAAGTCCACTTTCTTAGAAATCTTCACGAGAGCCCTGTGAGAAAGCTCTTCTGTTCATTTTACACATAGGACAATTGAAGCCCACAGAGTTTGTAACTTGTACAAATTTACAGATATAGATAATACACTGTAGAACTCAGATCTGAGTACAAATTTAATTTTAAAACCCATTTTCTTAAATGCTATGTTATGTTGCTTCACTAAGAGGCTAGGAAGCTCAAAGAGAGACTTTTTTTTATTATTTCAGACTAGCTATATGACTACGAGTAACATTGAAATATGATACAGACATAGTATGCCATGGGCCTTCTAGCCACTTGATGATTGCCCCCACTAAGTATACCAGTGGAAGGACTGGAAACTTAACTCCTTTAAAGATAAGATGTTTTTTTCACTAGATAGATTTTTGCTACTGACTTCTCATTTCTATTCATTTCTCCCCAAACAGATCTGGATTGCATTCTTTGTGTATGTGTGTATGCATGTCTGTGTGATTATTTGGAGAATGGTTTTGGGATTTAGGGCATACTTATATTGTTGTGATCCTTTTGTGTTGCTTCTGTGTTCCAGAATTTCTTGGCCATCCATATCTGACCTACATGTGTATCATATATTTTTGGCAGTAGAGGGTTGTGTTGGTTATATTTTTATTTATAAGAAGCAATAGTCCTAATATTAAAGGAGACTGCCAGTATGATTATTGTTCATGTTTTATCGTAAAAACCTCTCTCTCAAAAATGAAATGTGGAAGATGACAATCAAAGAAAAATATTTGCAGTTTACATTACAGGCAAAGCTTAATAACCCTAATTATAGGACACTGCTAAAAATAGAGAACAAAAGGCCCAAATTCCAATAAAAATGAGCCATATGAATAGATTGTTCACAGAAAATAAATGAAACTGCCTCTTAATGATATGAAAAGATGCTGGCCTTCATTTAAAATAAGAGAAATGCAGATTAAGCACCACTACGTACCTATCAAATTTACAGAAATCCCCAAGTTTATAAAAATATTCTGTTGGCAAGGCTGTGAGGAAATAAGTGGGACTGTACTGGGGGAATGTGCAAACACTATGAAGGGAAATTTTTCAATATTTAAAAAACTTTATGTGCAATATTTTTTGATCAAATGATCCTAGTTCTATGAATCTATTCCAAAGACACACTGGCAAAAATATGAAAAGACTTATGCATTGTGATTATACCTTGTTGTGGTATTTTAATAGCAAAAATTTAAAGCAATTAAATGTCCATTAAAAGAAAAATACTACATACATTATAGTATATCCACACAATAGAATATTATGTAGCTGTAAAAATGAAAGAATGTCTCCATAGAGACTTCAGAGTAATTCCCAGGATATATTGTTAAATGCAAAAGGCAAGGAGAGCAAATATGTTTATAGTGTGCTACCATTTATCTTCGTAAGTGTAATGAAAGTATAGATACATATATGATTATACTAAAGCCAGAACAACAAGAGCAAAATCTGTCATACTGTGAAACACACACACACATACACACTCACACACAAACACACAATTGTTAAAAGTTACCCTTGGGAGAGGGGAAGATATAGAAAGTTAGGAGTAAGGAAAGGTATAGAGAGGAGAGGATAGGGATAGTGGGCTCATTTGTTAGAACTTTGAATATATGCATTTGGAACCACTTAAATCGAATTATATAATTTCAAAACAGTAAAATCTTAAAACAGTAATTTTTAATAATCATAAGTAAAATGAAACAAATTAACACAACAGTATCTCATGTTGATGTCATAAACACACTGAGGTGAATTTATTCCAAGTCATTATTAGCACAGTGATTTGATTGTTCTTTAGCAGGATATACTCTAAGGACAGAGGGAACAGCAATACACTTTAAACTGTTTTTGGTAATCGTGTCATTGGTGGATACTGTTGGCATTATTATAAAGATATTATTGTCTCTGCTTTGTGTGATATAGCAAAGAAGTAGTTATGTTGAAATCCTTGAGAACCAGAATTTTTGGCATAAGGGAAAGGAAATACAGATGCAGGACTAACACATTTAAGTAAAAATCTTATAATCCTGTTTTGAAGAGGAAGTATCATTAAGAACACATATTTTTTTATTTTAAAAAATAAAATATACTCTCTGCTGACACTAAGTACAACTAGAGCGCAGATATTTTCTCCTAATTATCATTCTCTGTTAAAAGGAACCAAGGCTCCTTAGAGACATGGATGAATCTAGGGCTGCAGCAGAGAAAATACTTATTGAGTCTGGAATATCTTTAGTGTCAGGAAGTAAGATGCAAAGAATGATGGAACATTTCAAAAGGACACAGGAACCTACTTATGGGAGCTCCTACTAGGAACGTTAAAGCCTATAAATAATGATAGTAATATGTTATAGTTCATTGTATGAAATAATAATCCATAGTCCATACCTACTTACATGCATACATACACAAATGGAGGTGAAGGAGAAGCTCTTCATCACAGTAGGTATATACTAACAAATAAATTTAGAAGTAATGGTAAAATTATAAAGTCATAAATTGGCAACCATCATAGTAATTGATGGAGGGAAGGGCCTGCAAAGTATGTTAAAATTAGTATGTGAAATTTTGATGAATTACAGGTTATCTACATAGTTTCAGAGTTATTCCTCAGAATATACTTAATAATTAACAAGGGAGAAGTAGCAAGTTTACAATGGGGAATCATGAAAGATATCACTCTAACCAAGTGGCCATGGTTAACATCACTAGCAGTGAGACAAATTAGCATCATGTGCCTTTTGAAAAGAAAGGAATACATCACTTCTGTGTTATTCTTGCCTAAAAGGCATGACTTGACTATAATCATAGGAAACATCGGAAAAACATAAATTGAGGGACCTCCTAAAAAAATAAGTGGCTCATATTTTTAAGAAACATGAAGGTCCTAAATGTCAAAAACTGAAAATTGTTCTACATTAAATGAGATTAGGCAACAACAACAAGAACATGACAATTGAATGCCATATATGATTCTCTATTGCCATAAGCAACTTGATTCAAATAATTCAGGAAATTTAAACAAAGTTGGTTATTGGTATTATATTAATGTTAATTACTCGCTTTGATAATTATATTGAGTCTGCATAAGAAAATGTTCTTCTTTATAGAAAATACACCCTAAAGTGTTGAGGGATAAAGAGTATCATATTTGCCACTTACCTTCAAGTGGTTCTGGGGCAATTTTATATATAAATATGAAAAAGAGAGAAAGAAAATGATAAAGCAAAATATCAACCAACAATGTTGACATCATTACATTAACAACATTGGGCAATCTGGATGAAAAGTACACAGAAATTCTTTTTTTTCCCCTCAACTTTTATAAGCCTGAATTGTGTCAAAATAAAATATTTAAAATATACATATTTCTTAGATCTGTCCTCTAATACTGGCTGAAAAATAATAAGTACCACAATCCAGAATCTAGTCTTAAAATATATCTCCCACTAAAATGAATCAGAATCCCTTGGAATAATGGCTGATTCTGAGTTGGAAGCAAAATGAGTCTAAAATATCTTGCCATGCCAGAAAGCAAGAACATGGGAATGACCACTTGGCTGTGTCACAATTGATCAGGAACCAACTTTAAATAGTCTCCCACTGGAAAGAGTTGAGAACATTTGAAGAATAAGAATAATAACTGCAGTGCAGTGATTTATATCTAACATTGAAAAATTTTTATGTTCATCCAAAAATTATTCATCTTGAGTATGTTAGGAGGTCAAAGTTATTATTTTCAAAAACCTGTAAAAGGGAAAGAATCAGACATTTAATCTGCCTTTTCTGTATAAATTGTACTTCAGGATAACCAAATATTTGAGGAAGTTTCTCTTTACAGAAGTTTTCTAGCAAATAAAAGAATTCCAGCAAATAAATTATAAAATTAGACAATCACCATTTGGCAATCTTTAGCGAATTAATGGATCTAAGCAATAATAATAATGCTGCCAACATCACTAAAGAGGAGTCAGCAGGATATTATGTGCCTCCAGATGGAACTACAGTCATCCCCTCTTATCCATGGGGTTATATTCCAAAACCCCAGTGGATACCAGAAACCCTGGATAGTACCAATCTATGTATACTATGTTTTTCCTATACATAGTACCTATGATAAAGTTTAATTTATAAGTTATGCGCAGTAAGAGATTAACAACAATAAGTAATAATAAAGTAGAAAAGTTATGTGAATGTGGTCTCTCTCTTTCAAAATATCTTATTGTACCTGTACTCACCCTTCTTCTTCTCGTGAGGTTGTGAGATGTTAAAATGCTTGTGTGATTAGATGCAATAAGGTGAATAATGTAGGCATTGTGAGGTACCATGAGTCTACTATTGACCTTCTGACAGTGTGTCCAAAGGATCAACTACTTTTGGACTATAGTTGACTGTGGGTAACTGAAGCCACAGAAAGTTAAACCACTGATAAGGGTTGGGGGACTACTGTATAACCATTCTCTCAGAAGCAGTATTGGCAGCAACAACAACAGCAACAAAAACTTTATCCAAAACTAACTACTAATTTACAGAAATTACAAAGGGCAGAGGGACATTTCAAGCCACATCATAGGGATGTAAAGGGAAAAACCAGACTGTGGGAAGCTCCCAGGAAAAACATTTGAGGTTTTCTGAACAGCAGCAGGAACAACAAAATTACAGGAGGAAAAATGAGACAGAGGAGGAGAATCTAGAGATTAAAATAGACAAAAGTCCGTCACAACATGTTAAGTGTTGCGTAGAATCTGACTTATACAAACAAACAGATGTTTCCCTGAGACAGTCAAGGGAACTTGAAAACTAATAAGATTTGTTGATTTTAAGAATATTGTTACTTTATTGTTAAAAGTAATAAGGTATTTATTTCCAAAAGTGCTCTTACTTTTTAGAGATACATACTTGACCACTTACAAATGACATGATACAGTGAATGGGATTTGCTTTGAAATCATCTGGGTAGGAAAGAGGCGATGTGAAAGGGATGTGGATGGACATAAGGATGAAGTGAGTTTACCCATGAGTTGATAATTGATGAAACTGTATGTGATTTCAAATGGGGTTTATTTTATTTTGTTTTATTTTATTTTATTTTATTTTATTTTATTTTATTTTATTTTATTTAAATGTATTTAAATGTTTTATTTATTTTTGAGAGAGAGTGAGAAAGAGAGAGAGGCAGGCAGCCAAGCAGGGGAGGGCCAGAGAGAGAGGAAGACACAGAATCAGAAGACGGGCTCCAGGCTCTGAGGTAGCTGTCAGCACAGAGCCCGATGTGGGGCTCAAACCCACGAACCGTGAGATCATGACCTGAGCCGAAGTCAGATGCTTAACTGACTGAGCCACCCAGGCACCCCTAAATGGGGTTTATTTTAACCTTCTTTCTAGTTTTGTAGAAAATATTCATAATGAATAAAATGTTTTAGGTCACAGGTAGTAGGGTACAGAAGATAGTGGAAGGAGGAGGGATAACATTGGCCCTTATTAGGGCTGGCAGGTATGCTAAGTGCTTTTTAATGTTATTTAATTTAGTTTTTGGACCAGTTCAGTGAATGGTTGTATTTTTCCTGTGTTACAGATAAGGAAACCAAAGCTAGAATGATTAAGTGATTTGTTGAAGGTCTCAGAATTAGTACTTGGAGCTAGAATAAATACTTCCTTCTGGCTCATCTGATTATTCATCTCATTCCAAATTCATGCTTTTCCCTTACTACTATATACTGTACTCCACCATGAAAGGAGACAAGCTAAAATGGGTTTAATGTATTATTTTGACAACTTTATTGGTATAATAATTTATATGATAAAATCTTCCTTTTTAAAGGAGGTATAATTTAGTGATTTTTATTATATTCAAAGTATATCAGATACATAACCTAAGTTTAGAACGTTTTCATCATCCCAAAAGAAACCTTATACTCATTCCCCATCCCTCCCCCCCAGCCCCTCTACCCTAGACAACCACTAATTTACCTTCTGTCTCTATAGATTTGCGTATTCTGGAAATTTCATGGGAATGCAGTCAGTTACCTTTTGTGACTCTCTTCTGTCACTTAGCATGTTTTCAAGGTTCCGTGATGTTGTAGCTTGTATCAGTACTTCATTCCTTTTTGTTGCTGAATAACACTCTGTTGTATGGATAAGCCTGATTTAGTTTATTCATTCATCAATTTGTGGACATTTCAGTTGTTTCCACTTTTCAGCTATTATGGGTAATGTTTCTATGAATATTCACGCATAAGTTTTTGTGTGGACGTGTGCTTTCATTTCCCTTGGGCATACATGTAGGGAACAGGAACGCTGGCTCATATGTTACTCTAACTCTTGGAGAAACTGCCAAACTATTTTTCACAGTGACAGCGCCATTTACATTCCAGTCAGCAAGTGTGAGGGTTCCAATTTCCCCCTGTCCTCCCTAGTACTTGTTCGTCTTTTAATTTCTAGTCAGCCTCATGGGTATGAAGTAGTATCTTACTGTGGTCGTATATATTCTAATAACCAGTAATGTTTGATAATGAATCATATGTTACCTCAATTTTGTCATTCTTTTATTCACTGTACATATAGAGTCCCTTCTGTATGCAAGAAAAGAAGAAATGACAGTTAATCCTCTGTAACTGTAGACAAGAATACTAGTAGCTGGTGGGTTTTTTGATGAAAAGATAAACAAATTCTCTTCTGATTGCTTTCATTTTTCCATTGAAATAAGAAGCAATGTAATCCGCTAAGAATCAGGAGGGAGATAAGAAATGTTGAAGTTAGGTGAGGAATGAAAATATATCTGAACTGAAAGAGAAAAAAAAAACAACCAAATGAACTGGAATGAATCTATCAATGTGGCATGTGCATTTTTCACATTTCATGGATAATGCAGAATTTCCCTCTAAACACTCCCGCCAACAGTTTGTAATATTTTTTATTCCCGATCCTTGCTTACACTGGCTGTCATCAAACATTTTAATTAAAAAAATGGTTTCTTATAGATTCAATTAGTGATTTTATAATTTTCAATAAGATTGAATGCCTACTTGTCTCTTTTGCCCATTTTTATTGCCATTATTTTTTTCTTTAGATTTGTGAGTTTATTATATATTCTGGATGCCAACTCTTACTGGTTATATATTGTCTCTAATATATTCTCGAAGTTTGAGGCTTGTCATCACTTTTTAAATAATGATAGAAATAATGCTTTCTATTAACAAACATTTTTAACATTAACTTGTAATACTGTTTTAAGAAATCCTTTCCTACTTGACATCATGAAAATAATTGTTTTATTATTTTCTCCCAGAAGTTCTGTTTTTCACATTTCGGTCTTTCATCCGCTTGAAATTACTGTTTTAATATGGCAAGAAGTTGTAACATATTTTCCTCCACATGGATAATATATTTCCTATAAGTGTATATTGAAAAGCTCATCATTTGTCCATCAGCACGCATGCTTCTGTCACTTGTCTTGTTTCTGGGCCCTCTCTTTTCTTCTGTTGGCTTGTTTGCTTATTTCTGTTATTCCATTTGGTTTGGAGTTGTATTTTAAATTGATATGAGAGAATTGACATCGTTAACATTTCTGTGTCGTCCTATTGTGAACATGACATACTTCCATTTAATTAAATATTATAATGTTATGTGATAAAGTCATATAGTTATATCCAATGAAGCCATGTAAATTTTGTTAAATTGACTACTGGATACCTTGTACTTTTGGCTATTATAATAAATTGTACATTTTTATAAATTACATTTTAAAACTTGTTGGAATATAGAAATGAAAATTCTTTTTCTAATTTTATCTTAAATTCCATAAATGTACCAAACCCATGTATTATAAATTACCTCTGAATTCTCTTGATTTTTCTGTATAGGGAAACATATGTGACTGATGATAGTTTTGTTTCTTCCTTTCCATTAAGTGATAGATGATATGGGGTAACTACATTAAGTATTCCCATTAGAAAAGGGAAATAATGACAAGTTTATAGAAATTGCTGATTCTTTTTAAAAATTTTTTTAAATTTAGCTTGAGAGAGAGAGAGAGAGAGAGAGGCAGGCAAAGAGAAAGGGAGAGAAAAAATCCCAAGCAGGCTCCATGCTGTCATTGCAGAGCCTGACATGGGGCTCGAACCCACCCACCATGAGATCATGACCAAAATCAGGAGTCAGATGCTCAACCGACTGAGCCAGTGAGGAGCCCCTATATACTGATTCTTATGGGCACATATCATTAGGTCTTCCTATCCAAGGGGTTGGAAAGTGTTCCTTAATAGGGCCCCAGTTCTGTTGTGTGGAATGGGAACTGGATTCCCTGGGAGTCTCCATCTTTTATTTGCCACAGCTTGTGGCTTCATCCTGTGGGAGTTTCTTTCTTTTTTTGTCAATGGCTTTGGCCACTTCTGAAGAGGGTGTTGCAAGAAATACCTTTGCGTAACTTTTTCAGCTTCTTTTCCTGTAGAAAAATGGTGGCCCGAAGGAGTGTTTACATCTTGTAGTCTCCATCCCTTTTACTTCAGGTGCTTTTTGCCAATTCAACTGTCTTAAGTAATTTTTGGGTTTCCTTTGTATTTGATTACTCTCTCTTTCTTGTGCTAGAAACCACATCCACAGTTTGTTTTTAAGGACATGCCTCTCTCTGGATTTAATTAGTGGTATTTCAGGTGTTGTGAAACATCCTTAATAGGCAGCATCTTAATTTTTTAGAAGTCTTAGTGAAGGGCCTTTGATTTCTTTTTTAACCTGAAGCTTTGTCTTTGTGACAGGGCCATGGATTTAGTATTTGTATAAGGATTATCTTAATTTAAAAATCTTGAGGTATCAAGAAATAAATGGATATAAGAACCCCAGCCAGACTCTTAATATTTTCTCTAAATTTTGCTTGCAAATTGATGTTATTTTTTGTACTCATCTAGTTCTTGATGAAACTTACCATATGTAGCTAGAAGCAAGTAGGTAATGTTTACAGGCTTTTTCCTAGAGATCTCCTTGCCCAATTTTGAAACTTATTAGATCACTTTCTACCTTATCAAGTTATCAGAGATGATAGTTTTACTAAATGATTAACTCCACATAACACTGGCCTCCATTTTTCTAGCCTCTTACAATAATTTCCTCACCATTTTTATAAGCAAACACCTGCCACTGTATTCCAAGGCAAATGACATATGTTTTAAGTTTTTATTAAGCAGCCCTCTACTTCTAGGATCAGTTTGTTTCAGTTAGCTATCGGTTTGTAGCCTTTTACCCTAAAACTCAGAGGCTTGAAAAGATAAGTATTTTTCCCGCTTTTCTGAAATTCAGCTGACCTACACTAGATCTTAGCTAGATGGGCTCAGCAGATTTCAATTGTGGAGTTTCTCATGTGTCTAGAGGTTGTCTGCTGTCAGCTGATGTAAGGTGGACTTGTTTGGTTCCATTCAGATCTGTTAGAAGTGTTTCTTATCTTCATTTTGGGGTTAGTGGACTAGCAAAGGCATCTTTCTCATGGGAATGGTAGAAATAGAACAAGCAGAAACATGTAAGGTCTGCTAAGGCCTCGGCTTACAACAGGCATACAATAATTTGTGTCTGTTTCATTGGCTAACGCAGGTCACATTTAGAGGGCAATATGTCCCACTTTTATTTATTTTTTAAGTTTATTTATTTTGAGAGAGAGAGAGAGAGAGAGAGAGAGAGCTCACATGTGGGGAAGGGGCAGAGAGAGAGAGAGAGGAAGAGAGAGAATCCCAAGCAGGCTCCATGCTGTCAGCCCAGAGCCCAGTGTGGGGCTTGATCTTACTAACTGTGAGATCATGACCTGAGCCAAGATCAAGAGTCAGACACTTAACCAACTGAGCCACCCAAACATCCCCATATGTCCCACTTTTAAACTATAGGGGTGCCTGTCAGTTGGTTGAGCATCCAACTCGTAATTTCAGCTCAGGTCCTGATCCCAGGGTTGTGGGATTGAGCCCCACGTCAGACTCCGTGCTGAGTGTAGAGCCTGCTTGAGCTTCTCTCTCTCGCTCTCTCTCTCTCTCTCTCTCTCTCTCTCAAATAATAAATTAAGTAAATAAATAAATAAGTTTAAAAAAGAAAAAAAACTTTGAACTCACATGATAAGGGGCACGGACACAATGAGGTTGAACATTTAATGATGTGATCTTGGTATGATCACTAAGCCAAGAGCTGTAGGCTACTGATATCTGTCAAAATTCTCAGACATATTTCAGTTTTACATAGTTTTTGAGAAAAATATTTGCTAATATATTAAAGAATAAAAATTCTTTGAATACTCCTTCCTCTGTTGATGTACTCGTTTTCAGCAGTTTATTCTGATTACTAAAGAAGAATAAAGGCTACAAAGTTAGCAGAAGAAAGGAAATAATAAAGATTAGAGCAGATATAAGTGAAATAGAAAAACAGGACAATGATAGAAAAGATTAACGAAACTAAGAGTTGGTTCTTTGAAAAAATAAACAAAACTGACACATCTTTAGCTTGACTAACCAAGAAAAGCAAGGAATCAAATAAATAAAATTATAAATGAAAGAGGAGATATTACAACTAATACTATAGTAGTACAAAGGATCGTGAGACTGCTATGAGCAATTAGAGCCAACAGACTGGTAACATAGGAAACAACTGGATAAATTCCTGGAAATATATAACCCACCAAGACTGAATCATGAAGAAACAGGAAATTTGAACCAACCAATAACAAGTAAGGAGATTAAAGCAGGCATCAAAGACCCTCCAACAAAGAAATGTCCAGGACCAGATGATTTCATTGATGAATTAACACTGTCTTTCTCAAACTCTTCCAAAGATTTGAAGAGGAGGGAAGACTCTCAAATTCATCTTCTGAGCCAGCATTACCTTAATACCAAAGCCAGATAAGGACACTGCAAGAAAAGAAAACTACAGACAAACATCTCTGATGAGTATAGATCCAAAAATTCTCAACAAAGTACTAACAAACTGAATTCAATGGCACATTAAAAGGAGCAGATACCAGGATCACAATTGTGTGAGATTTATCACTGGGATACAAGGGTGGTTCAACATTTACAAATCAATAAATATGATACATCACATTAATAGAATGAAAGATAAAAACACATGATCATCTCAATAAATGCAGAAAAAACATTTAACAAAGTGTTACGTACTTTCATGGTAAAAAAGAAAAAAAACTTTCAGCAAATTGTATACAGAAGGAATATATTCAACATAAGAAAAGACATATATGACAATCCTCAGCTAACATACTCGACAGTGAAAGGTTGAAAGATTAGTCTCTAAAATCAAGAACAAAACTAAAGTGCCTCCTCTCATTGCTCCTATTCAACAAAGTATCAGAAGTCCTAGCTAGAGCAATTAGGCAAGAATAAGAAATGAAAGGCATCCAGATTGGACAAGAAGAAGTAAACTTGTCTGTATTTGCAGATGACATATTCTTATGCATAGGAAACCTTTATGACTTAATCAGTAAACTGTTAGACATAATAAATGAATTTAGTAAAATTGCAGGATACAAAATCAACATATAAAAATCTGTTGCATTTCTCTATATTAAGAGTGAACTATCCTAAAAAGAAATAAAACAGTTCCATTTACAGTAGCATCAAATACAATAAAATAAGTAGGCATACATTTAGCCCACCAGGTAAAATACCTGTACACTTTTTTTGGTGAAAGAAATTGAAGAATACAGAAATAGGTGGAAAGATATCCCATGTTCACGAATTGGAGGACTGAATATTGTTAAAACGTCCTTACTACTCAAAGCCATTTGTAGGTTCAAATTGCAATCCTTACCAAAATTCCAATGGCATTTCCTAGAGAATAAATAGAAGAAACATTCCTAAAATTTGTATAGAATCACAAATAGCCAAAATAGTTTTGAGAAAGAAAACTGGAGGCATCATATTTCCTGATTTCAAACTATATTATAAAGGCAAAGTAATTAAATTACTATGGTGCTAGTATAAAAAAGACATAGATCAATGGAACAGAATTAAAAACCCAGAAATAAGCCATGCACACTTGGACATTTAATATTTAAAAAGGGATCCTAGAATGCTCAATGGGGAAAGTATAGTCTCTTTAATAAAAGGTGTTGGGAAAACTAGATATTCACTTGCAGAAGAATGAAACTATTTCTGTGGTATCTGTTGCATTGTTTTCTCTTCCATTTCTCATTTTGGGTTTTGAATCTTCTCTTTTTTTTCTTAATGTAGTTAAAGCATTGCCAATTTTGTTTATTTTTTTGGAAAACCTGGTCATTACTTTCGTTATGTTATTTATTTTGGTCTCAATTTTATTTATTTCTGATCTTTCTTTGTTATTTCCTTTCTCTACTAAATTTCAGATAAGTTTCTTCTTTTTCTAGCTACTTGTGGGGTAATGTTTATTTGAAGCTGTTTCTTAATACAAGCATTTATAGTATTAAAAAATTAAAAATAGAATTACAAAAGAATGAAATTGGACTCTTATTTCACACCAAGTCCAAAAATCAACTCAAAATGCCTTACTCAAACTGTAAAACTCCTAGAAGAAAAATCTTAATTAATTAATATAATTAATATCCAAAATATATAAAGATTTATACAGCTCAACACCAAAAAAGCAATAATCCAGTTAAAAATGAGCTGAAGATTGAAGCATGAAAAGATGCTCAGCATCATTCATCATCAGGGAAATGTAAATCAAAACTACAGTGATACCACCTCACACCTGTCAGAATGCTACAAATTAGAAACAAGAAAACAAGTGTTGGTGAGGAGGATGTGGAGAAAAAGGAACCCTTGTGCACTGCTGGTGAGAATGCAAACTGGTACAGCCACTGTGGAAAATAGCATGGAGGTTTTTCAAAAGATTCAAAATAGAATTACCATATGACCCAGTAATTCCACTGCTGGACATTTACCCTAAGAACATGAAAACATTAATTCAAAAGGATATATGCACCCCTGTGTTCACTGCAGCATTATTTACAATAGCCAAATATGGAAGCAACCCAAGTGTCCATCAGTAAGATGTGGTGTAGATAAACAGATGGATGAATGGATAGATAGATAGATAGATAGATAGATAGATAGTGTAATATTACTTAGCCATAAAAAATAATGAAATCTTGCCATTTGCAACAAGATGGATGGATATATGGGTATAATGCTAAGTGAAATAAGCAAATCAGAAACAGATAAATACCATTATGTTTTCACTCTTGTGGAATTTAAGAAACAAACTGAACAAAAAAAAGGACAAAAAAAACGGACTTAAATATAGAGAACAAATTAGTGGTCATCAAAGGGATGTTGGAGGGGGAATGGACAAAATAGTTGAAGGGATTAAGAGTACAGTTATTATAATGAACACTGAGTAATGTATAGAATCTTGAATCACTGGACTATACACCTGAAATGAATATAACCCTGTATGTTAATTATAGTGGAATTAAAAAATAAATAGAAAGTTAAAAAAAGAGAAAACAAATAATGTGGAATTGGTCACATGTATTGATACCCAGTGGTCAGAGCAGTTGGATTCATTGTGGATTAGCCAGTGGGCGTAAGCTACTTGGACAGAGTAGGCCTGGTTTACTGTAACTTCTTGGATAGGTTAGCTTTCTGCTGATGGGAAATACTAAGCAAATTTGTCATCTTGGGTTAAAATTTTTGACCAGAAATGCTTTTCTTACTAAATTTAAATATACTTGCTTAAGAATCTCAGCCTCTAGAGACATTTGACCTTGGCAGGGAGAGGGGAGGTAAAGGAATATGTACTTATACATTTTTAAGGAGTAATTAGGATTTACACTGTTTGGAATTGACATTTTAAATTATTTACCATGTAACTAAAATATTTTCAAGAACTTACTGCTTTTAATGTGCATTTAAAAATTTCTTTTGCTATGTAATGATGTTTGTGGTATGTTGTGTATAGTGTTAGGAACTGTTTTCTTCACTGAAATCATTTCATAAAAAGCTATGTTTATTAAGCTTAATCAAATATAAGTGATACATCCAAGGAAAAATTTGCTATTATCTATTACAAGTAAATAGGTTGCATTCAAGAATTTTTATAGATGTAACATTTTAAGTAGGCATAGATATGAAAAGAGCTTTGATCATTCTAATAAATAAGAAAAGTCGAGTCCCGTTTTTTTTCACCTGTAAAATGCTAACTTCCTAACTCCTCTGACCTTCTTTGCAGCTCTTTGTATTTCATCAGCTATTTCCTACTGAATTTCTGCTTTCAGCTAGTGTTAAAACAATTTATCCTTCTCTCAGTTCTGTATTCTCCAACAGCAGTGACATCTGTCATTTAATTTCCAAGTAAGCAACCAGGAAGTTATTTCTGATTCTCTGCAGCTCTCAACGTTTGATCACACTCAACTCTAAATTCTGTTTCACGTTTCTCATTTACAGTGCCCTAAACCCACTCCTTTCTCTTGTCCCCATTCTTCTCTGTCGAGCCTATGTGACAAATCTCCAAGCCCAATTCTGCTTCATTATATAAATGAAATTAATAACACTGAACTAATTATCCAACCTTTTTAATATTGTATCTATAAAATAAAACTTCGTAGGATGAAAATTTGCCCCATCAGTTCTCTGTTCTGTTACTCTACCCATATTAACAACCAAGCATCTATTCTTCTCCAACTTGCTCATTCTTGCAGTTCTTTTTTACCATTTTCCCCCAGATATATCACAAATGTAGAAGTGGTTTTAACATAGTCCACACCCTTAAATAGTCTTACCTAGCATATGTACAGAATTCTCTGGGTTAACTGTGCTACCCACTAATTCATTTGATACAGTAGGTTTTGTAATACCCATCTTCGCTGTTTTACATTTGGAGAAAGTAAAATTCACAAAATAAAGAACATTTCAGACACATAGGCCAAAATTGATTCTGAGGCTGTAAATATGTTTATAATTTTTTAAAATTCTAAAACAGAACTTTGCCTCAGCTTTCTTTTAAAAGCTGTTAAAATTTAACAATATTGCCGTTAATTTTAGTTCTAATACTTCAAATGGTATTAAATTGTTATACCTGAATGTGCCTTTCTTGTAGTTTCCAAACAGTAATTTGATCACATGATTTCACAGTTGAAAGCCATAATAGTTCTTTGATTTCCTGACTACAGGAACATAAATACAGAAGGAATTCCTATTATTTGTTAAACTACTAAAACTTATCTGTTCTATTTTTATGTGGGTTAGAGAATCAGTATTAAGATGTATAACTACTTTCTGTCCCTTGATATCACTTGGATATTCATGAAATATGTCCTAATCATATTTCACATGTTGCTTTTGGTTTTATATTTGTATATTAATTAATATTACATTGTATGTATTGTTGTACCATATTTTTATTGTATTGTATTTGTATATTTTGGAGAATTATAAAGACTCAGAAGACCAGGTCTGAATCTTTAAGAAATTTTTCAGAACTCTTGTAATACTAAAGACTGTAGCAAAACATAATTTAACTCAAGCCTGTTTCTCAGATCAGGATGTTTTTAATATGCGTTTTTTCTCACCATAAGACAAGTTCCTATTAATCATAATATTGCAAAGACATGGAAGCACCAAAAGAAGAAACTAAAATTACCTGTAATTCCTCGTTTCAGATAAATCCACCAAATTTTGGTCTTACCATTGTCTTTCCCAACATATCAAGCAGTTTCTGGCACATAGTAGGTCTTAATAAATATAAGAAAATGAATAAATGAGTAGGATTAGTGTATGAGTGATGGATTATAGTATGAACTCTGGCACTTGGGTTTGTTTTTTCCTTTTTGTAATGCAAATGCTGTACTTAAACCTTGATTGTCTAAGGGTCCACTTCAAAGATAGCGATCTCCAGTAAACACAATGTCAGCCACAGTAGACTGGATAAAGAGCCAGGCCACCTCCCCTGACTGAAGCTGTTTTATGCCAGAGATCTTGGTTGATTTCAGGCACTGACCATTTGGGCCTCTTGTTTTTCTCTCCTTGTGCTTTAAATTCCTATTCTTCTGTTTTAAATTCACCAATAAAGAATGAGCCCACAAAACCCTAGGCTTCCACGCTCAACCCCAGTGAAAACGGAACCCCAGCCTTCTGCTTGCTAACTCTCTCTCTGCCTACCTGTGACCTCACTGCGTGGCCCCAGGTGTGCTGTGTAATTTGCAGGTCTTATAAACAATACACTTTTAATTTTTCTAAGCTTCCTGATGATTATTGCTGAAGGGCATCTTGCAATCATAATAAGGGCCATAACATTGGTTATTGATAGGCTGAGATCAGCACAAAACATTTGATACCCATACACCCATATGAATTTTTAAAACAAAACTAAGATCATAGAGTGGGCACTGCTTTTAACCTGCCTTTTTCTCACTTAATATCTCTAGCAATTACTCATATCTCTAGCAATTACTAGTATTCTAGTAGTATTCTAGTAACTTTCTAAGGTTATTTATTTGGAGGGAGGGAGGGAGGAGAGAGAGAGAGAGAGAGAGAGAGAGAGAGAACGAGAACGAGAGAGAACGAACGTGAACAGGGCAGAGAGGGAGAGAGAAAGAATCCCAAGCAGGCTCTGCATTGCCAGTGCAGAGCCTGAAGTGGAGCTGGAACCTATGAACTGTGAGATCATGACCTGAACTGAAATCAAGATCTTGAATCTTAACTGAGCCACCCAGGCATCCCTTTTTTTACGTTTATTAAATGATTTAAATAGTAAAATTATCATTTAAAGAGCCACATCATATCCAAGTCTATGAAAAGAGATTGCTTTAACATTGTTTGAATTAGCATAGCATACCTGTTACTGGTATTGCCCTGCTTCTAACCTCCACTGGATGGCTACAAGTCCAACATGTTTCACAGCTGGAGACAATCCACCCTTCCACTGCCATCTGTTGACTTTATTCCCTTACTTCACCCCAGTACCCCAGTATTCTCCTAAGAAATTATTTACCATTTCCCAGGAACACTAAGCTCTTTCACTATGTGGGTCTTACCACACACTTTTCTTTCTGTCACAAATGCTGACATCAGCTCCTCCTTCCTGAGAACACACATGCAGCCTTCTGAATCCAAAAGATTTCTCTCCTGGATCCTTTGTAGTGGTGACCTTCAGGAGTCAGCACAAATTACAGAGAATAAGTCATTTAATAGAAATGGAGAGAACTGAAATTTTAAGTCAATTCAGAAAGAAAAAGAACGTTTTGATTTATGGAAGCAGTTGAAACTCTAGACAAAATTATTTCCCTGTTGTCTATTAATAAGAATAAGTAATCTGAGTCAGTATATTCTTTTCTCCTCTTTAGGAAACAGTGGCATTTAATTCTTCTCTTCTGAGACCCCGTGTGATTGGAGAATGGATCGGTCGAGAAGAGAACGATGCTGACCCACTAGCAGCTGAAATGCTACAGCCCCCAGTACCGAGAAGTAAAAATGAACAATGGGAAAATGAAGATAATAGCTCTAGCCCTGCAGGAAGGTGAGATGAGATGCCTTCGAAAATTTTGAGTTTGTTTAATCATTAAAAGCTAAAGGGAAGATAAATCCAGGTGCATGATTTTGATGATAACTTAGCAATTTTGTATAGAAAATTATGTTGGGTTCCACATAAGATAAAAATTAATTTCTCTCTTTTAAAATTAAAGGTTTACTGGATTTGCTTTTAGATTTTGGTTTTGATTTTTTCTTTATATCTAAGAATATCACCATCTCTTTGCTACTAAAACCAAATAGAGAAATAATTTCAAAAACATAGGCTGTCAGCCGAGACCCACTATAATGCTGGGCAGGGAGTGACTGATTGTTAAGAACGGGAGATGGAGGGCTTCTCATTTTACCAGAGAGATGTAGTTGGTTAATAGGGGGGAGAAAACTATTAAGTATACAATAGACTGTACAAAGCAGTAGAATTTAGATTAAGAGAGAAAAATCTTGGTTTAGAACCACTTAGGTTTGGAGTTGGTAACTATGATTGAACATAATTCTTTTTAAATAATTTTTTATATTTATTTCTTTTTTGCGAGGGAGAGAGCAAGCTGGGGAGGGGCAGAGAGAGAGGGAGAAGGAGACAATCCCAAGGAGGCTCTGCACTGTCAGCGCAGAGCCCGATATGGGGCTTGAACCCACGAACCCTGAGATCATGACCTGAGCTGAAACCAAGAGTTGGACTCTCAACTGACTGAGCCACCCAGGTGCCACTGACTGAACATAATTCTTTTCGTTTGCTGTACTTAATTTTTGAAGTATTTATCATTTGTTAATTTGTAAGGCTGTATTTCACTTACTCAGTCCTATGATGCTCAAAATGGTGGAGGCAGATTTGCCTTCAGTTTCCATATGCTGATAGAAGTAGGGTAATTCTGATACCTGGGTAGTCCAGATCATATTTATTAGAAAAATTACATTCAGAACAACCTTTTTTTTTTTTTTGTAATACCAGCTGCAGTGAGTAAAACTCGAAATGAGAACTTCCACTAGGATGTTGGAGTGAAAAAGCATTATGGAAGCAAGGCTTACATGAGACTGAGGAAACAGATTTAAATACTCATGAGTTAAAATGTGACAGAATTAAAATTTTCTTTGGGTGCTACTAGCTGACCACCACAGAAGAGTTTTTCCTATGCATAGCATAGCCACAGTAACTTTGTATTTCCTACATTAAATTTAGCAGCAACTAATAACTATTCTTTCTCAAGGAGAAAATTGTATTTTCTACAATGTAATAGCTTTCAAGGGTTTTTTATTTTGACTTATCACTTGGCTAGAAGGAAGGAAATTCATAATACTCCTTAATGTGCTTCAAGGCATATAGAAAATTGATTCTATTTCCATGAGAAATAACTTTTAAATTATTTAAATAGTTGAAGTGTCCTGTATAAGGAGAAGAAAACCATTTTTAAAAATCCATTTACCTTCTTTTGTGAAATGCCAGATCAATTTCACCTGTCAATGAAGGTAATTTTATTTTTAATACCAGACTTATGAAACCCACTAGACCTTTATCTTTATTCATTGCCAGATCTTTAATGTAAAATAGAGAAATGTCAACTTTCATTTTGCTTTCATTTAGTCATAATAATAATCGCAGCTATATATTGCAAATGTTAGTGCTTCTTTTTTCTTCCCAGCTTCAGTGGGCTCTGATTCCCTCTTGAATACCCAATAAAGGGGAATCTTTCCTTCAATACTAGTCAGATTCCTTACCCAGAAAACTCAATCCATGAAGCTCTCTCTTAAATATTTGTTATGAAAAGTCGTGTTTGGTTTTATTATTCTTTGTCTTTAAATTATGAAATGAAGAAAGGTAAAAATGAAGAAAGGTGAAATCCTACCCTGATGCCCCATCAGAGCAGAAAGAATGCATGTGTGTCTGAACTCGGCTTAAAAAATAGCGACAAACCATGGGTTGGAAACTATGTATCTCCTATCTTCTAATACAAAACAGGATTCTGAATTTATACCAGGGATTTACATAGCATTAGATTTTATTTGGATGAATAAAAATGGATTGGGGAGAAACTTAATGACTCTAGAGGCTATAACTAGAATGTTAGATTTTTCTTTTAGTAATGAACTTGTAGTATAATTTACCAGTCTTAAACATTAACAGACTAAATATTATTCTAGACTTCAGAAGGAGATTTAATTTTCAAGGATGACTTCTTCCATTTTTCTCTCCCCTACTGGGTCTGACACATTGTCATTGCCAGTAGACATCTGTTATGTGAGTGAAGGAGGCACGTAGAAGGCTGTGAGTAGACATCTGCTAAATAAAGCTTATTTATAAGAAGGATTGTTTATAGTCTATCTTAACTTTTTGCCCTTTCCTATCACAGTTTTTCCTGTTGTTAATTGCTCAAATCTTATTTGAGTGGCTGTTATTATAACACTCTATCTTTAGTATATAGCCAACTTTTTTCCTTAGCTCCTGCATATAGAACGTTGTATGAAGCGGGTCAGCAACTTTGGCATAAACATTTGTCACCTTGAGGGTTAAGTGTTGGTGAAAATATGAAGGCAGTTATGAGGGCAATATGGAGAAACTAATAGGATAAGACAAGAGCTACTGACCTGGAGTTCATGAACCCTACATCGTCTCTGATGGACCCAAGAGATCTGTAAATCTCTATTTTTTTTATTTAAAAAAATGTTAATGTTTATTTATTATTGAGAGACAGAGACAGATTGCGAGCATGGGAGGGGCAGAGAGAGGGGGAGACACAGAATCCGAAGCAGAACTCCAGCAGTTCTCTGCTTGCATGTATGCTCTCTCTCTCAAAATAAATAAATAAACGTTAAAAAAAATAAATTATGTGGAATATCTTCTGTGTGCAGATGGGCAATTTCCTGCCTTGTCTTTCTTAGATTCTCTAAAGGTCCTATTAAGTAAGTTTAAGAGAGAAATTAAAGTGTCTGAACAAGAAAAGGACAGGATTTATAAAAGAGAAAGGTGAAGGCATTGGGGAATAACTGAAGACTTTCTGAGATTGTTAGATACTACCCGTTGGCATCAGTTGTTATGGCTTATCTAACCATTTAATGGGAAAGCCTATGTGTTGATTGCACATTTAGAGTTATTAAAAATAATCACACATTGATAATATAAATGTTAATAAAAATTGAATGTAATAAACATACAATTCTATTTTAAGCCATTTTAATTAAACTTTGCAGTAGGTGGGTACCTAAAATTACAAGCTAAATCGTAATGTGTGTTTGTAAATCAGCTTATCAAGCCTTGAAAGCCCAGTGAAGCTCCTTTGAGCTGAATCACTTTATTAAAACAAGAATATCAATACATATTATAAGATCTAGTAAACTTGCTTTGTTAGGTGAACATTGTATTAGATGGTAAATGTGCCATAAAATGAATAGAAAATCTTACAATTTAGAAATATATATTAAACGTTAAAATAAAAGCTAAATTCACTTTCCATTAAGAAGTGTTTCCTTTCATTAAAGCTCATAATTGCTTCTGAGATATCTGTTAACAAAGCCTGGAAACGTTCCCTTTCTCTTAGAGCTTCCTCAGTTGGCAGCCAGAGACAAATAATAAACAAGTAAATAAATATAAAAATATATGCCATACATTCAAGTAATGATCAGTGACAATATGGAAAATAAACCAGAATAAGAAGGAAGAAAATGGATAAAGGACACTTTTTCACGAGCAGTCCAAGAACAAAGAAATAACCTTAATATTGTGGGATTTTAGCTGTTGCGGACATGATAGAAAATGTGTAATACATATGTCAGAAACTTAATCAAGCTTAGTAATTTAGGGATATTCTAATGTAAATTTTAAGCAGAAAGAATGTTTATTAAAAAATTAATCTGTCAAAGGAATCAAAGAACAGAAGCCTTAAAAATATCTAAAACAAATGTGTCTTATAACTCACTCATTTCTTTTTGAAAGCCAAAAAAGTACAAAACTAAATCATACATTTATTACAGAGTGTTGATGAGGTCATTTTGATATGTTCAAAATTTGTTCTTTCTCATTTATTTAGGAATTAATTCATTTATTTATTTAGGAAATTCATATCCTAACTCAAGTTATTCTTTTATGAAACACATTACTAGTCACCTGTGGACTCATAGACTCATAGGTGAACTCTTCCTAGACAGGCAACATTTTGGATTTAATCAGTGTCTGGGATTTATAGCCTACCACTATCTTCATGACCAAACCATGTATTTTAAAGAGACCAAAGGAAACCCTTCAACCTTTATGAAAATGATCTTGGTCATTGTTGGCTGTTGGAAAGGACTGTTACACATTTATAATATGCCCTTTGTTCTTCATCTTTGACATCCCCAATCCACGTATTTTTCCTTATTCTGTTTTACTACCAATATATTTCCTGGATTGTCGTATCTCTCGAGTTGGAAGACTCATATAGATCTACTTAAATTAATTCTTTATTTAGTGTGTTTAAATGGGGTTCTAAAAGAAAAAGTGATTTATTAAATATTTGTTGAGCATTAACACAAGGTAATTGCTAGATACTGCGTGAGACCAACATGAAAAAGAACATCTTAGATTCAAAGTACAGGTATTTACTTCCAGATGAGCAGAATGACAAGGAAATGTGTTTTATTTCTGCAGTTCAGCACCCACAATGCCCGGTATATAAAAAGCACTTAGTAAGTGTCTGATAAAATAATTATAAAAACATCACATCTAGATATGTTAAAAAAAAAAAAAAAAGACAGAGCTCTAATGCATAAACTAAAATGCAGCAATTAAGTATGAAACTTTTTATGATCTCTTCAACAACCTGGGCCTTAATGCAGAGTCCTTTAATTTCTGCCTAGAGACAAAGGAAAGGGCACAGATTCTGCCTGCTAGGCTGCAGTGGTGAACTAAACAAGTTTAGGAGGTAGGTTAAGAGAGGGATAATCCAGGTTTCCACCAAAGAGAGCACATGGGGTCAGATAAAACTAATACTTACCAATCTGTGTTCAGAAACAAGCACATAAAAGGAAATGCAACACGGTCAGGCCACCAGTGAGGAGTGGGGTCAGGAGTGGGGTCAGGAGGGGTCTCTTGTTACCAAGAGAACAAATGGTAATTCAGAATGCAGGCCATCAAGACCAGGAGGAAGGTTCCACCTGGAGAGAGAGGCTCAGGGAGGTGGGTGACCACTTTAAACCATCCTTTTCCTTTTGATCTGCTTTAGAATTTTTCTTTTTAAACCAAAGTAAAATGGAGTCTTGGAGTCTATTAACACCTCATTGAAGTATTAACTGCTGTTCTTTTTCATAAGGCCTCTTTCTGGTTCCCTTTCTTCCTCTATGGGATGTTACTGCTCAAGCAAACATAGGCAGATATCTAGGATGCTGCCTGTTGTGTTCTTTGAGATTTCCTGTAGATCATGTGTTTTTCTTTCATGAAGTGGCATTTGCCATTTCCTTCCTTTTGGCAATAATATGACAAAAAATTGGATTATAGAGAAAAGATGAACTTTGGGACAATTTTTGAAACTGTATGATCGTCATTTGGACTTGTGAGTTGTCTAGTCGTATACTGTCTTGAGAAGTTGGGGGAGAGAGGACCATGAAAGACAGAGAATTTACCCAAAGGAGTCTGGCTTTATGATAAAGAAACTCTTCCAAATTTACTAAGACTCTTTAAACTAGAAGAAACTGAGGCACATTTAATTGCCAATTTTGGTTTCATCCTTTCTTCTACCTCATCCTAACCCCACATCTAGGCAGCCTGAGAGGAATAGAAAGGAAATTTATTTTAGTTATAGAAACTGAAGTTTTCATTTTAAACTAGTCTTGTGATAGTATAATAGTTATCCCATTACATATGTTTTGCCTGACATGCATCTGTTGGTAAATCAGGGAATTTTATATATTAATCTGGACTTTCTGCCTCCTCTTTTTAGAAAAATCAGACAAATGCATTAACAGTGGGCTTTAATAATACCATGGCTAATTAGCACCTCCTCCCTTAAATGGGGCAGGAGTTACAGTTTGCCATATTTCTCACCAATCCCTACTTGGGAGATTGTTAATGAGGTACCAAACGATGTCTGGGAAAGAAGATAGTCTGTATTTCCATTATCCTTGGGGAAAGTTTTACTAACACGACTATAATTTTGCATAGCAAAATAATTGAATGAAAATTTGGTTGCAGATTGTCTTTCTTTACCACAGCTAATTGATAGTGTTGTCATCATTGAAAACTAACATTTAAAATATTTCTTCAGCTTAAAGGTGGAGCCCAAGACTAAAGGATTAAAACAGCAGCAACAGCAGCATAAGAAACTTCTGGCAGCAATGCTCTCTCAAGATTCTTTCGAGTCTCTCCACAGCCCTACCCCATCTGTAACAGAAGAAGATATTGATAATGAAGATGATGCAATGGAATTGCTGGGTAATTTTAAAAATTAATAATTTCTCTTTTTCTTCTTTTTCTGGCATTGTAAAAATGTGTAGTGATTTAGAGAGTTTAAAGTTTTTGAATAGTTTTGTCTTAGGGGAAAGAAACCGTTTAACCCATATTTTATTTACATCAGATTTTCATGAAGTTGCATGTAAGAACGAAGTTGAAATCACCTAAGTATGTGAAGTATTTATTAGACTGTATTTTGTCTTTGTATATGCAGCACTTTACCTTCTGACTCTTTAATCAAGCTTTATTCTGTGTGCAATTGTGATAAAAATTCAAGTCTGTCTGCTTTATTCTCTGATTATGATTGCCTTGATCACATCTTTTGTCTATAAAATATATCCAAAATACATATTTCAGCCCTCCAAAGTGTCCCCTATTGTTTCAGGGATGTTTTAGAAAAATAGAGTAAAATTTAAAGGGGCAGATAGTAAATTAGTGTTTTATGTCTTCCATAAATGACAGGAAAGTTTGCAAGATTTCAGTGTTTTTATAGGCTTGTTCCTTTCATGAAAACCTTATTAGTGTTGTATAGGTAGGGAATCCTTTATGTCTTAAATGAAGAAAATGTATGTTTTTATTTCACCCTAAATCTCTGGATAGTAGTTTTTTTAACTGAACTTTCCTTTTATCCTAAATAATTAGAATAATTTCCAAATACTTTGTAACAATATACTAAAGTGAATAAATAATGTAATCATTCAAAAGCTGCAAATTTAGTATAGAATAAGGAGTCTCAGAAACATACAGACATTTAAAAAATTTTTTTTTCTAAACCAGCTTCCTGGGTTTTAAGTGTTGATGACAGCAAAATACTATAATTTTAAAAAGCTATATACGTCTCCTTCCATAGACCTAAAGAGGTGTTATTTACTCAATGATGGCAGGTTCATCGCTGTTTTCTGATGTTATAAAACTTCATTCATTCCAGCATTGAGGAGACTGTCATGGCATTTTCATTTCATGCTGTTCATCTTTTTTTTTTAGTCTGAGTGTTTTTTTTTTTCCAAGGAATCTCATCTCTCCACCTCCAAATCATTAATGTGGTAGATGTGCCAGATGTTGTGGTACCTTCCCCGGCTTCAATTCAGCAAATGTTCACTAAGCACTTACCATGTGCTAGGCACTGAGCTCTGTCCTAGGATCGTAATAAACAATCACGGATTCTATTTGCAGGAACTTTACATGTTTTAGTGTTTGAGATAAAAAATGTAACTGCATTCCAGTAGTTTTTGCTACAGGTGCTAATGTGATTATGCACACAGTTTAAATAGGGATAACACTTAAATGCAGAGGTAGAGGATGATGATCAAGGAATGTTTCATAGAGAAACTGATTCCAGTGATGAGTTGAGTCCTGGAGGACAAGTGGTTGGAAGTTAAGGATAGGCAGAGTGTAGTCATTAGCCTTGTAGGTTTGCTCTTGTACGAATGGACTCTTGCAGTTGTGTTCCATGACTGAGCTTGTAAATTGTTCCTTTGCTTTGGTCATTAACAGTGAAAGGGGCAAAGCTTGACCAGTGACTATCAGTGGAGGGGCCAGGATGTTGTTCATATAACATCAATGTTGGCTTATTGGTACATTGACATTGGGTTGTACAGATATTGCTCGCTCTCCCATCCATTACATGACTGACAGATCTTGATCAGTTGATATCCACAGGAAGGAAATTACACTTACCTTGCAAAGATAATCTTTTGAAGAAATCCAGGAATGCTCAGAATCACTTTGGATTTCCTGATAGCCTCAGGAGTATCATGTCAGAGTAGAAGAAACCACAAGCTTCAGTGATAATGGAGGGGTTCTTTGGGAAACTCAGGTGTCAGTGCTGGTACCCCCTAGATCTCAGCTCCTCTAAAATTTCTAGTCTCCCAAGCTAAAGACCAGAGGGTTGGGGTTTTGAGACTATCTAATGTGAGCAAGTAATAGCTGGTCCTCATTGTTTTTTCATTTAAACATTTTAGCCTGTGGTCTGAGCGAAGTTAAGAATGAAAAATAGTTGAAAGTTTGGGCTTTGTCCATGGAACTCCACATATCTTAGCATAGGCAGCTGGTAGTGCACTAATGCTGGTTTCTAGATTATGAGATTTGTCTGCAATAACATGGAATGTTCCAAGTGTGCCAGGCTGTCCTCTAAAATAATGCCATATGCAATCCTGTTGCTTACGTGTCTCAGTGAACAAAGGTTGTAGCAGAATATTGTACCAGAAAGATTGTTTTACCCAGAAGTTCATTAATTATGTAAAATGATATTTAGATATGAAACATACTTTTCTTTAAGATCCCAATACACTTACCCATTCAATTATTTACAAAATATATATTTAAAATGGAGACTCAGTTTTCTTCAGGAGTAGTGTGTATAAATTCATGACTTAGAACGTTACTTATGCCTTTATCTAAGATGACAGTTCATCTCTTACATGAAATCAAACAGATATATATGAAAAATTTTAGTTAATATAAAAGTTACCAATTTTTTCAGTCATGATGTAGTAATAGATGAACTATTAACATGGGTATAAAATAAATTGATAAATAAGTTATTCAGTTCTAAGACCTGATGTCTTCAATAGCATGTATGTCTCTGTTAATATTCTGTTGGATTTCAAGTCCTACACTAATCAGTTGGAGTGATACTGATAAATCAACTTATAAACTATATAATACTTACTTTTCCAATCCTTTTAATATTATATTTTCATCATTTTGTTTTATTATTAAAGAATTTTAAGACAATATTTTTTGAAACCCTGATCCTAGAAAAGCATATTTACATATTTGAGGAAAATAAAATGCTGAATTCCTGAAAATTTATTTGAAATCAAATTCTAGTTGATAGTCATTGTAAAAGGCAAGAGACTATTTAAAATATCTTTTGCACGTCTGCAACATTGTATAGAATGAGTTTGCTATAATTTATGTGGTTACAGTGTTTTAACTTGTTATCTATATCAGGAATTAACTGGCTGAAAAATCTATATGCATGAAAAGTAGTCTGTACTCTTTGTGAAGTGATAAGTAAATGAGAAGTATAATTATTAGGTAATGTTAATGGAACAAAGGATTGTTCTTACGTAAAATTGGTTGAAGGGGGAAAAGCGCCTTTTAGTTGAAGAAGTAGATGTCAGTAAAGCTTCTTACCTTAGTTCATTTGTAAAGGAATCTAGCATTATTAATGCATACTGATTAATATTTAACCCTCCACAGTTGTTTAATTGTATGTTGTTGGATTTCTATTCCAAGTATATTGGGCATGTGAAAATATAGTACATATAGCATCTATAAGTTTTTAAGTAGATTAAATATTTACTGTAAGATTGCTTTAAATCCTACTTGTAAATTCATAGCACAAAAGTAGCTTAATATGGAATGAATATATACCAGAGAACAAAATATCCAAATTTCTGGAATTTTAAGGTATAACAATTTAAGCACCACTGAAATTGGTGCTCTAATTGCAGAAGACATTGAATAAAGTATCTGCCAACTCACGTTAAAGTAAGTAGTTCTCACCTTCAAATATATTTTCAAATATTTTAGTAGCTGCTAGAAATTAATGATCATAATTATGAAATTTGCATAATTTTGAAAGTTACTAAAATGAATTATTTTTCAAAAATAGACAAATTACAGTGGTACAGCAAGAGATTTATAAAAATGCCTATATGTATCTTTCACTCCACTAACTTTCATAGAATATTTGAGGAACTTCACTAATTTAAAAGATATTTCTACTTATAAATATAAGTTCATTTTCATTACATGCATTTTTCTTTTTATTCCTGGTGAAAAGCTAATTGCAATTATGTGTTTGATTATCTTCTATATAATTTATTCTCACTTGAAAATATCAGAATTATTTGAAAGGCACAAGTATTATTCTTACACATTTTAGTGTAGGATATTACTTAAAAAATTTTTTTGGCTTTCTCAGAATTAATGATGAGGCAAATATCTAAAAATCAAATTCCAGAGATACTTAAAAAGGGAAACCACATTAGTCATGATATGTACTTTCTGATTTTAGCACATAATTATATAAAAATTAAAAGTAACATTGTATTACCAAAAACAAGCAAGGTGATTGTAAATATATTTTATTTGTTTTAAATTTAGTAATTAAGAACAAGTATAATTTTACTGGTATTCTTTGCAGAATACAGCAAATTCTGAATTTCTAAAACCCCAATATCTTATCAAATTATGTAAAATATAAACTTAATTTTCAAGAGGGACTCATTGCATTAAGGCAGACTTTAACAAATTCTTTTGCATTGTGACCAATCTTTATAAACACTCATATTCTGTTTTTTTTTTTCCCCAGTTGAAGCCTTCTTAGCAGAAAGCATCCATATTTGCAGAATAGAAACAGGCATTTCACTTAATGAAAAATGGATGCTGTCATTCAATGATGTTAGAAGAAAAAGGGGAAAGGGCTTTAAATGTTTAAAAAAAAGAATCTACCTACCTATCCATATACCTATATTTCAATAGTATTAAGTATGTGAAATAGTCTAAAGCACACATAAACTTTGTTTCCCTTGGGAATTGATATTTGGGAATACCAGGACAATGGAAGAGTTGTCACTTTAAAATGAGGATTCCTTGTAGAAAAGATTCTTTTAAAAATCAGGCTTTCCAAAATTAAATTTATATTATATGTAAGGTTGCTTTAACTGCTGCGTAAGAATTCATTCAGCACAGTACTAAAGTAACTTAATATGGCATTAGTACATATTAGAGATTAAAATATTGCAAATTTGTGGGGTGTTAGGGTATAGCGATTTTCAGCATCAGTGAAGTCAGTGCCCTAAATCTAGAACATACTGAATAAAATAACTCCCATATCACCTCAATCTCAGTAGCTCTCACTTTTAAATACAAGGTATTCTCAGAAATTCCAGTAATTACACTGGAATTGATGACCACAATTACCTAAACATTATAGAAAATCTACACATATATTTTTAAATGTTCACTAAATGAATTAATATAATTGAAAAACTAGGACTTCACACAGTTGTATGAAAATATCTTTCACATGCCAAGTAATACATATTAACTTCTGTTGAGGCATTTGATATATTGTAACAGAAGTTCTCTGACATGCCTCTGCTGTTTTGTCCTATATTCCTGAATTCTAACTTCACCTTGCTGTAGAGCCATCATTGTTTGTACAAATGCCAAGTGAGATCAGGTGGAAGTGTGGTCTAAGTGGAGTTGAATAGCACTGTTTGTCTCTCTCTGGATTACAGTGACAACAATTGAGAAAATCACGCAGACACATTTTTTTTTCATTCAGCAAATATCATGCACCTGCTATGTGAACAGTACTAGTTCATATTCGCGTACAGCTCTAGGATTATTGCTTCTTACATTTTTCTAATTACTTGACCTCTTTGGACTTTGAGAGAATGGTGAATCTAGTGCACATTGGCATCTATACAGAACCAGACAATTTCTAGATTTTTTGCTTCAGCTCTCAATTAGTCCATTGATTAATTCATTCATAGGTTTATCAATTTCTCCACTTACTAAGTGACTCGGCACATCCCTGGGAGTTCACGTTTGTGTAAATATGGGCATGTTTCATGAAGTATTAACTATTCAGGGATGATTCTCAAGATTTGGTTTGCTTAAGAATCATCTGAGTAGCTTATTTTAAATACAATCTTGGGTTCCCTCTGTCCTCAATTTTTGGTTTGTTAGATTTGAATACAGCCCACGAATCACCATTTTCCAACAGGAATGCCCTTCTTTCAATCCTTCAATAAATTCTGTTGCAGGTGATCTGTACATCATACAATGAGAAACTCTAATCTGGAACGTATGGTCAATGAACTTTTTTGTTGTTTGACCTAATATATCCTGAAGTAAGGGGAATAAAATTGCAGAAAGTATGATTTTTATAATAAAAAGAACATGGAATCGAGGTTTTTGAGTTAACCTCGCCCTTTTGAAATGTCTTTGAAAACAAGGAAAAGTCCTGCTAAGAAGCTTTGGTTACTGTAGTTTGTATGACTAATTATTTCTTTCTTCCCGACATCTAGAGTAGAAAAATTTCAAAAATAAGTTATGAAATGATTCTAGCATAGTCCTGAGGGCATCGTTTTGTTGATTCTATTTTATGATATTATTCTATTAAACCTTTATTTAGGATTCTTACTTTGCTTTTGTTAGATGTGACTCACAGCCCCCTTCACTGTCTTCTATAAGTACTCGTTTCATGCTTGGAATTACATTTGTGATTCATTTTTTTCATTCTTCATTTGTGTTTCTTTTCAACAAAATATTGAAATATTTACAAATGATAGCCAGTGTTTACATGTAGAGATTGCCTTTTAAATAAATATAAACTTGCATGCCACCAAAAACATACATCATCCTACATGATTTATGGCATTTAATAAGAAATGTACTTTTTCTTTAAAAAAATTTTCCCGTAAGCCATAGCTTTTCACTGAATATCTTGCAAAGGCGTGAGCCACATTATGATGTGATTATGTGGTCTCAGGCCAGAGCACTGAACTACAAAACTCTAAGACCAGCTCCCGCCGTCATGTTGCATGTTGCCTTTTGCTTTTCGTCACTGAGCTACAAGTACTTAAATTATAAAAACGCTGGTAACCATATCAGCCTTCCTATTACATGGGGATGTTGTAGGAATAAAAATGGGATATTCTCTGAAAATGCTTTTATTTTTGTCACGCCTAACAGCGGGAATATTTTAAAAAAGACACTAGAATTTATAGATGAAATTTCCCTTCCAAATAAATGTATATCCTCCAACCCCACATACATTTTGTCTAGTTATAAGCAAAGAAAAGAAATAGCTTTCTAGCTTTGGGAATACCTACTACAGTAAAAATTGATGTTCCCCACAAGATAATATAATCAAAGGCTTGCGGAGAAAGGAAGTAAAGCTACAAGTGTATTTGCAAGCCAAAATAATTAATATATCAATACAAAGCATTATATTTTTATTTTTAACATGGATATTTAAGCAAGAACAGACATTGATATGATTTGGTTAAGGATATAGAACAAATTACTCCACTGTCTTTTCTTCCATATAAATATATAACTTTTAGGATACAAAGAAAAATATTTTGTGCATACACATGAATGTTCACTAGCAAAAGCTGAGCTGAGAGCAGGAATAGGAGGGAAAAACAAAGATGAGATATATAAGAAGTAGAAATTTGTACTGTATGTTTACATGCTTCTGTGTAAATAAAACTATAAAAGTATTGAAAAATTTATAGGCTTTAAAAACTCTTCAACTATATTGATAAGTATGAAAATATTGAAACAGCACAATTTTGATGGTTTTACATTAAGTCATTGTATAAACAAATCACAACCAAGTTGAAAATCAGTATTAATTATTATTAGGGTTTTATTGCTTTTGAATAAACTTTCCTCTTTCAAATACGTAATAAAATGGTGATGTTATACTTCAGGATGATTTGTTTAACAGCTTTGGTAATGATTTTCATACAATTTGATGAATTTGAATTAATTTTATACGCTATGTAAAAGCCATTTGAAAGTGGTACAAAATCAATATTTTATTGTATTTTTTTCTTGGTTGAAAATATGCAACAGAATGTTATTAACTCAGCGGTTATTTACATTTTAACATCAAAAGCAATAGACATTAAAGAGGTGTTAAAACTGTTCTCCTGGATTGTTTAAAACTTCTTGTATAACTTAAAGTAATCTGTTTAGATTTCTATATGTTACAATATCATTTACATCTTATTTAACCATCTTAAATAGAAAGCTGAAACTATTGAAGTTGAATATTGAATACACAGTAATAATAGAGTGATCACAGAACTTGTCAATTATTTTCAACATCAGAAAACAATAATTTTTGTAAAGTAAAGCTTTATTCAGGATTTTTTAAGGTGTTTTAGAAATATGTTTTTCAAAATCTGAAATGTTTAAACTGGTTCTATATATATATGAATGTCTTTTAGAATGAAAATATTATGGTTTTCTTTTTTGATAGTCACATGTTTTATAATTTCAGAAAATATTCTTAACAATAATGAAAAAATATTTTTTAAATTGCTCTAAAACTTTTATGTAGGCACTAAAGAACACAATAAGAAAAAATATGACAGTGTTTTAAAGGCGGTAAATTAAATTTAGAGATTTTATTTTACTTTTTAACATTTTGGTTTATTTCTGCAACAGATGATTCAATTCCTGATATTAATATAGAATGAATTTAGTTATATGAGAATGTAAACATAAAATTCCATGTAAATTTTTAATTTATTTAAAATTTACTTTTTAAGGAATTGTCAGAGGGTGTTTGTTAGGCCAGCTATTTTTCATCTTCTAAATGCTGTCATATTTATTTTTTAAATTACTGACATTTATTTGGGTACAGTCTCCTTCAGGAATTTAATGTAGAGTATTATCTATAGGTTAAAATAAAACTTAATTAGATTAATTTTATGGAAGAGAGTATACATAATATTAGAAATAAAAACAGCATACACAAGCTTTGTATTCAGGTAATCTTAGATGCAAGTTTGACCATCGCCTCTTACTAATTCTGTGATTTGAGAAGAGTAACTTTTTCCTTTAATATTGGACCCATCAGAAAAATAGGAATTTGGCAACACTTACAGGGTTTTGTGAAGATTAGGTAAAATAACTCCTGTGAAGTGCACAGTGCATGTATCTCATAAAGGAGTAAAGCTAGAAAAAGGATTTGTTACGATAATTCATATCATTTTTATACCAATTCCTTTCCTGTCTCCATCTAGCCCATGAGATTTAGTACATGTGAAAAAGAAAGTAAGACTGTAGGAATTTGGCCTAAGGGGTTTAAGTGTTTAGTCTTTTATCATAAATGTCTCATCTAGGTATGTTCCACATGGAAATTATTTCAACAAGTACTTTCCACTTGATATTTAAGTCCTACTTCTAATTTTTTTCCTGTCCTTTAAAAAAAATCACAAACGGCGGCACCTAGCTGGCCCAGTTGGTTGAGCATCTGACTTTGGCTCAGGTCATGATCTCACAGTTCATGTGTTCGAGCCCCTTGTCAGGCTCTGTGCTGAAAGCTCAGAGCCTGGAGCCTGATTCGGATTCTGTGTCTCCCTCCCTCTCTGCCCCTCCCCTCTTGTGCACGCTCTCTCTCTCTCTCTCTCTCTCTCTCTCGTATATAGACATTAAAAAAATTTTTTTAAATAAAAAATCACAACTTTCTCAAAAGAAAATGCCACATGAGACTACATTTCCCCCAATGTGTTAGAAAGAATCTTACATTTAAAGACAGTACCCCCATTAGAAGAAACCATTATAATATTCAAGTTATTTTAATACTTTGAAGAAATTATTTTCAGCCATTTGAAATATTAAAACTTTTTTAAAAAGTATCAAAACTTTTTAAAAAAAGTATCAAAATCTAGGAACTTCTATTTGATTTTCTTTTATATATATTTGTTTTTGTTACCAGTCATTGACATCCATAGGTTCTCTGTAATATAAGAAAGGTGATAACCTGGTTTGTAGAAATGTGAAGATTCTGTTGGCCTAATGCATGCCAATTTATCATGGGAATATGTATCATTCCAAGACTAGCTCAAAGAAGTAAATATTTTCCAAAGTTTGTGCAAGCTATATGCATTTTCATATTATAATGCATTCTTTTTTTAAAATAAGGCGTTCTTTTATCCTCTCACAATTCAGAGAGTCCATATCCAATAGTATAAGCAAAAATATCAAGAGAGGAAGGAAATTTTTTTTCAGGCTACAGTCTGATGTTCTTCTTTTTATGGACATTGATGTTCATAATTTGAAACTTTTTCAAATAGCAAATCTTGTTAAGATTTTGATACCATCTGATTGCTAACATCTCAGTGGCTGAGTTAAGGACATCTTTTACTGAAAGTAATAGTTTAAGATAAGAAAGGTATCTCTGCTCATATATAGTTTAAACATAGAAGGACCAAGGACCAGATAAACTCCTAGCCACTCTATTTTGATAAAAAAAAATTAAGAATGTGAGATGTTATTCACCAATAGAAAAGCTTTTAATTGAGAGAAAGAAAATTTGAAAACCTACATGTAAAAAAAAATCAAAGAAGTCCCCCCACCATCAAAAATAAAGATTAAAAGAAATAAATTTAAAAAAAGGGGGGGCGCCTGGGTGGCTCAGTCAGTTAAGCGTCCAACTTCAGCTCAGGTCATGATCTCACAGTTGGTGAGTTCGAGCCCCACGTCAGGCTCTGTGCTGACAGCTCAGAGCCTGGACCCTGCTTTGGATTCTGTGTCTCCCTCTCTCTCAGTTCCTTCCCCACTCTCCCACTCTCCTTTTGTTTCTCTCTTTCTCTCTCTCTCTCTCTCTCTCTCTCTCTGTCAAAGATAAATATTTTTAAAAAATTTAATAAAACTTTTTTAAAAAAATTTAAAGAAGGAACTTAAATTTTTTTTTTAATTTTAATGTTTATTTTTGAGAGAGAGACAGAGTAGGAGTGGGGGAAGAGGAGAGAGAGAGGGAGACACAGAATCCGAAGCAGGCTCCAGGCTCTGAGTTGTCACACAGCACAGAGCCTGATGTGGGGCTCGAGTCCACAGACTGCGAGATCATGACCTGAGCTGAAGTTGGCTGCTTAACCAACTGAGCCACCCAGGTGCCCCAGAGCAACTTTTATTTGGTGATAAAGTTCAGATTATTTCCTCATTATTCCACCTAGAAACAAACATGGTTGTTCCTTTAGAAATGCTATCTTTGTTTAAAATAAACTTTTCAACCACAAAGAGAAATGCCATCATAATATACACATTTATAAGTTTATTTTCTAAATTATATCATCGCTTTCTCATAATCAGGGTTAAAAAATTCTCAGTTTGAGGGGCAGATGGAAAGGCAAGAAAATTCATATATGCTCATTACTGGTCTTCTAATTGCTTCAGGATTTTGGCATTCTTAGTTCCCTCCTCCACTGAATGTTTCAAATGTGCATACTATCAACTTATTTCATTGTTTATTACCTTCCTTATAAGCAAAAAAAAAAAAAGTATAAATATGAACAAAGAATAATTTTCTCTGGAAAAATGCTGGCAGCTTTTAGCAATATAAGCTAATTTAGGAGTTTTTAATATCAAATCTTCTGGAAGGCAGCTATTCTTTAAAATAAGTTTTATTTTTGGGGAACCTGGGTGGTTCATTTGGTTAAGCATTCAACTCTTAGTTTCAGCTCAGGTCATGATCTCACAGTTTCATGAGTTCAAGCACCACATGGGGCTCTGCACCATCAGTGCAGAGCCTGCTTGGGATTCTCTCCCTCTGCCTCTCTCTCTCTCTCTCTCTCTCTCAAAATAAATAAATAAAATTTAAAATAAAATAAAATATTAACTTTTGATTATGAAAAGCTATGTATTCGGGGCACTTGGGTGGGTCAGTCGGTTAAGTATCTGACTCTTGATTTCAGCTCAGGTCATGATCTCATGTTTTGTAAAATTGAGCCCTGTGCTGGGCCCTGTGTTGGGCTCTGTGCTGACAGCGTGGAGTCAGCTTGGGATTCTCTCTCTCCTTTCTCTCTCTGTTCCTACCCCCTCACCCTTACACACATTGTCTCTCTTTCTGTCTCAAATAAATGAACTCCCTCCCCCTAAAAAAGGAATATATTCAATGTAAAGAGTGTGAAATTACAGAAGTCAAAATAAATAAATGTTACCCAGAAATAATTACCGTTAGAATGTTTTGGTGATGTTTTAGATATTTTTATATATAATGTATGAAAAATAATATTATTAGGTACATTTATAATATGAAATGAACTGTCCTAAGTGCTTTCTGTACAAACTTAACCACGAAATACCATGGAGTAGGCAATATTATACTCATACAACAGAAAAGGACCCAAAACCTTGCAAATCAAAATTTACCTAGATTACATAGTTGATACTCAAGAATCAGATTCCTAAGCCTCCGAATTAAACACTAACTATGCAACAATATACATTAAAATGCACATTCATATTAACATGTATATATTTACTTGCTACATATATGCGGTTTTCACACAATAACCATAGTTTAAAATTTAACATCAGGGGCTTCTGCTCCAAGTTATGCTGGAATAACTGGTATTGGCCTTATCTCTTCACATTTAACAGTTAAAAACTAGATAAAATATATGAGGTCAACTTTTCAGCATTGGACAAAAAGCAGTACAGGACTTTGATTCTTACGAGAAGGGAAACAAGTAAGGTGAGCCACTGACTTTTTTTCATGGTGACACTTCCTTGCCCAACTTGTATGAATGAGGAGCTCAAGTGGAGAGTGAAGAGTGACAATCTCACGGATTTGAGGAGGAAGAGATTAGAATTTGGGGCTGTTGACGTGGCTGGGATTTGTGGGACAGTATGCCAACAGTGAGCAGAGGCTGTGGACATAAATCAACAGGTATGTTCCCTTAAATCCTTGACTGAGACTGTGCTGTTCTTGCATGAAGCAAATTTACCCATGACCTCATGGTGGTTGCTATGTGTCTGAGAGGTCAGACAGAGCTGGAATACATCAGAGTTCCAGCCCAACCAGAGAGAATAGACCTTCCTGAGTTCCTTAATCATTCAGAGGAGACCTTAAAAAAGTCAACCATTAGAAGTAATGATCACACACTGAGTTGAGAGTCACTCATAAGAATGAAAGAAAAATTGAAATAGACCCAGCTTCACAAAGCCTAATACCATGCCTACAAAGGTGAAGTGGATCTGCCAATAATTTATTCCTGGCAGCAAACTCAGTATCATTTAGAGAAGACAGTGTAACCCAGACTTCTTAAAAAGAATCAACCATAATGTCTACCATATAATAAAGATTATAAATTATGCAACAAAGAAAATGTGACCCTAAATCAAGACAAACAAATCAATAGAAGCAAATCTCAGTTTACTCAAATGCTGGAATTAGCTGACAAAGACTTTTTAAAAGCAAATATTATGCATATTTTATGGACTTAAAAAAACACAAAGAGTAAACAAGAAATTAAGTAGAAAAATTGAAAATAGAAAAAGAACCAAAGGAATATCTAGAATGTAAAGGAAAGTCTAGAATATCTGAGATTTTAAAAATTAATAGACAGGATTAACAGCTGATTGAACAATATAGAAGTAAGGTTCAGTGAACTTGAATATGGGTTGACAGAAATTATCCAAACTGAAGATCAGAGATTTAAAAAGTAAAACAAAAAAGAGTTTCAACAACCGGGGGACACTATAAAATGATAAAACATTTAACTAGAATTCCAGAAAGAGGAAAGAATGAGAAAGAAAATAATATTTTAAGTCATATTGCCCCTTCCCCCCCATTTGATGAAAAATATGAGCCTGCAATACAAATTTAGAAAATATTAGGCTCACAATGTAAAGCAATTAAAAGTAAACAAAAGCCCACTGAATATGTTACCAGTACACATTCACTATAAAATTGTTAGGCTCTTTCAGCCTGAAGAAAATATATCAGATGGAAAGTAAGGTTTACAGGAAGAAATGAAGACACTGGATATGATAAATATGTGAATAAATATTGCAGACTATATTCCTTTTATTTGGAAAAAACAACTGATTGCTTAAAACAAAAATGCAAACGGTACAGTGTAGACTTTACAACATGCAAAGAAGTAAAATCATATGAAAAATAGCCCAAGCAGATGAGAGTAAATAGAATTACAGTGTTGTAGTTTCTACATTTTTACAATAAATGATACAATATTAATAAGTAGACTGTATTGCAAGTAGACTGTCATAAATTAGGGATGCATTGGTTTAATCCCAAGAGCAGTCACTAAAAAAAACCTTTTTTACATCAAAAACCAAAGAACTTAAACTAAAATGATTTGATTAAGAAGAAATGAATCAAAAGAAGTTGGATACAAAACAACATAATGAGAAACTTTAAACCCAAACATATTAATAATTACAGTAAATAGGAATGGACTACACACACCAATTAAAGGTCAGAGACTGTAAGCCTGGATAAACAAGCAAGATTTATATATGCTGAATAGAAGATTCACAGTTTAAGACCTGATAAGTCTTAAAGTAAAAATAAAGGTAAAAGGATAGGAAAATATATTATATGCAAAAAGTAGACATAGAAAGGATAGCACAGTGATCAAAAGCACATTCATCAGGAAGGCATAACAATTGTAAATGTTTATGTATTTGATTTTAAAAATATAAAGTAAAAATTAAAATAAAATTAGACAAATAGGTATTCAGAGTTGGATATTTTAATACACTTCTCAATAATTTATAGGAAAAGTGGAGAAATCACATATATAGAGAAGATTTTAACATTATCAATATTTATTGCAAATTGAAATTTATACTCAATGCAGAAAACAGATTGTTTTCACATGCAGATTAAATGTTTACTGAGAAACACTATATGCCCGGTCAGCTTTCTATACTTGGGTCATAACAGGATTAAATTAGAAATCAATAACAATAGAGGTGCCTGGGTGGCTCAGTTGGTTGGGTGTCCAACTCTTGATTTTGGCTCAGGTCCTGATACCAAGGTTGTGAGGTTGAGCCTCACAACAGGCTCTGTGCTGAGCGTGGAGCCTGCTTAAGATTCTCTCTCTCTCTCTCTCTCTCTCTCTCTCTCTCTCCCTCCCTCCCTCCTTCCCTCTCCTTCTCTCCCCCCTTTCTTTCTCTCTCTTTGTCCCTCTTCCCTGCTTGCACACTCTCTCTAAAAAAATTTTAAATAGAAAAATAAATCAATAATAATATAACATTTAGGAAAATTCCACAATTTGGAAATTAAACACTTTTTATAATGCATGGGAAGAATCAAAAGGGAACTTAGAAAATAATTTAAACTAAATGATAATGAAAATACAGCATCCACAACATACAAATAAGTGCTTAAAGAGAAGCTCAGAGCTTTAAACAAAAATTATTAAATGATTGATATAAACTTCTACCTTAAAATTTTTTAATGCAAATTGCATCTACATAAGAAAGGAGGAAATAATATAGATAAATCAATGAAATAGAAAACAGGCTATAACATAAAGAATATCTGCAATGCCAAAACTGATAAATTTCTAGTAATACTGAAAAAGAAAAAATCACCAATATTAGAAATGAAAGACAGGACTAGAATTCACTACAGATCTTATATATGCAGTGGATAACAAAAGAATACTATGAACAACTTTATGCCAACATATTAGACAAATTAGATATAATGAAAATAAATTCTGGCAAAATATCATACCAGGAATAAAACAGGAAATTGTAACCCTGAATAGTCATATTTATTAGAGAAATTGAATTTGTAAGCAAAATCCTTTCTAAAAGGAAAACTTATGGTGCAGATGGTTTTATTGGTAAATTCTATCAAATATTTAGGGAATAAATAATGTCAAATGTAACAAACTCTTTTAGTAAGTAGAGAAGAGGGAACACTGCTCAGATTGTTTTGAGAACAGTGTAGTTATATCAAAACATGACAAAGACATTAAAGGAAAATTGCAGATGAATGCCCCCTATAAACATAGATACATATATTCTAAAAAAATATTAATCTCTATAAGTAATACATTGTTAATCAGATTCCTACTGGCTTTTAAAAAAAGAAATTGATGAGCTAATTCTAAAATTTATTTGGAAATAATAACCTTGAGTGGTCAAAGTAATCTGGGAAAAGAACAGTATCATTGGAATTACAGTATCTGATTTTAAGGCTTAACATTATTGTAAGGCTACAATAATCAAAACAATGTGGTATTGACAAAATGATAGGGAAACAAACCAATGGAATGGATTAAAGTCCAGAAATATATGTGTTCAATTAGTTTTCAACAAAGGCATCAAAACAGTTTTATACAGAATAGGTAATATTTTCAACTTTTGGTGTTGGGACAACTAGATAAATTTAAAGAAAAAGAATGTATTTTGATCTTCTACTTCATACCATAACAAAAACTATTTTGAAATGATTATAAGCACAAATATAAACACAAAGATTATAAAACATCTAGAAGAATTAAATGCAGAATATATTAGCAATGATAGGGTGGGCAAAGATTTATTGGAGATAACAAAAATTACTAAGGATAAAATAAAATTATAATAAAGTAGACCTTATTAAAATTACCAACTTCTCAGAAAATGAAAAGAAAGAAGAAAAGTGTAAAGGCATACCACTGATTGGGAGAAAATATATACAATATATCTGACAAAAGACTTGTATCCAGAATGTATACAGATCTCCTACAAATCATTTTTTTAAAAGGGTAAATAACCTAATAAAAATAGGAGAAAGATTTCAATAGATGATTCACAAATGAAGCTAAGCAAGTGATAAATAAGCCCATGATCAGGTATTCAACATCATTCGCCATCAGGGAAATGCAAATTAAAACAACACTGAAATAAATTTTAAAAAAGTAACTAGGGAAAGGGCAAACAAAACAATAACAACAATAAGAACCACAACAAAAAACATTAAGGTATCACTTCACAACTAACCAGAATGGATAACATTAAAGACTCAACACCGGGGCGCATGGGTGGTTCAGTTGGTTGAGCGTCAGACTCTTGGTTTCAGTTCAGGTCATGGTCTCACAGTTTCGTGGGTTTGAGCCCCGCATTGGGCTCTGTGCAGGCAGCACAGAGCCTGCTTGGGATTCTCTCTCTCTCTCTCTCTCTCTCTCTCTCTCTCTCTCTCCCTCCCTCTCTCCATCCCCCACCTATGCTGTCTCTGTCTCTCTCAAAAATAAATAAATTTTAAAAATTAAAACAAAAAAAGACAACAGCAAATGTTGCAAGGGATGTGGAGCAGCTGGAATTCTTAAATATCGCTCATGAAAATTTTTACACTTTGGAGAAAATGTCTGGAAAATTTTTACACTTTGGCAAAATGTCCTATAAAGCTCAATATGTACTTACCATATATCCTAGCAATTCTTAAGATATTTTCCAAAGGGAGGTAAAACATGGATCCACAAATATCTGTATATAAAAACAATTCTATTCAAAATAATCCAAAAGAAAACAATCAAATTTACAATCAGTAGGAGAATTTGTAAACAAATTGTGGCATATTCGCACAATGAAGTACTCTTCAACAATAAAAATGAATTAAGTATTGATACATGTAACAAAGTGGATAAATATCATTACAAAGGACTGAATTGTTTCCCTTGCAAAATGCATATGTTAAAGCCATAATTCCTAACGTAATTGTATTTGGAGATAATGTTTGGAGAGGTAACTAAGGTTACATTTGGTCATAAAAGAGCCAAAAAAAAAAAAAGTCCTATCTAATCCAGTAGGACTGGTGGCCTGAGAAGAGGAAAAGCATTCTCAATCTCTCTCTGTCTCTGTCTCTGTCTCTCTCTCTGTCTCTCTTTCTCTCTCTCTCTCTCTCTCTCTCTCCCACTTTCCTTTTCCCTTTCTCTCTGTCATTCCTGCATGGGTACTGAGGAAGGGCCATGTAGGACATAGTGAGAAGCTGGCCATCTGCAACCCAAGGAGAGAGCTCTCACCATTTATTGACCATGCTGGCTCTTTGATCTTGGACTTTGCCGCCTCCACATCTGTGAAAAAATAAATTTCTGTTGTTTAAGACATCCAATCTAAGATACTTTTGTATGGCATCCTAAGCCAACTATGATACTCATAAACATTATGTTGAACTAAAGAAACCAGACACAAATGATTACATACAACTAATTTAATCATAAGAAATTCAAGAACAGGGAAAGCTAAACTATGATGATAGAAATCAGAACATGTGATGGGCCGGGTGAGGGATTATAGCATGAAGAAACTTTCTGGGGTGATAGAAATATTTTATATCTTGAGTAGGTTGTTCATTACATGGGTGTATACATTTCTAAAAACTGATTGCATTGTGCATTTAATATCTGTGCATTTAACTAAAATTTGGAATGAAAGATAAAATAGCAATTTTCACATATAAAAGTTGTGGCTGCATAATGTTACATCATGAGAATATTCCAGAAGTCAAAATTAAACTTGACATTTGTTATTGTTTCTGAAATGAAATGATGGTTGAATTTCATGTAAAAGCATATGAGGTATGAATAGTAATTCAAGACAATCATATGGGCACTTGCTACGGAAATGTCTTATAACCATGACCTGGTTATTTGCAAAAATGTGTGGCTATTGTACGCATGGTGTTTAAATAATTCTGAGCAAAAACAGAAATTGTCATTTTAATTTCATAGTAGCATTTCAAAAGGAAGAATTTGATCTTTGATGATAAATTTTCTAGTTTTGAAAAATATGTACTCTTCCAATGTGGTCACACTATAATTTTTTTGATATACTGGAATTCCCTTTCTCACCAGTGTGCCTGTGACATAAAGAGTGAAAGATACGGAAATTCGACCTGAAAATATACTTATTGTCAACTGAAAATGTGTAGTACTATAATGTGGATGTGATTATATTCTTTTTAAAAACATCTTTATTAAGATATACAACGTGACATAAAGTCCATTGAAATGTGTTTTACAATAGTCAGAGTTTTGCAACCATCCCACAATCCAAGAACATTCTCATTACTCCAAAAAAAACCCAGTTAGCATTTATTTCTTATCTCTCATACTACTCACTCCCTCACCTCTAGTCAAGCAATCCTCTGTTTTCTGTACCTACTCTCAACATTACATATAAGTGGAATCATATACTGTGTGGTCTTTTGGGAAGGCCTTTTACTTAGCATAAAGTTTACAAGATTTATCAATGTTGTAGGATTTATTAGTACTTATTCCTTTAGAAAATAGACTTTAGGTTTTAGAGCAGTTTTAAATTCACAGAAAACTGAACTTAAGGTACAGATTTCCCATGTACCAACCACTCCTGTATATGCACAGCCTCCCCTATTAATATCCTATACCAGATTGATACATTTATTATAATAAATGAATGTACATTGACACATTACTGTCACCCAAAGTCTATACTTTATACCTGGGTTCAACACTTTTGGTGTTACTGTACATTCTGTTGGTTATGGGAATGATAATACATGTATCCACCTTTATACCATGCAGAGTAGTTTTACCACCCCTCAAATCCATGCCATATTTGCCATATGCCATATTTGTGCCTACCCCACATAAGCCCCAGCAACCAGTAATTCTTTTACTTTCCCTATAGTTGTCCTTTTCCAGAATGTCACACAACTGGAATTCATACAATATATAGACTTTTGAGATTGACTGCTTTCACTTAGTAGCATATATTTAATATTCCTCCATGTCTTTTTATGGCTTGGTAGCTTATTTCTTTTTAACACTGAATAATACTGCATTGTCTGGATATAGTATAGTTTATTCATTCATATACTTGAAAGACATCTTGGTTGCTTCCAAGTTTTGGCAGTTATGAATAATGCCACTAAAAATATCTTTGTGCAAGTTTTGTGTGAACATGAGTTTTCAACTAATTTGAGTAAATACCAAGAAATATGATTGCTAGATTGTATAGTTAAGAGTATGTTTAGTTTTGTGAGGAACTGCTAAACTATCTCCCAAGGTGGCTGAATGATTTTTTGTCCCCACCAACAAGGAATGAGAGTTCCTTTTGCTGCACATCTTCACCAGCATTTAGTGTTGTAAGTTTTTTTATATTTTAGCCATTCTATTGTTATCTCATTGTTTTAATTTGAAATTCCCTAATGATAATGCTGTTGAGCACCTTTTAATATGCTTATTTGCCATCTATCTGTCTGTTCAGATCCTTGACCTATTTTTTAATTCGGTGTTTGTTTTCTTTTTGTTGTGTTTTAAGAGCTCTTTATATATTTTGGTAACAGGCCTTTATCAGATGTATCTTTTGCACATATTTTCTCCCAGTCTGTCATTCGCTTGGCATTGTCTTTCAAAGAGTAGAGTTTTTGGTTTAATCAAGTTCAACTTCCTAATTATTTTCTTTCTTTGTGGATCATACCTTTGGTGTCATATCTAAGAAGGCATAACCTTATCCAACTCATTTAAGGTTTTTTGTATGTTATCCTTTAGGAGTTTTATATTTTTGCATTTACATTTAAGTCCATGATCTATTTTGAGTTAATTTTTGTGAAGGGTGAAAGGTCTATGTCTAAATTCATTTTTTTGTAGGTGGATGTCTAGTTATTTCAGTACTATTTGTTGAAAAGACTACCTTTCTCCATTTTACTGCCTTTGCTCCTTTGTCAAAGATGAGTTAACTACAGTCAGGTGGGTCTATTTCTAAGCTCTTGATGTTGTTCCACTGATTTTTTTGTCTGTTCTTTCATCAATGTCACATTGTCTTAATTGTTTTACATTTATGGTGGGTCTTGAGGTTGAGTACTGTCAGTCCTCCAGTTTTGTTTTCTGCTTTATCATTGTGTTGGCCACTTTTAACTTTCCATATAAACTTGTGAGTCAGTTTGGAGAAATCCATAAAATGACCTGCTGGGATTTTGATTGAGACTGCAATCTAATGTATAGATCAAGTTGGAAAGAATTGACATCTTGATAATATTGAATCTTCCCATTCATGAATATAAAATAGCTCTCTATTTATTTAGTTCTTGGATTTCATTCATCAGAGTTTTCCAGTTTTCCTCATGTAAATCTTGTACATACTTTTTTAGACCTTATACCTAAGTATTTCATTTTGCAGGGGCAAATGTAAATGGTATTGTGTTTCTAATTTCAAATTTCACTGGTTTATTGTTATTTAGGAAAGCAGTTAACATTTGTATACTAACTAGTATCCTGTAACCTTGCTATAATTGCTTGCTATAATAATTCCAGATTTTGTCAGTTGTTTCACATATTTTACACAGACGATCATGTTGTCTGTGAACAAAGACGGTTCTGTTTCTTCTTTCCCAATCTATATACTATTAATTTCCTTTTCTTATTACATTAGCTAGAATTCTAAGTACAGTGTTAAGGATTAATGATAGAGAACGTCCTTGCCTTGTACCTAATCTTAGTGGAAAAGCTTTGAGTTTCTCACCATTAAGTATGCTTTTAGCTATAAGTTTTTGTAGATATTTATCAGGTTGGGGAAGTTTACCTTCTATTCCTAGTTTATTGAGAATTTTTATCATGAATGGGTGTTGGATTTTGTCCAATACTTTTCTGCATCCCTTGATTTGATCATGTAATTTTTCTTCTTTAGTCTGTTGATGAGATGAATTATGTTGATTGATTTTAGAAGGTTGAACCAGCCTTGCATACCCAGGATAGCCCTCCTTAGTCATGGTTTATAATTCTCTTGATATATTTTTTAATTTAATTTGCTTATATTTTGTTGAGGGTTTTTGCATCTGTGTCTATGAGAGGTATTAGTCTGTAGTTTTCTTGTAATATATTCATCTGGTTTGGGTATTAGGGTAATACCATCCTTAAACAATGAGTTATGAATCCCTCTGCTCCTATCTTCTGGAAGAGATTGTAGGGATTGGTGTAATTTCTATCTTATGTTTGGTAAAATTCACACATTAATTCATCTGAATCTGTTTTGGAAGATTATTAATTATTGATTCAATTTCTTTAATATATATAGGCCTACTCATACTGTTTCTTATTTCTTTTTATGTGAGTTTTGGCAGTTTGTGCCTTTCAAGTAATCAGTCCATTTAATCTAGGTTACCATATTTGTATTCATAGAGTTATTCATACTGTTGCTTTATTTTTATTCTCATGTTCATAGTAACTGTGGTGATATCCCCTCTTTCATTTATGATTTTATTTATTTTTTTATTTTTATTTTTTTATACTTTATAGTTTATTGTCAGGTTGGTTTCCATATAACACCCAGTGCTCTTCCCCACAAGTGACCTCCACCAAGACCATC
>CM053569.1:59932124-60282932 GCA_028646485.1 Cryptoprocta ferox | reverse complement strand
TCTTCTAATTCACTTATTCTCCTCTCTGCCTCTTCAATCCGTGCAGTGGCTGCCTCCAGTTTGTTATGCACCTCATTTATAGCCTTTTTTAACTCGTCACAGCTATTTTGAAGGTCCCTAGTCTGTTTATCAATAGCTTCTTTGATGATTTTTTCAAGTCCAGCAATTAATTTTATGGCAATTGTTCTAAGTTCTTGTTCAGTCATGTTGTTTAAGCCTGTTTTGAGCAGTTCTGTGGCTGTGACTTCTTCCTGGAGTTGCCTTAGAGGAAAGTTCTTTCGCTTCGGCATTTTGGCTAGTCAGGCATCTTTGAGGTTGTCTTCTTTCTGGAGTCTGTTTCTTCTTTTCCCTCACTTGCAAATCCGCGTATTATCCCTTCAGTCCTTCTCAGTTCAATCGATGCGGGTGGGCACAGATTACAGAGCTCCCTACTTCTCCGCCATCTTGCCCTCCTCCCCAAAGCTGAGACTCACTAGCAGAGGCCTCCACGGAAACCAGTACCAAGATAAGAAAACCTTGAACTGTAATTAATGATTTGCTGGAGGCTCAGTGTAGAAATCTCTGGGAGTTAAAAACTCCAAGGGGAACGCACAGTTTTGTGAGATTTACCTCTAGAGCTCCATTTTACCTCTAGAGCTCCTCATTTATGATTTTAGTAATTTGTGTCTTCTTTGTTGTTTACTTAGTTAGTTTGGTTAGAAGCTTATCAGTTTTATTCAGCTTTCCAACAATGAACTCTTGGTTTTGTTAAATTTTTTTCTATTTATTTTCTGTATGAATTTTACTGGTTTCTGCTCCAATTTTTGTTAGTCTTTTTTCTTCTCCTTACTTTGGATTTACTTTGCTCATTTTTTTCTAGTTTCTTAAGGTAGAAGCTAGATTATTGATTTTAGAGCTTTCTTCTTTTCTAATATATGTATTAAATGCTATAAAGTTTCCTTTAAGCACTGCTTTTGTTGCCTCCACAAATTTTGCTAAGTTTGTTTTCATTTTCATTTAGTTCAACTTATTTTTTAATTTGGGGTGATTTCTTCTTTGACCTATGTATTATTTAGAAATGTGTTGTTTAATATCCAATTATTTTGTGATATTCCACTGTTTTTCTGTTACTCATTTCTAATTGAATCCCACTGTGGTCTGAAAGTAGACATTTCGGGGTTTTTTTAAATTTTTTAAATTTGTTATGTTTTATGGCTAAGTGTATCAATCTGTCTTGGAAACTGTTTCATGTGAGCTTAAGAAAAGTGTGTATTCTGCTGTTGGATCAAGTAATCAATAGATATCAATTCTATACAATTGATTGATGGCATTGTTGAGTTCAACTATGTCCTCACTAATACCTGCCTGCAGGATCTGTCAATTTCTGATAGGATGGTGAAGTCTGCAAGTATAACAATGAGTCCATTTATTTCTCCTTTCCATTTTTTTAATTTTTGCCTCATCTATTTTGATATTCCATTGTTAGTCATTTATACATTAGGGATTATTATGTCTTCTAGCAGAATTGACCATTTTATCATGATGTAATGCTCCTCTTCATCCCTGATAACTTTTTTTGTTCTAGAGCTTGATCTAGGTTAGGGAGTTTTTTCTCTCAACATTTTATTTCGCTTCATTTTTTTCTTGCTTATGTGGTTTTTGAGAAGTGGGAAGTAATTCCTATCTTTGTTCTTCTGTAGGTAATGTGTTTTTATTTTCATCTGACTTTCAAGATTTTTTTCCTTATCTTTGATTTTCTGCAGTTTGAATATGATATGCCTAAGTGGAGAGTTTTGGTTTTTGCTTTGTTTTGCTTTGTTTTTTATACAGTTATCCTGCTTGATATTCTCTGAACTCCTTGGATCTGTGGTTTTGTGGCTGAAATTAGTTTGAAGGAAATTCTCAGCCATTAGTGCTTCAAATCTTTTTTCTGTTCTTTTCTCTCTCTCTTCTGGTATTCTTGTTAGGCATATATTACACTTTTTATGGTTATCCTATAGTTCTTTGATATTCTGGGTATTTTTTCAGTCTTTTTTTTCCTTTGGTTTTCTGTTTTGGAACTTCCTGATTGACACAACCTCAAGCTTAGAGATTCTTTTCTCAGCTATGTCTAGTTTATTAATGAGCTCATCAAAAGCACTCTTCATTTCTGTTACAGTTTGCAATCTCTAGCATTTCTTTTTCAGTCTTTCTTAGAATTTCATCTTTGCTTAAATTGCCCCTCTGTTCTTGCATGCCATTTTCTTTATCCATTAAAGCCCTTCACATCTTAGTCATACTTGTTTTAAATTTCTGGTCTGATATTTCCAACATCCTTTCCATATCTCAGATTTATGGTAGGCCTTAAAATTGGATATTGTCAGTCCTCTAACTTTGTTCTTGTCCTTTAATATTGTGTTCAGTCTAGATCTGATGCTTGTTCTATCCCTTGGGGTTGTGTTTTTTTTGCTTTTTAGTATGTCTTGTAGTTTCCTCCTTGATAGTCAGGCATGATGTATTTGGTAAAAGGAACTGTGGTAAATAAGCCTTTAGTAATGTAGTGGTAACTTTTGGGGGCAGGACAAATATTCTATAGATTAGATCTGTTTTTTAGTAAGCCTGTACGTCTGGACTATAAAATTTACAAGTGCTTTTCATTCCCCCTGCTCCCCCCAACCCCTTAGATGGGGACAGGATGGCCACAGGACACTGGAGTTTAGTATTTCCCATTCTCCACTTAGAACACTGGAGTGGGCTAGAGTTGGGATTTCTCTTCCCTCCAGGACAATTAGACTCTTAAACAACTTAATAGTTTAGGTTCTAGCAAAATAGTTTCTCTCAAAGGCAGGCCTTGCTAAGAACAGAATATCTGGCATATTTCAAGATGGTTACTTTTCCCCTCCCCCTGACAGAAGCATGAGGGGATTTTTTCCATGGTATTAGCTGTGAGAACCTGGTAGAGCTCCTGGAAATAAAACTTACAAAAGGGTTGGTTGCTCCCTCTTGACGGGGTCCACCTGGAGTTTTTAACTTTCAGACCTGTCCATCCTGAGCCTCAGAAGTTCATCAATTACAGGTTAGGTATTCCTGTGTAGGCATTGTTTCCCATGGAGGCTTCTACTCATGGGTTTCTGCTCCAGAAAAATTGTGGCTCTGTACCTGCCTGTCTGTCTATCCAATTCTGGGGGCAGTGGTGCCATACACACACAAAGACATACACACACACACACACACACACACACACACACGCGTAGAATCTTTTTATCACTTTAGTTCAGTATTTCTGTGCCAATATTATTTTTAGTTTTGTCCCTTGTTTTTAAAATTTAAGCTAAGAGACTTTTTTTCTAATTGGTGGGCTTATTCTATTTACATTTATTAGATCTGAAAATACTTGGATTTATTTTGCCGTGTCGTTTTGTGTTTTATATTTACTTTGCTTTTTTTTCTTCCTTTTTTTCTTTCTTTCTTTTTTTTTTAGATTTTGTTTGTTTTACTACTTTACTTCTCCTCCATAGATTTTACTGGATTGTCAGTTTTTATTAAACAATTTAAAGGAGGTTGCATGGTAAAGAGAGTGGCCTTTGGAGTTAGAATGCCAAGGTTTAAGACTCCCAAGTTCACTACTTAGTAATTGTACAGTCTTGACCCAGGTATTTAAACCTCTCTTTTTAGCAGTTTTCTCATTTGCAGATCGAGGATGACAGAATTATTGTGAGGATTAAAAGAGTAAATATGTAAAATAGTTCTTAATACATAGTAATAGTAAGCTCTGTGTGAGTGTTTGCTATTATCTACCTCTCCTTTTTTTCTTTTATCCTTTATTCTGGTGAGATTGATGCATTCTCTTTACGTTCTTTAAAAATTTTAACATACATTTTTGACATAACAAGTCTAAGTATATAATCAGCATCTTTAGCCTTCTGCTTAGCAAAACTAAAATTTTAGAACATTTGCCATTGATTTTCCACCTCCATACTTGACTTCATTGTTTTCTAGGATTTTAGCTCTACCCTGTGCTTAAATTCTTCAGAGCTTGTCAGTATTTGCTTTTATAGTCAGTGCTTCTTTAGATTTGCCAACATATTTTCTATTATCTTTGCTCAGCTTTGTTTCTTCCTTCTGGATTCAATTTCTTTCTTCCTGAACAAGATTCTTTAATAGTTCTTTTCCTTAGGGTTCTTATAGCTGCACACTCACTCTTAAATAATAGTTCAGTTAGGTGTAGACTTCTAGGATAATGAACATTTCTCATCAGGATTTTGAAGACATTACTTTGAAGATGTCAGCTTGTCTCTTCTGTATGCATGTTATCTCTTTCCCTTTCAGTGACTCTTGGGATTCTTCTCTTAGTCAAATTCTATCTTCCACATATCTTAATCTCTGTCAAATAGTTTTTAAAATAAAATGTAATCATGAAATATTTCAAGCATATGAAATTATGGAAAGTAATCACACATATGTAATGTATTCATCATTAGATTTAACAGATTTCATCGTTCTGTCATATTCACTCTAAATATTTTTTAAGAAACAAAAATCATGTATACACAGCCAAGTTCTCTATCCCATCCCCATTGTTTCATTTCTTCCCCCTTCTTCTCCAGAGGTAACTACTATCCTAAAGTTGGTCTGTATTCTTTCATTCTATGGTTTTATATTGTAAAAGATGTACCAGTAATAATGTACAATTTTAAACATTTATGTCTATGGTGTTATATTGTGCACGTATTTCTGATAGTTTCTTTTTCTCAATTAATTTTATGTTTTGAAAATGTATCCATGTTGATACATGTAGATATACAGTTCAATTTAGCTCTTGCATTCTATTGTATAAATATACCAAAATTTATGTATCCATTTCTGTATTCATTGGTTTCTAGATTTACACTATCACCTTCAGTGTTGCTAGGAATATCCCAGTCCTGTCTCCTTGGGCACTTGTTCTGGAGTTTCTTTGGGGTACACATCTAAGACTGGCACTTCAGGTCATGGGTATTCATGTATATGCAATGGTTTGGATTTTACTTAATTTGATGTTAATTTCTCTCGAGTCTGGGAGAGTGCTGCACCATTTAGGTGTATTTCTGAATGTGCAAAGGCATTTTACTTGTCATAATATCTGGGGGCACTGCTGGCATTTAGTGTGCAGGAGCAGGAATGTTAAATATCCTGTATTGTACAAGATTGTCCTGGGTACTGAGTAATTTTCCACTTAAATTGCCAGTGGTGCCCCTGTTAAGACATGTTTCGTTACTCTACAGCATATACCTAGGAGTAACATTGCTGTTTATACAATATGGTATAAACATCTTCAGTTTGGCTCAGATTGCCATATTGAACTCCAAAGTGACTGCACCTATTTATTGTCTTAACAACAATTAGTAAGTGTTTCTGGTTTTCTTCCACTTCTGACTATACATGATATTGTCAGTTTCAAAAAAAATTTTTGACTCTATGAGTTGATGGATGTGTTAATTAACTTAATTGTGGTAATCATTTCACAGGGCATACATACACTAAATCATCCTGTAAGCCTTAAAAGATGATGTACAACCTAAAAATTTTGTTAGTTTGATTATGAAATAACTCATTACTTCAAAATTTTTCAATTTTCTGATAACTAATGAAGTTGAATTATCATATTTTCTATTTTCTTATTTATCTCTTTTGTGTTATGGGTGATTTCTTTAGATATGTTGTCCCATGCCGTCTGTTTGATTGTAGTTATCTTGTCCTTTGACATACTTACTTATATTTTTCATACCTAGTCATTTTATTTTCTTTTAATTCAAATATATTTGTTTTTGTTGGTTTTCCCTCTACTTACCACTCTTTTCTTATAGTTCCTGAATGTTCTTTTTCTTTCTTTCACATTTTTAAAGAAACTTCTATTTAATCTTTGAAGTTAATCTATCATCTCCAATTCGTAGGGTATTAATTCTCCTTTTGTTTTTGCTTGTGTGTGCTCTCTCATCGTAGTTTTTAATAGTTTTATAGTTTTTAATTGTGACCTAATTTGGTAGGGAGTGCAACCCGTTTAGCATGGGCTGCGGAAGCACTCATACAGAGTGCTATTTCATTTATCTTATAGGACTATAGGAGGATTTCTCCATTGAGTTTTCATGTTAATTTCTCAACTTAGGCTTGTCTCATCACTTGGACAATGTAAACTAGAACTTTACACCACCATGTAGTATATGTTTGTGTTTCCATTTCTTTTTTTCTTTTTTTTTTAGTTTATTTTGAGAGAGAGTGTGCAAGCACATGTGGTGAGCAAGTGGAGGGACAGCAAGAAAGAGGGAAAGAGAGAATCCTAAGCAGACTCCCTGCTGTCAGTGCAGAGCCCAAAATGGAGCTCTGTCCCACAAACCATGAGATGATGATCTGAGCCAAAATCAAGAGTAGGATGCTTAACTGACTGAGGCACCCAGGGATGTGTTTCCATTTCCTATAACTTCTCTTCCACTGATTCCAACAAGAATCAGTGGATGACAAGTTTCCTTCCTACTTTTATGGCTAAGTAGGAGAATTTTTTTGTCCCAGTTTAATGTAACTTATCGCCCTTTGGGGTTCTTAACTTTATTCAAAAGACTCCATTCTAGCTCCAAAATTTACATGAGCTGAAGGGTTCATCTCTTTTTTTCATAAATTCTTGCCACTAGCCTAATGGCCTCCCTATCCAGTCCTAGAACTCTGTAGGCTATAATGTCTTTAGACTAGATTTTTTTTTGTTAGATTTGTTCTTCTTTATTTCTGCTACATGAAGACTTCATTTCTTTTAGAACATATTTGAAGTAATTTTATTTTGTTATACTTTACTTAGCATTTCTGTATTTAGGATGACAGAAAGCCTTTTGTGACATTCAATTAGCCAAATTGGTGGAAACTCACATTGTTTAATTTGAATGAAATCCAAATACTAGTTTTTAAATGCAACAAAAATACATAGAGAAATATATAAAAATTATTAGTTTTTATAAACAAGTAGCAAGCATTATGTATGTCATTTAATTTTTGAAAAACAATTTGGTAAAAAAATATATAAATGTATATGAGCTATAAATATATACCTCATACTATATATGAGCTCTACTTCCATGCCTTAAACCAAACCACTATCCATGGTTAACTTAGGGGGCAGAATTAAGGAGGTAGGGACTCTTTCATGTTTCTACTTTATATAATTCTTTATTGTGTGATTTTGTACATAGGCATTTAAATGAGAAAAAGATGCTAAAACTAATAATTATAAGGTGAAGTGTTCTGCAATTTTCCTGATTAGTATTTTGATAGTTACTAACAGTGAAAACCCTGTAAGCCTCAAAGACAGATTGTGAACTTGTTTCACTGACTGCTGTGTAATGGGGGAGTTCTGGAAGTGCAGCCAGCCTCAAAGCTGACCCCGGGATCTGGGTGCAGGAGCAGGTGGTAGACCAGGAGCAGACCGGGTCTCGGAGGCGTGCTGGAGACAAGGAGCACATGAATCAGGCTGAGTGTGACTGCCCACGGAGGCAGTCATTATCGGCCTGTGTCCTCTCTGTTAGGTCAACTTTATGGCATTTTGAGCTTTCTATCAAGGGCCACAATGTTCTTGTGGATTTTAAAACATTTATAATAATGCAGGTTGTAGGTATGATAGATACTATCCACAAATGGCATTTAAAGGTCAATTGAATTTCCCTCTTACAGCACACTGTTCAAATTTGGTAGCCACATACTCCCTTTGTAAAGTTTTTATTCTTATTCAGTCTTCCACAAGCCATATTTGACTTACCATAAAATAAGACATAAGAATTCTCACAATAAATTTTCCTAAACCAAGTTTATTACTTTCACTATATTTGTAGATCATTTCTGCCACACATACAACCTACATTATGCATATCAACACACAAAATGTGTGTTTTATTGAATTTCAATGCATTGATTGATAGAACCAGAGGGAAAAATCCTTCTTGCTTTCTTTACCTACTAATTGAACAATACTTTAGACTACATTATTTCCCTGAGGGTAAAGTAAAGTTTGCTAGCTTCTATGTTTTGTAATTAACTCGTTACCCATTTATATTTGGCATCTTCCTCAGCACTTAGTTCTAGGCAAATAATTTTACACTGAAAAATCCATTAACCTTCTCTGTGGGGAATCATTTTCTTGCAAATTAAATTGCCTAATTAGCTGAACTTGATCCCCAAAAGGTTAACCAAAATATTTCTACTTTAAAATAAGTTACTTAAGATTACTTTGTGAAGATACCATATTCAAATTACTGTTAGACTAACGATGAGGTTATTTATCCTAGAATTAAGTGAGCCATCAAAACAATACAATATATTTAGTTATTTAGTTGGTACATATTTGCTATATGCCCACCCCACCTAGATCTTGCATGAGTAGAAAACCCCAATCTTGCAGGTGGACTGTCAGAGGTACTTTAATTTCCTTATAAATGACCTTGCCATAGAACAGCCCATTAGAAAAAGTATGGCTTTATAATATCAGCTTTCTACACTAATAAGGAATAAATACACTTCCCAAGATGTGATTGAGAAGCATTGTTATTCACAGAATATTGTGACTTTTCATCATGGATTCTACTTAATATCAGTCGAGAGAAACAGGGATATTTTCCTATATGCTATTTTATTCTAATGGATATGAGTGATGGTGCCTTTCTAGACCAGGTGCTCATAGCATTAACATAAGAATATGGGAGGCAGGGTTGTTGGCAGTCAGAGATAAGAGGCTAAGAATTAACAACAGATGTGAGTTTGTAATGAAAATGTTTTAGAGTGTTCTCTACCTTCATTTTTGGCCACGTGAAAAATATGCCCTTATAACTAGAGAAAAAAGAAGTGGAAATTTTCCACTTAAAATATGAACAGATGCTAAAATGCCTGTGGTGCAGAAGGTGCTTCTTTAGGAATCTGGTTCTCATCTATTGGTCCTCATTTCTGAGTTGTGAAATTTTTATATATGAAAGTTATAGGAGAGTAGATGAGAATTATACATCAGCCCTCAGTATTTTTATTCTGAGTCAACACAGAACAAAATGAAGTTGTTCATTATTCAGCAAACATAAGTTGTTTTTAAACTTTTTTAATGTGTATTTATTTTTGAGAGAGGGAGAGAGAGAGCACAAGCAGGGGAGGGTCAGAGGGAAAGGGAAATGGAGGTTCTGAAACTGGCTCTGTGCTGACACCCACAAACCGTTGAGATCATGACCTGAGCTGAAGTCAGATGCTGAACCGAATGAGCCACGTAAGCGCCCCCAGCAAACATAAATTTGTGTAGACAACTAATTTAAGAATGAAGTTAGAAACTAATTCTTCATTTTATTTGGGCTTTGAGTCTAATTTTGATGACTAACCTGAAATGTAAAAATAAAAAAATTTGCCATTGTTTAAATTTTTGAAAGCATATTAGTTTTTAAACTAATTAGTATAGAAAATAAAAAGCTATCAGTTTTTTTTAAATTAATAAAATGTACCTGTTTCACAATAAATCATTTTCACCAAGCTGAAAAGAAAATTTCTAACCATGGAGTTTCTCTTTTTTCCTTCTCATAGAATGTAACAGTGTAAAATGTAATTATTTGAAATATTTTTTAAATTCTTAGGAATAAATACGGTGGTAAGGGAAGAATGAGAGAGAAGAGGGGGAGAGGAGGGAGAGAGAGATCACAGAGCACAGGAAGAAATTTTGTCTTCTAGCAAAAAGAAATTGTTAAACATAAAAATAAGCTAATTCTCTTTGTGATTGTAGTTGGATAACAGTGCCAGTTGAGGTTTATGATTACATTTCCAATTAGCTTTTTAGGTCATTGACTGTGTCATTCTTAGTGTTAGGTACTGAAAATACAGAGCCAAAAAAATGCAACTCCTACTTAAATGTAACCGTGGAGTAAATGATAAGAAAAAAATTTTTTAATATATAGCAAACCTATGCGTTATATACAGTATCAGAAGCATGTACAGATAAGATGTGATTCAGGGGAAGGGATGATTGACTCTGTTAGTGGGAGAATCAGGGAAGGCTTCATAGAAGAAGTAATAGATTGACAGGGTTTTGACTGATAAAGCTGGATTTTCTTGACAGAAGATGGAGTGGCAGAGGTTATCACTAAGAGAAAACACTAAGTGCTGAATTAAAAGTAGTGGTGTGCTAAACAAAGTAAGATTAGATTGGCATTTTTGAAGTTATTCTGATGATTCTGGGAATTAATTGATTAAAAGGAATTACTGCTTTTGGATACCAGAGGTAACATTGCAAGAATCCAGATGAGAGATGATGATTATACTCAAAAGGTGAGGAAGATGGAAAAGTCTGAAATGATTTCCATTTATCTGGCCTCCATGAATGTTGGTGTCACCAACCTAGAAAAGGAATATAGGAAAAATAATTAATTTTCAGTTTTTTAGTGAGAAATAATTTCATGTTAAAACAAGGTTTAAGTGTTTTTTATATTATCTGTAAATTAAAAGGCATATGGGTCTGTAAGTTGGCGGTGGGGTCTATGAAGAAAATAGGATAGGAAACTTAGTTTTGCAAATTAAAATAGATTAGAGAGAGCTTTAAAGTAAAAATAGAAGAGATACTAATGCAAACTTGAGAAATGGCAACATTAGTTATATGGCAAATATTCGTATTTCCTTAGTTGTCACCAGTGATCTGTCTTAATGCAGAAGAATCATGTACATGAAAAGATCACCTGGATTTGTTTTTATTCTTATATGTCTATAAGCAACTCAGCTTAAAAAATTAAGCCCCAACATAATTTAGGTATGAGATTAAACACATAGCCAGGAACTTGAAAGAGTTAAGAAAGTAGTAGGTTTAGGGGAACAGTTAAAACATGCTTAGTGATATGTGCTATCATATAGCAAGAATGCAATGCTGTGGGAACATCTGGGTGAGCTCCGCATGAAGGGAAGAGGGTGGAGTGCAAAGGGAAGGACTCATGGAGCTGATGATGGAACAGAGTCTCTGAAAATCAAATAGTTACAGAGAGAAAATTAGGTTTTAAATGAAGACAACAGAGAACATGGAAGTATTCACACTGGGTTGTTCACAAGGCAGGAGACAGATCATTGAAAGTGATGAAGCAGACAAGTTGGCTGAGGTCAGATAATGGGCTTTGTGTTTCATATCAAATGGTTTGGATTTTCTCCTACACTTATTGGAAAATTATGGAATAGTATAAGCAAGGGAATCGCATGATCTTATATATATTTTTTATGAAACTTTAGTAATGTTTTGGAAAAGCATTATGACCAGTGGTGAGGAAAAATACACACATATACGTGCATATAGAGGAACACTTCACACACACACAGTAGGGGAAAGGAACATGAACTTTCATTTCTGGCCTTGTGTTCATTTAATTTCATATCAGAGAAAAATGCATTAAATTTTATAGTCCTACTTTCTGAACACTTTAAGTATTTGCCTTCCACTGTCCCATGCTATTTCCTGTTTTGCCCTGACACTGGGACCTAAATTAGCGATAATAGACTTCCCTTCATTTAAGTATTTGGTAGGGTGAGAGCATGATACTAAAATGCATCTGATACCTGGGAAACATATTCTCTTTTGTGACTTTTTATCATGTTTTAGCTGCTTTTTTAAGTCAATAAAAGGATTTATTTTTATTCAACATTCAATAAATCATTTCTGCAGTCTCTCCCTATGGCAGATATTGTGCTAGGCACCATTTTTCAATCTCTGTGTCCCTGATCATTTGGAAGTTGTAAGGAAAATGTATAAAGTTCAAATACATATAGTTATTTGAAACAGTGGTAGGAAATACAGGGGAGACTATGAGGAGAAATAGCCTGATTAATCTTAAAGATACTAGGGATACATTGTGTGCCATTTCTTATAAAAGGCTTCTCTGCATAGATGTGGAGGAAAGGGGAGGGACAGCATTTGGAGCAAAGTACCTTGATGCATTACTACATTGTGTAAGTTATTTGTTCATCTTCTTAAGTATGTGTCTCCAGTCAGGCTGAGAGCTCTTTCAGAGTAAAGACTTGCTCTTTGTTGTTTTTCTAACCAGTAATTTAGCATGGCATCTGAAATACCATTGGTATTCTTAATACCTGTCAAATGTTGGCACATTAACCTTTTCTTAAGGAATCTATATTTCTATTCATACCCGAACCTTGATAGTTATGCATAATTTTGCTGGACCTGTATCCAAAACTGCATTTTGTAGCCTATCTCTGTAATTTTTTAAATGATACATTTCCTGAATGGCACAGTCTGTTTTGGTTTCTACGGTATCAGCAAAGTGATGCCTTTCAAAGCTGTGTGAAACTGTTGTTTTGGGGCACTGTTTAGCCTACACACAATGGCCAGTATCCATTTCAGTCAACCAAGACTGTTTGACCCATTCAAATACCATTTTAATCCTCTACTACCACTACCACTGCCACATCCTCCATACTGGCATTAATAAACAAGGTTTGAGAAAAGTAATCTAATCTAGTTAGATAGGGAAATGCTTATAAGTAAGAAACTAAATATTATTGATTTCTTATTCAAAGAAAGAAGTATATCATCATACATGACATGAGTTCTAGGGCCATAGCTCCCTTATATTTTGAAAAGCTGATCTTTCAGATATTACAGTTGTGGCATCTCTAAATATTCCCAGTTCTATTTACAGAGAGGATTGAAACTGAGTCAGGACCAGCAAAGCAGTAAAGAAATGCTATGTTTATTGGAGCCATAATAAGAAATGGTCATATCCGTGACCTTAACAAAAACCTGTGGAAGTTTAAAATAAAAACACAGCTTTTAAAGAATTTTTAAAAAGTGTTTTCTTTTTCTTCAGTGGGGTGGCCTGCAGATCCTAGTGACACAAAGGGAGAAGGAGAGCTCAGCTGAAAGCCAGGTGGGAGATTTTGGAAGGCTCGTGTTTCAGGTTTGAGATTATCCACTTGAGAGAGTTAAAATTAAAAAAAAATAAAAAAGACATATTAGCTCCATCAACACTCAGTATGTGCCTGATGTTATATTATCATGCATTGATACTTAAACAATAAAACAACCTTTCTATCATTAAAGCTTCTGCGGATTAGTGAGGAAATGGGTGTGTAATTGAAGAATTCTGTTAGATGGTGAGCGATATAACAGAAGCTTGTGCAAATATCTAGGGGGAATTGAGAAAGGAGTGAATAACATTGTCTAAAAGAAAATCAAATAGATATATAGAGGAAAGGGGAATTACTAAACACAATTTAGCTTCAGAAAATCTGCTAGGAGCTTTCTACACAGCATTTAGTATTGACTGACTAAGACAAAAGGATATCTGAAAAAGAAGTACCTGTAATTTGTTTATTTAAATTTCAAAGTAAAATTGCTGTGTTATATAACTGTGGAGACTGCATATCCTTAACTAGATAAGTTTGCTGTTAATAGCTTCTTGGTAAGAAAACATCTCTATGCCATACATTTTGTTAGTATGATAAAAATGGCATGTGTATATTTTTTATTTCTGAAGTTTTTTTATTTTAAAAATGAACAAAAACTCCCAGTTTTCATAAATTTTGCAAAATGGCATTTGTAGACAATATCCTTCTCTTTAAAAAAAGGGACTATGCTGTTTTAAAAGAATGAAAATTAAACAAAATATAGTTGATCTAGTTATAACCTCAGTCAATTGGAAAAAATGATATTTTGATTACATATTTTGTCATCTTTTCTCTCTGGACTGCTACCTTTGAAGTTAGAAAAGCTCCCAAAATGCAAATGTAAAACGTGCTCACTCAGGATGCAACCCTGGAAAGTGTAACATGTTTACATGGTAGAAAACATTCTGGTTTTCTGTGTTGTTCATGTTAGTCCTAAATGTGGAAGTGAGCCTAGCCTAGAAATGGAAGCTTGGAGCTAGTGGGCTGATTGACAGTCCTGCCCCTGACTTGGGTCCCCTTGGCCTTAGGTAAGTCATCTCATCCTGGGACCAGGATCCTTAGGGTTCTTTCCTAATAGAAGAGGATATTGTTATCTGAGAAAAATTGGTACCAGGAAAAGATCACTTAAAATGAATTCACCTAAGATGGTGTGCACAATTTCAGAGTTAATACTAGAGAAAACTTTGACTAGAATATTTCCTAAAAGAATAATAATTATCTTTAACATTATGTTATATTTTGCTTATAAAATTTAGGTTGCTATCCCAACTGTGTATTCATTCTTAAAATAGTGACTAAGCTGTATGGACTTCTTTGGCATGGTCACTGTATCCTCCTTCATTGACATTTAGTTTTTAAGCATTTTCATAGAAATGGCCAAGTTTTGCAAAATTATCTGGAGGCTTCAATACTTTTTCCAAAGTTCTTTTCAGTCTTTTGATTTTCAAATACTCCTGAAGTCCCTATGATCTCACCTTTCCTATCTGTGTTTTCTTTTTCCATTGTTTAACTGATCCAACTCTGCCCCACCCTCATTTCTAAATCACTGAACACAGGACTCCAGGAACTCTCTGGTCCACTCTCAGCACTTCTCGTTATCCTATATTTCTTTCAGGATTTTCAATTTGCAATTTTTCACTGCATTGCCAGGTTCCAGCACGACTGACTGTGATTGAAAAAATGAGAAAAGGGGTGCCTGGCTGGCTCAGTCAGTGGAACATGCAACTCTTGATTTTGGGGTGGTGAGTTCCGGCCCCACATTGGGTATGGAGCTTACTTTAATAAATATAGGGGCACCGTGGTGACTCAGTTGGTTAAGCGTCTGACTCTTCGTTTCGGCTCAGGTCATGATATCACAGTTTGTGGGTTTGATCCCCATGTTGGGCTCTGTTCCTAGCTGACAACATTGAGCCTACTTGGGAGCCTACTTGGGATTCTCTTTCTCCCTCTCTTTCTGCCCCTCCCCCACTAATGCATGCTCACTCACTCTCGCTCTCTCTTCTCTCTCAAAATAAATAAACTTAAAAATATATATATATAATATTTTTAAAAAGAATAAGAGAGTAAGGGTGTTGGGGATTTTTCAACTGGGGGTTGATTTGTATATGTAGCCACTTAATTAGCAAGTGTTTCTTGAGTTACTTATATACTTTTTTCTATGCTGAAATGTGTAGACTGATGTAATGAAGAGTTAGATAATGCATTCTTCTCATATGGCCTTCTCTGACCCTGGCTCTTGTGTGGCCAGGTACAGGAGTCTCATCCTGGATCAGGCCGCAGGTTTTTGGATTGGATTACTTTTTTTTTTTTTTTAATCAAAACAAGGCACAGGTCCAGGTGGCAGTGCCTTCCAACCACCTCCCTTGCCTTTCCTCCTGCAGCCTGTTTTTCTGATTGGTCCACCCTCTGGTCTCTGATCTACAGCCACCAGGACAAAAGACAGATAAGGTGAGAGAGTTAATATTGGATGGAGGCGAAGCAGAAGAAAACAGAGGTTTGTTAGTGGAAATAAATCCCATGGAAAGTTATAAAATATAAGCTGAGTGTTTGGATTTAATGGACTCTGCAGGGATAGGTTGTTCTTCTGGAGGGAGAGAGTATGCACAAGTGAGATAGAGAAAAAGGAGGTGGAGGAGAGGATGGGGAGGGAAGGAGGGAGACTTAGAGAAAAAGAGAGACCTACAGAGATATTGAGACTTGTAGATTTTAGTAAGTACATTGAAAAACAAACGTGCAGAGGAACCGAAGAGTGTGGTTTCTCTGCCCACCACTGGAGGAGGTAGCTGACTGTTCGGCACGTGCTCTTGGAGTGAGTCTCTGGCCATTTCTAGTCACAGAACCACTCTTGTCTCCAAAACACCATCTGAAGTATCTTTTTTCTCCCATTTGGCCCAATGGGGGCAGATAGGAACCACAGTGGATTATTCCTTCATTTTTCTTTCCTTAATTTCTTCTCTTTGTATTTTCAGGTATCTTTTTCTCTACTTTCTATTACATCTAGTCTCTTTCTATTTCGTCCTTGTCGGTCCATGTTGTCCTCCGTGTTTCTGTGCTTTTGATTTATTTCTAGCACTGTTGTCACAATGTTTTCAGAACTGGATCTCTGCTCTTCAAAAGAATGGGCCTTTGTGGGGCGCCTGGGTGGCTCAGCCGGTTAAGCGTCCGACTTGAGCTCAAGTCATGATCTCACAGTTCCTGGGTTCGAGCCCCGTGTCAGGCTCTGTGCTGACAGCTCAGAGCCTGGAGCCTGCTTCTGATTCTGTGTCTCCCTCTCTCTCTGCCCCTCCCCTACTTGTGCTCTCACTCTGTCTCAAAAATAAACAAACAACAACAACCAAAAAAAATTTTTTTTTAAAATGGGCCTTTGTACAAGTTAGGTCTCTCTCAGATTCAACTTGGTTAACTTATACACCCTGCATTTTAGGAAGCAAATTAATTTTGAAAGGTATAGCTGCTAGTCCAATGGTTAGAGGTCAGGGTGAAGCCAGAATGAATCAGTGCCATCATTCTCTGAATAGCCTCTGAACATACCTTGCAAAACAAGAATTTCAATTCTCTTCGCAGGGGAGGGAGGAAAGGAAAAAGAGCACAGTGAGGGAAAGGAAGAGAAACAAGGAATGAGCATTTAAAGGGAAAAATAGAAACACAGTACAGTTCAAGAGCTATATAGTGCTGATAGCAGAATGGGCCCATCGTTTGTACCCCAAAGCGGAGAGTTTTCTAATCTTAATGAAGATCAGTGATGAACTGCATGAAATGTATCATAAAATTGCTTAAGCTGTTATGTTATTTGGCAGCATGGACTAAGATTTACTCAGATCTTATCTTAACCTTTAAACAGAATGTTGGAAATAGGACTTTGTTATGAGACAGTTTTTTAAAAAATGAAATATAGCTGTATATCAACCAAATATTTTTTAATAATAAGATAATGTATTCAAAATGGACATTCATTGTAAGAAACTGGGATAGTTGGAATAAGCATCAAATTATACATGAACAGTAATAGTTTATTAAGATAATAGGAGATTAACAAGATAAGGAGAAGTCAGCTAATGAGAGTCTTAACCAAGACGCTGTTATTAAACATTAGAGCATTGTTTTTTATATGTATTTTAATTATATTTTATTTTATCTGTTAAGCATTTCAAAGACATAACAAAGATAGTTATTTGTAAAGTTGTGTTTTTTAAACTTTACTTGTAATTCTATCAAATCCTACTTATTTTTATTTTTGTGAAGTATTAGTTTACCAAGCAGTAGGCAGTAGTATGACTCCACTAAATACTTAACATAAATATTAAGGAGGAGGTGGAGGACCTTAGGTTAAAAATTAGAATAGAATTTGGGTTTCAACTGTCACTCTAGTTGTGTGATCCTAGGAAATTTAATAGGCTCTTCAAACTTGATTGTTAGTTTGTAAAGTTGGAGCAATTATAACAAGTTTTTTATATTTAATAGTGCCTAGCACAAAGTAAATGATTACTATATGGTAATTTAGATTATAACTAAATCAGTAACTTTTATAAAGGCCCTAAATACTTTACTGAAAGGTCTTTATATAAGAAATTCTAATGACAGAAAACTTTTAAAAATAGAAACTCATAGTACTTTAATATTAAACCTGGTATAATTCCATCTTTAAGGTTAAGAACAGGGGTCATTAAACTTTTTCTGCAAAAAGTCAGATAATAAATAATCTAGGTTTTGTAGGCCATACCATCTCTCATTACACAACTCTGCTGTTACATCACCAAATCAGTCAAAGGTAATACGTCAACAAATGGGCATGACTGTCTCAATAAAACGTTACAAAAACAGGCAATGGGTCAGCTATAGGCTATGGGCTTTTATTTGTCAACCTGTGTTTCAGATTGTCTTCTTTTCCTTTCACTAATTTATCTTTCAAAAAAACAAAAAACAGCTGGGTTATTGGCTTTCAGAAATAAGGTGCATGTTTCTATGCCAAGATCTTCAGTCCTTACATACTGACCCTTACTAAGAAAAGATAATTTGGAATTAAATGCTGCATCACTTAGGGTTTGCTCAGAAAAACAAAAGTTCTAAGAGTGATACAGAATAAGGGATTTATTATAGGATTGACCACACAAATGGAGGGAGCTGCTTAAATAATCTGTGTAAGGCTATTGCTTCTATGTCTGGTGTTGGGCTGATGTCAGTTGAGCAGCAAGTGAAGGAGGAAAGATGGAAATGAAGTAGGAAAGAGCAAAGACAAACCAAACCCACTATGACCAACTGAAACCCGCATCAGCCCCTCCCTACCTTGCCCTCCCACTTCAGTGATATAAATGACATAAATGACTCCCAGAAGCTTCTTCTCCAGGGAGCTGCATATGCTCTGGGTAGGGGGGAGGGTCACAGACCCCCAAGGCAGACATCAGACAGGAGCAGAAGGGGCTGCAGGCACTTCTGCTGCATCCATCACGAGGGCACCTGCCCCTACCGCTGCCCCTCCTTTCCTAACTCAGCAGGGCTACTGCTTCGCTTCCTCTTTGCAAATCTCCTACTTAGTTCTTAACCATTACTGAGCAGTACTACAAACCTTCTCACTGAACTCAAGTATCTCTTGCCAAGGAATTCAGAGGGTATTGTCAGTCAGTGTCATTAATGTTTAAATATGCTTCTCTTACCTTGGCTTTTAGAATAGGATTGAGGATAAATATGGCTCACTTTAGTATCTGAGTTGCCTCTGCAGAACACCTGTGCTCCCTCTGTACGTACAGCTTGTCTATATGACGAATTGAGTAACTTCAAGAAAAGATGAGATGAGGTCATCAACTAAGTTATTAGCACCAAAACTTCTGTTCAGTTTGCAATTTGATTTCAGCTCATTCTCTCCTGTCCCATTCTCTCATATTTTCTATTATCACCAAAGTAATTGGCTGGAAGCCCAAATATTTCTATATCAAAGACAATTTTCTCTCTTCAAACTCTCAGAACCACTGCCAGAGAGTAAACTGAACATTACTTGAACAGAGTCATTAGCCAGCAGATAACATTTCTAAAGCTGATTCTGGCTTAAGACATTTAAACAAATTTTGGGGAGATCTTCTTTATTATGTTGCCTGCATTTACTGTCTCCTGCTCATCCTTAGAAAGCCTCCCATCAAACACATTTCCTAACTGTATCATGAAATTAGATGTCCAAACATACTCAACCATGGGAACCATAGGAGATTCATGTCCCACCTAGATAAAACAAGGCAGTGATGTCAGTATTCAGAAACATAGCCTTAGAGCTCTCCTTGTGGTGAGGAGGGCAATCCTCATGCTAATAAAAAAAAAATACATGAGCACCTGGGTGGCTCAGTAGGTTAAGCATCCAACTTCAGCTCAGGTCATGATCTCACAGTTTCTGGGTTCCAGCCCTGTGCTGGGCTCTGTGCTGACAGCTCAGAGCCTGGAACCTGCTTCAGATTCTGTGTCTCCTTCTCTCTCTCTGCCTCTCCCCTACTTGTGTGCTTGCTCTCTCTCTCTCTCTCTCTCTCTCTCTCTCTCTCTCTCTCTCAAATGTCTCTCTCTCTGAAAAATAAATAAATAAACCTTAAAAAAACATATAAACCAACCCAGAAGGAAATTACTGTGAATGTTTGTGAAGCACCCAATATTGGGTTGAAGTTCTCCTACTTAACTTCTACACATTTTGAAATATACCTTTGACCACTGTCAATGGCACAGACTTTTCCAGGCTAAGTATAAGCCCTGTGAATTCAGTCATTAACCCCTTTCTACTCAAAGCGTACTTGTGAGCAAGCAGCATAGGCATCACTTGTGAGCTTGCAAACAATGTGGAATCTTGGCCCCACAGAGCTGCTGAATCATAATGTACATTTTAACAAAATTCCTTGTCATATATTTGCACATTAAGGTATGAGAAGAGCTGACTTAATTCTTGGAGTCTTCTCATTAAATTGGAAATCATAATGCACAAATGGTCAAAAGGATTAAATGAGATGGTATGTGCTGAGTGTCTCACACAGAAGCCTGGGGCAAAAGGAGTTTCCTCTATTAAAGAGAAGGCAATGGGTACTTTTGTTGCTCTCTGACTGATCCTGAAGGCTGATGGAAGAAGTTTTGACTATTCAAGGGAGTCATTGAGAAATGGCACTCTCCCTCAGAGAAAAGCAAGGGCCTGCAGAAGCTTGTCCACCTTTGGGAATTAAACATTGAGACCATGTATGCGGTGAACAACAGCACTCTCAAGAAAGTCATTCCAATGAGATCCTTCCTCTCTCTAAATGGAGCCCCCTGTATGTTTGGCTAGACCTAGATTCATTTAGTAACAGGGCCACATTTTTTTTGTTGTTGGTATATCTGCTTCCTGCATAATGAAGCTTTTAAATCTTTTTTTTTAACTTTGCTTAATTTGTTCATAAGTATATCCCCAGAAGGAAATTACCTCTTGGGGTCTTTGTAATCAGTCTTCTAACCCTGAAGTCGAAGACAATTATAGCAGTGGATGCAATGTCAAATCCATCAGGAACTATCCATCATTCCTTTCATCTAAAAATAGATGTGGTGCACCCACAATCTGTAAAATGCTTTAAAAGTTTCTCTTAATCTTACTGTGTTTATTGTGTCAGTGGTCGAGCTTAATGTAGGCAGATGCCTGTGTGCCTATGAATAGTGTGAAAAAGAGATAAGGAAAATTACCTTTTGCGTGCAAGCTTATGTATTATGACTGAGAAATAAATAGCACTAATATCAAAGTTGGAAGAAGCATAGAGAAATTGCAAACTAGCCTTCTTTCTATATTTTAATGCCAAAGATAGCTAGGTATGCACTTATATTGCTCACATTGATTTTAGTATATGAATATATTGACTGAGCCTTCTAACTGCTATGAAAAACAGGCATGTGTATTTGTAATACTAACAATAATGATAAATGGAAAATTATATATATGTGTAGTATTTCAAACAAATTGTTAAACAGTACTTTCAATGAATTTGATCACTGGTTTTCTCCAATGAGATTATTTGTCTGCTTTAATGTTTTCTAACTAAAGACATCATTAAAACTGAATATTAGCTCTGTATCTTGCACTATCCATCTGACACTTTCACACTATAAATACATAAAATATTTTTGAACAGTGTTGTGGTGTTACTGTAATTACTATTTCCAGATATGTATGTGCGTGTGTGTGTTTCCAGCATATATATATTTGATATGATTTCCAGTATGTATATATGTATACGCATATATAATTCCATATATATGTGTGTGTGTGCGTGTATTTGACACTGATGATCCAGAAAAAAAATTCCATTTCATTTTATTTACATCTTTGATCACTGTGTATGGTGATTTTGTTTCTTATCGGGTTGCAGAAATATTGCACTGCTTTGAACTATTCTTAGGGGTACTCTGATACGCATTTTACTGTATTTGTCCAGATTTGATTGTTACACTTTAGTGCACCATAAACAATATGTTTGGGTTTTATGGCTGCTCTGTGGTTCCAGAAAGTGCTAAGCTTAGCAAGATAGCACTGTGATGATCATTGCTTTGAATCTGACAGATTTTATGTGTTTCAGAACAACATGGGTAATGGTAATGCATCACCTTTTTTTTTTTATATAGGATTACAATTTGCCTTTCTATTATTTTAGTCTCCTGGGGCAATTCTGAATAGTTCTGGGCTCTCTTTCATACTCAGCCCTTAGTTGAGTAAAATTATCATGGATGTGCCAAGTCTACTTTTTGTTTGGTAAACATCCTCATTTTCCTCAACTGCTAAATACTATGCTGGTTTTTAGGGCTTTTCCTATCCCTGGCACCTCTTCTTGATCTATTCTAGTTAAATGTGTGTTAATGAGCATATATCTTGTATGTTGTTTAGTATTGCATTTGGCGTTTTCCATTTCACATTACAAATATATTCTTAGCTCATACAGAACAGCTATGGTGGATTTCCTTGTTTTTTACTCATTTGGTTGACCTTTTGACTATAAACATGTAATTTTACATGTTTAAATTTCAGTTTAGTCATTTGGCCGTCTGTATTAGGCCATCAAAAGTGCATATCATGGTCTCTGTTCTGTTCTATAGATCTATGTGTTTTGTTTTTATACCAGTATCATATTGTTTAATTACTCTAGCCTTATAGTTTGAAATCAGGGAGTGTGATGCCTCCAGCTTTGTTCTTTTTTCTCCTCAAGACTGCTTTGGGTTTTTTTGTTCATTTGGTTGGTTGGTTCCACACAAATTTTAGGATTATTTCTTCTATTTTTCTAAAAAATACCATTGGAATTTTGACAGGGATTGCATTGAATCTGTGTATTTCTTTGAGTAGTATGGACATTTTTGACTGTATCAAAGTCGAATTCTGATTGTGATATTGTCTTACTTTCTTGGAAGATGTTAGGGGAATCCAAATAAAGGGTATAGAGGGGGGAAAGTGCCTCTTCTCACATATTAATCCTATAGAATGTTCCCTTAAGAAAAAAATTTCTGTGGTCAAATAAATTTGTAAAATTATTTATACTGTCTTCCTGTCTTACAGATTTTCAGTGACCATTAGGTAATCAAAACTTACGAGAAGTTCTGAGTTTAGAAACCAATTTAAGCTCTACCCAAATTTTCTCAAATTTATTTGATTACTGAATTATTTTCAAGTAATGCTAGTGACATATCATAAAGCTGGTGTGTTCTACTTAATGTAATTTGTTCATTGTTAACTTATTCTATTGGATCTATTTAATTTGATTTGAATTTCAAATAATATTAGCTGCTATTTCAACATCTGTATAAAAATGTAAGTCTTTGAGAGGTGTGGTATTTTTCTTCACCTAAGATACTGAGAAAAATGCAACAAGTGAGTATTATGATAAGCTGCTAGAGATCTTAGCTTATGATTATGCGATATTCCCTGATTATCATTGTTCAGTAGAAGTTATTCATTGACCCAACATATCATCCATCTTACACTATTTCACCTTGTTCACAAAATTGGAATAAAGATATTATCTAGTGTCTTAAAATCAGGATATTTCTCTAATTTAAAAAAAATTGTATAGCAAAGGTCATCTCTGTTGTACTTCATTGTGCTTTAAAATTTTGGAATTGCAGAGTAGACAGTACTTCTTATAGATCACATAGAATGAAGTAGGTGGTATATAACCCATTGAGGATATCAGAGTAAGAGAACCATAGTTATATTTTTGTCTTCTATGTAATAATGTAGGGCATGCATTTGTTTTCCATTTCATGTAAACTCAAAACATACACATAAGAAGCTACTATTCTACCTCATGGAAGATCTCACTTGAAATTCTACTAGATTTTATAATTTTATTTGTCAAAAGTGTGACAAAAGTAGAGATTTCTTCACAAGTAGAAAAGAGACCAAATTAGTTCATATTGGAGCATTTTCTGTGCTTGCTATGGCTTCCTCAGTAAAATAGTTTTTTCCAAATGAAAAAAAAAAGGAAATAGGGAGATCTGAATTCCTTACTTTCATATATATAGAATTTGAATAAATATTAACTCCACAGCTGGAAAGTATTCTAAGTAAAATTATAAGTTTATGCAAAATCTAATCTCTAAATGACATCTCCATATTAATTTTATTATGTCTGCAAAGAAAGAAATACAAATACAAACCATTAAAAGTTGGAAAAGTCATTAGGAGACAGGCACAGGAGTGTCATAAGTTTATAATTTTTCACTTATAAATATGACTTGTGTTTAGCTAATATATACATTCATATTTTGGCAAATTATATTAAAATGCCAACAAAATAGTTATATACCTAAATCTGTATAAACGAAATATCTAAAGCTAAAAATAATGTATTACAGCTGCTTCTTTATCACTCTTTTCATCAAGCTGTTATTTTTCAGTTTATATTGCTACTCTTGGCACTAGACACAGTATAGTTTTCTAATCCCTCATATTGTCATGTCCTAAAGTGTGTTATATAACCACCTAGTCATATTCTTAATCTCGTATGTGTTAAAGACTACAGTGGTATGTTGGACAGAGTTTGCAGTTGGCATTGGAGATGGATACTTTTTGTTCATCTTATGAAAGAATTGAAATAGGATAAAAAGACATTTTGTCATTACAGAAGTATGCAATATCTAGAACTGTTACACAGTGGTGACATCCTAAATCTGTCTCGAGGCTACAAAGTGCTCAGCCCCTACCATGATCACTGACTACCCAATAATGGTCTTTTGATGGGGTTCTATGTTAAAAGTGAACAGAGACAATATGATGAGTCTTCCATATGCTGTGTGTCCTAAAGGGTCTACATACATTAAGGAGCTGTAGTTCTGGTCTTCAGGAGCATAGTGCTTTTATTGGGACTTAAGTGTTATCCTTGGCTTCAAGTGAGAAGGTAAGTTATTTACCTCTTTTTAACTTCGATTTCCTAATCTGGATAAATTGGACGATAATACATGCTTACTTTTTTATATGATGGACTGATATGCTATGAGGATTTCTACCCTTTTCTATTTATTTTTTAAGTAAAATTGTGTTACTTAGACATAAAAAATGACTGTCATTCCCATTGTTTCCTAGGACCTGACAATAATCTTGCTTTTACTCTTATTCCAAGATTCAAAGTGTTAGGGAATTTACTTATCTCCAGTTTAATGTTCACACACACACACACACACACACATCATTCTGTATGTTATCTCTCTGCTTTTATGGAAATACAAATTATTAGAATAATATTATAAGTATATGGAAATATTTTAGAAGAAATAATAACCTTTTCCTGAAGATTTAGACCTTTCAACACTCTCTCATAAAGTATAAAAGACAAATAGCAAAATGAATTCAGCTAACGTTCAAGTAGTTCTTTTCCTTCTTATAAGTATGGTGGATGGAAAGTTATGAAAACAAGAGCCTTTGAAATAGCTATTTAATGTCATAGGTAGCAGGCTGTGTATCCCTTAGCAGGAGGAAGCATCACTACCTAGTTACTTTTGCTTAGCCATAGTCCTGTCAGTAGAATTGTCTACAAAATCATTAATAAAGGTATTATAGTCAGAGGCTTTGTTTCAATATTGTATTTGATGAAATGGTATAATAGTAGCTAAAATTTACAGAGTTCTTATCATATGTTAAGCACAGTGTGAAATGCATCGATCTTGACATTTGGTGCTGATAAAAGTTCTATGATCAAAATCCATTCTTCTAATGGATTTTTAATTCAAGCAAAGATTTCTTAAAAATCTGGAACAGTTAAAAGTAAAATATATATCAAAATAGTGTTTTGTTTACACATTTGCAAATCAAAAAGGCATAAAGGAAACCCACAATACAATTTGGGAATTTTATGTGAACTTATTAATGTAAGCTTTATTAACTATAATAAATGGAATATAAAAATAATATAATATAATAAAATTTAATGTAAAGTATATTAAAATGAACACAAATCAATTAGTTTATATAAGTGTTACTCTTTTTAAAGTTCAATCATATTCCCAAGGATTGTATCTTTATATTTATTACATAGTTGGTTGTATAAAATATTTATAAAGATTTTTAAAGTCCTTATACAAAAAACTTAAATATTTTCTCCACTTAATTACTTCTTAAAGTGTGCTATTTGGACTAGCTACATCACTGTCTTCAGGGAGATTAGAAAATGTCGGGCTCTGCCCAAACCTATTGAATCAGAATTGGCATTTTAACAAAAGCCCAGCTGATCATACACACATTTGACAAGTTCTGTCTACTTTTAAACAATACATACAAGTGCTTTTAAAAATTCTGTTATTATCATAGGGTCAAAAAAAAAATCACCTAAAGTATTAGTACTATATGTAACAAAACATTACATTTTTCTTTAAATCAGTATTTCTTTTAACATTTTTGAACTGATTTATATTGTGCATTTGCACTTTGAAATGATTAGAATATATTTAGAATTACCTGTTACGAGATTTTAAAATTATTTTATCCATTATTAAAAACAGAGGGAAAGAAAACTTGAGCCAAGTTTAAGGAAAGCATTCATTTGTGCTTAAATCTGTTATACCACAAGGGGGTGCTAATGCTTTTGATTTGCAATTTGGAAAATTTACATTTAGATAAAATTAAGTTTTCAAAAAGAATGTGTTAATATGAGTAAACTCGACACAGGACAAAATGGTGTAAGTTATTAACATAGAAGCCTGGGTTTTAAGTTAAATTTGTTTCACAAGTTTCTTTTATATACAAATAATAATTTAGACAACTTACTTCATATTTCTATTCTTTTTTGAACTTTTTACAAAGTTTAAAGAAAATGTTAGCATAAAAACATTAAAGAAAATATGCTGAAATATGAACAGTGGCTACTTCATGAGACTGAAATTACAGGAGACTCTTACTCTTTTTACATGTTTTTGTGTATTTTTCATTTCATATTCTACCATGGTCATGGGAGATACATTTATAACTGGAAGAAAAAATTAAGAAGGAAGAAAGAAATGAAGGAAGTTAGGGAGGAAGAAAGAAAAGATTAGCAGTCATTTGCCAAGATATTTTGGGGCTAATATTTAAATTGTGCTTGAAACTTACAAATGATTTAAACATATTTGGGACACAAGAAACAAAGAATTTGAAATCTTGTGAATAGGATTAAATAATATTACAACACCAAGATACTCCCTGAAATTTCTTGTCTTCACGTAGTACATACCGAGGCTACAGGAAAGTAACATGACTTGATTTTGGTTTCCTGATTACGTCAGTACAACATTAGATATTCTTTCAATAGAAGTGTCTTACTGAGTGAGTACACCTAAACTAGTACAAATATATTCCTCTGGCCGGATATACTGATTCTCGTTAAATCAGGAGGGTAACTTTGATGCCTTACTAAATCTAGAATAAATTTGGTGACCAATAGAAGTAGGTTTCTTAAGAGGCTTCATTAATGTGATAGTAATTTAGCCCCAGGAGAGAAAAAACTACAGCAAAATTTTTAGGGTAAGATATGTGTGGTTCATTTTAGATATAACATGTAAATATGTATCTGTGCTCTAATACTTATCTACAGTTTGAAGAAGTTATCACGTTTTACTTGGTTTGCCATCATTTTGTGACTAGTATATAAAACAAACTTGAGTATCACTAATTTTTTTAATTTCACATAGTTGCGTTGCTAATAAAATTTTGATCTATTGCTTTTCTACTTTTGGCAGAAGTCCTTGCTTAGAATAAGTACCATATTGTTTAAAAATTAAAAGTAAACAACCAATCACAATTCCTAAACATCCTACTTTGTTATTTGGAGTATTTGCCAGTATCAGCCTTCAATAAGTCAACATGTAAAATAATTAAATCTGTTTCTTTGTTGAGGGGTTGAGGTTTTTAGATGTTCATAAAGCACAAGTTGACCTCCTTAAAAGAAGACAGCACAGGTCCTACAAAATTGTGCAGAAAATATGTATCTTTTTAATGTCCAAATGAGAATTAGGTGGCTGGTGTTCCAGACTCTGCCCCTATGAATTCTTGTCCCCTTAAAGTTCTGAGATTTTATGTTTAATGATAACTGTGCACACACTGTCTTGCTGCTCTGAGGTGTAGAAACGTGTTTGCCTTTTCTTTACATAAGTGAGAGAATTCCTAAATAATTTTTACCAAATTTTATATGAACACAAAACTAAATACTTTTTACCAATTTTATATATACTTGATGAGAGTAGAATGTAAAAAAGTTCCATTTTTCCAGAGCATCTCTATTCTTTAAAATAGACTGAGCCAGATATACTTAGACCTGACTTCGTTTTTCTTATCATAATACAAAGACACATTAGTTCCAAAGGACCTAGTAGTTCGTTAAATTCATTTTTCTTGGCTTTGTTTCTTCTCAGACAATACCATTCTCTCAGTCAGATAAACTTTGGTTACTATCTTTTCCTTTATTGCCTTCAAGAACTAATCTAATGGTTTATCTTACCCCTTAAAGAAAAGTTGCAAAGTAAACTTTTTTTTTTAATTTCATGATGCTCTCTCTACCTTGCTTTTCCAAATGTGTTCTGTAGAGCGGCAGCAGCGGCAGTATCACCTGTAAGCTTGTTAGAAATGCACACCTGCATCCCATTACCATTTGTGGTCTGAAGGCTACGCCTACCTGAGTGCTTATTCTAAGGGCAACGATGAGTGAATAAATGAATTTTAGATTAAGGATGGCAAATATAGGGCACATGTGCTACTACTTTCCTCTATTCCGACCAGTGGTAATAACAGTCATCACTAAATGAACATGTCACTCTTTCCCCTTGATCCCAGACTTTGCCTGAGACAAATTCTCAAACCAGCACTCCAAGTAGCCCTTAACATAGATTCACATTAAATCTATTCATTATAACTTATCTAAGTCCTCTGGACAAAGATTATCAACTTTGTTCACCCCTAGAGAAAACCAAGACAGAGAAATTACTACATAATGGCTGTGTATAAGAGTATTATAAAACTAGAAGATATATATATATATAATGAGTGAGTGACAAGAGTTGACATGTATATAGGATGTGAGAAAGGATTATTCATTCCCAGAACTGTAAAGAATATCTTGGACAAAGTCCCTATAGGCCAAGAACTAATTTTTTCTTGAATAGAGAAACAATGTCAGAGCATTAAAGAATATGAGAAATAACCCAAGATCTGCCTTTTAAATTTATAAAAAAGAAAAAGAAGAGGAAGAGAAAGAAGAAGAAAGGAAAGGAGGAAGGAAGGGGATCTAAAGGGCATATTTGACATAATAGTTATGTTAATATTATATTACGATTACATTAATGTATAATCATTAGAATTGGGATTTTTACTTCTTTAGTAAAAGAAACAAATCTAGGTGATTTTATAATAAATACTATCAATACACTTGTAACATTATACTCTTGCCCCTGATCAGGTTAATTCAAATAAGGTAGTTCTGGCTTTAACAATTAGATTGCTTAAGAGAACAGAGGTCATGAGAATGTTAAGTGGTAAAGAACTTGAGTTACTAGCTTATGTCTACCAGCATATTCAGTACCTAGTACTAATAAATCATAAGAAGATAGGCTTAATGACTTCTGAGAATATGAGAAGTTAAAGGATTTGTATCAAAGTAATTAGTATACAGTATAATATTTTCCAGGGATAACTTGTAATGTGAGTAATGAAAAGATACTACTGATATTTCTGATGATGGAGTTGCATACTCTCTAGGCTTTCACATTGTTGAGAACAGGAATAAAATCCTTTTCTACTTTAAACTTTTCCAGTGTCTAGAGCATGTTTAGAACCTAGTCAAGGTTCAGTGCAGAAGGCCATTTAGATATTTCAAGTGAAGAGTGATTTAATACAGGGATTAGGTACTAACAAAATTATTGACAGGATGAAGGTGCAAAAGTCAGGGTTTTAAGTTTTCAGACCTTTAATTGTATTTCTGATTCAAAATTTCTAGAGTGATCAGGAAGCTTTATGAAACTGCTGCCCAGTCAGACCTGTCCTGCAACACCAAAGCTAGTAACTAGCTGAAGAGAGGCCAGTAGTAGAAGCCTACCATTGAAAAAAATTCACATTACTGAAACCTGTTTGTCTGGCATTACTATTGCCAGAGGGAAAATGTCCTTTATTACCCTCGTCTTCAAATTTCTTGACGGTGCATCTCATGACAGAACCAAATTGCATCCAGAATCCTAGCTGCAAGAGAATCTCAGGAAAGTAATCCTCAGTCTTCCAACTCATTTGGAACTTGGAAAAGCACATAAAAGGGTAAGAAGGGTTGCTGAGCAGAAATATATAGTGGCGAAAACATAGGGAGAGAAAGATTAATTAGCAGGCAGGAATAGAGTACATATATTAGATGCCTACTGTGTGTGAGAAGCTGTAAAGGGCTTTACTTTTAAGTTACTTAATGTTTCAAACAATTTTTAAATTCTTACCCTAATATTTCAAACAACTTTGAAGTTACTGCCCTGTTTATAGTGAAAGCTTAGAGAATTTAAGTAGCTTGTCCAAGTTTACATAACTAGAAAATAATAGAGCAAATGTTTAATATTTGAAATCATTTTTCTTTGAATAAAAAATAATTCCTTATTAATCTTATGGTGCTTATCTCAATGAATTCTTCATATAAATAATGACCCAGGTATATTCAAATTACTATGCATTTCCAAATCCCCACAGTGGTATTTTTCAATGTATTAATCCAATTTCATTTTTAAAAATATTTATTTATTTTTGAGAGAGATAGCAAGCAAGGGGCAGAGAGAGAGACTGGGAGAGAGAGAGACTGGGAGAGAGAGAATTCCAAGAAGGCTCTGTGCTGTCAGCACAGAGCTCGACATGGGGCTTAATCCCACAAACCATAAGATCATGACCTGAGCCAAGATCAAAAGTTGGTCTCTGGACACTTTACTGACTGACCCTCCCAGATGCTTCTCAAGTGTCATTTTCTTTTAGGTCAATAGGTCACATATATAAATGGTTCTCAACAAAGGTATAAATCTATACTCAGGCCATCAATAGCTGAAAAGAATTTTATATTTTGTATCTAAAAATACTTTAAGAACCTAAGATTACAAATAATGCCTTTTTTCTAATTAAAACAAGAGTTTTTCTAAAACAAGGTCATTATCTCACTTCCATTCCAATTTGCATTCTGGAGAGGTTGAGATGAAATGGGCATCCTGGGAATGCTATTATACAACATTATCTATTTAACCAATCCCATGCTCATTATGAATGGCTTTAGTGACGGTTATGAATTCTAAAGTCTGTTATTTACGATTAAGTAAAAAAAATAAGTATAGGAATTTTCAAAAATTTATGGATATACCCATAGGAATATAAGTCATCTATGTGAATGTGATCTGTCATGTGAATGTAACCATGGGAAAAATTCACATTGCTGAATCCTGTTTGTCAGGAATTATTGGCATGAAATTAAAAATGGTTGAAAATTGCTGAAGTGGGATATTGAAGACAACTTTTCTTTAGTTGTGGATTCCTAGGCAGTCAGTGCATTAATTCTTTTTCTATTTCAACAAATATTTATAATATGCCTGCTGTTTGTAATGCATTACATAGGTAGAATTACAAAATCTTCCCCTGATTCTTAAATGGTACCTTCAGAAAGATCAGATCTGCTCCATTTTGCCCCCAAAAGTCACTTGAGATTGTTGCCAAAAGCCCTCTCTCCTCAGAGAAGTCTCTAGGAGAGAAAGAAATCTGTGGAACCTGATCAAAGAGTGAATGAAAACAAGGAGGGATGAGCAAAACAGAGTATTCATATGGCTGTCTGTTTTCCTCAGTTGGGGAGCTATTTTGTCCCACCAACTGAGATGTATATATCTTTCTGTGGAAATCCTACTTATATGCATATAAATATACATGTGTATATCTTCAATGTCTAATCTCTTAGGCACCAAATGCAGGGAAAGAGCAAATGCAGCACAGAGAGAACAGCTGGGAATCATTAGTCATAAGCATAGCCAGGATCAAGGTAAAAACCCTGCAGGTGGAGTGGTCTCTCTGACAAAGTAGTCCAGAAATCTGGAAAGAGAAACATTGTTTAAAACATAGATCTTAAAATAAATCATGACTGTAACTTCCTTTGGTCTTGGTTTTCTTTTCCTTTTTTTTTTAAACCTGGTTCTTATTGCTTAAAAATTGAATATTTGGCATGATAAAAATAATAACCATGAATTGGGTTGTGATGGGGCTTAAAGGATCCCATAAAGAACACAGAGTTAGATATAACCCCTTTTCTCTGCCTCTGCAGTTTATTAACTGTCATACCAGCATCACTTTTTGTTTTAACGTGGTCATGTGCAAATAGAACTAGATGGAGAAGTAGGTTTGGGAAAGTTGCTTACTCTCTCTAGACCTCAATTATTATGACTTCTGAACTAAGATCCTTTTTAATGAACTACATTAACTAGTTCTGTGAGCTTGGTGCTCAGTGTTGGCTTGTGTGCAGAAAACTTAAAAGCCTGAGATGTGAATTTAGATTGCCCTTAGGATGCTTATAATTCACCCTAGAGCAAAATGTGGAGAAAATAGCAGTGTGGTGCATACATCTGAAGAAGAGAGAGAAAGAAAACTGTAATGTTTAAAGTAGCGTCTTGAAAGTGATAGAACCGTCATAAAAGCTTTGAAAAGTAGGGAGGAATTTTATGGGGATAATTTGTGAATTCAGTTTGGTCAAGAATGGGATGACATTTTCAGTATATGGTTAAACAAAAAATTGAATTCTCATATTGGATAAAAGGTGTATATTAGGTAAAATATTGAGGAGACAGTATGCAGTAGTTTGGATTTTGTTTTACCTTAAGTTTCAAATACTACATTAGTTATCTATCACAGCCTAACAAATTATCCTAAAACATAGTGGTTTAAAACAACAAACATTTATTATGTCACAGTCTTGATGGGTCAGGAATTTGGGACCAGATTAGCTGCATGGTTTTGACTCAGTGTCTCTTAGGAGGTTATAGCCAGACTGTCAGCAAGATTTGACATGGGTGGGTGGTGGTGGCATAGATTCACAACCCTCTCAGGAGCTTTTCTGGTATAATCTGAATCTGAAACTGGCCCACCATGGGAATGAGGGCAGGAAAAGACTGAAAAACGAGGCCAGTGACTCTGTATTGATCCGTGACAATTTTAATAATAGCAAAGAGAACTTAGATACAAGACTTGCATTGGGCATCAGCAAGACAAATGGATCCCTGCACCTGACCTCCAAATCTTAAAAGTTGATAAAGAGGCCTCCGTAGGGCTCAGTCACATGGACCGTGCAGGTGTTTTCAAAAATCACACCACCATCTCAAGGTGATATCATTGGAGCAGTCTCTGGGGGTAGGAAAGGCAAGTGGAACCCACATTTCAAGGACAGGAGAGCAAATGAGAAGCCTCTGGGGGCCTGGATCCAGCTCATTGTCAATCGGTTGGTCAGATCTTTTATGGTCACGTTCCCCAACGAGGGGGTGGAGGGCTAAGGAATCGGCTTCCAAAGAGGCTCACTCATATGGCTGTTGGCAGGAGGCCTCAGTTCCTTGTCACATAAACTGCTCCATAAAGTTGCTGAAGTGTCCCCATGACATGGCTGCTAACTAGACTCAGAGTGAGCAGTCCAAGAAGGGAGAGAAAGAAAGAGAGAGGTAGACAGACAGAAGCAGGAGCCACATGTCTTTTATGAGCTAGCCTCAGAAGTAACGCACCATCACTCCTGGCGTATCCTTTATGTCGCCTAGTTCCATCCAGACACAATGTGGGGAAGAACGGAGTGTGAACACCAGGAGACAGGATCAATGGGGAACAACGTGGAGGCTGGCTCCCACAAATACTAAAACAAAACACAATACTAAGAACTGAAAATGGATGAGATTTTGGTTCTAAGTATACATATTAAAAGGAGAGGAAGGATTTTACAGAGCTAGATATTTAATATATCTTTTATTGTGCATTTTACTATTTGCTGAGAAGAATGCAAAATATTACCAAATCAAGCTAATCTATAGTTAAAGAAGGAATCTTAAATGAAATATCACTGAAATGGGCTACATTTTCAGATATACTCTATATTTGACCAGTTTAAGTATAGATCTAAAAATTAAGTGCTTTAAATGCTGAAAGCTATAAAATACTTCTGAAACACTCCGGAAATCTTTCTAAACCAAGAAGCCTTAAAGTTTCTTTCTTTCCATTATATTACATTAATATTTGCTTATAGAATCTAGATTGTTATAGCACATCTATTACCCTAAAAATCTTGTATCTTTTTATTTCCAAGTTTTTTAAAGTTTATTTATTTACTTATTTATTTTGAGAGAGGGAGCAGCATGAATGGGGGAGGGGCAGAGAGAATCCCAAGCAGGCTTCATGCTGCCAGCACATGGAGCCCAATGAGAGGCTGGATCTCATGAACCATGAGATCATGACCTGCGCCAAAATCCAGAGTCAGACACTTAACCGACTGAGCCACCCAAGCGCCCTGCTTTATCTGTCTTTTACTGGGTTTTTTTGGTATCCAACCAGTGCTCAGTTTTACCACACTGTAAATAAAACATCTGTGAGACGCTCCACATAAAAGATTTTAGGCAAGAGTAGCAGCCAATGCAGTATGTCTGGCTGGATTAATAAAGAACAGGAAAGAGGCCTTCTGAGTGCACTGGGGCATCTGTGAATAAGTAGGAAGCACGATCAAGTGGAAAATGGAGAGGTTCCGTACAGACAGCCGTAAGGAATGAACTTTCTCACCCCCTGTGCTACCCAACAGCGTTGCATTATAGGTCGTACCAATCACACATCCACTGCTGCCATTTTCAAATGCAAATGCATCCTGACAGTGGATCAGTCTAATTCATACCCTAGTCCCAATTATTTAGGCTTAAATACATTGTCATTTAAGTTTCCATATGAACAGCAAATATGAGATGCCCCTATTCACCTTGAAATCAGCAGACCCCCATGATTTTACATACTCGACTTGATATTCCCAGGAATAATTACTGTATAAGTTGTCCTGTATTACTTACCTCCTTGTCTTTAACATAAGAGCTAGAGAATAGGGGGGTGCCTGGGAGGCTCAGTCAGTTGAGCGACCAACTTTTGGTTTCAGCTCGGGTCATGATCCCAGAATTGTGGGATTGAGCCCTGTGTTTGGCTTTGCACTGAGCATGGAGCCTACTTAAGATTCTCTCTCTCCCTCCCCTCCTCTCCCCTGCTTGTGCTCAATCTCTCTCATCTCTCTCTTTCTCTCTCTCTTAAAAAAAAAAAAGAATAGAAATGATCAGACTAATGTTGTATTATTGCGTTGATTTCAGCATTCAGTATATATTTTGAAGTACATACTCTGTTCTAGGCACAGTGCAAGGCTTTGGATGTGTAACTATGGCCCCTGCCCTGAAGGACCATTAAATTCTAGTAGGACAGTGGTCTCCAGCTGTTTTTAATTATGTCCCTCTCTACATAAGGGGAGGCAGGGGAAGAGCATCAATGCATGTATATGTAATTATTTTCAAATTGTCTACATGTTCTCTATCACCAGTAATATTTCAATGAAAAATATGTACTTACGTAAAAAATTTACACTTTGGATCAGATGTGACTAGATGATTTTTTTTTTTTTTTTGCTTCTGACACAGATACTGTATTATATGAAGGAGAAGGGCCAGATGCCAGTTTCTTGTTATTTCCTTTTCACTATTAACGTTGTCTTTAATCTGTAGCTTGTATTGAGAAACCTGTTAAGTCATCTCTCTTTTGTGAGGGTTACTTAGTTAAAACTGGATAATAAAAATCTATTAATCCACTTAATTAGGCCAGATAAACTGTAATACCTTTGAACTCACTGAGAGCACATAACGAAAGACAAAATGTTGACTGCTATGGTCAGGAGAACCCTACTGACCCTGAGGACACCTCACATTCTTTCCCTGAAACGTGATCATAAGACAGACAAAGGGCACTAGCATTAATTCATAAATAAAATAAAGATTAGTTTCTTATATTTTTGAAAGAGCAAAACAATGCAGCATGTTTAATATTTTCTTCTATATTTAACCTATTTCATGGCTAAAGAGTTTCTCAAAACTGATTTTGTTTTGGGGAATGAGTAAAGAAATATGGGCCAAGGGCTAAATCTGACTCTGTCTGTTTTTGTAAATAAAGTTTTATTCAGCCATAGATATTTGTTTACATTTTTTCTATGGCTACTTTCGTACTACAGTGGCAGAGTTTACACAGTTGTAAAAGAGACTCTATAGCCTACATAACTGAAAATATTTACTATATAGCTCTTTACAAAAAAAGTTTACCAGCTCCCTTTTCTGAGTACTTTAAGTGAGTGTCCAGAGTAAATGAGTGTCAGGTAAATTTGAAGACAGAGGTGTCTAGTGATTAAAGACACAGACTTTGGTTTAAACCAGCTCTGCCCTCTCTCCAATTGCTGAATTTGTTGGAGTCACAGTTCTATAATATATCATAGAATTTTTTTTTGAGGATGAAATGTTAAATGTACAAAGTGCCTAATACAATCCAGTAAGTAGGTTTTGAACGATGGTAAAACTTTAGGACACATTATTAAACAGATGATTGTAAGTCATAGAAATAAATGAAATGAGAAATGCAATGCAAATACCTTTGAGCATGAGCATTTAATTGGCTTCTTCATTATGTTATATTATTATTTTATGGAATCTGTGTTGGTTAATTGATTTTAATCAAGACCTCAAATGGAATTCTGAAGGATTGCCTCTAGGGTTTTTTGACATTTTGCCATGACTTGGAATGGTGACAGATGACATACTTATCATATTTAAGTGACCCAAAGATAGGAAAGATAGATAAGCATTGTGTAAAAAACATGGATTCAGAAGGACCTATAATAAAACTAAGGCATGGTTGTTTATAAAAGGAGAGAGAGAGAGAGAGAGGAGTGTGAGAAAATTTATAAGGGAAAGACAGAATATGCAATCTCAGGCTCCATTGAAAGCATACGATGTACAAATCACAGGATACAAATCAGACCAGTCATATTTAAGTAAGTATTTGTGTTCAGTTTTAGATGCTGTATTTTATTTATTTATTTTTAATGTTTTTTCTTTTCCTGTTTTTAAGTAGGCTCCACACCCAGTATGGGGCTTGAACTCACAACTCTAAGATTAAGAGTTGCATGCTCTATTGACTGAGCCAGCCAGACACCCCTAGATTCCATATTTTAAAAGGAACATTGATCCCCAATAGGAAAATTTTAATTATATTTACACAGATTATTTTCACAGGTGTATCTCTACCTCCATAAGTTAGGAATTGTGCTAGAGGCTTTACATATGTTGCCTGTCTGCCCTTCCCTATTAAAAAAAGAAATCTAGCCAGCTTCTAGCTTTGAACCTGTGTGTGTGTGTGTGTGTGTATGATAGTCATTATTTTTTTTTACATAGAAAGACACTGAATTTCATGTTAGTTGATAATAATAAAGACCATGATACAATATTGCAGTAAAAATCAGGATAGAAAGCATACAGTATAATTGTGATATACAAAAAAATCTAATGCAAAATAAAAACAATGAAGGGAGATGCACTAAAATATTAACAGTTTTCCCCAAATTTTCTTATATTTATTTAATCACAAAATATTTATTGAGCTTCCACTAGATACTGTTCAAGGTTAAGAGATATAGTGGTAGACGAGTGTTCTGCAAATGTTGAGGAAAGCAAGTTGCCCTAGGAATTTATTGGAAAATAAGAGTGAGACATTGAAAGGTCTAGAAAAACAGTTGAATGAAAAAAATGAGCTGTAGATGTTAGTCAATGCAACAGAGGTTTATGGGTGGTCGTAAGTGAGTCTTCATGAATTTGAAGGACTGTCATGTGGAAAAATGGACAATGTCATTTTACATGGCACTCAAGGGTAAAATTAGGACTAATGACAGAGAGTTGCTAATGAGTGATTTCAGCTCTGCACTAAGAACTAACAGTTAAGGCTTTCTAACACAATAGGCCAGAAGTCAATGACTTTTTTCTGTAAAGGACCAGATAATAAATATTTTAGACTTTGCAGGCCATGTGGTCTGTCACAAACTCTTTAACCATGCTGTTGTAGTGTGGAGCAGCCATAGACAGTATGTAAATGAATGCCTGTGGTTGTGTTCCCAAAATTTATTTGCAATCGAGGCAACAGGTTAAACTTGGCCTATAGGCCAGTTTGCTGAGCCTAGCACTAAGCTAATTTGTAAGACTTTGTACTGCAAACACAAACAAGTAGCCTATCTTTCAGTCGCATTGAACACAGATTTTTGAGGATGAATTAGAGGACATGACCTAAGTTTTCTTCAAAATCAAGGACAGTGTAGCAGCAGGTACCCACCTCTGTTCCATATCAGTCTATAAATGCATTACTTTCTTTAGTATTTCATTATATGTTACCTCTTTCCTATTTGACCAGAAATGTCTATTTATATGAGGGAGGTTAAGATTGATAGAGTGGGAACACAGTAAAAAGAAGGAAAGGAAGGGAGGTAGGAAGAAGATGAAAGGAAGGGTAGAGGAGAGAGGGAGAAAGGAAGGAAGGAAAAAGGAAAGAAAGGGAAGGGAAAGGAAGGGAAAAAGAAAGAAAGTAAAAAAGAAAGGAAGGAAGAAAGAAAGAGGAGGGAGGGAGGGAAGAAGCAAAATCCTTTAAACTACAGAGCATGACTTTTTAATTTCTCAGCAACAATTTTATTAGAAAAGAACATTTTCTTATTTCCTTTCATTTACATTAACCTAAGGAGTATGGGGCTCAAACCCACAACCCCGAGATCAAGAGCTGCTTTCTCTTCCAACTGACCCATCCAGGCACCCCCTAATAATTTTATTTTTAAAAATGTTTTCACTGATGAGGTGCCTGGGTGGCTTAGTCGGTTAGGTGTCCGACTTTGGCTCAGATCATGATCTCCCTGTTCATAAGTTTGAGTCCCACATCTGGCTCTGTGCTAACAGCTCAGAGCCTGGAGCCTGCTTCAGATTCTGTCTCCCTCTCTCTAACCCTTTCCCACTCACGATCTGTCTCTCTTTCAAAAATGAATAAACATTAAGATTTTTTTAAAGTAAAATAAAAATGTTGTCACTGATGTTATATATTTACTAATAAAAACTCATCTTTCTGTATTTTTCTGTTTACATTTTTTATTTTATCCATTTGAAACTTTTCTTTCATTTTTTCTTCCTTCATCTTGCCAAAGATTTATCTATCTTATTAGGTTTTTCAAAGAAGTATCTTTTGATTTTATTAATCATCTTTTTTTGTTGTTGTTTGTTTTCTGTTTTGTTGATTTCTAATCTAACCTTTATCATTTCCAGTATCCTCAGGTTTATTATCTTATATTGTTACAAGTTTCAGTTATTTCTTGTTTTCTGGTAAATGTGTTCAACCCTGAAATTCCTTAAAGTACTGAATTAATTTTGTCATGAAAATTTTGAGGCATATAATACTTTATTTTGATTTACTTTAAAAAAAATATTTTTAAGTTTATTTGTTTATTTTGAGAGAGAGAGGGAACCAGCAGGAAAAGGGCAGAGAGAGAGAGAGAGAGAGAGAGAGAGAGAGAATTCCAAGCAAGGTCCACACTGTCAGCACAGAGCCCAGTGTGGGGCTTAAACTCACAAACTGTTGAGTTCATAACCTGAGCCGAAACCAAGAGTCAGGCACTTAATCGACTGAGCCAACCAGGTGCCCTTTGATTTACTTTTAACTACAGGTTAAATTTCCCAAAATGTTCTTTTTAAGCTACTCATGTACCTTCCTGGTAATTACTCTTTGGTTAGGGAATATTTTTACTATCCTGGTTTAAATTTTCTGTTCATTATTTTTCTTCTTTCATAACTTTAGTAGGATCAATTTTTACTCTTGCTTGTTTAAAATTTATGCATTCTATTTTTACCCTCTGGCATTTTCCTCACTTTGTTAAGATTAATGCGTATTTTTATCCTTCCCTACTGATTTTTAAGCTAACACAATTATGTTTGCTTACTTACACTTCCCTTTGAGCTTCCAGCTCTCCTCATTGGCTGGTTTTGTCTACAGTTTTTAGTTGTTGATTTTTACAGATATACTTTGTTTGTTCATTTACAAGAACAAACTCTTACAAGTGATTAGCTTATACTCATGTCCAAACACTTTTAGCATCCTTTTTGATCCATTTCTTGCTTTATAGGGTATTTTCTCTAACAGTTCTTTCAAAGATCTCTAATTCATAAATTTTATGGACTTGTATATCTGAAAATACTATATAAAAGTTTTTCTGCTCTTACATTAAATCAGTGATGAATATAAAATTCTAGTTTGAAATGTTTTCTTCAAAAATATGTGACTATTGTTGCCGTTGAGAATTTTGAGCTACTTTAATTGTTTCTTGTAGATAATCCATTTTTGTCTCTCAAAGCTTTTAGGGTTTTTCTCCTTGCGGTTTTTACATTTCTCTGTAATGTTTCTATGTGTGAGGGAATTTCTTTCCCTTTACGTATTTTTTAGATAGTGTCCTTATAACTCATTTGATTCTGAGGATTTGCATGTTCAAAGAAAATTTCAGGCAATATTTCCTCAAATACTGACTCATTTCTGTATTGTTTTCTCTTCAACTGAGACTTCCATTTTATAGAAATTGATGCCTTGTTTATATTCTCCACGTCTCTTAATTTTTCCTTATTCTTTTCTTTTCTTTACCCTTTCCTGAAACACTTTGGCAGGGATCCTAAAAATTATTTCAAGAGCACTGATTATTTGCTTATATCAATGCCTCTATTGAACAAATTCAGTTGTTTATTCCAAATACTGCATGCTTTATTTTTATATCCAATATCTTCAAATGGTCTTTTTTTCTTAGAACTATTTGCTTTTTTCTACATGTTTTCAAGATCTCCCTTTATCTCTCTGTGGCCCTCTATTATGCTCCTTATGAGTATTGTTCTTTTTTGGTCTTTTAATTCTACTTACTTTGTATAGATTATCCAGTTTTGTGTCTTTCTCTTTATTGCACTTATGTCCCTTGGATGCCATAAGAGCTATTTCTCTATGAATATATATTCCCTTTGACTAACTTGACTGAGACCTAAGACAAAATGGCAAAAGCCCAATCCCCATGTCCAAGTAAATTTTAGGGAGTTGAAGATAGAGGTAGGATAAAGAACCTTGGTATTATAATATCACTTCAACTACCACCCTGATTAAATAATTATATACCTTGGATACTTCATTTTCTCAAGCCTCTTTCATCTAATCTTTAAATATCATGGCCTTACTCTGAACACATTTACTTTTACCCATTCATATATGTGTTGTTAAAATGCAAACATAGATGTCAAAAACTATGAAGGGTCAGTTATCTCTGCCCTGCTTTCAAGTCAACAAGAGAGTCTGCTACAGTTTCATGGGTGCTGGCAAAAGACCCAAGACTCCTATATTAGAGACAAAGGCCAGTTCATTACCCACAGGAATAGCAGTTGCCAGTGTATTAGCATTTTCTTATGCTGATTCCTCATACCCCAATTCCCACAGGTGGCATGATGAGGCCGGGTGACACCTGCACATGTGTGGACTGTGTACAGGAAATTAATCCCAAGCCAGGGCAACTCTTGTCTTTTATGGTGGGATGCAAGCAAACCTGCCCAACTTTTGTCTGGGAGGGAGATAATAGTGATATACTCTCTGTGTCCCAAGCCTGCTTACTATACAATAGCCTTGAAACAGTCCAGAACAACAGGCTGCCAAGGCATGCAGAAACACACCTGTTTCTACACATGGGTGAGTAAACTATCTTAATAATCAATGGAAAGAATTTCCCAAAATATGAATAGTTATGGATGCCCTCAATGTACATGTCATTGCTATGAATCATTTAAGCCCTTAAAATATTTTCTACTTTGTAGCTGAGAGTTGAAATTTGGTTTCTTTGTTTTTAATTAACTTAACAATCTTTTGCTGTCATCTTGCCCCATGGAAACTTGCACACTTTCAATGCCGCAATTTACATGGAGGTTTGGGAAAGTTTATGGCTTTGCTAGGAGTTCTTAACTGTACTACCATCTTCCTCAAAAAATACCATGTGCCTATAGAGTAAAACTTTGAAAGACTTAGTCATTGCCTCAAAAGCCAAAGATGAATTAAATCTGAATTATTTCTAAGAGAATTTTGCTTTTCAAAAAGTGCAAAAAAAAAAAAAAAAAACCCACAAAGGAAACTCAAAAAGGAAGCTCTCAAATTAGAATCCTGATGTCAAAACATCAGAAATGTCGAAGATATCCCTTGACAGGATTTTAGGTGAATCTACTCTCATGACTATGCTCCTGAGATCAGAATCTCTCCATGGAAGAAGGAGTGAGGGTCACACAAAGAGAAGCATTGTCAGTCTCAGTGGAGGGGCAGGCATCTGGTGTCTCAAATGAGAGAGTGAGTCACGTGCACACTCTCATATGGCCTACATATTGGCTTTCTGACTGTATTCTAATGGCTGAACGTTTTTTTTTACATGTATGAAATAACAAGATGTTTATTTTAAAATGATTTATTAGGAATATCTTTATCCTTTAAACAAAGGATCTCATCCATGTGCTTTGAAAGAGTGGTTGAATTATAAGGGCATGAACTTTACATTGAAAACTCATCTGTCTATTTTTCTAAGTGCAAATCCTGGGAAATCAGAGGAACTTAAATAAATTCATCCTGCAGTTCAGATAATACATATGCCGAATCAGTCTGTGTATGTGTGTGTGCGTGCACTGATAAGGGAAATTTAAATGGATTCTTTCCCTCATTATTTTGGCATCCAAGGAAGAACCCCAAAGGGAGTCTCTTTGCGAGAAAATTGATACTGTAAGAGCAATTTTTCTCATGTTTCAGATAATACCTTTAAACCCACTTTAAGCCTTAAAGTAATATAACTACTAGGAAAGAGTAACTTTATTCCTGTTTCTTGTCACAGTCTGACAGCCAGTAGCACATATGTCTTAGTTTTAACTTTGTTTATACTGATAAAAAAAAAATGAAGGTGGTGAATATTTTAAAACCAAAAAGTTTTTCCCCATAACTAGTTAGATTTAAGTACTTTGAATTGATTGTCCCTTTTTAAACTACATTCAAGAAAATTAATATTGTGACAGAACTCTGGTAAGATAATCCACAAATTCAAATTAATGTTAATAATTCTTTTTGAAAATTAAAATGTACTGTTAGGCTAAGTTAACTATTTTAACATATTTAAGCAACTTTCTTTTTCCTCAACCCTTACATACCAATCAAAATAAACTATGTTGTAACTGAAAACCAAGGAAGATGGCCACCAATTCCATAATTTTTGAAGCTAGAAGCTTGAAGCTAGACTTAATGCAGCAGAGATCAAACTAAAGACTCCACAGATCAGCTTCAGCTCTCCTCCCTGGGCAATATTACACTCTTCTGTTAATATGCCCAAAATATTTGGGGCACCTGGGTGGCTCAGTCAGTTGAGCACCCAACTCTTGGTTTGAGCTCTGGTCATGTTCTCACAGTTCATGGAATCGAGCCCCATGTCGGGCTCTGTGACAACAGCATGGGACCTACTTGGGATTCTCTCTCTCCATCCCTCTGCCCCTCCCCCCCTCAAAATAAATAAACATTAAAAAATATGCCCAAAATGTTTGAAGAGAGCACAAGATGTATGATATTCTAGCAGCATACCATTTGGGATTACTTTTGTTAGTGGATAATGTGTAATGGGTCCCAACAGTTCTTGGGAGCTCAAGGTTTATAGGATATAGGAATTAACCCTGGTGTGGTATAACATTAAATACGGAAACAGCAAAACACATCAATGGGAAGAATCCATGGCATAGCTAACTTTGCTGACATGGATAAAGAAATCTGGATAATGGCTTTAGGGTATCAACAAACAAAACGTAGCTACAAACCAGATGAAGAGCTTCTTCTCTTAGACTTCCTGTGACCCCAACCTCCTCACGAATTCTAAAACTGTTGGCTCATTGAATATGTTATAGAAATTTTCTTTTGTAAGACGTTCCTTTTCAGATGTGAAAAGAGGATTTTATAATAACTAAGTGGAAAATGAAGGAATCTAATGAGAACTCACAAATTCTCTTTCAGAGGAAATATCAGGTCTGAATAGAAAAATCTACAAAACATTAACTTCAAGAAAAATGAAAATATTCCAGATCATAAATAGGAGAGCCTAATATACAGAGGAGGGGGGTTTTCTGTTAATGAATTGACAAGATTTGCTATATAAGAGATAGGTAAAATTCAGACATTTGCTTTGTACTCTCAACATTCAGAAAATATGGTGTTTATGAAACAAGATAAAAAAACTAGCAAAAAGATAACATGGTAAAATTTAAGTGGTGCTTGAGAAGAGAAAGGAACATTAAAATGGAAGTAAAACAAGATGAGGGCAATATACAGAGAACCATCTAAGCTCTATATACTAGTAACAAAAAAAAAAATAGAGTAAAAAATAACCAAAACACCCACTTAAGAGCATTAAAGACATAAAGTTGTTAGAAATGTATTTATGGAAAAGTTTAAGAGACTGCACTAAATGCTAAATGTACATTTCTGAGAGATAATAAAGAGCACTCAAATGAATGGAAAGATACATTATGATCATGGACTGGGTGAGTCAATCTTATTAAGATGTCAATATATTTTAATGCAATCCCAGTGAAAATCCCAACAGCTTGTTTATAGAAACTTGACAAACAATTTCTAAAATGTGTATGGAAGCACAATTGTCCTATATAGCCAAAAGCACAATATGGTAAAAGAAGAACAAAGTGGAAGACTCATACTACCTAAGTTTAATATTTACAAGCTACAGTAATGAATACAGTGTGGTACTAGGATAAGAATAGGAAAATGGGTCAATGGAAAACAAAACAGAGTTTAGAAATGGACCTTTGTGAATATAGTCTGAAAGGCAAGTTTTTAAATGAATTATGCCTGATAAAAATGAAGTTGAACTCCTCTCAATGTATAAAAATGAATTTAAAAATAAAGGCAAGAGCTAAAACTATAAATCTTCTAAATGAAAACATAGGATAATATATTCAAGAACTTGAGGTAAACAAACATTTTTTGGACAGTACATGGAACACACCAATCATTTTAAAAAGTGATAAATTAAGTATCATTAAACTTCTGTTTATCAAAAGTCACCTTCAGAGGTTGCAGGAAGATGGCAGAGCCACATGGACACCCTCAGCTTGTCTCATTCCGGAAACACAGCTAGATCAGCACCAAAACAATTTGCATGCCTAGGAAATTGATCTGAGGATTAAGACATCATTCTGCATAACCTGAGCCACAGAACTCGGCAGGTATGCGGTACAGAGAGATAAACTGGGGGACAGAAAAGCTGTGGAGGGTAGGGAGCTGTTTTTGCTGAGAGAGGAAAGGGGGAGAGTGTGGCCATCTGGAGAGTGCAGGAAAAACACTCCCCCAAAAGTAGTTGGAGAGAAAGAGAGAGAAAGAATGAAAACAGTTACAGGGGACTGAATAAGAAATATGTTTCCCAAAACTACTGATGGGAAGAAAAGAGTTTCAATACCACCAGGATTCTATAAAGAGTGGAATGCTGAGTCTGAGGATCCAAAGCTCAGTGCCTGGTGGTGCTCTGGTGAGGAAGCAAGGTGAATCCCCAGGGGCAGGCAGTGGGGTCTGAGGGGTCCATGTGCCACATAGGGAGAAGTGGTTCCCCTGCTTGGAGAGCATTTGGTAAAGGCCATATGGCCTCCCCACAGGCAAAGGTCCCAGTGGACCTCTGAGTGCAGCCACTTTTGCTGGTACTGGGACAAAGATGACAGAGTGTGATGAAACCTGGTGCTGGCTGTGTGTTGTGTTTTGCCATAATCTCTGAACCTCAGCCACTGCATGATTGCATGAACGTTTTCTGGGGCAAGTCGATACCTGGCCATTGCTCAGCTATACTCTCCCCCCAGTGAGTCAATACAGGTCCAAGCTGCAGGGGTCTTTGAAGTGCAGGGTTTTGAAACACAACCCCATCTGCGATAAAACTCTAATGGGAGGTGCCACCTGGCAGGCTGGCAGCTTGGACACAGACAGCATAGAGGAGGAGGGTGGATGGAGGCCTGAGACAAAGGAGGGATACTTGATCGTGGGTTAGTGACAGCTCAAGTTCCTGTGCCAGAGACTGGAGAGCTGGGTGAAGCCATTTCCACGCATGCACGTGTGTGCTACACTGATCCACCCCAGTAAGCTAAGCAGCACAACCTAGTGGAGCACAGAGCCATTACTCCAAGCCCAACTACAGCCTCCAAGCACATACCCTAGAAGACCAGCACAAGTCACTCCACTTACGTAGTGTATGAACTGAGTGCTTCATAGTTTTAGTTCTAGGGAAAACTGTATGTAACTTCATTAGGGTTTCATTCTGTTTGCTGGTTCTTTTATTAGTCCGGGGTTTTTTGCTTCTGTTTTTGTTTAAATTTTTTTTTCTTTTCTTTTTCTTGGATAGAGAAAGAGAAAAATTTATTAGTCTCTTTTTAAATTTATTTTTATGTTTTTATTATTGTTTATGTTTTTACTTTTTATTCTACTTTTCTTTATCTCATTCTATTTTATTATGTTTTTTTATTTTTAAATTTTTTCTTACCTTTTTATTCTTTTCTTGCCTTTCTTTCCCTTTTTTCTCTATTCTATCAAGCTTCTCTCAACAAGCAGACCAAAACACACCTAGGATCTAGCCTCCTTTATTTGATTTTTTGTTCTGTTTTTAGTTTTTTAATTTTTAATTTGTATTTTATAAATTTTTTTCTTCCAAAGTGAAAAAAAAAAAAAAGCAATTCACCCCAAAAGAAAGAATAGGAAGAAATGACAGCCAGGGGCTTAATCAACACAGATATAAGCAAGATGTCTGAACTAAAATTTAGAACTATGATAATAAGAATACTAGCTGAGGTTGATAAAAAGCATAGAATCCCTTTCTGTGGAGACAAAAGAAGTAAAATCTAGTCAGGACGAAATTAAAAGTGCTACAACCGAGATGCAATCACGAATGGATGCCATGATGACAAGGATGGATGAAGCAGAGCAGTGAATCTGCGATATAGAAGACAAAATTATGGAGAATAATGAAGCAGAAAAAAAGAGGGAAACAAAGGCAAAGACCACAATACAAGACTTAGAGAAGTCAGTGACTTATTAAAAAGAAATAACATCTGAATTAGGAGTCCTGGGAAATGAAGAGAGAGAAAAGGAGGCAGAAAGTTTATGTGAGCAAATCATAGCAGAAAACTTTCCTACTTTGGGAAAGGATGCAGACATCAAAATCCAAGAACTCCCATTAGATTCAACAAAAACCCACTGTCACCAAGGCATATCATAGTCAAATTCACAAAATACACAGACAAGGAAAGGATTATGAAAGCAGCAAGGGAAAAAAAGTCCTTATCCTGTAAGGGAAGACAGGTCAGGCTTGCAGCAGACCTATCCACAGAAACGTGGCAGGCCAGAAAGGAGGGCAGGATATATTCAATGTGCTGAATCAGAAAAATATGCAGCCAAGAATTCTTTATCTAGGAAGGCTGTCATTCAAAATAGAAGGAGAGTTAAGGAGTTTCCCAGATAAACAAAAACTAAAGGAGTTTGTGACCACTAAACCAGCCCAGCAAGAAATTTTAAGAGGGACTCTTTGAGTAGAGAAAAGATGAAAAAAAAAAAAGGACCAAAAGCAACAAAGACTAGAAAGGACCAGAGAACATTATCAGAAACACCAATTCTACAGGCACCACAATAGCACTAGATTCATATCTTTCAGTACTCACTACATTAGTCAATGGACTAAACACTCCAATCAAAAGACATAGGGTATCAGAATGGATAAGAAAACAAGACCTATCTATATGCTGCTTACAAGAGACCCATTTTAGACCTAAAGTCACCTGCAGATTGAAAGTGAGAGGATGAAGAACCATCTATCATGCTAATGCCCATCAAAAGAAAGCTGGAATAGCCATACTAATATCATACAAACTAGATTTTAAAGGTAAGACTGTAATAAGAGATGAAGAAGGGCATTATCTCATAATTAAGGGGTCTATCCACCAAGAAGATATATCTCCTAATTAAGGGGTCTATCCAAGAAGATACAATAATTGTAAATATTTATGCCCCCAATGTGGAGGCACACAGATATATAGATCAATTAATCATAAGCATAAAGAAACTTATTGATGATAATAACATAATATTGGGGACTTCAACACCCCACTTACAGCAATGGACAGATCATCTAAGCAGAAAATCAACAAGGAAACAATGGCTTTCAGTTACACACTGGACTGGATGGACTTAAGAGATATATTTAGAACATTTCATCCTAAAGCAGCAGAATACACATTCTCCTTGATTGCACATGGAACATACTCCAGAATAGATCACATACTGAGACACAAATCAGCTCTCAAAAGTACAAAAAGGTCTGCATATTTTCAGACCACAACGCTATGAAACTTGATAGCAACCACAAGAAAGAATTTGGAAAGACCATGAATACTTGGAGATTAAAGAATATCCTATGAAGGAATGAATGGGTTAACCAAGAAATTAAAGAAATTAAAGAGGAAACTAAAAAGTACATGGGAGCCAATGAAAATGAAAACACAACAGCTCAAAACCTCTGGAATGCAGCAAAGGTGGTCATAAGAGGGAAGTATCTAGCAATCCAGGCCCTCCTAAAGAAGGAAGAAAGACCTCAGAAACACAACCTAACCTAACCATATACCTTAAAGAGCTGGAAAAAGAACAGTAAATGAAGCCCAAAAAGAAGAAGGAAATGATCAAGATTAGAACAGAAATCAATGATACTGAAATTAAAAAAAAAAAAAAAAGCAGAACAGAACAATGAAACCAGGAGCTGGTTCTTTGAAAGAACTAATGAAATTGATAAACCCTAGCCAGACTGATCAAAAAGAAAAAGGAAAGCGCCCAAGTAAAATCATGGATGAAAGAGGAGACATCACAACCAATACCAAAGAAATAAAAACAATAATGAGAGAATATTATGAACAATTATATGCCAACATATTGGGAAATCTGGAAGAAATGGAAAAATTCCTAAAAACATATAAACTACCAAAACTGAAACAGGAAGAAATAAAAAATTTGAACAGACCCATAACCAGTAAAGAAATTGAATCCATAATCAAGAATCTCCCAACAAACAAGAGTCCAGGACCAGAAGGATTTCCAGGGAAATTCTACCAAACAATTTAAATAAGAGTTAACTCCTATTCTTTTGAAGCTGTTCCAAAAAATAGAAATGGAAGGAAAACTTGCAAATTAATTCTATGAGGCCAGTGTTACCTTGCTTTCAAAACCAGACAAAGACTCCACTAAAAAGGAGAATTACAGACCAGTTTCCCTGTTTGAACATGAATGCAAGAATTCTCAACAAGATACTAGCAAACCAGATCCAACAATACATTAAAAGAATTATTTACCACAATCAAGTGGGATTTATTCATGGGATGCAGGGCTGGTTCAATATCTGGAAATCAATCATTGTGATAAGTCACATTAGTAAAATAAAGGATAAGAATCACATGATCCTCTCAATAGATGCTGAAAAAAACATTTGACAAAATACAGCATCCTTTCTTGATAAAAACTCTCAAGAAAGTAGAGTTAGAAGGATCATACTTCAAGATCATAAAAGCCATATATGGAAGTCCCACTGCTAATATCATCCTCAATGGGGAGAAACGACAGCTTTCCCCTTAAGGTCAGGAACAAGACAAGGATATCCACTCAGCACTGTTATTCAACATCGTGTTGTCAGTCCTTGCCTCAGCAATCAGATAACACAAAGAAATAAAAGGCATCCAAATTGGCAAGGAGGAAGTCAAGCTTTGATTCTTCACAAATGACATGATACTCTATGTGGAAAACCTGAGACTCAACCAAAAAACTTCTAGAACTGATCCATGAATTCCGGAAAGTCACAGGAAATAAAATCAATGTATAGAAATCAACTGAATTTTTATACACCAATAATGAAGCAGCAGAAAGAAATCAAGGAATTGATCTCATTTACAATTGCAACAAAAACTATAAAATACCTAGGAATAAACCAAACCAAAGAGGTGAAAAATCTGTACACTGGAAACTATAGAAAGCTTATGAAACAAATTGAAAGACACAAAAAAATGGAAAAACATTCCATGCTTGTGAATTCGAAGAACAAATACTGTTAAAATGTTGATACAACTCAAAGCAATCTACATATTCAATGCAATCCCTATCAAAATAATTCTAGCATTCTTCACAGAGCTAGAACAAACAATCCTGAAATTTGAATGGAACCAAATAGCCAAAGCAATCCTGAATAAGAAAACCAAATCTGGAACCATCACAATTCCAGACTTCAAGCTGTATTGCAAGGCTGTAATGATCCTGGCACAAGAAGGGACACATAGATCAACAGAACAGAATTGAGAACCCAGGAATGGACTCACAAACATATGGCCAACTAATCTTTGACAAAGCAGGAAAGAATATCCAATGGAAAATAGACGGTCTTGTTAGCAAATGGTGTTGGGAAAATGGACTGCAACATGCAGAAGAATGAACCTGGACCACTTTCTTACACCATACACAAAAATAAACTCAAAATGAATGAAAGAGCTAAACATAAGACAGGAAGCCATCAAAATCCTGGAGGAGAAAACAGGCAACAACCTCTTTGACCTCAGCCACACAAGTTATTCCTTGACTTGACTCTCTTGGCAAGAGAAACAAAAGCAAAAGTGAACGTTTGGGTTCTCATCAAGAGAAAAACTTTCTGCACAGTGAATGAAGCAATCAGCAAAACTAAGAAGCAACTGACAGAATGGGAGAAGATATTGACAAATGGCATACCAGATAAAGGGTTAGTATCCAAAATCTATAAAGTATCAAAATCGACACTCAAAAATCAAATAATTCAGTGAAGAAATGGGCAAAAGACATGAATCGACACTTTTCCAAAGAAGACATCCAGATGACCAATAGACACATGAGAAAATGTTCATTGTTACTCATCATCAGGGAAATACAAATGTAAACCACAATGAGATACTACCTCACACCTGTCAGAATGGCTAAAATTAACAACCCAAAAAACAACAGATATTGGCAAAGATCTGGAGAAAGAGGAATCGTTTTCACTGCTGATGGGAATGCAAACTGGTGCAGCCACTCTGGAAAACAGTATGGAGGTTCCATAAAAAATTAAAAATAGACCTACCATATGACCCAGCAATTGCACTACTAGGTTTTTATCCAAAGGATACAAAAATGCTGATTTGAAGGAGCATATGCACCCCAGTGTTTATAGTGGCACTGTTGACTATAGTCAAAGTATTGAATGTCCATTGATTGATGAATGGATAAAGAAGATGTGGTATATATGTATATATAATGTATATATGTGTGTGTGTGTATATATATATAATGTATATATATGTGTGTGTATATATATATAATGTATATGTGTGTGTGTACACACACACACACACACACACACACACATTGGAATATTACCCTGAATCAAAAAGGATGAACTCTTGCCACTTGCAACAACATAGATGGCACTAGAGTGTATTATACTAGGCAAAATAAGTCAGTCAGAGAAAGACAAGTATCATGACTTCACTCATATGGGGAATTTAAGATACAAAACAGATGAACATAGGGGAAGGGAAGCAAAAATAATATAAAAACCAAGAGGGTGACAAACCATAAGTGACTCTTAAATACAGAGAACAAACTGAGCGTTGCTAGAAGGGTGTTGGGTGGGCAGTAGGCTAAATGGGCAAGGGGCATTAAGACGGGCACTTGTTGAGATTAGCACTGCATGTTATATGTAAGTGATGAATCACTAAATTCTATTCCTGAGATTATTATTACACTATATGTTAACTAACTTGAATTTAATTTTTAAAAAAGGTTACCTTCAAGAAAATTAAAAACTAAAAGTATTATCTATATCCACACAAAGATATACATCAAAAGAATATCTAAATAACTTTAACATCTTAATAATAAAAACATAACCCCAAAATGGGGGAAAACTTAGACACTTTTCAAAAGATACACTGGTGGCCATTAAGGACATGAAAATATGGTCAATATCATTGGGTGATGCTAAAATTTTTGGTTAAACTAGCAAACATAATTTTAAAGACTTGATAAAGATAGTCTATTAGTTTGCCTATTCCAGTTTTATCTTTCCTTTTTGAAGTTTTAATTCTTCTTCTGTTATTATTTTTTTTCTGTTTAGAGAACTTACTTGAACTATTCTTTAAAGGTAGGTTTGCCACCAACACATTCTCTTAATTTCCTTCACTTAAGAATGTCTATTTCACCCTTATCCCTAAAGTGTATTTTGACTGATGTAGATTGCAGTTGCCAATTCTTTACTTTCATCACTTGAAAAATATTGTCACTTTCTTCTGACATCTGTGGTTTCAGAGAAGATGTAAGTTGGTGTTCTCCTATAAATGATGCAGCATCTGTCTCTAGCTGATTTCAAGATTTTTATCTTGGTCATTAGTTTCCTAAATGGTACAAATGTTTTTCTAAATGGTCTGCAATGGTACACATATTACCTTTTTGTTACTGTTCCACAGATTCATCCTGAACTCTGTTCACTTTTTTCCCCCAATCTATTTTTTCTCTCTGTTTGAGATTAAATTCTATTTATCTTTCCTCATCTTTGTTTGTTTATTTTAGTTGTTTATTTATTTTGAGAGAGAGAGAGAGAGAGAGAGAGCAGGGGAGAGAAAGAGAGAGAGACAGAGAGAGAGAATCCCAGGTAGGTTCCTCACTGTCAGCGTGGAGCTGGATGCAGGGCTCGAACTCGGGAAATGTAAGACCATGACCTAAGCTTAGATCAAGAGTCAGACGCTTAACTGACGGAGCCATCCAGGTGCCCCTGTCCTCACGTTTACTGATTCTATCCTCTGTAATCTCCACTCTATTATTGAACTCATCTAGCAAGTTTTTTATTTCAGTTATTATATTTTTCACTTTTATCATTTTTGCTCAATCTCCTTTAACTACTATGTCTTGGCTGATATTTTATATTTTTTCACTTGATTCAAAAGAATGTATAATTGCTGTTGAAAAGTCTTTATGATGGTTGCTTTAAAATGCTTGTCAGATAATTCCAGAATCTAATACATCTTGGTGTTGGAGTCTATTTAATGTACATCCAGGGATTTTTACTTTTAAGAGGAAGGACCTAGAAAGAATGCAGCTACTTCATCTCAGCTGGAACCAGAAATCTCATTATCACTGTTGAAAGCATAAAATGGTAAAAACCACTTTGGAAAGAGGCTTAAGAGTTTCCCCTTAAAGTTAAACACACTTACCCTATGACTTTAACAATTAAACACATTTACCATAACTATTCCTCTTCTAGGTATAGGCCCCAAAGAAATAAATTATATGTTTCTTAGTGTTCATAATCTTTATATAGAGATAGATATAGATATGTAAGAGTCCCAAACTGGAAACAACCCAGATGTCCATTAAAACAAAAATGAAAAAACAAATTGTGGTGTATTCAGATAATGGAATACTACTTAGCAATTAAAAACAATTCAATTACCGGAACATTCAAAACTATGAATGAATCTCAAAATTATGTTACATGAAATAAATCAGATAAAAAAGAAACTATTGTATGATTCTATTTACATGAATTTGGATAAGAAAACAAAACTAATTTGTGGGGATAGAAAATCAGAATGGGAGTGAGGATAATGGTTGCTGGCTGGAGGGACAAAAAGAAACTTTATAGGGTGACAAAAAATTTTTGTGCTTTGATTGAAATGTTGGCTACAGACTAAATTGCTAACTTTTAAATTACACTAAAGATCTGTGCATTTCATTGCATGTAAGTTTTACCTCAATTAATAAAAACCAAGATGATAATGTTCTAAAATGGGGGAAGGGGGTAGATCTCTGCATCCTCCCGACTAAGAAATTGTAAGGGAGAAAATGAACTAAGACTAAGAATTTGGGAAAACTAAAAAGTAACCTTCAAAATTAAAATTTGCATTGGAAATAAAGTCGAAAAGAACTATGGAAATTCAAATTATTACATGAAAGTCACTACTTAGAAGCATTTCACAAAATGCAGAGCAAAGAGAAAAAAACCTGAGCATGATGAAAAAGATGTCATGTATAAAGAAGAAATAAAGAAAATGTAAGATGAAGAAGATGCCAGAAATAAATGGAGGCAAAGTAAGAATAAAAGATCCAAGAGTAGTAAAAATAATTTGCAGACTTAATGGGCTCCCTGAGTACCATGCAACATTGAGTGTTTAAAAAGTCAACAAATATGGACAAATTTAATAACACTTTTTACATTTCAGTAATAAAGGATTTTATTTGACAGAGATAAAGAATGCATATTTGTTAGCAAATGAAAACAAATCATTCTGTTAGAAAAATATAAGTAAAAATAAATTACAAGCACGTTCTAGATTAAGAAGACATCAATTATGAAAATAAATGTAAATTTATGACAATAAATGTAAATATTTTTATGACAATTTTCATGTGTTTTAGAATTCCTCATAAAGTCAAAAATAAGATAAAGGTATCATATTTTTTCTGTAACTTGTCAACCCAGTGCCATATGAAGAGTGTAAGTGATAGAGAAAAACAAAATCATGATTATTTAGATTCAATTCTATTATCTACTGAGAAAAATCCAGGAAACAGACAATTATAATTACTAAGTATTTGGCAAAGTGACTTGTATTTGGTAAATCATCCTATATTAGTATTATGAAGAAATACAGCTTTAGTAAGTGAGTGCAGTAATTGTGTTTTACTCTATTTCATATTCCAGTTCCTGAAATAATATACCCGACAAATATTTTGGGGGAGAGAAAATAGTCTGTAATATATCCCGACCAGCTATTAACAAAATCATAAATAAACAAAATATTTATAGATAAAAGGTGGGCCTTTTAGGGAGAGGTAACAGAATAAAGGATTATACCATCCACTAAGTCTTTAATCAGAAGTTGGCTGTATTTTAAGAACTTTGATATCAATTATTACCTCAGATTGCAAACTTTTGAAAGAAACTAAATTGTATTTGTTGGTATTCAATTTGAGTCTAGTGAGATTTATGTGATGTAGTAAAACTGTAGCAGAGTCAGCTATCAGGCAACCTGATATCCTCCCTCCTAATCTTTACAATTTGTTGGAAAAATGTTGTAATGGAAAAGCAATGGCCATGGATTTTTTGTAGGACAGAGAAGAGGGGGCTGGTGCAGGGATTGGGTAAAGGATGGTATAGTTGAGGACCATGCATAACATCTAAACTAAAAATGCTCTGGTACCACCATGTTTAATTAATTCCTGGTATTAAGATAGATTTTTTTTTTTGGTTGGATTTTACTTGTTTCATGTATATCTTGAAATGAAAGTAAACTAGTGGAACTAATTTAAGATTTTCATGTGTCTACCCTCAAAGCACTTCTGGCCAAAGGAGTAAAATTTTGCATAGTAGCATCTCTCGGGGAACATTCACACACAGAGTACACATCTCCAGATGTTTACCATTTGTAAGTATTTGAAAAAATGAAAACTACCATCTGTGGTTTCTTACTTTCAATCAGAGTGTATCACCAATAGCTGAAGGTATTCCTCAGGCTTTCTTGATCAAAAAAAGCAAAAAAGAAAGATTACTTTTTTTCTTCCCTTCTGTATGGGTAGCAAGATTTATATTTCCTGTAATAAATTTCTTTATTTTAATAAAATATTCAAGATTAATATTGTTGTCTACTGTATTAGTTTAATAGGAATGCCATAATAAAAATATAGACTGGGTGGCTTAAACAGTAGTTGTAGAGGCTGAAAGTTCAACATCAAGATGCTACAGAGTTGGTTTCTTCTGAGTCCTCCCACCTTGGTTTATAGTTGACCATCTTCTCTCTGTGTCTTCATATCATCTTTCTCCTGCTCATGTCTCTGTAAAATTTCCTCTTCTTATAAGGACAGCAGTCATACTGGAGTAAGGCCTTCCCTATAGATCCCAGTTTCTCTTAATTACCTCTAAATAGACTGTATTTCCAAAAATAATCACGATCTGAGCTACTGGAAGTTAGGACTTCAAGATAAGAATTTGGAGTGGGGGGTGCACAATTTAGCCCATAAGATCTACTTATTTTACACTGAGGACTGAAAATCCAGATTTATTGGAAATTTAGGAATCATTTCTGGTGCAGTGTAAATGAACCACCAAAGTTGTTGAATACCAAAATCTGCAGAATTTCTGTTCCATTACTTCTCATTTGAAGTTTTGGGCATCAAAGAGAGCCAATGAGTAATGTCATTTAAAGGGTAGCATATATCATGATTAAACTTGACAAAGTTTAAGGCTAAAATATGCTTAAAAGGATATGGTTGAGATGTTCAGCAAGATTCCAATGAATATGAGTTATAAAGCAACTTTGGAAGTCTGTGTGGTCAGAATGGTCAATAAAGTTCTTAATAGGGAAGTAAACAGGACTTTCTGGTCAAGAAAATGAACAGATGGTAGCAAGTAATAGAGTGCCTTTTTAATTTATTCATTTTCTCATTTATTTAACAAGCTTGATCTATTATGTGCTAGGCAGTGAAGTAGACATTGAATGCAGAAAGAATGATAAAACATGGCCTCCCTACTCAGATTTTTCACTGCGAGAGAGAAAGATATACCAAGAAAAAATTATAATAACATGTGGTAAAGATAGGAGTATAATAGGAACATAGAGTAAAGTAAGCCAGACCACACTGGAGCTGAGGACAGGGTTGAACTGCCTTAAATTATGGATAGAATTCCTTTGGCGAAGTGGATGAAATGATGAGAAGCTAGAGAGGATTGGAGAGCTCAGGGAGCAATATGAGCGAAAGCACAGTGCTAAGAAACAGCATTGTATATGAAAGGAAACTAGAAGCAGCTATTCAGGGAAGCTAGATGATAGAAGCAGGAATATAAATTGAGAAGAGAGCATGGTATCACATCATGCAAGGTCTCCTGTTACACTAACAGAAGTTGAGATATGTTTTGTAGTCAGGGAAGGTCTGGGCATGACATGAGCAGATGTTTGTATTCTCTAGATCATGTGGCAGCTGTGTGGAAGATCATCTGAGGGACAAGCCAAGAAGTAGGGAGAAGAGTTGAAGGCTTTTGGAGCAGTCCAAGTGCTTTAACCCAAAGTATCCGTAGTGAGGATAGAGTGGAACAAATGAATGTAAGACATACTTGGGAAGTAAAACCAGCAGACCTTGATGGTAAGTTGGAAGATGGGGAGGGGAGTTGAGGGTGAAATTGGAGTCAAGATGGATTCCTAATGTCTGTGTTATAAATTCAGGTGCCCATTGACTGTATGGGGGGCTCAGCAAACTGAAAATGTGCTTAGGAGTTATTAGCATGTCTGTGATAATTGCAAGCCATGGGAATTAAAGTGCTCTTCTAGAAGAGAACAGAGTAAGAAGAAGAGAAAACTAAGCATGTAGCTGGAGGAATCTCAAAATGAAGCCCACAAAAGGAAGAATTAACAGAGAGCTACAAAGGAAACTGGAAATTGCCATGGTCACAGAAGCCAAGTGTGTGAAGAGTTTGAAGAAAAACTGATGACCACTGGTGTCTAACTAAGATGGAGACTGGGTAGGCTCATTGGGTTGGACATCTGGGAAATCATTGGCTCTAATGAGGATAGTAGTAGTGTGGTGATGGCAGCATCAAGAATGCAGTAAATAGAAAACTGAATGGCGAGTAAGTAAATGGAGAGAACTCTCCTGGATAGTCTGAATGGCTCTTTCAGGGAAAGTGTTAAGTTCTCCTTATACCATAATTCTCCCTCTTCAGCTTTGGAGGCCTATGTATCTCAAGGGAGAAGCAGGCTGGATAAGTACCATTTTTGGGCCAATCACTAGTTTCCTGGAAGGTGGAAAGTGAAAAGATCAAACAAGAAAACTAGGGAAGTGGAGCCAGATCAAGATAATGAAGACGTAAAGAAGGTGGACTAAAGAACTAATCAACAGTATCCCATACTTTATTAGGAATATATGCCATTTCCCAGCTTCTCCCAAATGCAACTAGGGATGAAGAAGGGCTGAAAAGTTGAACATGGGAACAAATGCACTGTGATCTACACATTAACTCAGGAAAAAGTACAAGAATATAGAACTGAAGACCAGTTTCAAGCATGAATTTCCAATGTCTGCATTCAAGTATAGTTATTTAATGTTTCATTTATAGGCAATATGAAAGTTTTTAATTAACAAAAATAGGCCTAACATAAATTTTTGCAGGAATTATTAATACAAAGTTCAGATATTTCTAAGAGTTCTAGAAGATTGGATACATAAGAGAGGGAGGTGGGCAGGAAGATAGTAATTCATTAAACTAATTACATGGCACATTGCTTTGAAGAATGTTACTATTTGTGGCACTACATGTACCAAGAGTTGGGTGTTAACACTTGTAAGTAAGTGGTGGTCATGTCATTTAGGTAGTGATTCTCTCTAATGAAGCACTGCCTAGAAGTTTTCTGTTTTATTCCTAGGGGATAATCAAATGTATGTTAGTGTTATAAATCAATATTAAGATCTAAGGAATATATGTGATATTATGGTCTAATGTAATCATATTTGGACTTAGTTCGTTAAAAATTAGGCAAATTTTCATATATTCTTGCCTTGATTCACATACTCAGCGGGTCCTCTTGGGTGTCTACTAGGCTTTGGGAGTTAAGTAGCTATTAAGCCAGAGCAATAGAGGATGTAGAAAATATTATTGTCCCTTTCTAATTATTAACTTAGTTAAGTTAGTTTAACTTAGTTTGACTTATTAACTTGATCTGAGGACACCTGAAAACTATAAGAAAAAATTTAAACATTAACTTGAAAGTACCCAGTGAGGGCATATTACTGTGATGTTCATTTTATTATGCATTCCAATGATGAATAAATAAGAAATTGATTTAAAAAACTTTGGATCAAAGTTTTATGGTTATAGTAAATCTTTAGGCATGTCTTCAAGGGAGTGATTAATACAGAGACACAGGGAAGTAGCATGAGCTAAGATGTGGAGATGGAAAAAATAGCAATGTTTAGGTAGAAATGAGGAAACTGGTAAGCTTTTTACAAGAAAAATAGAACCAGAATATAAATAAATATCTGTAAACCTTTAGAGTCAATTACAGTTTAAACAAAGTATTCATAGAAATCCATATACAGCATTATTTTAAGTCAGATTGGAAGAAAAGCTACTAATTAAATTTCTTGGTTTTTAAAATTAAATTGAAACATATTCTTTTCCTCAAGTTTTACAGATTTTCATTTTGTAGTGACATGAATTTAAGTCAGTATCAACTAATTTATTGATATCTTCACTTTAGATTGCGGTATTGCTTGGTACCCACTGTTTATAGATTTTGAGTCTGCTAACAATTTTGATTACAGAGTAAACACACAAATGCATGTTAGTTTAGTCTCTGACTTCAATTGTCCATGTAGTTACAAATAACAAACAGTAAACAGAAGCCCCAAGAGTAAAAACACCAACAATGAAATCTCATAGTTCAGTGATTCAGAAGAGAAGAGCAGTGATTCAGAAGAGAAGAGCTTTGTTTTTCACATTAGTTTCAAAACTTGTCAAGGGCGATTTTGAAAGTGAAATATGCTGGTCACTTTTACCTGTGAAATGAATATTAAGGATGATGGAATGTTCTTCTCCATAGCTTTAGGGAAATAGGATAATCATCTGGTACCAGTCACTGAAATGTCCCCACTTCAAATCCATTTTGATCACTTTCAAACCAATAACAATGTAAGCACCCTTCATTGACTGCTATCTACATGCCAGACACTGTGTGCACTTCTCATGTATTGAGAGCACAGAGCAATTCTGAGTTAGCCTCTGCTTTTCTCCATTTTGCTTACGGAGTAGCTGAGGCTCTAAGATGTTAAATAATTTGTGTAATTTGTCCCAAATCACACAGCTAGCAGCTAGTAGGAGGTGTAATCAGAATTTAAATATTGGTAGTCTGGCTCCAGAGATGACACTAACCACTAAACCATGTCACCTCTCCAGTGTTCTGAAATACTATAGAAATCATATCATACCCTAGCTCGGCAAACCTCTTTTGCCTGTCTGATCCTTTCAACCAGTATTGCCATTCAAGACCTTTCATAATTAAATATCACTTCACTCATCCAATTGTATTTCACATAAGGACCTTTTATTTTTATATACATTCAACAAACATTTATTAAATATATGCAAAGAACTATGCCTGGTTCTAGAGAAACAAAAGTGAATATCTATGGTCTCTGATTTTCAGGAACTTAAAAATTAGTGAGGAGCACCTACAGATAAATCAATTATTATATTTTTTCTTTCCCTATCTCATTACTTCTTTCTCTGTGTGTCTGTACTTTTGCTAACATGGTTCTTCCTGTAAGTCTTATAGGTCTGTTTAAATTAATAAGTCAATATCTAGAATAAAATGCCCATGTTTAGAAAATGTCAAGTTCCTGGCTACCTCATAAGATATTGGCTAGCCCATAATTGGCTGACTTTATTTCTAGCACTATTTAATGCTTCATCCAGTTGAATATGTATTAGTGGTTTTGCAATATGTACAGTATGGTTATGTTCTCATATTGGAAAAATTTTAAATATTTATTATATCTTCCAGAAAGTTGTACCTGCAGGCATAACCTATTATAAATGGGATAAAAATCATTGGTTGGATAATTGGCTTTGAACCCAGTGGATTTCAGTGAGACTGAAGGAAAGTTAGAGTGGTGGATGTTATTGAAATTAAATTTCAAAGTACAATGAGGAGAAAGCTGTAGGAATTCTTGTCGTATGGCCCAAATTTTTCTTGTGAAGAAAAACATTTTTGTGACTGTTTCCATTTTTTATGCCTTTTTTAATGCTGTTTTCTTACTTAGACCACCTACCCCTTCCTATTTACCAATCTAAAAATCAATCTTCAAAGCTACCTGTAATCTTGTCACCCTGGATGTCTCAAACAGATATTGATTTTCTTGAAATAACTATGAAGGATATTTAAACTCCTGTTCTCTTTATTTTTTTAATGAAATAGCAGGAGTGATGATCAAAATTACACTCCTAAAGTAAATATCTAAGGCCCATAATTCTACTATAAGGATGCAGTTATATATTTATTAGATTTTTTGAAAATCTCTTTTCCATTTGTTTATCTGGATATAGTCCTTTACCTCTGCCAGAGGTTGAACATCTGCTACTTCATTTAAAAGGTCAAAATTATATGAATGAAATAAGAAATATAAAATTAAGCTTGCAGCTTGGAGGTTTTCTATCAAGCTGGTAGGAGTTGAATGGACATGGTGGGGAATAGGTAAATGTGTCACTTCTCAATAACAGATGTATAAGTCAGTGAATGAAGACACAAATATTAAAAATTAGATAAGGTTTCAAAGCAATACATTAAATTTCAAACACCATGGGTAATATGTCATTATAGTTCAATGGAAATAAATCATTACTGTGAACTAGGGTGATGAGAAAGACTGCATGGAGGAAGTAACCTTGGAGCTGAACTGGAAGGAGAGGTTGGATTTTTATTGCTAAAGAAAACATGAGAGGGCTTTGCAGATGAGATGAATATTTGAGTGAGGACATGCAGCCTACAATAAAAAAGGCATGTGGGAAACAAGGTTTTCATGAGCCGTAGAGATAACATTTTTCCATTTAACCAATTTAAAAAATTTTTTTAATTAGTTCTTAATTTTAGATTATATTTCCCTGCTGCCTTTGACCACCATGAAGCTATCACCTCATGGAAAAAGATACCACCTAAAAGAAAGGATTTTTCTGGATTATCTTTCAAAGCTAACTTCTTTGAGGGTAAACAGATACAGACATCTTAAAGGAAGACCTGGGGAGAGAGAAAAGTATTTTCTAAAGTCTAAAAGGTCTCCCTTTGCATCTCTAAAGCAAAGCTCCTCAGAGGTTTAATCATGGATCATATACTCATAGTGGAACATGAGAAAGTGCCCAGCTGACAGAGTGAAAGAGGAAAGCTCGTACTATCATGGATAGCAGGAAAAGACATAGAAAGGCCAACTTAGGAAGTCAGAGACAAATGTCCTGGTTCACCTCTCAGGACAGAAATTCCAATTTTGTAGGGTGTAGAAACATCCAGAAGGATTAAGAATGGGGAGGAAGGTGACAGAATCTTTACTCAAAAACCGTAGACTGGTTGATGTAAACTCTTAGCGCTCTTGGACTGTTGGTTTCCATTCTGCGTTTATGTAGCCAAAAGTGTAGAACAGAAAGGAGTCGAGAGAAGGAGACTTACAAGATAGGACTAGGAGGACACTTCCAGTCCTCCCAGCTCCTCTGTGTTAAGAGGAGGAGGCCCAGCAGCTTCCTACATGCCCTGTGAGGGACATGGAGGAAAGCTGAGAATTGAGGATGATGGAGCTGCTGCAGTGAAGGCAAAGGGACCCTGTAGTAAAGATGTGATATCCCAGGCTAGGCTGAGTGCGGGAGGAGGTTGGAGGTGGGACTCAGGGGACCCCAGAATGGAAGTGGAGTTGAATCAGTGGTGTGGAGGGATGATGGCCAGGCTCCTGACCGTACTGAGAATAAGCCATGCCCAGACACCAGACTGTGTAAGCACAATCTTCTCAGAGTCCAGCAGGGAACACAGAGGTGGGCATTGGGATAGCTGCTTGCTACCACAAAGAATAGCTGCTTGCTAGCCATTGTCCTGAGGACACACACTCTTCCCTTTGTAACCAGATGCCACCTTATCTGGCAAGGGAGAAAAGTGAAACTTGAAGGAAGAAAAAAAAAGTCCTTTTTGGGAATTTGAACTTAATTTGACTATATCTAAATTAAAAAGAGACTACACCTATTGAAAAAGAAAGTTTAAGGCAAAAGGAGAGTAAGATACCTTTAAAAGGCATATTTAAGGGCTTATTATTATTATTATTATTAGTTTAATTTTGTTTTATTTGCCCCATTATGCAAAAGGATGGATCACTTATATATCACTTATAAAAAATAAAGAATGCTATATTTTTTTTACCCACCTTAGTTGTAATTAGTTCTGGAACAGTCTGCATGTGTTTTGGAGGCTGTGAATAAACCAAACCTCCTGGAGTGAAGTGTTTGTGTTGGGAAATAGTTTTCCATAGACTTAGAAATATGTAAATATTTGCCTGAATGTAAGAACACCAATACATTGAAGTTAGATCTGGAAATATATTCAATGTGTTTTATATGAAAAAGTGCTTTCATTTCAAAAGTTCTCAGAGATGAAACATAGAAGAAATGTTGGTTGAGTTTTCCTCTGGCTCTGACTTTATCTAAGCCATGGCAATCATCCATTTGGAGATTCTGAGCTAGGACAGTGTGGAACATAATGAGTCATGTGGTGCTTGAGTCCTCCAGCAGTGTGTGTGTGTGTGTGTGTGTGTGTGTGTGTGTGTGTGTGTGTGTGTAGGAGTATGCGTGTATGTATGGGTGTGTGTGTGTCTGTCTGTGTGTATATATGAGTATGGGTGTGTATATCCTAATGAGTAAGGGTATATGTGTGTCTGTCTGTCTATCTGCATGTATATGTGTGTACATTTTATGAAAAGCTGCTACAGGCTGACTCCATTTTTTTGCCAAAGTGTATTCATAAAAACCACGCATTGGATCTGAGACTCATAAAGTAGATCATATTTTTCCTACCCAAATGATGTTATAATTTTGGTTTAAATTTAAGATACAACATCAAATCATAGTTATAATCAACACTGCAACTACAAAGGGAAAATTCAGTTACTATGAAACTTTATAATTTAAAATAACAAAATTACATCATATTATTTTATTAACTATGGATGAAAATATCATATTAAATAATTATGGGTGGAACTCCAATGTACCATAAACTGTATATAAAGATACCCTATATACAACTTAGCTGTATGTATCACAAATTTGGCCAAATGTTAAATTATGATAACTATTCATCTTTAATTCATAATTTTATTTGCCATTTTGAAACTGGCAAAACACTTTAAAGAATTATTTGAATGACTAAGTCTCTTAAAATAAGGTGGTTTGAATTTTTAACTGTTTTGTCTTTTATATACTTTGATATCAAAGTTCAACTAATCTTCATGTCAAGCTATTTAATGTAAAACTACCCACTAAAGTAATTCTTTCAGACTTCATTAAGAATTTTATTCTAAATAACTTGGAGAAAAGTAAAGTAGCTTGAATGTAGTATTTGTTATCTATAAGCTTTGTAACAGATTACCATACACAACATCTTAAAACAATACACATTTATTATCTCGCAATTTCTTTGGGTCAGGTATGTAGGCACAGCTCAGTTATGTCTTCCACTTTAGGATTTCTTACAAGGTTGCAATCAAAATGTCAGTCAGGACTCCTGGAGTATCTTCTGATGCTCAGTTGGGGAAGGATCTCCCTTTGAGCTCAAAGCATTGTTGGCATAATTCAGTTCCTCAAGGTTTGTTGGACTGAGGCTTCAGTTCCTACCTGGGTGGTGGCAGAAGTCACCCTGTCTTCCTTGTCATGTGGGCCTCCAAAACATGGCAACTTGTTTCATCAAAGTGTACAAGCCAAAAACAAACAAACAAACAAAATAGAAAAAATGTGCTAGCAAGATGAAAGTCACATTTTTAAAAAAACCTAATCACACAAGCAACTTGGCTTCATTCTGCTATTTAGAAGATAAGTCACTATGTTCAGCCACACTTCAATGGGAGAGGATTATACAAGGGCATAAGTACTGCAAAGCAGGGATTATGGATCATCTTAGAGTCCTCCTGACAAAGATGTGTTCAGCATATTAATCATTATGTAACTCTTCTTGTTTTCTTTCTCATGTATAGCGCTCTTGAAGGGCAAAATGTTGTGAGTCAAGAAGGGACTGGAACATGTGTGCTTTTTGCATTATTCATATAGCAGAGTGGTAGATGATGAATGGTGTAGCTATAAGTTCGGGGCTTTCATAATACTAAAAGATCTTGTAATAAATGGTCATGGCAGAAACTGTTTCATAAAAATAAATCTCAAGGTGAAATCTTTGTTTTATTCATAGTGGTGTTGAGTGTGGATGCAAACTGAGAGTGAGTTCAGTTGTACTCCAGAAGGACGGTGAATGAGACTATAGTTAAGAAAGGAGGGAAAATAAAAAAAGATGGGATGTAAAATATACCCTTTGGGAGCAAAAGCCAGTGAAAGGTCCAAGATGTTTAAAGGTGGTTTAGGGGAAATTTTGCTGTTCCAAGTTAAATTTAGTCAAAATAGATAGTCAAGAGACTATCTTTTCCATAGTCCTATGGAATTTTCAGGAAAAATATCTGTTAGATAGGTATCACTTGGAGTGAGGGTGTATGGTGAGATATGTTGTTGGTTTCATTGGTGGTAAGGTAAGGCAGAGTAGCACCAGAAGACTAAGTCATCTTTGTGTAACAGAGTTAATCAGTAATGCAGCATGAATAGAGTATTGTGCTATGGTTGGGAAAGCATCTCCTTAGTGTTCACATCCAGACAGCACAACATATTAATTGTGTGACCTGATCAAACTAGAGTTTAACTCAAATGTTAGAATCAGTAGGCTGAACTTAGCCTACACTGTTGTTTGGTCTATGCTTTAAACTCCCAAAACTGCTTAATCTCCTGCCATACTCTGTTTTTTTATAACTATCCATTTTGTTCATATAAGGTACCTGCCTGTAATGGAGGTAAATAGGGGATAAAACAAACCTTAGAGCAGGGGTTCTCAACCTCAGCACTATTGACATTTTGGACGTTATTAACATTCTTTTTTGTAAGAGGCTGGCCTCTACCCACTAGATCCCAGTAGTATCCACCATCCCCTTCCCTCAGTTATGACAACAACAAAAAATTGTCTTCAGACTTTGTCTTATGTCTCCTTGTGGTGGAGGGGGAAGAATAAATTACCCATGGTTGAGAACCATTGTGTTGGAGGGTCATTATGTGGGGCAAAATAAAGTGTAACATCTGAAAGCAGCTGAAAGAGTACACCTGAAAGAGAGATTAAAACATAACAGACACTGAACAAATGATAGTTTTCCTCTAAATGTTTGACATTGGAGAGTAATATTATACATGGAGTTAACGTGATACAGTGTAGTGAAACACGGAAGGCAAATAATACTGTGTTAATAATAATTTATATGAGCACTCATTTGAGAAATCATTTGTTGTAGGTGTTTATGTGTATATATAAAAGCTGACCCTCACCTCTGAAGTCAAACCTATCTATCTTCAATTGCTATCTCTTCCAATTAATACTATATGCCTTGGGGAAATGCTTCACATTTTTTAAGGGACCTTATCTACAATATAGCTTATCAATGAAATGGAATAACAATGGCATGCATATCATGGTGTTGGAATGATTCATTCACTCATTCATTCAATATATATGCATTGAACATCAATTATGTTTCAGGGATTGTATAGAAAATGTAACACAGTTTAAAGACTGTCTTTAAATCAAATGATGACCTGATAAACATAAAAAGTAATCACAGAATGTAACAAATGTTCTGGAGATAAAGAAAGATAAGAATAAATAATGATAAATGATGCTCTCTTAGATAGAATAGTCAAGGAAATGCCCTCTTAGAGGTCAATATTTGAGCAGAGATTTGAATGAAGGGAGAGAAGCCTTGTATGGTCATATCCGGGGAAAGGGCACCCCAGGTAGGGAGCACAGTAAGTGCAGAGACCTGAAAACATTTATATTATTGGATTGTTCAAGGAACAGAAAGAGGCTAAGGATGCTATAGAAGGAGTATATTGTATAACCACTTTGTACATTTTTTGATTTTTATATATTTTTTCTTATCTTGAAATATCCATTTTTAGTAAACTCAAAACATTTCTATAATGTAGGGTGTGAGATGAGTTCTTAGGTGATATCATGCTGCATTACATGTTATTAAAGAATAGTTCCATAGAGGCAACTATCCAAGAAAATGGAACAAAGTTGAAAATGGTCTTATAAAATATCATTTGGGATAGCAGTGTTTTGTGGCTTGAAGTGTAAAGGATGAGAACAGCATGTGAATTCCAAGAAAGCAACATGCAATGGAAAGAGAATTTACAGTGTTGTCAGACAGGATGGCAACATCTTGTGGCATGTGGCTCCCATCTCAGTGATGGAAAAGGTATGTCCTGTGCTTGCTTCTTGCCTGTGGCACACCACAAGGGAGAATGAGTTGGCAACCACAACCAAAATACATCAGTAACAATTTTAGTATATGGCCAGCCATGATCTTCTTTTTTTATTTTCCTAAAATTTTATTCTTTTAAAATTTATTCCAAAGGGCTGAGCATAAAACAGAAATAAAGGGAGTTTAGCAGGGACAGGAAGAGAGGTAGCTATGATACTTAATGCTATTTTTGAATTAACCATATTGGATTTAGAATTCCAACAAATGTGACAAGCATAATGAAATACTTTTTTTGTCTAACTTTTTAAAAACTTTTTAAATGCGCATGTAGTTGGTTAAAATTTGCCTGAGAATATCACATGATGAGATGAAAATCTCAATATCAATAGCAGAAAGTTGAGAGAGAGAGAGTAAAGCAAAGTACAAAGGAATTAAAATGGAGGACTATTGGAGCAAAAGAAGTCTGTAATGTCTAATATCCATTGAAAAAGAATACCATCAAAGATGAACAGTTAAGCAAAAATAAAGATAGAATACAAGAAAAGAAAGAGGAAAGGAGGGTAATGGTGGAAGATGTCAACCACCAAAGACATATCACACTTGAAATCCAAGAAGAAAGTAAACTAACAATAAATCCTGAGTTTAATCACAAATATCACACTAATTTACTTTCTTGTATTTGCATCATGTATATAAAATAAACTGACTTTAGGTAGAGTCAGTTCTACTAAAGATAAGTTTAAAGAATAGATACAGAAAATTTAACTGCTAGTTTTGTCACAGTTAGTGTATAAATTTATCATACTGTCACTAAAAGGCTTATTTTGAATTAGGCAAATTATGTAATCTCAATGCAGAAACACTCTTCAAAGTGAGCCCAATTAATACTTGTGGTCTGGATCAAAAATCAAAATATCATCAAATATGGTGCAGGCTATGTATGTTAGGCTGATGGTCAAAGTTCATTAGCAATCAACAAATTAATACCGTGCACATCGGGACTTCTCGATAAAACCTTATTTATTTAACATAGAGCCTGTAGGAACATAAAATTATTTTAAATAGGGTTAACAATTAGTTTAAAAACAAAAAGAATAGATGTATATATGTTGTATCACCCATATAGGCTGAAATAATGGTGGCTCATACAGCCAGTGGTCATTCTATAACTAAACCATTGGGATGAGAGAGAAATGACTTTTTACTATTGAGAGATATTAGTTGTATGAGTACTTTAGCCAGAGACACATCCCATGGAAATTAAAATGGAATAAATACACTTTTAAACAGTAGTTAAAATGATAACTTTTGCAAGATTTTGCAGTGATTTTTATATTTAAAACAATTACACCTTTTTATTCATCACCTTATGAAAAGTAAACATTTACTAAATACCAGTGTTTTAGATTAATCAGCCTTTCTCTTCGACTACCTGGATACCATTATTTGTTTGCCAAGCTCAAGTCTACACTCTATAAACACTTGGCCTCGTCTGCCTCGCTATGTTTTCCAGTTGTATTCCTGAACACCTCTACTTCTAAGCTCTCTGTCTTGGGCTTCCCCCTACTATTCCTCAAATCTGGTCCCTGATGCTACTCTTCCAATATGGTCCCTAGTTCTGTATTGTCCACAATGTGTCCTCACTGCAATTAGCCCTGTAACTGGGTTTTCCCTTCTATTAGGCCAGTGTGCTTATATAACTTTACCTGAGCTGAGTCCACATGCCTGGATTTTCAGTTATTTTTATGAAAGAGAATTGTTCATGATTTCTATCTGTAAAACCTTCAAAAGGTGACAAAAATTTCAGGAAAAAGTCAATTTTTTTGTTTATACAATATAATCTCTTAAATTTGTGGTGGGTGAAAATTAAGAAAAATACACTCTGATGCAGAAACCAGACTTCGTGTAGTGTCTGGACTTGAATTTGCTAGAAGCAGTAGTATTTTCTTGCAGACTGGAAAGAGAAAACCACTCCCAGATGTCTTAATTTTTCTAACAGTAAAACCTTCACAATTTACATCATGATGGGTTCAATTAGCACAAGTCTTGTGATTCATTTGTGATCTAAGCGAACAAATTTTAGCCTATGAATTTTTACAAATGTTTGTGGTCATGATGTGTTTGGCTCTTGAAGGTCAAAGAAATTAAACAGGAACTGGTAGCTAACCAAGATATCTCAGGAAGTTTCTTGCTCCTTTCAGTTAATAGTAGAAGATACAGAATATATGTAAACTTAAATTTCTGTAAACATTTTCCCTAACTTAGTGTTCTAATCACTTTCTTTATTTATTGATCTCATGCGGTCAAGGAAAGTAAATACTCTGTAACCTGCTCTTTCATGTTCTTAAAGAGGGAAACCAGCACAGCATTTAAATTCCACAAGACATTTTTTTTCCTTGATGCAATTCTAACTTAAAATTAAAAAAAAAAAATTTCTTTAATGTTTATTTTTGAGAGAGCTAGTGAGTGAGCAGAGGAGGGCCAAAGAGAGAGGAGGACAGAGGATCTGAAGTGGGCTCTGTGCTGACAGCAGAACACCTAAGATGGGGCTCAAACTCCCGAACCTTAAGATCATGACCTGAGCTGAAGTCAGATCTTTAACTAACTGAGCCACCCAGGTACCCCTAACTTAAAATTTTTTTAACTTAGGTTATTCTAAAAAATTACAGCCAATAATTTCTGATATCAACCACTTTGTTCTTAACTATTTACAAACTTGGTTAAGTTGTGTTCTTCTGATATATGGAGAAAGAATGCTGAACTCCTATTTCAGGCATGACTGTAGAAACATTGGAGAATTTTTTACCATTACCGGGAATCATTGTCTCGCCACTTGGAAGAATGAAGATATGGACACAAAATGAGCAGTAGGCAAAAGTTTATTAGACTATAAGATTAGGAAGGAAGAATAGTAGGAAAGCTCTCTTTACAGAGAGGGGACATTTGGAAGTGAATGCCTGCCAACAATAGGCAAGGCTCCTTGTTTTATAAAGTTCTGATCGCCTCACCCCTTCCCTTCTCCCTAGTTCCTTCTCAGGTTTTATCCTTATTGGCTGGATAACTCTAGGTGCTTGGTTGTCCATTCCTGATTGACTCATTTCCTTTGTATGAGGGGTGGTCTATGGCCAAACCATTCCTTGTGGGTCATAGGTTTTATGGTCTACTTATTTTTGGTAAGGTCTTTCATCAAATTCCTGAAGAAAACCTGAAGGGGAATCACCTGAGGGGGTTTGCTGTGGTCAGACACTCCCAGCATTGTTCCAAAATGTGTCTTTCCCCACCAGGGTTGTCAGGTCCTAATCCTTTCCCTCTCTGCCTATTTAATCCTATTTTTTTTTCCTATCATAGGAACAGAGAATCAATAGAAGCATGGCCTTAACATTTTTCCTCCACCTTTCAACCAGAATTTATCCCAGCAAAGTGAATTATGTTTTGTTCTCCATTGTTACTTTCCCCCTTATAGGGAAATATAGCTGCCTTGCATAACAAAAAGTTTTCATAAATATTTTACTTAAATTTGTTTTATTTCTTATATATTTTCTTAACATTAGTTTTTAATAATTCACTCAGAATATATAACATCTGCTTAAAATATTTGACCAAATCAGCACTATTAACATAAATCAACAAACCAATTGCAATACAAGGAAAAACTGCCATATAATTCTTGGGTAACCCTTCACTGAATTACTGTGAAGGGACTTATGTTTGGAAAGCTTTTAATTTTTGTTATAAAGTTCCTAGAAACAGATGTGAAAATTCACTCACATCCCACATTGTCTAGTCCAGGCAGCTGTAAATTATTTCATGGATTACACTTGAACGAAATGAAAATCCTGAGATTATTTCATCTAGGCAGCTGTTATTTCCTTAAATTCAATCAAAACAATCCTTTGCTTGATTAATTCTTGGTTATTTAGGTTGTATAAAGATAAAGTGCTCAAAGTCTTTAGTCATAAAATAGTTCCTTTTTTCTCAAGAGTGTTCCTGTGAGTCAAAGGATGAATCACTATTTTATAGGCTACCTTTAAAAATAAGTTACTGCTTTCTGCTTCCCACTGTGAAAAAAAATAAGTATGATAATCTCTTCTTTTAAATATAATATTAATATAATGTATCATTTCACTTATAGAGAAAGTTAACATAAGAAGTGTCACTGCTTACTTTTAATTGTGGGGCTAATAATTGTATCAGCTTTGGTCTATAGCTTCACTCCACCCTCTCTTCCTAGTCCTAGCCTCATTCTTCTGTCTACCAAACATCCCTATGGATATGTTGAAGACAGCTCCATCTCAGTATGTGCCAAACCAAAGGTATTATCTCTTCCTATGTTCCCCAAAAATGTAATGTGGAGAAACTTGCTAGGATTTCACATTCAATCGTTCACTAACCCTACTGAGTCTTCGTTGGAAATTACCTCCTAACACATTTATCTCTCTTCTTGTTGTGACTTCCTTATTCCAGGCTGCCAGAAGCTTATACATGCACTGCTGATACAGACTCCTTCCTGCCTCATCTTCCTGTTTCCAGTTTTTACTTCCAAATGGCTGTAGGCATGTGTAACACAAATGTATTCAAAAACCAGTTTTTGAAAAGCCAATTTCACAGAAAAGATCAATTTGTCAAATAATCAATTAACCAAATTTATCAAATTATACTAAAGTCTTCCCTTGAGACTGGTGTTTGATAAGTGCTTTTAGGAACTCAGGCTACCCTTTAAAAAAAATCTTATAGTCAGCAAATATCAATGAATGCCTGTACTGTATAAGACACACTTCTAAGACACGGAGATTATGATAGTAAATGAGAGATACTTAATTCCTATCTTGAGATAGCAGGAAAGAAACAAATCTTGAATAATTGCAGGGGTATATGTTGTCTATTTGTGTGTATCTGTGTGTATATGCGTGTGTGTGTGTGTATATTCAGGTACATATATATATATTCAGGTAGTGATAAAGGCTATGTGAAAAAATAAAGCCAGATAGCAGGATAGCAAGTAATGAAAGTAAATAATCTTTTGAATAGAGTCAATGAATATGATTATATTGTTTTCAGGAATATTATTCTCACATATATTTAATGATTATGTTCTTATTTGTATCAATCAAGGAATATTAATTTAGCCTAAAGCTAAAGGATATAGCATAGTTTAGTGTATTTAAAAATATAATTTTTATTAATATATCCATGAAGTATATGTTCTAGAAGAGCACTGTCCAATAGAAGTACAATATGAGCCACAAATTAAAGCAACATATGTAATTTTAAGGTTTCCAGTAATGACATTAAAAAAGGAAAAAGGAATAGGTAAAATTAATTTTAATAATAAAGTTTATTGAGGGCCACCTAGGTGGCTTAGTCTGTTAAGTGTCCGACTCTTGATCTCAGGGTTGTGAGTTCAAGCCCCATGTTGGGCTCCATGCTGGGCATGAAGCCTACGTAAAAATAAAATAATAATAAAGTTCACTTAATGCAGCATATTCAAACTATTATTATTTCAACATATAGTCAATATAAAAGTCAGAAATTAGATATTTTGTATCATTTTCTTCATAAGTCTTCTAAATCCTGTATTTACTCTACTCATAACAGCATATCACAATTCAAACTAGCCATTCTGAGTGTTCCATAGCAACATGTGGCTAGTCACTAATGGTGGTATAGTTCTATAATAAATTGATTACATTAACTATATCAAATATATTCTGGATATTAAGTTGAAAAGACAATTGTATGTTCTTATGTAAGAACTTACTAATGAGAAATCCATTTATCGCTATGAGTAATATATTTATGAGCTCATTTACTAAATATAATTGAATATTCATTTCAATGAAGAATATTTTATTGAGATAATATCTCTATACTATAGAGATCATAGCATTGCCTATGTTCAAAAAATATTTCTAAAAATTGCATATAACTCTAGCAAATTCATTATTTTAATAAATACACCTAAAGTTATCTTTTTAAAACACAGATTTGATAATTTTATCTCCCTTCATTATCTGAGACTAAGCTCTTTTCCAGTATTGCATCCAGATATCCTTATACATCTCAGGTTATAGTCAAACAGCTGCATAAAATTCCCCAAAATACTATATACTTTCAAATCTATGTGCATGTTCATGTTCTTCCATCCCTCCCAAAAGTCCTTTACTACCTGGTCTGGCTTATATACTTTTACTCACTTCTTAATGTATTCAACTTTTTAATGTTTATTTTTGAGAGAGACAGACCGACCGTGAGCAGAGAGGGACAGAGAGAGAGGGAGACACAGAATCTGAAGCAGGTTGCAGGCTCTGAGCTCTCAGCACAGTGCCTGATGTGGGGCTTGACACGGGCTCTAACTCATGAACCGTGAGATCATGACCTGAGCCAAAGCTGGATGCTTAACCCAGTGAGCCACCCAGGTATCCCAGTGTATTCAGCTTTCTAATAATTACTTTATCATTTAGATTTCAGTTAGAAACTGAAAATATTCTATCTAATTAAAATAGAATAATGCCAAATGTTAATAGATAATATCTAGCAGGGTTTTTTTTTTTTAACCTCAGTTTGTTATTTTCTTGTTTTCCGTAACATTTAAAACATTTATATTGTTTTGTTTCTAGGATAGGGCTAATCCCATCATATAGTTACCTATCTTTTTTTTTAAAAAGTTTTTAATGTTTATTTATTTCTGAGAGAGAGACAGACAGAGCATGAGCAGGGGAGAGGCCGAGAGAGAGGGAGACACGGAATCAGAAGTAGACTTCAGGCTCTGAGCTGTCATCACAGAGCCCAACATGGGGCTCAAACTCACAAACTGCAAGATTATGACCTGAGCCGAAGTCAGTCACTTAACCAACTGAGCCACCCAAGCACCCCTAGTTACCTACCTTCTTAAGTAGACATTAACTTCCACTAGATAGTTAGATTTCAAAGTATCAAAATAGAGCAAGAGTGTTTCTTAAAATTCCCACCAGATTATTTTTACGTAACCTTTCTCTACCACTATTATCTTAAGAATTATGAGATTCTCTGGTGAAAAATGTATTTTAGATTTCTTTAAAGAAATTTTTAGTTGGCTAGAGTCTCTCCTTAATAGACTAAATTTGTATCTATTTACCACCAAAGATGGTATATGGTATATCTACCTATCTACAGCACTTGGCTGCATATTGTGAGGGAATATCTTGGAGAACATTTTATTTGGAAAAAAAAAGCCCAAAAAAGGGAAGAAAAGAAGGGAGGGAGGGAGGAAGGAAGGAGGGAAGGAAGAAAGGAAGGAAGGGAGGAAGGAAGGAAGAAAGAAAGAAAGGAAGGAGGGAAGGAAGGAAGGAGGGAAGGAGGGAAGGAAAGAAGGAAGGAAAGAAGGAAGGAAGGAAGGAAAGGAAGGAAGGAAGGAAGGAAAAGAGATGAAAGGAGGAATGAGGGAGGGAGAAAGGAAGGAGGGAAGGAAGAAAGGGAAACACTGATACTATCAATGTTCACGGGATCTGTTTTCTATTTTTAGAAAATGTTCTCAGCATTTCTTGCCTTGACTTATCCATTACTGAAAATGCCTTGGACAGGATCTTACTCAAATTCTTTAATTTGTTTTTCTCCCTCTCTTTCAATTTGTGTAAACTTTCCAAAATTTTCAAAGTTTAGGCATTTCTGTTTCTTTCTTTTGATTATTTAATCCTAGACACCTGCTCCCTGTAATAAGGCTGTTAAGGAAATGGAGTTATGGAGACCTAGATTTCTATTTTTTTTCTTTGCATACTAAACATAGATTATTAGTAGCCTTCCACGACTAAACAGGATGCAGGATTCTTTATAGTTGTATCACCCTTTAGAGCTTTGGTAAGTACTCTATAGTTTTTAGGAGCTTATTGATCTTCTTTGGAAGAACTAATATTGGTAGGGATAAAAGGATCAGATTTCTCAGAGTAAGTCTTCTCCCAAGATTTCGGGAGCAAACTGCACTACATCATCACAGCTGCACTGGACACTCCACAGCCACTGCAGCTGCTGAGGTAGTCTTAGCTTGTCACACCCTGAAGCGTCCAATGAACTAGCTAGTGAATTCCAGCAGGCTCCTCACTCTAGGGTTCTCTTTTTCTCCCTCTGTGTGATAGTTATTCTGAGTAGGAAAAAAAATGATACCCAGATGGGGATGGGGTGGCTAGGCTATCTTCAAAAAATCTTATGAAATACACTTCTTGAGTTTGCAAGTAGAAAGAGAACTGGCATGGAGATTCAACTGTTTTTTGCGGGGGGCGAGGTGGAGGGAAGGCTTGAGGTATGTTCTGATTGGAAGCTGTTGGCATGAGGAACCTGGAAGCAAGCTAACTAGAAGCAGATGACCTTCACACTTGGTTTGGGGAGCATATTTGACTTTCTTTGGTTGGTTCTGAGTTGGAAATGGGGACAAAAGGAGGGAAGCTGGCCTTTATTAACCAAGTCCTAAATGTTTGGGGCTAATTTCTGCTAAGGCTTTACAGGATGATTCCAACAGAGGTGTGAGAAGTGTTCTAATGTCCTAGAAGATCTTTCCTCTCTCTGTTTGTATGTCCAATCTCTAAGTCTCCTCCTTTAGTCACTCTCCCTGCAGGAAGTTTGTCAAAAGATGACTAGAGATCCAGATCTTCACTGCTTCATGATTTGTTCACTTGTCTCCATAATCAGTTGTATCACAAGGGCTTCTTAATCTTTTTGATGTTGTATCATCATGGTGATCATCTGATAAGAAAGTGGCTATATGGAAGCATTTAAAACTTGCATTAAGTATTCAGATGGTATAATTAAATGGGCTGGTATCATGACCACTGTGACATAAATAAGACAAATTAAAAGTTCATTTGAGATACTTCAGAACCAACAACCTGAATGTCCAACCAAGGCCAAGAGAATAATTCTGTAGGTCATAAAGATCAATCTTAGAGGGCCAAAAAGCTTTTTTCCTTAAGATGATATATAGCCTTTCCTAACTTATCTGTTTCATTGAGCCAAGTACAGCAAGAAGTATTAGCAATGGCACAGATACTACTATGACTAGTGAGCAAGAAATCTAAATTGTCCATTACTACTCTTGCCAAGGAATTGAGACTGATCTATAATCCATCTAGATTATGAGTGGTATAATTTTATAACTTATGCCAGAGTTAAAATGACAGGTCTTACAGTTTTTTGTTTGTATGTTGGTTTTTTTTTTTATTATTATTGGACACACTGCTTTGCTTATTTGTAGGAGTACTCAATTGGTAACACCTCCCGGTAATGTGTCTGAATAATCAAGGGTAGCCTCATTTTGAAGCTTATATCTTAATTGTAATTTCCAGATTTGATGATTTATAGAATTAGAGTATCTAAGTACAGATAAAGCTTGTGATACTGTTCTTAAGGTGCATGAGATAGTAGGATAAAGCAAGCAAGACTAGCTATCCTGGCTGTAGAGGAAGTAGTATCTTTTAGGAGCACATGGGTATCCAGGAAAAAAAGAAATTGTTCAGGAAGCAAGGCCTTCTATTAGCTGGATTACATATTTGTATTTCTATTAGTCCAGATGGCAAATAATTGGCTCATCATTTTAGGAAGGTCCCTCTCTTTTTCCATGAGAAAAGGATACTAGCAGAATGACAAATGGATCTATTTAAGGCCATTTGTCCTTTTAGGTGCAAGTGAAAACACCATTGGTTATAATTCCCCTTGATCTCATTTTCTCTAGATTGGAATTTCACCTAGATTTACATCATTAGGGTCTCGTGAGAAATAGTATATCCAGCAACCAATGAGCTTGAAGGCTATTGTTTGGGATAATCAAAGATTGGTGTTACAATAATTATACTCTGATTTGATTTTAGTAGAAGGGTCATTATGGATAGACAACAACCAGGGGTCTCTAGAAAATGAAGAATGATTATAAGTAAGCAGATAAAAAGCAAAATAGGAATTAGGCAAGGTTTTGGTCCAGCATCTTGTACAAAAGCTGTCCACCATCTGGATTACTCTAAAAGTTGGGTCTTGGGTCACCTTCTACTGTGAAGATCAACTGCTTCTAGAGGATCTCTGAGAATCTTTAGTTGAGGTCCCCTACTAGGTCAGGCTTCCAATTTTGTTGATTCTGGATTACTTCTTTAGTTGTGAATTGTGAATCCAAGTATTTACTCCAGGGAGTACTTCTGTATCTGTTGTTAACAGTATCTGACAGAATCCCTTCCAATTAGGTTGAAGAGAACTTTTTCCCTGATACATCTTCTGATAGATAAAGCCTCATAGCTGAAAATCATGAAGAGGCTATTTAAGACGACTGTTTGAATGCATTCTTAACCTATAATTTTTTGTGATGTCTGTGTGCATGAGGATAGTATCATACGTAAAATCTTTAAACATATGAACCTTCCAGTTACCAGTTCATAGGGAAGCAAACAATACGTCCCTGAGGGAGCAGACCGTACTGCATCAAGGATGGGTAGGAGTACCTTTGATCAAAAGAGCTCAAGGATTTCTGAAAGTTCTGTTAGTTTTATTTCTAGGATATCATTGATTCTTTCCACCTTTTCAGAAGTATGTAGATGGTAAAAGCAACATGGTTTCTGAGTAAGGGGTAATACCTTACAGAGTTCTGTTATAGTATTTCTTGTGATAAGTGTGCCTTGGTCACTTGATATAAAAGTTAATATTCCCAAGGTTGGAAATACAAAATCGAGCAGATTTTTAACAATTGTAAAGATCATAGCTTTTTTACAAAAGAATGTTTTAACCCATCCTGAAATTATACAGACATACAATAACTAATTCATATTGAAATCTCATGGAAAGTGGAAGCTATATAAAATCCCATCAGAAGGGCCCTTGAATCTTTGATTTTGGGCCATTTACAGTTTGGGCCATTTACTCACATTTACAGTTTTTCTAGAATTATGCTGGTGATAAGTCCACATGACTTAAATATTACTTCTGCTATCTTTTTAAAGTTTACCCAGCCATGTTAATTTAAGATAGTAACCAATTCATCTGTACCTTGATAAGTAGTTTCATGGAGAAATTTAGCTAATATGCATTTGAAACCACCTAGTGCCACCAAGCAGCTGTCTTGAGGGCACCAGAGATTATCTAGTGAAGCTAGAATCATATTTTTCCCTTTTATTTTTTCAAAATGAGAGGCTAAATGTTGACATTTTATAATGGTTTCTTTGAATTCGTTTAAGGATATATCCTTTGAGTTTAATAGGATCAAAATCTTCATTAAGGCCACTTGTTTGGCAAAATGATCTGCTAGAGATTATTTCCTTTAGCTCCCATATTATTTCTGTTTTCATGAGCCCCAACTTTTATAATTGCTATCTCTTTTTGAAGAAGGAATGCATCTTGGAATGTAAAAGCATCTTAAACATCTTGCCCATTTTTGATGGGGGTTCCAACAGAGTTAACCCCTTTGTTTTCAAAGCATCCCAAGTTCACATACTCATATATGTGTGTGTGTACATAAAATTCATAAACTCATATATGTGTGTGTACATAAATTATGTATATACATATATATAATTTTTTTAAAGCATGTCTGTATATATATTTACTCTGTAGTCTTTATCTAGTTGATAAGCTCAAGTAAGTGCAATAATTCTGCCATCTGGGCTGATTTTACTTTGGGTAGAGGATTGTATTCCAAAGGCAAGCTTAAATTGGTAAGAGCATTTTCTTTTTTTTTTTAATTTGATTTGATTACAATTTTTTTATTTTTTATAGTTTATTGTCAAGTTAGTTTCCATATAACACCCAGTGCTCATCCCACAAGTGCCCTCCTCCATGCCCATCACCCATTTTCCCCTCTCCCCCACCCCCATCAACCCTTGGTTTGTTCTCAGTATTTAAGAGTTGGTAAGAGCATTTTCTACTCCCGTTTGAAGTTTTGAGGTATGATCTATCAACAAATAAAATTAGGCCAGACTTTTCAATGGGAGTCCTCAAAATGATTGAGCTGGGTATAACAAGTTGTCTAACTGAGCTAAGAAAATCACAAGGTTCTCTTCTGGTAGAGGCAGGAGAGGGCAGATCAGTCATGTCTCAGTGGTGAATAGTAACGTGAAGAAGAGACACTATCAAAATCTCATGGACGCTAATTAGTTAGCTATAGCTGAAAAGTGCTGTGTTTTCAGACAGTAGTAATGTCTGTGTTGTATGAGGAACCATAAGATCAAGAGATAAGGCTATATAACTACTTCAGCTAAAGTACCAAGTTTTGAAGTGATGGTTATTGCCCTAAAACAAGGGGAATATGCCTTTGCAACCAGGTCAAAGTGATGAGTTTTTATGACTGATGAAATTGAGTTAAAGCTCTATGGGCTTGCCCAGATTGCTCATGTACAAGAAGATGAAAAAACTTTAGTTGGGATTGCCTATGGAAGGAGACCAATAGACTCCTGTGACAAGCCTTCTTCAGATAACAGAAAGCCTGTTTATGACTTAAATTGAAAGTTGTCACAATCTCAGGAAAATTTGACACTTGGTGTTTACAATATCCAATTAAACCAAAAATGCTCTTGATTGCTTTGTGAGGGGTGTAAGATGTTCAGATAATCCTATAGCCTTATCTTGAGAGAGTGACTTCCCTACTTGTATAGGTTATAACCTCGAATAATGGAATATGTTTTGGCAAAAGTGTAATTTTTCTTTTGAAACTTTATGTCCCTCTTTTGCTAAGACTGAGAACAAATAAATGGAATCCTTTTTACAGGGGATAAAGCACGGGATTGTGTACATATTCTATCAGGACTGAATTACCAGGGAAACTTAGATCTTTTAGTCTTGATTGAGGACCTGGGAAAAAAAAGGCATGGGCTTCAGTGAACCTTGGGCATGACTATCCAAGTATATTGTCCTTCCCACTTGAAAACAAAACGGAAACGTTAAGAGTGAAAACAGAGAAGGCTCAGACATGCTCTTATTTGAGGTTGTTGGATTGGGAAGCTGTGAAGGCAAGCTAATTAGAAGCAAATGATCTTATATAATTAGTTTGGAAGACATATAGGTTTGTCTTTGATTGGCTCTGAGTTGGAAGCAAGGGCAACAATAAAGAAGCTGGCAGTCTTTGACCAAGTCCGACCATTTGGGTCTAATTGCTACAGAGATTTTAGGTTGGTTTCTTTGAACATTTACAGAAAAGTGGTAGATCCACATTCTGTAGCAATAGATGGTCTGCCCATTGTCCAAACAAATGCAGTCTCTCAGCATTTTTCTTCTGTAAATCTTCTCATATAATTTGTCTCCAACTACATCTAAAAATGATTTGAAAAATAATTGAAGCATGAGGTAATATTTTTGCAAAGTGGAAATGTAATGTTTTGTTTATTGGTAGATACCTGAAAACATGGACTTTTCTTATTAATTCTATTAGGGCTAATTTTTTCTCTTCAATTGTTTATGTTGTTACAGAAGATCTCGATGATTTAAGAATGGAGGGAGTAACTACGCTTGCACCTTCTGGGAGCAAATTTAACCAAGGTCGTGCTACTCATCCTTCTGAACCTCAGGCCAAGGTCACATTGAACATCTGTTCAAGGTGTGCCAGGTAAAACAAATAATAGGTATAATATATATAAAGATGATCTTAATTTTTAAAATCTAAGATTTTGATGCAAAGCGTGTACTCCTCTGTTAAGAAAATTGTTTCCTTCAAATTATCTTTTGTGCTAACATTGGCAAAGGAGTTAGTAGGGCAGTGTATCCTTGTGTTCAGTGCCACTCAGACCAACAATGAATCAAAGCGTTTAGCTTCTCTTCACTTCACAGTTTGAGAAATTTTAACCCTTTCTGTCTCTGAATTTCATTTGCTGCCTTCCCTTCTGTTCCCTTTCAAAGGAAGACTCTAAGGGCTCTAAAGGTTCAAAGCCACTTTTAAAGTACCTGCATAAAAAGGAGTTTGAGCAGGTATAGTTTAAGATCTGATATTATTGGCCTCAACCTGCTCCTCATCTTGCTCACCTCCTGGAAAGAATTTAATCAGCTTGACACTTTTCAGTTTTGGCAGCTGGAAGCAATCTTTGCATAGACTGTATGTGGCCAAAGAAGTAGCTTAAGTTACTGCCAAGTCAGCTCCCAGTGCTGGTCTAGCAGAAACTCACCAAATAGCTAGAATTCATTCTTTTGTAGGAACTAAATCTCATTTGCAAAGAGGCTTTTAAGCCTGTTTAAATGATAAAACAAGCCTTCTAACCCTTATGTAAATGGTGCAGATTAACAAGAACAATGCACTGGCTGGCCAGTCTTATCTCCTTTTCTTTATGTCTAGCTGTTCTATTGTACTGTTTTGAGAGGGGATTAGCTGCTTGGAAATGGGGGCGGGGAGGGTAGGAAAATCAAATCAGATTTTTGTAGCTTTTCCTCTTTCCTTTTACCCTTTTCAAATTATTATTTTAATTGTCACAGGCTTAGAAAAATAGAAAGGCAGGGATGTTATTTGAGACCATTAGGAAAAATGCCATTGCACAGTGGAAACATCAATGGAAATAATATTTGGGTGAATCGACTTTGATTAGGGCTGTGAAGAAAACTACTAATATTTTTGTGATGGTTTTTAGGCATCTTGAGTGTACAGGTCACCTATGGGAAAGTTGTTTTGCATTTTTTAAAAAAAGCCTTTATAGTATTATGAAATAACAAAAATTCACCTGGGTAAATTTCAAAGATCTAATTGGCTTTATCAAACAATTCCTGAATGGAGCAGCATCCAAACTGAAAAGAGTTCCACTGAGCAACAGGAAAAGAAAAGTTTTTAAAGGTAGAAGGGTGGGGCTGAGGGGAAATTGTTAGCAAAGAATCCATTGTTTTAGGCAAGGCCACCCTCCTAGGTGGAAAGGAAGGGATTTATCAGTAAACTTCCTGGTGCTGACCAGGAAATTACCATGTTGACTGGTTAAAGGTTACTCCTGGAGAGTTGAAACTGCAGTTAGGTTAAGTATTAAGCCTTGGTTTACAGACTTGGGGGCTTAACTTAAATGGCTCTATTATGGCCCTGTGGTTTCTTTTTAAAGGTATATTTGTTCATTTACGGTTTGACTTGAGAGGGATTAGTATTTGGTCCTTCATATCATTTATACAAGATATTTTTCAAAATCTTATGAAAATGATACATTTCTAAACTTTTGAAAATTTGAATTGAGAAAGGACCAAGCACATACCTAACCCTATATGATCTACCATTCAGCTTGCCAATAATAGAGTTAGGCTGTAAATCACAAATAACCTGCATTTAAAGTTGAGCCCTTAACTAATTTATTGAAGAGAGATTCGATTGAATAAATAATCAGTTACATTATTTCTTTCTCATTACGTACTACATACATACGTACTATTTTAAGCATATTAAATATATGAGCTTATTTAATTCTCAAATAACACTGGGAATTAATTACTATTGTTATTTTATTTTATGTTATTGTGAAGCACCAAGCTGTTTTCTGAAGGCAAAGATGGACGCCTCAAATAGTTAAAAACCAATGAGATAGATAGAGATTTGGGTATTCAGAATGATGGGAGCTCATGACTGTTTCGATGGAGAAGAGCCAATGTTGTACTTTCAAAAGCAAGATAAGGATGTATTGATTCAGGGAAATGTGGCAAAGAGTGTGGAAGAAGACATAAGGCTGTTGATTTTAGAGTAGCTACCATGGTCAGAATTCAGAGTGGAGGGAAAACTTATTATCAGCTGTCAAGAACTTTGAAGAACCCAAGACTTTACCTTATTTGCAACTGATTTATCAATGCTGGAGGAAGACAGTTGTCAGAGACCGAAGACTCTGGCTGTTAGCATTTTCACTGGTCCTCAGAGCCACAAGTTTCACAGAATGACACCAAAAGGATAGAAAGTTACAGTACTCGAGAGGAAGCCTGAGTTTAGGAAAACTGAATGTTTTATAATGGGAAGTTAGCATTGCTCTAGAGGAAGTCTCCGTATTTCTCTTCGAAGGCCGTTTGCAGTACAAACATTCCTGAACAGATTGTCTGAAACAAAGGCTGTCAGTGTCTCTGCTCACAAGATATGTAGTAACTTGAGAGACTCAGGGAGAATTAGCTCCCAGTACTACTCAGAGTGGACTACTTTTGTAATTCATTGATATGCTAATCAAATGTTTCCATAATTAATTTTCAAACATTTATATTGTTGGCTCACCTCTCCTTGTTGCAAGTAAGACTTTTAAGACTGAGAATTATACTTTAAAAAAAAATTTTTTTTTTTACATTTATTTATTTTTGAGAGACAGAGAGAAACAAAGCGTGAACAGGGGAGGGACAGAGAAAGAAAGAGACACAGAATCTGAAGGAGGTTCCAGGCTCTGAGCCGATGGTCAGCACAGAGCCTGACACGGGGCTCAAACCCACGAACCGTGAGATCATGACCTGAGCCAAAGTCGGACGCTCAACCGACTGAGCCACCCAGGCGCCCCGAATTATACTTAAAAAAAAAAAAATTTTTTTATTTATTATTGAGACAGAGAGAAAAAGAGCATGAGTGGGGGAGGGGCAGAGAGAGAGGGAGACAGAATCCGAAGCAGGCTCCAGGCTCTGAGTTGTCAATACAGAGCCCCGATGCAGGGCTCGAAACCACGAACTGTGAGATCATGACCTGAGCCAAAGTCAGAAGCTTAAGAGACTGCGCCACCCAGGCGCCCCCGAGAATTATACTTTTTAAGCCAGGGCTGAGAAATTATCCGAGGCAGAAGTCATCAACTGAAGGACTGTGGGCAGTGTTCAGTTTTATTGTGTATCTTCATGTTTAGAAATACTACTGGGTTAGTTGCCAATTTTACATAAAATATTGAGATTTCTGTCTTCTTGTAAAAATCTGTACAGGTGATAACAACGGGCCACATTCTCAGATGATTACATAGTAATCATACATAGCTTCCCTCCCAGACCCTTAGACTCCACAGTTGTGCTCCACTTCACCTCAGATTGCCTGTCCAGCTTCACTCATCTACACTGTCTTTGTAACCTCTCATTTGTAGAAATGTATTTGTAGAAATGATAAGCAATGAATCAGGACTGGAAGAATGCTGACTGAGGTACTTAGCCAGGCCACTGGGAGAAGATTTGGGTGCTCAGAAAAGGCAGTTGATACTATGAGGCTACACATAGGAGTTTATGGTAGGCAGGTAGTAGTTTTAGAGTGACCAGGTGATCCCTCAGAACTCAGATAGAGTGAGTCAGTAAGAAATCCAGTGCTGCAGACTAGACCAACATGGAGAAAATGATTGCTTCATTCAGAGAACTGTGCCCAATCTCACTGTTCTTCTTGAGTGGGCAGGGGTACCCAGCCTGGAAGATAATAAGGGATAATGGGGGCTTTATGGACAAAGCCTGGACATTAGATTTTGGGCCTTTTGGGATCAGGATTTAATTCCACATCTCACTGGATTGGAGACAGTGTGGTGCTAATGGATAAGAAATTTTTGGATAATTAATGTTCAGTCGTAGCACATAATTACCACTACTTTTCAAAGGTTTACAGCAAAGGTAAAATAGATAACCTCCTTCAAAGTCTGGCAAAGGGATCTAACATATGTACCCTAAGCTACCTAGTGTGTCATCTTGGGAAAAATTATACAAATATTCAGTAAATCTGGTCCCCCATCTGTGAAATTGAGTTTTTGCAATCCTGGAGATAACCTCTAACAAAAATGGAGAGGTCTGGACAGGATAATGTATACAAAGGCAGCTTGCAAATTGTTCACAGTACAAGCTTCTCAAGGAACAGGGGGTTTCCTCTTCTCTTTCTCTCACTCACTGGGATAATTACCATGTAAATACTTAAGCAGTTTAAAATGCTTTGAGTTTTTTCCCATCTTCTTGAGAGGGCTGGATTAAAGTGCTCAGGTATTGAAGAAAAAAGAGCCTCATTTTTCTGAAGTTCAGGAATTTTCTTCTGCCTTAGGCTTCTAACTAGCTAGGGAAAAAAAGTATGTCCATCTTCCAGGATTTCTGTATTTAATAAAAGAGTGCAAGGTGGCAATATTTTTGTTTGTTTATTAGTTTGTTGTTTCTTCAAGTTTTAAGGTCAATAAGTCACTTTTTTCCATAGAACTGGAGAGGTACAATGCAATGAGTTTAATGGTTTTGTTGTTATCTTGAAATTATAGCTGCAAGATACTGTCAACAAGCTCAGCATAGCATCCATGAGACTCAAGTGATATTCAGAGTTCCTGCAAAGAGCCCATCAATAAGCAAGTTAGTGTTAAGAGATTGAATCTACTCTTTAGATTCTCATTTTTCTCTATCTTTTTTTCATCTATTACACCACTTGCGAGATACTTAGGGGGTTACAGTATCTAGGAGTGAGTTTGCATATGATATGATCTGAACGTTATTGCTCTTATCAACTTGAGGGCATTCAGCCAATGGCCACAGAGCCCTTCTCATTCAGAACCTGATTGGAAGACAGAGTCTGTAATGAGACATACATTTTACTGGAATGATTGAGGGGCATAAAATACATGTGACCATTGGAGGGACTTCCACTTCCTAAGACATCAGGAGAAGAGGAATTCAGCCCACAGTAAATTGCTCTGTAAAGTTTTATGTGGGACAAAGTGACTAAAATATCAAGAATGTCAAAAAGTTTATTGATTAGCCTAGTTACAAGAAATAAGAAGATTATAGAATTTTTTTTCATAAATGTTTCACACATGGTTGGGAAAGTGCACACAACACAAAGCTGTGTTTTCAAGCTAGAAAATTATTCCGGGATAGCATTACTCCTATAGCTCCTGATGGCCTTAGTCTGATGTGGCATTGCTGCAATTTGTGTGATTTAAACAAAGAGATGACATCATCCAGCAAGAGGAAGACATTGGCTAGTAGATATCTGACCATGAAGATATATTAAGATTCTAACTCAGAACATCTCATTCTCTCCCCCCCTCCCCGCTTAGGTCATAAAGTAAAGAAGCCTTATAAAAACAACAATTTTAGGTAAATAAGAATTTTCTGTGTGAAATTAGTAGTATCCTTACAACTGGTGATTTTACTCCTTACAAAATAGATTTTTAATGTATTCATTGTCTTGGTTTGACTTTTGGAAGATTCCACCAATACAACTACAAATCCTTGAATAGAATGGGCAAAACAAGTTTCATTTGTTGCCTAGGAATCACACTAAGTAGTATCAACTAAAAAGTAAAGTGTCAGTAGGTCAATAAGGCAAATTATCAGCAACAGTTCTGCAGTTTTAAAAAACAGTGGTTTGCCAGATTTTGAGTTTCAAATTAAATTTTTTAATTAAACATCTTGAATTTTTGTTGTAAGCTAACAGTTAAGATACTAACAGCAAGTAGACAAATGTGGATACCAAGGCACCAGATTACTATTTCAGTGAAGTTTATAAGCCATTTTCCTGGAAAGACCACCCATTAATTCTGTCTACCCACTGCCATTCTGAGTAGTTAAATCTTGTTTTCTTGGACTCCTGCCAGGGCATTCCCGGTGGTAAAATGCTATTTGTTTTTGATGGTGCAAGTGTTTGCATTCATTCATGCTTAACATCAATAGTGCACACACAAAAAGAACTGAAAGCCATTTCAAAAGAAATTGGATTCTAGAGAGCATACAGTGACACCAGCTCAGAAACCACAGCATGAGAATGCTGGGGGAAATTTGTTTCCAAATAGCCTGCTGATTTTTAACTGATTTGCTTCATGTCATTGTACCAAAACTTGTTCATCATTTTTCCTATACATCATGACATTAAAATACTGAGTTTGGTTGTGTGTTGACTTGATAAAGCAGAAGGAGATCATCCTTGGTGATGGCACACTGCAGTAAAGATGAAGGGGAAAGCTTGTAAGTGTGAACTAATTCCGAAGTGTCTATATTAGGATTTACTGGCTGACCTGAGGAAACCCGCATAATTAATCATACATTATATTCTGTTTCACTTTCCTAGGCATTTTTTTCTTTTTTTCCCAACTATTTTTAGAAGGCTTAAATTCATCAAGTTTCCATTGGAAGGAAAGGTGAGCAAAACTGACCTAAAGAAAAATGGGTAAGGACAAAATGGGACTGCTATCACTTGGTTAAAGTTAAACTTTTTCCACAAAAATTATAATTTCATAAAAATATGAAATTATATATCATATTTATATACAGCTTTAGCTTTACATTAAATTTAATGCAGAAATCTAAACTCACGTGGAATTAAATACATTCCCCAAATCACCAGTATTACATTCAGCCTTAACCATTACCCAGTTACTACAAAGTAAAACGCATAATTCCTTTCTTAAAATGAAAGTAAACCAACAAATCACTTGATTTCATTACAAAAGAGTCTTTTCCTATTGCAAATTAAAAGGCATTTAAATTCCTTGATTTTGACTATATATAGAGAGGAAAAAAACTCCACAACAATACCAGTAAGATTTAAAACTCAGTGTTTATCTGATATGAAGGAGAAAGATATTCATTCTACTCCTATTTTCTAGAATTTGGGCTTTGGCAGGTTAGACTCTTAAACTCTAGACCCAAGCCATGTTATAATTCTTTGCCTGTGACTTTTTTCTTGTTAACCTAAAGTTAAATTGTTCTTTTGGAGCTTCAAGCTGCTAAGGGGAAAATATAATTATTGGTCTGAAAAATTAACTCAGACAGGGCCATGTCAAAGGGTCCTGTGTCCAGTGTCTCCCGGCTTCCTGAGACCCCTCAGGCATTGCTGCTTAGGTGCTGCAAACCCAGCCTGAGAAACTGTACAACTCCACCTATGTTAGGTACTAAATCCCCATGCATCTGCTGTGACTGTTCATTTCTATAAATCCACAAAGGCTGTGACTTATTGCTGGGGGCAGCTGGACAAGGATGGGAGCAAGTTAGAAGAATTCATGTTGGGCATATTCTATAAGGAAGCTCCTCCTTCTCTGGAAATAGCACCCAAGGTAAGTGTACACAAGCCAAACACTCTGGTGGACCTACTTCTTTCCACTCTTAACATCTTGATGCCCCAAGTTTGTACAATTTGACAACAGTAGCAAGAGCTGATGAGAGGAGAAGATGGAAAGGATTCGAGTGACTTAAAATTCCCTAACATTCTCTCTGAAGAAGTGTGTCTAGAAAAAATAAATTTAAGACTGTTAGCCTTTTGGCAAGAACAATTCCTCAAAAGGTTGAGGACATTGGAAACAACACCGAAAGTCAATTATATAAGAATTCAAATTATTTCACCTGGTTTCCCCAGCGCTTAATGAGTTTACAGATGCCACTGTTGGTGTTCAGTTGTTTATTCATGGAGTAAATGCCAGGTTTAAAGTGACTGAAGAATTAGCCTCAATGAATAGACTGCCTGGAACAGCCCCTAACAGGTACTTTGTGGAAGATATTTGAATCTCTCATATGTTATTGAACTAGTAGTGTCAGTGATGAATTTTCACTTGCTGCTGTGGGCTTACCATCATTAATTCCATGAATTTTTGTCAAAAACAGAAGCAGAATATTCTGATTTGCTCTACTACACATTGGTTTGATGGCTTACTAGTGGTAAAGTTTTCTTGCAATTTTTAAAAAATTTTTTAACGTTTATTTATTTTTGAGAGACAGAGCGTGAGCAGGGGAGGGGCAGAGAGAGAGGGAGACACAGAATCTGAAGCAGCCGCCAGGCTCTGAGCTGACAGCATAGAGCCCAATGCGGGGATCAAACTCAGGAACCGCGAGATCATGACCTGAGCGGAAGTCGGCGGCTTAATCCACTGAGCCACCAGCCGCCCCTCTTGCAATTTTTTGAGCTACGGTCTAAGATTTAAGGTTTTCTGAGTGAGAAGAATCACCCTCAACCACTGTTACAGAACACTGAATAGCTTTGGAAATTAGCTTTTGCTTTAGACTTGGTAACATTTCCTCAAGAATTCAACCCAAAATTACAAGGCAAAACAGTGCTTAAATGAAAACCTTATATTTTGTAAAGTCATTTTGACGACAACTAATGTAGTTTGAATTAAATCACATCAAACTGTTTTATATGCTTGTGAATAAATATTATCATTTGGTAGTATTTGTGTGAAAAGACATTTTCAGAGGTGAAATACATAAGATCTCATTACAGAATCAGCATTAACAGGTGAAAATTTGCTGTCAATTTTGATGAAAGGGGAGCCCAATTTTGGGAAATAGTATCCTCTCTCCCCTCCCCCACCAAAAAAGTCATTTTCATTAGTAGATCTGTATTACAAAAGATTATGATTGGTTATTATATTTTGAATTTAAGCACTAAAAACTTGTGGAAAATATTAACATCATTTTTATTTACAAATATTCAGGTATTCACCCTGTGGCTCAAAAAGGCAACATACTATGTTCAAACACACTGTTTAAATTCGCTTATCAGATTTCATGGTTATCACCTTTTATATTTTAATTGTTTGTTGTGAGGGCACCTTTCCAAACAGATAATCCTTGACACACTCAGATCTCTGTAATTGTTTTTAATAAGGTAACATTATAATTAATTTGTGACACAGGAATCAGTCCCTTGATACAGTATGAGGATGTGGATATGGTCTTTTACTCTGATGAGCATTTTAGAGTTTCCTGAGAAGGATTCTTCTCCAGGTTTTCTGTTTCTTACCTCTGGAAGTCTTTAATGAGTTTCTGCAACCTCTACTGGATATTGGTGAGGATGATTCTTTTTTTTTTTTTAATTTTTTAATGTTTATTTATTTTTGAGAGACAGAGTGTGAGCAGGGGAGGGGCAGAGAGAGAGGGAGACCAGAAACCAAAGCAGACTCCAGGCTCTGAGCTGTCAGCACAGAGTCCGACACGGGGCTTGAACCTACCAACCGTGAGATCATGACCTGAGCCGAAGTCGGATGCTTAACTGACTGAGGCATGCAGGTGCCCTGGTGAGGATGATTCTTAAGGAGCTTTACTTTTCCTTTTTAAAGTTTTACAGATACCATGATTTCATCTGTCTGAGATAGGACTTTGATATTTCAGGATGTCCTCATCCTGGATTAAACCAAGAAAGTCAAATAAATTAAGGACAAATAAAGGAAAAGACAGAAAAGGACTGGGATATCCTCCTGACCCTAGAATTGAGAAATATGCCTAGAAACCTCTTGTTCTTCTAGGAACAAGAATAGTGCATTCCTGTTTTTGTTTGCTTGTTTGCTTGTTTTTCCCTCATGAGAGGAATAACACAGGTAACAGACAAAGAGGCACACAGGTTCAGTTTATGATTTATGCCTGAAACAACAAACTCTTTTTGATCTGAAAACTGCTCAAGTACGAATCATAGCCAAACCTTCCTGAAAGTAGAAGAAAATAAGGAAGAAAATATAAAAATAAGAAGTTCTCCATGTCTGGTAGGCTGCCTGTTCTATTCCTAGGGTGTGTATTGCTCAAATCCTACCTGGAGCATGACAATTTCTTTAAAAAAAAAAAAAAAAAAAGACCGTGAACCTCAGTATCAGTATCTTGAAATAAGGCTTATGCCATTTCATCAAGATCTACAGGCAGAAGTAACTGAGAGAATGTTCTCACCCACTTTCTGGTGTGAAGATCTTGAGCAAACAAGACATATGTCTATGTTTCCTAGTCTGAGGGTTGTAGCAGTGGAGATGGTGAGAAATTGTCAGATTTAGAAATCCTTTGAAGATAGAGCTGACAGAATTTGCTGTTAGACTTAAATGATGCATATGAGATAAAGGGCAGCATCACAGATGACTCCACATATTTGCCAGAGTTACTGGAATATGGTGTACCATTGGTGAGACAGAGAAGCTAGGAAGAGCTTGTTGAGGATGCGGAGGAATTAGGAGTTTTTGCACATGTTAAATTTGAGATTCTTATTGGACATATGTGGTTAAAATCTCTCTTGGCAACAGAATGGACAGTTAATGAGTGAAAGGTTATATTCTCTTTCAGCAGTATGAAAGAATGAAAGAGTTTTTCATGTCTTTCCAGAACAGGCTTTGGGATTGACTCTCACTGGCATTGGGATTAATCAGCTGCCTTTATCAGAAGTCACCTCATGACTCACAACCCTTCACCTATCCCAGCATGGCTGGTTCAAGACCTACCATAATCTGCTTCACTTGCATATCCTTTTTCTTTTTTTAAGTTTATTTATTTACTATGAGAGAGAGAGAGAGAGAGAAAGAGGGAGGGAGAGAGGGAGGGAGGGAGAGGGAATAAGCCGGGGAGGAGCAGAGAGAGAGGGAGAGAAAGAGAGAATCCCAAGCAGGCTCCACACTGTCAGGGCAGAGCATGATGTGGAGCTCAATTTCATGAACCTTGAGATCATGATCTGAGCTGAAATCAAGAGTTGGATGATTAACCTACTGAGCCACCCAAGTGCCCCTGCATTTCTTTTTTAAAGCATTTATCATTCTATCACCCTTTTTAGAATATTAAGTCTATGAGAGTAGGGACCAAGTCTTAAGTAATTCTTGATCCACATGAGATAGTCAATAAATACATGGATGAACTGGATATTAGACGAATACCAACTGGAATCTCTCTCTATTTCTTTCTCTCTGTGTCTCTTTCCATTTGTATTTCTGTCTCTATCTCTAGATTCATCTTTCTTTCTCTCTATCAACATCTCTGTGTTTACCCCCCAGATTCTACTTTCTGTTGGGCAACTCCATGTAGATGGTCCCGGTACCTGGATGCTCCATGTTTAAAATATCCTTAGAGCTTATGATCTTTCTCTCGCAGAGTTCATATTATAGTCCTTAAGAAGACACTGCTAACTTCTCCCCAAATAATGTGCTTACCAGAGATCAGGGATTGAATTGGAGTGATGAGATCTATAATTAACTTATGTTCATGGGCTCACCTGAATGTTAGGGGAAGAGACATCCCTTGTTTGAAAATTTCAACAGAATCATGAAAAGTTGGGGAGAAGCATTTACCAAAAGGAAGAGATTTAGCACAAAATAATAGCATTAATATGATGTAATAATAGCATCAATAAAATGTTCTATTTATAGAGAGCTTAAGATTGTAGAAAGCATTTTGGAAGGCATGAATTCATTTGAAGCCAATCCTCATAATTTTTATATCAATTTTTTAATTTATACAAATGATGAAACTTGATCCAGAGAATTTAAGTAACTTCTACACACAGCTAGTAAATGTCTTTGGTGGGCATGAACCCCGGGCTTCCAAATCAATATTCATTGTTCTTTCAGCTCTCGTACACTGCTTCTATAAATCACTCTGAAACTCAGTATCATTCCTAATCTTCCATTTTCTACCTTGGGAGTAATAATAGCCCTTTGGGATTTTCTTGCCACTAACATTGTATCACCTGCGACCGTCCTTAAGTTCCTTTTCCATCCAGCACACTTGAGTTGCTATCCATAGCTACCTTGATGACGTTTTCCTTCCTCCTGTCTTAGTGCCCAGTGTCTTTCCCTCGACCCAGTCCCTGGAGGCCCTGGATCCTTCTCCCTTCCTGGATCCAATCTCTACTCCCAAGTAGTTTTCTCCCTTTCCTCCCCTTCAAATGTGAGAATTCATGTAGTGTGACTCTAGATTCTTTTAGTACCAAATCAGCGTGACAAAAGCTTAGCAGTTAAGTCCTGAAAAGTGGAATTTTCTTTTGAAGTTTAGTAATAAGAGTAAAAAGTAGGTATGGGACAACAGCTTGAGAAAATAATAATTTTATATTCTTATTTTTTATTTTTATCTTATGCCCTAAGCCCCAGCTAAACTGGACTTCTCTGTTTTTCCATAAATGTTCTGTGTGTGTACCCCGTATTCTTTCTTCCAAAATAAGGTCACCACACTCTGCGTGGAAGACTTCTGCCTTACTCACAACCCATAAGCATATCCAAGTACTCAATCTTCTTCCAGCACAGCTCATATTTGCTTTCCTTCCCTTTAAAGTTTGCTCAGTACTTTTAAATTGAAAAAAATTACTTCTGTTGTCTTCCTGCTTAATTTTTTTAAAGTTTATTTATACTTATTTTGAGACAGAGAGCACACAAGTGGGGGCAGAGCAGAGAATCCCAAGCAGGCTCCACACTGTCAGCACAGAGCCTGACATGGGGCTCAAACCCATGAACCATGAGATCATGCTCTGAGCCAAAATCAAGATTTCAGATGCTCAACTAATACTGAGCCACCCAGGCACCCCACTCCTGCTTAACATTTTCTCTTTACTTCTGCTTTTGTTCACTTTCTCACTAATTGTTACATACTTGTTTTCTCTTCTCTTAGAGAAGAAGATGTGGCAACATATACATTGATTCACCTTGTATCCTGCTCCAACAGTTTACAGGGGTTATATTTGAAATGGGTGTCATTCCTGTCACATTACCTACATGGTTAATAAAGGGGCGAGGGTTGGAGCCAAGGTTAAGAGCAGAAATAAATAAAAATTTTGTAATGAAGTATGAAAATTGTCAGACAATTTTCCATACTGGGTAGTCTAGTGAGTATAAATTTCTAATCTGATGATTTGGAATTGTCTTTACTATCTTCTCAAATTTCTATTAATATGCTGATTTTATTCACCTGCTTCCAGCAGTTTTTTTTTTTTAAGAGTGAGCATGCATTATGTCCACCTTCTCCAGCCCACTTATATTTTTTCCAGAACAACAATATCAAAATACTTTCTTTGAATCTCAGTATTAGATTTTATCATTTAAAAAAATCACTTCTTTAAACTCAAATTTTTCTTATAATTTACTTTCCTTCTTACTGTAATAAACCATTTAACGGTTTCTTCAGAGACTCCATCGTTAATAAATTTTAGTTTTTGTGCCTGAAAATGTCTTAAATACTTCCTTCTTTGAATAATGGTTTCTCTAATGATTAGTGTTTCATTCCACTTGTGGGTGTTTCTCTAGTGTTTCTCTGTATAATTGTTATTCCTTTATACATAGTCTTTCTTTGTCTTTGGAAAGTCTCATATTCTTTTTTTTTTTTTTTTTGCTTGATATTCAACTGGCATTTAATGTAAGACCATCAAAATTAAAGTTTTCCACCTGAGATTCATGGCTCTCCTACTTTAGTAAGGTGCTCAGCCAACTCTGTGAATATTTACTCTTCTTTTCTCTCCTTCAGGCACCCATCTAGAGCTTCTCAATCTATTCTGTGTATCTTTTTATGCCTCTTACATATTTTTAGATCTCCTTTTTCTTATCTTAATTCTCTTTTAATTTCATGATTTTACTTTCAAGTAACCAAATTGTCTCTTTACGTCCAATTTAGATTAAATATCTCTATGTTCTTAGAGTTTACTATTTCCCTCCCCTGCAATGTATGTTTTAAAATCTTTTTTTTTTCTTTTTTTGAGATCCTTAAATGTACTTATTTAAAGTCTTGGGGTTTTTTTGTCTTGTGTTGTTTTTAAGCTGGATGTATTCTTAACATTTTATTTTAGTTGGTTGGCAATCCTTCATGGCATGCATTTTATGCATAAACTTTAAAGGTTTTGTAAATTCATCTAGAAAGGGAGGCCCCTGGCTTCCTCTTCCTTACCCTTGTCTGTTTGCTGGCTTTTCAGTTTCCTTCATCCAACCCTCTCTGGGGTGTTCAGTATACTACTACCATAGGGTAATACACAACCTGATATTGGAGGCTCAGGGCTCCAAGCCAGCAGATGGCTTGGTTGGGTTTCTCACTGGTGGCTGTTTCTGCTTCCTTGATTCATCTCTAGGTCTACAGACATACAGTGACTTACCAATAGCACTTCTCATTCGGCCTTACCTCATGCAGAAACCTTGAGAATAGAATATTTTGCATCCATTTCTAGCCTCTTCTGCTTCTTGCTAGTGCCGGGGAAGGGGTGATTTTAGCCTCCTGTTTGCCGACTTAACGTGTTTCCATTTAAGTCTGTGATAGTGTGATCTTGTACTGAGCCTGGTTCCATCTTTTAAAATATGTTTTAAAGTGTATTTTGTCTCTTACCAGTTTATGTGTATGTGTGCAGACAGCAGATTTTTATGTAAATTTACTCTATCATCTTGACTTGAAGTTATGTCATTAATTAAATACTTCCTTATCCATACACACAAGTATTCATGGAAGTAGATGAATAGGGTCATTGGATAAATGTGCTGAGAATTAAAACTAAGATTTTCTTGTAGAAGATACTTATAGGGATAGGAGGGAAGCAAATCAGAGCATTTTTAATATGACCGCATATATAATTACTTTCCTATTATATTTTTAAAGAAAATATTTTCGAGGAATATATATGTATATGAATATATATATATATATATATATATATATATATAAAGGAAAAAATTGTGCTAGTAATAGACCTTCCTATTATAAGAAACACAAAGTTTAGTGGGATTTGCTTTAGCTAATGAGGGTTTACTAATGAGGGTTTAAGATAAGGATGTTTGGGAAGAAATAAAAGAATAGTTAAGTCGCACTGACATTTGGAATATTTCTCACGACTATTTTGGGTACATCAGCTTCACTAGTAGCCCAACAACAGTGTGGGGACCCAACAAGACACCATTCTCCTCCCTGGTGAGAATCTGCTTCTATGTGAATGTACTCTGTTAATAAATCATTGCTTTCAACTTTTGCAGTCTGCTTCCTCCTGGATTTTAATGTCTCCTGCCATCTGCTTATGGTCTCCTTGTGTCTCTGTTTCCTACTGTTATAGAATAAATATTTGTCACTCCTATAAAATGCACGTATTTGGAGTTTTAAACCTCCAATGATGTTTAGGAGGTAATTAGGTTTAAATGAGGTCATATGGGATTAAGAGGAAGGAACAGGAGAGCTCTCTCTCCAATGCACACAAAGAAGTCATTTGAGCACTCAGTGAGATGGTGGTCAGCTGTAAGCCAGGAAGAGAGCTCTTACCAAGAACCAAATCTAATGCCACCTTGACCTGGCACCCAGTCTATGGTATGTGGTTATAGCAGCCTGAGATAAAACTTTTAGGATCATGTCTTTCACTAAACCTTACCTACAGATTCCTAGAGAGGGAATCTGATGATGGACTACCACCACTGACTTGTATCTGGTATCTGGTATTGTATTGTGTCTAAACTTGAAGAACAGAGGTCTTATTCTATACCATTTTGACACCAGTGTGTCAATTTTAGTGATCCCTAGTATAATCTTCTGGAATCTGGGGATCTGGAGCCATTTTGTACAAAATGAGGTTATATAGGTTTCAGTAGCCTTATGAGCACTTTGACCAGACGTCTAAGTTTAGTGACTTAGCTTTTTAGACTTTTTTTTTTGTTCAACACAATAAAAAGTATTACATTACCTTTTTTTTAATAATTTGCCATTCATTTGTAACAAGATTAACCAGATGCCCCTTCCTTCTTCCTGTAGCTTGCATTCATTAGTGTGCCCCAGTCCATACTTAGAGAAAGCATCATGGAATCCATAGCGTGTCATGTCCTGTTGCATTCATGAGAGGATGTGCTGATGGCAGAGTAGCTGCTGCACTGGGAGATTCCTATTTCAGTATGATTCACAATGCCCGTTAACCATAGAAGTGTTATATGATTGGGTACAGTTCACATTTTAAGCCATGCAAAGTTAGAGACTTTCTCATGTAGATCTTAGACTATCTTAATATGTTTATAATGGAGAGAATACCTAGAATTTAGATTTATAAAAACATAATCTAATATGATACTCAAGGAACAGGCTATGTTGTAAAAGCTAATTCTCTGGCATAGATTCGGCCAGGAAAATGTGGGTTCAATTTAGTAATGTCATAAGGTTGGCAGAAAAATCATTGCCGAGACGAAATTCACATTTGTGTAATGAACAGTCCACTCCTTCAAGTGAGTTAATATAGAGGCATTTATGGTATGTCTTAGTAAGTCCGTTTTGATTTAAAATACAGATGGAAATAAGAAAGGCAACTTTCAATTGTGGAGGCAGGCAACGTGCGGCAGTGAGTATGTCCAATTATCTGGATATTTTAGGAAAGTACCTATTATGGAGTGTGGGAGGATTGTATTTTGGGTCTAATCACCCCATTTTATTACCTTCTCTGAAAGGAATTCATGAGATAATTATCTGACTCTCTACTCAGAATTCTCTGGCTTTTGGAGAAGCAGGTAGGAAAGAGAACAGCATTCTTTTCTGCACAGCTCCCTCAAGCTTTCCTTGAGTGTTGCATAAAGGCAGCTGGCTGATACGTGTTGCAGCCAAGGCTTTCTTCCTACATTTGCCAGAATCATTGAATCCTGCCTACCTGTGAATACAGTGCCAGCCCTTTCCACCCTTCACTCTTAGGTCATTTGTGCCATTTTTCCCTTGCTCCTGACCAGCAATCACACTGGTCTTCTGGCTTTTCCTCTAACAGGTGAAATGCATTTCAGTCTTGCTCTATGGCATTTACTATTTCCCCTGATAGATGTGGGCTCCCTCAGAGCTTGCATGGTCTACTCCTTCATTTTCAAATGTCACTTCATCAGAGTGGCCTTTCCTTATCCCAAATCCATCACTCTCTCTCCTTACTTGATTTTTTTCTCCAAATTTCACACTTACTGCTTTCACTGCATGCTTCCTCTGTTTCCCCCTGCTAGAATACCAGCAGCATGAGGTCAGGAATCTTGACCGTTTTGTTCACTGCTCTAATTCCACCACCAAGAATAGTGCTCAGAATACATATAATTATTGAATCACTGAATAAGATAGTGCAAAAGCTATATTACTTATTAAAATTAGGAATAACTTAATTTTTATCAATCACGTTCCTTATCAGGTATTTTTCTAAACACTTTATATGCTTTAATTCACTTAATCCTGACAATATCAGAAAGGTTGGGTAATTTACCCAATGATACATAGCACGTAAGTTGCAGAGCAGGGAATTTAACCAAGTCTTGCTCCGGAGTAAGCACTCTTTCTTCCTTTGTGGCCAAGAATGGGGAGAGGTATGTGTGGGAGGAGGCTGGGAGGGGAGGGAAAGATGTGGCTGTGTGGTCTGTCCCTATCATGGTGAGCTGAATTTTCTGACAGTTATTCTGTCACTTTCTCATTAGCATGATAAATATTCAGTAAAAGTGAATTGGCCAATGTTACTTTGCTGCTCTGGGCCTAGTCCCCTTGGGGTGTATAATCTAAATACACATCGCTCTTTAAGCTAGAATGAAGGCGTACTAAGAGTTATCAATAAGTTTGAAATGCTTCCAACCAAGTAACTTCACTACAATTCTTTAGTCAGGAATGTGTACATGAAAAAGAACATTTGGACTTCAGATTCACTGTTAGACTTTGTGGTCCTAGCAGGATTCACAGGGCCCTGAATCTGCCTCTCATGACATGACCAGAAAATCATCACAAGCAGACACAGATTGCATTTGACTCATACAGATTTGAAATAAAAAATTTGTTCTCCTTGAGTAGGTTTATCCCAAATTATATTTTCACTTGCATACAAACAGAAACAAATTTAGAAAAAATAAGCTGATTAGTATTTTTCTTGGCTTTAATATGATTTTTGCCTTTTTAAAGTGGCTTAGGGGGCACCTAGGTGCTCAGTTGGTTAAGCATATGGCTCTTGATTTCAGCTCAGGTCATGGTCTCACTGTTCATGAGATTGAGCCCCAAGTCAGGCGCTGTGCTGACAGCATGGAGACTGCTTGGGATTCTCTCTCCCTCTCTCTCTCTGCCTCTTTCCTGCTCATGCTCTCGCTCTCTCAAAGAAATAAATTAAAAACAAAAAAGCAAAACAAATAAAGTGGCTTAAATTTGGAGCAAGAAAATGCCTTTTTTTTTTAATCTTTATTATTTATCATCTCACCATGATAAAAATAAAATAAACCTCTATCCAGGCTAACTAAGAAAAAGGAGAGAGGATACAAATTATTACTAAATCAGAAATAAAAGGAATGGACATCATTACAGATCTGTGGACATTAAAAAGATAATAAAGGAATACTATGACAACTCTATGCCCACAAATTTGATAACCTAGATAAAATGGACCAATTCCTTGAAAGATTCAATTTACCAAAACTCAGTTGAAGAAATAGATAATATGAAAAGGTCTGTATTTATTAAAGAAATGGAATCAATAATCAATAAGCCTTAAAAACAGCATCAGATTCAGATAGGATCACTGGTGAATTCTACCAAATATTTAAGGATAAATTCTAGCAATTATCTACAATCTCTTTTAGAGGATAGAAGCAGAGGCCTCATTCTATGATGCCTGATTTATCCCAATACCAAAACCAGACACAAATATTATTAATAAAGAGAACTACAAACCAATATTTCTCATGAACATGTATTCAAAAAATCCTCAAAAAAATCTTAGCACGTTGAATCCAACAATGTATCAAAAAATTATAAACCATGACCAGGTGAGATCTATCCTGGGTGTGTAAAGCAGGGTTCAACCTTCAAAAATCAATCAGCATAATTAATCACATTAACAGACTAAAAAAGAAAAACCACATGATCAAATCAAGGGATGCAGAAAAGCATTTGATAAAATCCAATCCCATTCATGATAAAAACTCTCAATATACTAGGAATAGAGAGGAGCTTCCTCAACTTGAGAAAGAATATCTACAAAAACAAAGCTTACAGCTAAAGTCATACTTAATCTGAGAAACTCAAAACTTTCCCACCAAGATTAAGTACAAGGCAAAGATGGTCTCTATCATCAGTGCTTTTCAACACTGTACTTCAAGTTCTAGCTAATGCAATAAAGAAAGGAAATAAAAGGTATACCGATTGGGAAGGAAGAAATAGAACTGTCTATTTACAGTGACATGATCATCTATGTAAAATATGTGAAACAACTGACAAAATCTGGAACTAAAAAGCAATTATATCAAGGTTTCAGGGTACTGATTAGTATACAAATGTCAATTGCTTTCCTAAATAATAGCAATAAACAAGTGAAAATTGAAATTAAATACATAATACCATTTACATCTTCACCCGAAGATGTCAGTTCTTCCCAACTTAATCTATAGATTCAATTGTAGTCTCAATCAAAATCCCAGCAGGTTATTTTATGGGTTTCTACAAACTGATTCTAAAGTTGATATGGAGAAGCAAAAAGATACAGAGTAGCCAAAACAATGTTGAGAAAGAAAAACAAAGTTGGAGGACTGACAGTAATCTACCTCAAAGCTTACCATAAATCTAAATTAATCACAATAGTGTGGCATTTGTGAAAGAACAAAGAGATCAATGGAGCAGAATGGAGAACCGAAAAATGGACCCATATGACTATAGCTAACTGATTTTGACAAAGGAGTAAAGGTAATAAAATGGAGCAAAACAATTTTCCACAATTGGTATTGGAACACCTGGACATCCACATGCAGAAAAAAAGTTAGACACCAACCTTACACCCTTCACAAAAATTAACTGAAAATGAATCATAGACCTAAATGTAAGCTGCAAAACAGTAAAACTCCTGGAAGATAACAAGGAAGAAAACCTAGATGACCTTGGGTAAAGTGATGCCTTTTTTAGGTACAACACCAAAATACAGTCCATGACAGAAATAATTGATAAACAAGACTTCATGAAAATTAAAAACTTCTGCTCCATAGAAGACAATGTCAAGAGATAGAAAATACAAGCCACAGAGAAGACAAGCCAGAGTAAATATCTGCCAAGACATATCCGATAAAGAACTATTATCCAAAATACACAAAGAACTATTAAATCGTGACAATAAGAACGCAAACAACTGAATTAAAAAGTGGACCAAAGACTTTAACAGACATCTCACCAAAGCAGATATACCAGAGGCAAATAAGCAACAGAAAAATGCTCCAGGGGTGCCTGGGTGGCTCAGTCAGTTAAGCATCCAACTCTTGATTTCAGCTAAGGTCATGATCTCACAGTCGTGAGATCAAGCCCCACATTAGGCTCTGTGCTGACTTTTTGGGATTCTTTCTCCCTCTCTCTCTGCTCCTCCTCCACTCTCACTTACTTTCTCTCAAAATAAATAAACTTAAAAAAAATACTCCAGAGCAGATGTTATTAGGGAAATGCAAATTAAAACAATGATATACAGCTGAACACCTATTAAAAAGGGCCACAATCTGGAACACTGAACACCAAATGCTGACAAGGATTTGGAGCAACAGGAACTCTCATTCATTGCTAGTGGGAATGCAAAATTGTGCAGCTACTTCGAAAGATAGTTTGACGCTTTCTTACATAACTAAACAGTCTTACCATATGATCCAGCAATTGTGCTCCTTAGTATTTACCCGGATGAGTTGAACATTTATGTTCACACATAAACTTGCACATGGATATTTATAAGAGCTTTTTTCATAATAGCCAAAATTTGGAAGCAACCAAGGGTGTTCTTTAGTAGGCGAATGGATAAGTAAACTGGTACAATCAGACAATGGAATGTGATTTAGTGTTAAAAAAGAAATGAGCTATCAAGCCATCAAAAGGCATGGACAAAACTTAAATGCGTATCGCAAAGTGGAAGGAGCCATTCTGAAAGACTAAATGCTGTATGATTCCAACTATATGACATTCTGGGAAAGACAAAACTATGGAGACAATGAAAAGATCAGTGGTTGTCATGGATGGGGTGGACTGGAAGGGATGAATAGGCAAACCACAGAGGATATTAACTCAATGCAAAGCTTTTTTATGATAGCAGAATGATGGATACATGTCATTATACATTTGTTCACACTCATGGACAATGCCAAGAGTGAACCCTATTGTAAACTATGGACTTTGGGTGAATATGATGTGTCAGTGCTCGTTCATCAGTTTTAACAAATGTACCACTTTTGTGGGGAATGTTGATCATGGGGAGGCTGCACATTTGTGGGGACAGGAGTTTATGAGAAATATCTCTACCTTTCTAAATTTAGCTGTGAACTTTAAATGGTTAAAAAAAAAAACCTAGGCTTTAATAAAATTTTAATGGAGAAAATAAAATAAGATACATCTATTATTTATGGTAGAGGCTGCTATACCACTATCATTTATGTTTATTTATTGTTCATTTGTATAAAGATTTATACAATCTTTAAAAAAGAATAATTTTCACTGTGAAAGAAGAGATTTCACAAAACTCTTAAGAAATCTCTTAGAGCCAAAATATGATTAATTTTCTTTGCAAATAAATCAAATGAAATTTGTCTTCCTTTTTTGTTTATTAGTTTATTAATAATAAATTAATAATAAAATTAATAATTTTATTATTAAAATTATATATAATTATATATATATAAAATATATATATAATTATATATAATTATAAAATAAAATTAAAAATAAAATTAATAATAAAAAAGCTTATAATGCCTTTATTCCATCAAAATATGTATATTCTTTAATGTTTACCAAATGATTTTATGCCTTAAAAGTAAAACAAAACAAAACAAAACAAAAAAAAAAGCACCAAAAGAAACTTTATGGAAGTATCTTTTACTTTCTATTTTTAAAATGAATCAAATCTGGGGCTTCTGGGTGCCTCAGTCTGATTAAGCATCTGACTTCGGCTCAGGTCGTGATCTCATGGTTTGTGAGCTAGAGCCCCACGTCTGGCTCTGTGCTGACAACTTAGAGCCTGGAGCCTGCTTCTGATTCTGTGTCTCCCCCTCTCTCTGCCCCTCCCTGACTCATTCTCTCCCTCAAAAACAAAACACAAAAAAATAAAATAAATAAAAATAAAATAAAAAAAAATGAATCAAATTAGACAGGAACCAAAGTTGCCCAAATTAGATATTCTCCTCCTAAATTTCCAAATCCTTAATTTTAGGAAAGACTTGTTAAACAGAAGATTAATGTCAACAGTTCAGTTTTTATCTCAGTGGTTATACAATTGTTTTCTGTCCCAGATTTTCCTGCTGAGTGAAGTCCAGGAGCAGCTGTTGTTGTTGCAGCAACTTGGCTAAATTTAATCAATAGTTTTTAAATGCCTACCTTGTGCAAAGAACCATGGTACTAACTAAAGACAAAATGAGACTTCATCTAGGATGCAGTCTCATAAGCTGAATGTGATAAATACTTCAATGACGATGATTCAAAACTGGCCTAATACTGTTCATTGTTCTGGATCCACTTTAACTCACTTTTATTATTTTGTTTATTTTAATTATTTTAAATAAGTTGTTTTTCTTTTTTTTTAAGTTTTTATACACTTATTTATTTCGAGAGAGAGAGAGAGAGAGAGAGAGCATGAGCCAGGGAGAGGAAGAGAGAGAGAATCCCAAGCAGACTTTGCAATACCCAGCACAGAGCCCAACATGGGGCTCGATCTCACAAACCTGAGCCCAAACCAAGAGTCGGAAGTTTAACCGACTGACCCGCCCAGGCATCCCTAACTCATTTTTATTATTAACAAAAAACATTTACAATAATATTTTAGCCAATTATCCTAATATGTGAATAGGTGCTTATAAATAAACCCATTTTTTAATTACTAGGAGATAAATAAGTGACTAAAAAGAACACTGTCCAGGATAAATGTTTCTGCTTAGGATGAAGGAACCAGAATTATCTATCACAACTGATCAACAAGCACACTTTGAAAGAGACTTCATAAAGACATGAAATCAAGTCCCTTTCTAACAGCTTTAATTCAGCAAAATAAAACCAGAAGAGAAAATGAAATGCCCTTGTGAAACATTTAACAATGCAGAGCAGAAATTTTAGGTAGGAGTTACCTAGTAATTTAGAAATAATGGAGAGTTCCAGAAATTCTAGAAAATAATAATCTAGCTATTAGATAATCAAAGAAGGCCCTCGTATACCTTTATTTTACAATATAAATTTATATAAAAGACATCCATTTTTTTCTGCCTGTCAGTACAAAGCTACTATATTTAGTCTCAAAAAATGCATGATTTTATTTTTAAAAAAAATTTAAACCTCCATTAAAAACCTCCTTTGGATCTAAACACCAGGTTGTCCAACACAGGAGAAATGTAAAATTTTCCTCAGTTCAATGGTTCAAGAAAATAGGTGGATTTAGGCAGTTTATATTGGAAAAGAATAAATGGAGCTATGCATATTTGAAGGGCAGTCCCATGGAAGAAAAAATATACTTATTTTTGTCGCTCCAAAAAAGCAGTACTGGCACTCAACTAAAAGACACAGGGGTTTGCTTCAACATCAGGCCAGTTGGAACTACTGGAGCTGTAGAAAAATGGAAAGGTCTGATTCCCAGCATGTGTGAGTGCTTGATTGCTTGAAATACAGGCAGATGCTAACTAACTTTCCAGTGGGGAGTCTGTGGGTAGTAAGGTGACCTGGTAGGCGGAGCCTCCAGAACTGTGAGGACTACATTTCTGTTGTTTGTAAGCCAATTGTTGGTGGTAGTTTATTATAGCAGCCCGAATGGACTAAGGCAATATTCTATCTATCTTCCTCAGCTCTGGTTAGAGCTCTGAACAGAGCTTGAATTCAGACATCTGTTGCTTGCCCAGCCAGTTCCTCCAGTCCAACCAGGTGGGAGGCTTAGTGGATCAGTAGAGTTTTTAGAATTCCAAGGAAGAGATGCAAACTGATAATTGGAGTGATGGAGCTTTACTTCAAGGTGAATTATCATCTCAGGGTGCTGTCCCTTTAGGTCCCCTTTTCCCAACTCTGGGATAGGTTTCTGCCTCCCCAAAGAATTGAGAAAGATGCTTTTCATTGTTGAGGACAAGTAACAAGAGTTTGATAACCTGCCTACCTCCATTCACTGAGCAATCATTCCTCCCAGATAGAGGGTTTCAGCTGACTGCATTGGCACTATTCATGACAGGGAAGCTTCTGTAGAGAGAGCGCGCCGCTGTTCTCCCTGGTCAGCAGGCCTCTCTTCTGTCTTGTCTTTCATAATTTCCTGACTAGGTTAAGTGGCCCAGTTATATTAGGGAGACTTAGCACTAGGACTTCTTCATGTAGTACTTTAAAAAATTGTGACAAATCAACAGTTACTGATAATAATGGCCATTTACTTATTGGGCTTTTCTCCTCTTTTTAGAAAGTGGGCTCCATGTATAAATTAGACTGAGTCTCTCATGCTGTCTCCTTTATTTTCCGAATGTACAGCAACATAACACACATACCGTGTGCTCAATATAATTTTGAATAGCTAAATAGATAACTGGCACCAGCACTTTCCCAAAGTGGAACTGCTGTGTCTAGAGTTGCAGATGGTACCACCTCTAAAATCATGGGCGATAGTTAATATGGGAAATATGACAGCCACTGAGCTTTCCTGGACTAATCCAGGATTTTTCAAGCTAAATTTTATTTTTGGATCCACACACTTTCTTTAAGAACTAAAAATTAATTCTGTATTTTCATTTTAAAGGTGAATCAAAAACTATGAGCATTTTCTGGATCATATGGATGGCCATCTGATCCCTGAGAACTATCACATGATTTCAGTTCCCACAGGTAATTAGGATTTGCCGGTGCCACTTAGTTACAAGTTATTGAGAAGAAAATCATCTGAACCTAATACTTCCATGACATGTTAGAGCTAAGTAAAGGCCAAACTATGTCTTAGTTTACTCCAGGACCTAAATTTCTCAATAGTTCAAATGAAGAAAATTAGAGGGACATGTGAGGACATGCATAATAGCAGAGACATGCTGTGATTGTCAGCATTACATTTACATTAATAGCTTACTTTCAGCCAAACCTACATCTATAATTGTGTTAAATTATTGCTGAAGATTTAATTTTCATTGCTTTATAATTTTGATTTTATTTAATTTGTCATTTAAAAATTTTATAATTAAGAGTTGTCTGAGGAGTTTAAACTTATTTCTTATTACATTAACCTCTGAAGTTAATTTAAGTTAATGCTAGGCTTCCCGAGAATTCTTTCCCTTTAAACAGTTTCTTGAGGTTTGAGATTCAACTAGACCAGTGCATTCAGTATACAGAATCACTGTACTAGAGGGAGTTTAAGTCAGCAATAAGCAGTGTTGAATTAATCAATTTGCACTAAAGTATTAATTTGGAAATTAAAAAAGTAAGTTTTGGAGCATAGACATATTTACAGTGTTTTCTGGCTAAAGGAGTTTTATGATAACTTCATGAAATTCTTTTTTCAAATCTTGTTTATTTTCTATAAAGAAGCAAACCATGATATTTCCATTGAGTTTTCAGAAAGAACAAAATATTTTGTGCCACTATATGTGGAAAGGTGTTCTAGAGATCCCACCAATAGACTCACTATAGCCAAGCGCCAGCAAGGCATACTGAAGGCCAAGGGTAGCTATGGAGATTTATCACTGATTTTGGACCCAAAGAAGCTTTTTAGCACAGTCATATTGAACAGAGATAAATCAGATGTTTTATGATTGAATTTGACAATAGTGAGAGCACTGAGCAGTCTGGAATCTCAGAACCCTGGACCTCAGGCTCCCTTAGTTGACTGTTGTCAAATGATTTTACATATGCCACGTGGAATATTGTTTGGGGAACTCAGTTTTTGCTTAAGAGGATATTTGTAAGATTTAGACAGAATTATGGCTTAGAATTGATTTGTAACTATCAGTCCTGCTCACCATTGAAGTTTAGAAATGGAACCAGTAATCAGACTCCCTTAGATGGTAAGGAGCTTAACATTGATTGCTATGAAGGGAACAAAGACCCCATCATAACTTAGCAGAGAGTATTGAACTGTTTCTCTACAAACTACCCATTTATTTATATCACCTTGAGAAAGGGTGATGTAAAGGGGCTCTAAGGCTTGTTTTGCTTTGCTCCTCTTGATACTAAACAGAGAAACAAAGAAGTAAAAAACTGTGATATGTAGAAGTTTAAAACATGGGTAGAGAACAAAATGACATTTTTGATCAGTCTGGAAAGAGGTCTCAGTTTCAGAAAGAAAATGGATCTCCCAACAGCTTTTAAGTTTTTATTGTAATGCAAAATCAGAATCTATACATAGCTTTTCTAACAATTACAAGACAAAAATAGATGGTAGTTCCACAACCATAAAAAAAGATGTTATGTATATTAGTTTTTTTCATCCCCAGCTTTGGGGAAACTTTTCACATTCAAATTATGAAAATAATCATAACTATTAGAAGTGCACAGAGACACTTGTACAAGCCAGCAAGTGGCTGAGTGTAGCCACAGTCAGTGTTAATGTGTGGATAGCAGGGGCAGACACGGAACGCCACTTTGCTTACCTGCAGGACTGTTTTAAAGGTTGGCTAGTGTCTTTAAATTGACTTTTAAAACAAACTAAAAAAAAAAAATCCCCGTAAAAACAGTAAGCATTATGTATAATATCCAAAGGAGGAGAAGTTTGTTTATTTCTCTGTTTCTTTCATCTGCTTTATTTCATTTGTTTCTACTTCCTTTTTCTTTCACCGTCTGAATGAAGTCCCGTGGGACCAACCAAACATTTGTTTATTTTAAAATGTTCAATGAGCTCATAAAAATAGAGTGTAATGGGGTTTTCTTCTGAGAATCAATGTGTGTCACTGTTGGCCTGGGATATGTCTGCTTCATGGCAAAAATAAAACACAAGATACCAGTCAAGAAGAGGAAGAAAATTGGAGAGGACCTAAATACATTCTCTATAAAATGGCTCCACATCATAGAAAGACAATTTATAACAGGCATAAAGTACTAGGATTTAGGGGCCCCTTTGGGTGGGTGTTGGGATTGCAAGAAAAATTCAAGTTGTAAGAAATATTCATATGCTCTATAGAGGAGCATATTGTTCTGAGTAAGAGATAACCATTTAGACACCTAGCCATTCTCCTTTCTCCAAAGTCATGAATCATCATTACATCTTTCTACTCTTGTAAGTTTATACTTGAACGGGTAGAACTGATTCTGACTGATGGGCTAACATTAGTCTGTGAAATTATATGTGATTTCTGAAAATGATTTTAAAATTAGTGCAATAGTTAGCCTTTAATGTATAACTAATAGTAATAAGAACCATTAAACATACAAATCGAGTTTATTTCTTTAAAACACTTACCCAATTTTTCTTTCTAGAAGAATTTTAGAAAAAAGGGAAACATTATAACCTATTCATAAAAAGGAATTAAAAATTCATATGATAAAAGGAAAACAGTGTTAATGTTGACTTCAGGAAAATAAGTGATAAGAATTTAGAATAATTAGTTTTGTTATATATTATTTATTATATCACATTCACTGTACATGCTATTGGAATACAATAGTTAAAATGAGAATATGATCATTTATGTAAATAATTATATAAATGTCAAATATCTTATTTTAGTAAATCTCAAAAATTCAGAAGTTTATACCACTTGTTTTATTATTATAACCTTTTGAAACTAAGGTACTGTATAATCAACATAGTAAACATTTTTCGGGAAGAAAATGATCTATAATAATGAAAGCACTGAGAGAGTCCATGAATGAATACTATGTATATTTAATGTGGGAACCTATTATTATGCCAAACTTTCCACTCTATTCCTTATTTATTTTATTTTCTATAGCCAGAGCTCCTCACTATCACTTTCATTACGGTTAACACAAAGAGTTCAGAGGCATAAAGAGTTCAGATTAAATTCAATAGCCTGTTAAATTCTCCAAGTGCAATGGTCAAGAAAAAAGGTGGGGAGGGAGAGATAAAGGATGTAGCAATTCAGAATCAGAACTGACATTTACCAAACTGCTAAGACTCAAACCTCTTATGTCTGTAAAGTGCTAGAACAGATGATTAATTCAGTCCAAATCCCCAGTGAATGAATTCAGCCAAATTGATCAATTCAATGGCCTCATATGTAATATTGAAACAAATATGTACATTGAGGCATGGATTTGGAAATTGCTTCGCAAGCCAAGGGGAAGTATCCCTTGCTCCACTGCATTTTGAAGCTCTGGTTGATACGAAGCACTGGCTGTGTGCCATACACTACTCGAGGCATTTAGAAAGATTTCTGACCCCCACAAACAACTCTTCCAAGTGGGTGCTTTTTAGCCTTATTTTGCAGATGAGAAATGAAGTTCAAAGGGACTAAGTAAACTGCTTGAGGTCAAAAGGCTAGTAAGTGGGACAGGTGGAATTTTAACCCTGCTCAGACTTGAAAGCCCCAGTTGTTGCTACTATATAGTGCTGCCTCCTAGTTTTGAATCAGTCAAACTTTTGGTCCTATTTTGGAATTAGACGTATTTTTCAAATAATTTTTTGTACTGCCTAATCCATTTGGGGGTTAAAAGGCTAATGGGGAGGAGTCAGGCATGTTATTTATAAGACATTAAAAACCTGCTTGTCAGGTTACAAAAGTACAAATAAAGCAGACATAAAGTTTTACCCATGTTATTGAGATGAAATAATTATCCTATTTTTATTGGTTATGAGCTTTGTGATTTAGGTACTATACTAGAAATTTAGAACCCATGTAGTAATAACTTCAAATTGAGATGTCAGTTATTTAGATATCCATTTTCTAGCTATGTTTTAAGATAAAATAATTTATTTGCTCTTGTGGACTGAAGACCCTACAAGCATTATGAATTTTATAGGTATCTTGATTCTAGTTATAACTGTGCTTCATATCAGGGGCTTCTTTCCAGCTGTTAGTGAGTTTATTTAAAGTTAAAATTCTATTTAAGTTTCTTCTCATAAACTTAGCTTGTCAAAAGAATATTAGATGCTCTAGTTGAATGTTTGTGTCTCCTCAAAATTCATATGTTGAATTCTAACTGTCAAGTTGATGGCATTAGGAGGTGCTGATTAGCTCATGAAGGTGGAACCCTTACTTTCAGATTGAATTGCTATGATTTGATAATTGACTCAATGAAATGATGTTTCATCTTATTAGTTGAGCCTGTGGAAACAAGGACAGTGTGTAGTTAAGGCCTTGAACCTCAGAGTCTAACAGTGTCCTAGTTTGGTACTTGCTGTCTGAGCATCATTGAGCAGGTTGTTTAATTCCCAGTGAGTGGCACACTGGACACAGTACAGCTCCCACGCTGCTGTCAATGACTCCTAACATCCATTTAGGAAGGAAATATGAATTGTAAGAGGCAACCACAAGAGTGGAGGAATGTTGCAAGGTACAAGATGCTATTTTGTTTTTCAAATGAATAATCTCCCTCAATACAAGCAATATCCCCAAACATCTACTCATTTCCTAAGTAGATGGCCCTGAAATTCTAGTTTTTATAAGCCTGTTTTTTAAGTGCCTCTAACTAAAGTTTTGTTTGTTTGTTTTATTTTATTGGGTATTTCCAAAGGCTGTACTTTTGGACATAGGAGAGCAACTGTTTCATCAGCAAATTAATTATGTAAGAAAAGCAGATGCCTTAAAAAATCTTAGGAAAATAAGAATAAGCCTTAAATGCATTTGGCATTTTTTTCCTTTCAGAACATTAAACAAGGTGTTTGATAGAATGACACACGATAAAAAAATGTTATTCAAGTGATTTGATAAACGATGACAGTTTGGTTGAGAAAGGATTCTTGTTTAAATGCTGCCTCTGTGGATGAAATAATTATAGAAATTGCTGCGACAGAAAACCATGAGTTCCTCAGCTTTGTTTATGCAGTTCCTTAGTTTTTATGTGTAGTGCACATATATACAACCAAGAATATGAAGCATGATGTGAAAATAGTAATTTTTGAAAGCATTCTAACAAATAGTCTTGCTTAAATACCCTTTTTAATAATTTTAACCCTGCTCACACTTGAAAGCCCCAGTTCTTGCTACTATCTAGTGCTACCTCTTAGTTTTAAAGCAGTCAAAGTGTTGGTGCAATTTTGGAATTAGACCTATTTTTCAAATAGCAATAGCACTGCTGGACTTTGTTTTGTTGTCATAATATAGGAAGATTGATTTCAATGACTCTTCCTATTTTTTTCCTCATTTTAGTTTCCATATTGACAAAAGATGGGGTATCTCATATAAGAAATAGGAACAAAGGTGAAAAATTATATTTCATATTATCTCTATCTGGAAGATTCTTATTTATTCACTTGCTTGACATTCTGGACCTCCCTGGACACTTTGTAGTAAAATTGAAATTGCAATTACTTTCAATTATTTGTTATGCTAATTCTCTTTATAACTGGGTCACAATTCCTGAATGGCCTGCATAAGTCATATAAAATGTATAATTATATTAATTTTATCTCTGTTAGTGTCTTTTATTAACTAGTTCCATAATCACTGAACAGTTAATTAGCCTTACTAATATAAAGAAATATTTTAGAATCAAACCAGACTAGAGATATTATTACTGTTAAAACAAAGAATACTAAGTGTTTTTAAATTTTGAATTTTCTGATAATATTTCAGAATAAAAATCAAAATTCTTAGAGTATATATTTATTTTCAATTACGAACATTAGTGCTAAAAACAGAGTATGAAATCCTCCAAAAGAAAAGCCAATAGTTTTGATATCAATGCCCATGATGCATTATGTTTCAATAAATCTGTGTTTTTAGGAAAGGTCACTTGAGGTATTTAATACCTCAAATTTAAATTTAAATTATTAGAATTTAAAATTCTAATTATTTATTTATTAGAAATTTAAAAAAATTTCTAATAAATATTTATTAGAAATTTAATAAAATTTATTTATTTAAAAATTAAAAAAAAATTTAAATTATTAAATTAAAAAAAAATTTAATAATTTTCTTCAGAACTTTAAATATAATAATTTATTTTCTCACTTAAAACCAGAAATTCTAGAGCATCTAAATCATGCTATATAAAAGTCAGAAAAATAGGAGTGCCTGGGTGGTTCAGGGTTAAGTGTCCAACTCTTGGTTTTGTCTCAAGTCTGGGCTAACAGCAGGGACCCTGCTTGGGGACTCTCCTTCTCCCCCTGTCTCTGCCCCTCTTTCCCTGCTTGTGAGTGCTTTCTCTCTCTCTCTCTCTCTCTCTCTCTCAAAATAAAATAAAACATTAAAAAAATCTCAAAAGGTCATAAAAATAAATAAAATCTGTGGAAGAATAATTTAAGATTTGAAATATGATAATTATACAATAATAAATTAAATTAAGAAATAGTTAAGACTCCTTGGAAAAATCTTATTTACCAGCTAGGTCTTGGTACCAGTGCAAACCATTTTTAGTTTCCCAAAGCAGAAGGCACAGAGAAAAATATTTCACTATAAACAAATTTGGTGATCATTTCAAGAGATCAATCGGTATGCACGTTGGAAAAAATAAATTCTAGACAAAGATAGTTAAATTTAACAAAGTAGTGTTTATAGTCCCCAGTAAGTCACTGAATGTACTTCTTCTTATAGAATATTATGCCAAAACATGAATTATCCCAGTATCTTTATGCCTTATTGGCTTTTCCAATTATGCAGACCTTTGTATTCAGTGTTGTTCCTTAAGAATTTTAAAAGTATTGTTAATAAAAGAATGCCTTTTTCTTTTCTATTTTAATCTCTTCATGGATTCCACATACTTAACATTTTCTAAACGGATCTTGTTTGCCAGATCACCAACTTGCATATCAGAAATTTTATTATGCTGTCCAAATACTAACAAATATGGCAATTTAATATTGAGTCATTTGAAAAACATTTATTATTGAAGGTTGTATTTATTACACAGGGTTATGCTAAAAACAAACTTAAACAAGCCGAGCTTCCTGTCCCACAACAAGCTGAAAACAGAAAAAAATCTCAAACTAGGAGACAGTGCTAAAGTAAGACTGACTCAATTAGCAACTATTTATTGCCTGTTGTGGGTGCATTAGTGCTACATTAAAGCATGGAGGAAAGGGGAACCATGTGTGTATGCTTAAATGTCTCAATTCTACTGTCCTTTGTTGGAACATGGAGAGTTACCTTTATGGGGAAGTCAGGTCATGAACTCCCCGCTTGGAACAGCCTTTCTGTTTGATGCAGAAATACTCTAAGCTCACCTTTCTTAGGCTATAACTCAGTACACAGTGGTTTCAGATTTCCAAGTGAATCATCTCAGATTTTCCCCGTCCTCTATCCACCATCCCTCCTAAGTAGATAGAACTTGGCAGGGTTTCCGAGGACTACCTTAATTTACTCCTCCCCAAAATATACAGCATTATGAAGAAGGATTGCTATGAGGCGGCCCATGGTTCATTCCTTAATGCTGGTTCCGTATCTAGTAACAGTTTCTCAGTTTGTGATACTGCATATCACTGGCATTGTTCTCTCCGTTGCCATCTGCGAGCAGATAGAACCCGACTAAAACATTACCGCTCTCTGGTACAAAGGAATACCACTCATGATTTGGGAATCTCAGTATACCTCATAATTCTTCAGAATCCACAACTGAATTCCAATTATTCCAAATTTTGTGAAATGGGAAAAGCAAAGAAAGGAACATGAGCCATCAGACTAAGACAGCAAGACACATTATCTCTTCCAGTGCTATAGCATAAAAGTCGGACAGAGTTGAGTTTGCTTTTAACTACCAGAGAATGTGAGCAAGAATGGCTATATTCAGAAGAACTCAGCAATCTCACAGATGCTTCCAGGGGATCTAGGAAAGAGGGGGTGGTCTTCTACCAGGTACATATGTGAGGCAGTCTTCTGTTTTAGTACCATAAGGGGTCCCTGATTAAAGGAAGGAATAGCTAAGGAAAGAACAAAAGTTTTGGCAGTTTTCCAAAAGGGTGTTTTGGCTCCCCACACAATCCCATTTTTCAACCTGTTAGAAATCAGCACTTTAAAAAGACCTCTCACAGCTGCTCCTGAGCCAGATGCCTGCTGACCAGGCAATTCTCTGAGTTAGGCTAAGTATACAGCATACTGAGCTCAAGAGGAATCTGACTCAGATTTTTAACCCATTAAGATGAAATCATACATACTTGGGAATAAAATTTAGCGGTTAGTTAAAAAAAGGTCAATATCTAGCAATTTAGAGAAAGAAAATGCTAACATCCTCTGGTAGATCTGTCTCTAGTTTTGGTGTTCCGGGCCCATCTCCTTGCACAGCTGTCAAAAAAGAAGGCACTACAGAGGGCAGTTCCCTGGCCATCAGTATCAGCATCACCTGGAAATTTAGTAGAAACGAAATCCCTGGGCTATATTCCAGACCATCTGAATCAGAAATTCTATGGGTGGATCCCAGCAATCAGTATTTTATGTCCTCTAAGGGATTCTAATGGATACTAAAAATTGAGAACCACTGGTCTACAATGTCAAGTAAGCACCTATTTCTATTTAGATAGATTTTTAAAAGGGTCCTCTCTAGGAATGATGGCAGACTGAAAGCATACCTCCATTTTGCCAGATTATAGACATGAAATCAGGTTAAAAAATGTGCGTGAATTGCTGGAGGAAGGTTGAGGATTTCAATGCCCAGGGCTGCCTCTAGTTCAGACATTCTGTGTTTGGCTGCTTTCTCTTTAAGTTTCTTTAGCTCCAGAGCAGTCTGGCAACTTGATTTTTATACTTTCTCATGGCTGCCTCAGATTCAGGAAGGTTGGAATGCCAGCAGTGTTGTCCTTTGTGCATGTGATCATCTGGCCAAGGTATGTGAGTCAGTGGCCCACATTCTAGTCATATCTGCCTTGGTCCTAAAGCATGCTATCAGTCCTGCTCCATGCCTGATCTTCTCTACCTTACTTTGTGTTGACATTTTTCTCTTTGAGTTGAGATAAAGCAGAAGAGACTGAAAACAAAACATCTATTTTCCATGTGTGCTTTCCTTAGATTTAGCTTTAAAATTCTTAAGCCTCTGCCAGGAGAGTAATTAGCAGCCCAGATAAGAGGCCACCTATGGCAGCTATATGTCTGCAAGGGGCCCTGCAGGAGAGAGCTATAAATTTGATTAGAGAGTTACAGATAGTTTGCAGACTCATATCTCACTTTCAGGAGATAGGAAGTTGAAAAGGAAAATTTAGCAGGAAAGAGCATGGTTTTTTTTTATCTCTGTGTTACCATCAATCACTATATTTTAGAGGTTCATGTTCAGACACATTTGTGAACGAGGGAGAGAATTTAAAAAGCAATATTTAAGGAAAGCCCTCTAGTTAAGGTGGATGTTATTCTATCCATTCTGCTTTTAGGAAAAAGTTGCTTCACCTTGATGCATTGTTACTTATCTTCAGGTGACCTAAACAGCCAGAGTCAAGAAACAGCAAGAGTGTCTCAGATGAATGCTGAAAGAAAGATTTTTAAAATGAATATTGTAAAACAAGAAGAAAAATCGAGGTGCTGGAAGTAGTATTTGCTGGAGGCTCTGGAAGGTAGATCTGTGTCAGGGGTACAGAGAATGCTGCTAAGGAATCTGAGAGATGGCATCAAAGGGCCAGAGTCAAAGTAAGCAGACATTCACCAGAGGGTCAAACTGGAATGGCCAAGGGAGGGAGAATGCCCAGGTGGTGTCAGTGGGTTTGGAAAAGAGTGTGGGAGGAAGACCGTCCAGATAATTTCCTGAATTATTCCCTGAACTGGGGCTTAGTGAGGAGGGCAGGAAAGTTCCATAGAGCAGCCGCTTTAGGATAGAAAAGGAATTATGACAACTGCTTAGTGAATTCAGATAAATGCCATTTAAATTACATAGTTATTTCGAGGGGTCACAAATGTAAATGAATATGCCAGGCCCTGATAGTGTTCAAGAATCTCAGGCCTGATCTCTGTCTTCGGGAAAGCTTGCAAAGAATTTAGATCGTGCAAATACATGCAGGTCTCGTGCCAGATTGTGGGCTCAGGGCTCAGTGGAGAGCTTTGTCTTTGAAGGTCTCCAATAAATTTTTGGTGTTGATGACAATTTTGGCTTTTTTAAGACTTCAAAATTGAGTGAGTGACAATAAGTTGTTAGAACTTTTCTCTCAAAAAATAATCCTAGAGAAACATACTGGTATCCTAAAATGGAGTATTAACATTCACAAGGAGACTTAGAAGTAACTCAATGACTGATATTATGAAAGAGTCTTTGTGAATTAAAAGCAGACTTTGGAGGGGGAAGATAAGTTAATTTCTAGCCAATTGAAGAAAATGGTTCAGAATTTTTAAAAACTAACACTGTTTATTGTGGTTCAGTCTCCAATTGACATTTATTATATGTTATTTATTTTCCAGTGAAACAGAATATCTTATTCTTCAAAACAGCTGCCCTAAATAGTAGTATGTCATATTCTGAAGTTCTCTGTAGAGGTTTTAGAATCCAGAAAGGGCAAGACTCACTCCACAGCTCCAGTCTTTCAGCATCTCCACATGGACATCCAGCCACCTCTCTACGCCTCTACCTCCATGTCTAAAATGCATTTTAAATTTACCATGCCCCCGACTAAATTCCACTTAATCCCCACCATATTTGCTTTCCCCTCAGTTTTCCTTATCTCAGCAAATGGCAACATGATGATTTCAGTTGCTCAGGACAGAGAAATGACAACATTGTTTATACTTCTCTCCCCTCCCCCCCTCCGCCATACTCACACTCACACACGCAAATCTAATTTATCAGGTACCGCATTGGCTCCAGCTACAGAATTTACCCACAATCAGTCCACTTCTTAGCACCTCCACCATTGCCACCCTTGGGGAAGCCATGCCCAACCCTCAACAAGATTGGCGGAGTAAGCTCCTAAAGAATTTCCCTGCTTTCATGCTTCTCCACCTACAGTTTTTGCTCAAGCGAGCACATCCTTCTCAAAGTGTACATCTGATCATGTCACTTTGCTTCAATCCTCCACTGGCTTCCATTTTCATCATGGAAGAAGACTAGATATTTCAGCATCAAAGTTCTGGATGAACAGTAGAAAGTCCTACTCGATCCAGCCCTAGCTATTCCCCTCTGACAACATATCCTACTAATCACCTCCTCCTTCACTCTACTTCAGTCCTTGGCCTCAGTATATTTGTGTGTTCTATTCCCTCTCCCTGTAATGCTCTTTCCCAGACATCTATTTGCTTACTCCCTCACCTCTTCAAATTTTGGCTCGAATATTACCCACAAGTGAGACCTTCCTTAGACACACTATATAAAATTGCTTAGTACTCTTTCTCCAGAACTTCCCTACATGCCTTCCTGGTTTTACTTTTTTTTTTTTTTTTCTTTTCCGGCTTTACTTTTACATCCCCTATTTTGAAACAGATTTCTTACCAACACTTGATTCTATGTATTTCACTTGTTTACTCATCATTTTTAGTCAGTAGAATGAAAGCTTCATGAGGATGGGAATTTGGTTGGCCCTGTTCACTGCTCCACCCTCCAGTACTTGGTGCTCTTGTAGACCCTCCTTACTTCATGCTTTTGATCTTCTACTTTGGGATTATTGCAAATGTTTCCCAAAAGGCTTTTTATATTTCACCAGTCCAAAGATGAATATTATTTTCTTAGTGCAGCTTTGGTCACATTAGGCATATAATCAAAACTTTCAAGGGTTTCTTGCTATGTTGTCTAATTTCTCCTGTTGAGTTTGCAATACCATCTGAATCCATTTTATAATCTAGATGTGATATTTGTTGCTTTCAAAATACTTCTCTCACTGAAGCAATCAGTTGTTTTATACTTGGTGTTTTCTGTCTTTATTTATTTTATTACCTCCCCCCCCCCAAGGGATGCTTTTTATCCAAAGTAAATATAGTCTATTATTTCATTGCTCTTTGTCTGGAACACTCCTCTCCCTCTCTCTCTCCCTCTCCCCCACGTTTCTTTCACCTAATCAAACTTTAGCTTTTTCAAAGTTCAGTTCAAGTACCACCTATTGCATCAATATTTCTCCAGTTAATCCAGATTTTGTTTATCATCACCTCTGAACTCTAGAGGCCAGAACTGTTAGCTTGGCATTTTATTTCACGCATACTATAATGTATTCAGTTTGATTCAAAGAAACATTTGATAAATGTCCATTCTAGTTAGATACTACTTTCTTCCAGAAAGTATTCAGGGAAGATTAAAATATATAATGTATTGCATGATAAAATAAAAACAGAAAGATGAGTACTCGGGAATCTGAATGTCTTCTAGGCCAAAGTGAAAAAGTAAGAATTCACTTATTTGAATCTTCTCTCATCACATCACATAGTGCAACTGGATTGACAATACCAGAGATTTAAAGAAAAGGAAAATATGTCTATGTTTTGAGTGTTTTGGATTTTTTTGAAGTATAAAACAGAAGTGGCACTAATCATCTTCTCTCTTCTCCCACTGCTTACACTGTTCAAAACTTCCTCCTCTGAATCGATATGGCTGGTAGTAGTGTGTTTTTACTCACCATTTTGGACTGGGACTGGGCTGCTACTTGGCCCCATTTTTGGTTTCCTTGCTTCTTCTTACAGAATTAGACATTGGGATCAGCTGAATCTCAAAACATCCCCAAACAAGCAGAATCTGAACCACTGCTGTAGCTACCAATCTCCTGAATGAGCTTTAATCTTTTTTGGATGGGTACATCGTCTTTAAGTCTACTTTTTAAGACCCAGGAACTTTTTGATAACATTTATTAACAAATATCTATTGATCATACACATGTGCCTGGTACCATTATAGACTCTGTGATAGGCAGTACAGCCACCTCTGAGGTTGCTCTTTTTCACACACTACTAAGACTGAGTCAGTGGAAGCTGATTGTTGACTCACAAACTTGGAGATAGACTTTACTTATATTTATAATAGGCTTTTCTTTAGCCAGGTCTCAGTGGTCAATATAAAATTAAATCTGATTGATTTATCTTACACCCAAACACATTTACTACCGTTATCAGCCCCACTCGTATGCCATTTCCAATACCTCTTATTTGCAACTGTATCTGCACATGTTTCTAACTGCGGTAGCCAGCTTTGTGCAGGTGCAACCTTCAGCATCTCCTTTTTTGCTAGTATCTTTTATATCTTATTTCCTGCCTTGGGATGACTAATGAGGATCCCTGACAACTAAGTCATGTGCAATTTAAATATTCAGGTTTATCAAAGCTCATGGACCACCCTTGACCAGGAACCTATGGATAAATATTTTACCCTTTCGTACTTCAAATGGACATGTTTCATAAGGATCCTCAGAATTCTTGTGGGATTATGCAGCAGCTGCTTCTAGAGGGGCTGGTTCAATGACACATCCTTATATTGGGTTGCTCTCCTTTTGTGTTTTACTCCCATGTCCTTCAATCCTGCCACCCAGATCATACAACCACTTGCATATAAGCCTCTGTCTCATGCTCTGCATTAGGGTAAACTAGGCTAAGAACTGCTTAGCCCTAAATATACACAGGTTATTTTTTACCTCTTTTCAAGGAAATGCAACTCAATTATAGTATTCTGTAGAAAATTCCTCATATATAGGGTGGGCTCTATCTTCCTGTCGTTATCTTCAAGGTGAGCTAATCACTAATTAAGAAATCTCTTTTAGAGTTTACAATGTATCAAGCTCACTGAGCTAAGTTTTAGGAGGAAAAATAAAATTCCTGCCTTTAAGACACTTGGAATGTATTGACAAACAGACACCTGAACAGACAATTAAAATATAGTAAAGCAAAAACAATGGCAAAGAAGTAGATAGGTGCTAAGACTTCTGGAAGAAAAGCTTCTGAAAAGAGGAGAATCTAGAATGAAAACTAGGATTAAGCCAAAAGTGAATGGGAAAAAGTAAGTCATGTTGGAGATAATTATATAATAACACAGAGACTTAATTTTAAAAATCTGCAAAAAAGTAAAAGCAGTGGAGCTAATGGAGTATAAAATCAAAGAAGAATTTATAGAGAAAGGTAGGAGTTGTGTGATAGAGAGACTCAAATGACTTGGTAAGAAAACCATAACTCATCTTTCAGGTGATGAAAAGCCTGTAAAAATGGTAGTTCTTAAACTTTTTTGAGCCAAGGGTTATTTTGAAAATCTGGTTGAAGTTATTGTCTCTCTGTCCAAAAAGAGCACATCTGCCAAAAACTTTCATTCCATTTATTATGAATTATTGTGATTTCCCCTAAAACCTGCCCACAGACCCTCTAAAAATACTAATGTTAAGACCTCTTGCACTAAAATACTTAAATCATTAGAGTAATATGGTTGGATTTATTTTGAGCTTCCTGGTAGCCATATGGAAAATGGAGTTTTGGAGGGCCAGTTTCTAAGTATGACTACCTGTGAGGACATGATATAATAATTTAGGTAAATAAAAATGAGCAACAAATTTATAGTGGTGTATAAAAAAGAAGTGATGGATTCAGGAAATCTCCTTAGGAGGTGTAATTAGCAACACCATAACTGATTAGCCATGTGGGATGCAAGACAGGGTGATGATGAAAATGAGTTTGCTTTTTGGATATGTTGCCTTTGAGATGCTTATGGTGCATCCAAATAAAATGTCCTACAAAAATTGAGCTGAGGACTCAAGATATAAAGATTTGAAAAATGTTGATCTATATGTAGTTAAATGAGCTCATGAGTAGATGAGCTGATTCAGGGAGAAGGTGTAAACAGAGTGGGAAAAGAGTATTCATACAAAGTACAGTTGAAAGTTAAATAAAAACAAGGTGTTAAAAGCTTTGTTTTATATGACAATTAGGTTAGTCATTTCATTTCAGAATGGTAGAGACACAAACCAAATTAAAATAAGTTGAGGGATGAATGAAAACTGGAAGCAAAGGCATTGAATGAAGAATATTTAGGGAGGTTGGCTTAAAGAAGGATGATCATGAAAAAGCAGCAGTTAAATGTTTGAGATAATTATGGGAGGGGTTTTGTTTTGTGTTTATTTTTTTAAGGCGGAAAGAGAAATGAGCTTGCTTCTATGCTGTGGGAAATGAACAGTGGAGATGAACAGAATGAATCGTAGTGGATAAAATAAATTAAGGTCCGAGAGAGATGAGATAATGGGATTCAAATCACCAGTCTAAGAGGATGGTCTAAGCCTTACTCAAGAGAGAGAGACCTTCACCCTTTGTGAATTGGAAAGCTGGTAAATACTGGTTGGGTGAAGGTAAAGCTTTAGGTGCTGTGTGAGGGAGAGTAGCAGATCTTTATTCCTTAACACATAATTTTTCTAGGTGACCTTAAAAGGAGGTCATAGTTTTGTAAAGACTTTGAAAGAAATGGAAGAAAGACAACCAAGAAGCCCAAGTTTAAAGTTGGAGACTGTAGACTTGTAACTCACCAATACTAGAGTGTCTGATTTTCTCCATTGTTGCCCCAGGTGCAAATGTGTAGGAAAATGATGGATTAATACAGAATTAAGGTCTGGTTGGTCAGTAATGACAGAAGGATGTAGGTGCATGGGAACTGAGGAGACGACAAGTCCCAGGTGAGTAGGGCAGAACTGGAGTCAGGAGAGGCCAGATACGTCAGAGAAAATAGAAAATGGAGATCTGTATTTGATTGAAGAGAAAATGTGAAGGATAGCGAGTTAGTAAAAGAGCCTAAAAGAGGCGAGTTTATGGTTAGAGAACAGAAAATTTAAAGATTGCTGATACGGAGCAATTCTGGGTTATCTGTCCTTGGGCTAGGGAAGGGAAGGTAGAAGGAAAGATCACCAGATTTGAGATCAAAGGACTTTCAAAATAGTGGATAGATACACAAGAACATGGAAAGCATTCAAGAGAATAGTGACTTGAGTTGAAGAAGAGAAGTTTGAGTCTGAGCAAAGTCTTCACAGGCAGAAAGAAAGAAGGTTAATATTTCAAATTCTGTGTTATCTGAGGTCAAGGGATTAGGCAGGCTCCTTTGGAGAGGAGGCACTGTCATGTTCTTAGAGGAAAAAAGGGATGTAAGAATCTAAGAAGACAAAAAGTTTTCTGTGATGACAAGGAAGAGCAGGAAACATTTTGTTTAGAGACTGAGAATGCAGAAGTGTGTTTAATATGGAAAAAGTTTTAGAAAGCAAAGAGAAAAGGCTTGGGGGTATAAGTAAAACTCTTGTAGTGTAAAGAAAAAAAAAAGATTTAACTTTTATTAAGACTGTATTTCCCGGACTTGCCCACATAACCCTTGTTTGCATAGTGCCTATTAACCTCTTACAGAAGTAGTGCTGTGTGGATTACAGCTCGGGAAACATTGGCAGAGCACTCAAGGATAGCATGGCTGGAAGCATTCTGCAATGGAATTGCTGCCAAGTCACGGTAAATCCAGCTCTTAAGGTATCTGGAGGGCAGTGTTTGGACAAAGATGAGCCAGCTTCAAGGCCACCCAATTTGTTGGGTTGTTTGCATGGCCATTTGTCTTTTCAACTCAGCTAAATTGAAGTCTGTGAAATCAGGGTCAGTTGTAATTTATTTACATCTCTACAATATTAGACTTATTACTGACTATGTTAATGAATACCAAATCAATGTTTTTATTGAAGCTTTCAATGAGAAAAAAAATTTACAACTTAGTTTTTATTTCTTGCTTCTTTCTGCCTTTGTTGGATATTTATTTTCCATTTAGGTTTTTTGAGATAACTAAATGTGTTGAAGTTGATTGCCAAATTTGAATGATAATTTTTACTTATACCTTTCAATCTCATATGTTTCTATGTACCTTCTCTCTTTGGAAATTTGATGAAATGGTCCTAGATAAAGAAAATGGAGAAAAGAATATTTGATATTGCAGATTAAAGTATTTACTCTAATTATCAGAAATAAACAAAATAAGGAGAAATAATTGGGCAGATTTGAGATGTAGCTAAATCATTCATTTAAAAGTGATTTTTCTCTTTCAAAGTAAAATTTTAAACATTAATTCAAAGTAAAATCAATCAAAAAATATAAAATCATACATATTTGATCAAAAAGTTTTATGACCATCAGGAAATTAAATTCCTGAGAATCCCCTGAGAATTCTTTAATTAGCTTATATAGTACAGTAAATGGGGTTTGTATATAGAAGGTAATATGTAAGTATTAATGTATAATATATACAAAAATGTGCAGAATTTAGTACTGAATAAAAATGAAAATATAATTTATAATATTCATAATTACACAAAAGATAAAGAATCATGCATATATGATTGAAATTACAAAAATAAAGTGCAAATTATGTGATTCTACTATGGTATATGAAAGCAAACATGTAAAATATTTGAAAAGTTTAACTTTTGAGCATGTTGCAGTTATGAATTGTACCTGTTTGTATTTTTAAAAATATTAATGCTATTTGTTATGCATTTATTAATAAATACTCTCCCATGAGGGCACTTGCCATTAGCTCAATGCAAGAAAAAAGTAAGGCACTGAGAGAAACTTCCAATCTCTGGATTATTTGATATATTGTCCCCCAATGTTAGCAGACCTTATTCTTAGGACAGAGTTCCAGCAATGATTGATAACCACTCTTTTGATAGAGTGGTTTCATAGTATAATATAAATCCAGACTGTTTGAATTAGATATTGATAGTCTCACTATAGCGAGCTGCACACAGAAGCTCAGAAATATATTGTCCTAAAAGTACCCATGTGGTCTTCCCTTCCTGGAGATCAAGGGTCTTAGAGAACCCTGGGCAGTCACACATATTAGGAATCTTCACTTCCATTGTTGCAACTTACCTTGATGTGCAGGCCTTTAAGCTCAAGTTTGGTTGATGTGGAGAACTGTGTTTGATAAGCCTCTATGTAATCATGGAAACCCTCTTCTGCCCCTGGACCCCGAGGCCAGCAGAGCGTGCTATATTGGACTCTTGCTTTTCTTCCACTCCCTTCCCCATTGTAGTTTCAGTGAAACCATTTGTTTACAATCCCTCCTCCGGTGAGGCTGCCTAGATTAATCTTACTGTGAATATAGGAGAAAAGATGATGAAAAACTTACCCTTAAAGGTTAGAAAAGCAAAAACAGTGTATGACAAAGACTTTAGTAAAACTTTATTTCCCCTGTGAGGAAGCACGTCTGATTTTAAGTTTAGGAGCTCAAAGTCACGTCCTCAGTAGTATATAGTACACATTTCACAATTCAACAGTATTCGAGGTTCCAATGACCATTTTTAATTATTTAGGCTTCAAGGAGATAACCTGGCAGAAAGGACAGAAGAGACGTCACAAGTACTTCTTTCTCCAGATGAAATAGTCCCAGATTCTTTGGGTAAGTTTTAAATCCAACAATATTTACTGTAACTTTAGTGGCACTTGAAGATTAAAAAGAAAGAGAGAGAGAGAGAAAGAGAGAGAAAGAAAGCAAGAAAGCAGGCAAGCAAGCTAAAAACCAAAGATCTCACCCTGCACCAAATCATGGTAGCGATCATTCATATGTCCACCACACCCTCAGGCTGTGTGCCTCAGGAGGTTAAGGGCAAAGGAGAAAAGGAAGCAAGACGTGTGGATTCCAAGGAGCAGCCTCTTAATGTCTGTGGCTGTTTTAGGTACCAACAGTTCACCTATATGTAGGCTACTCCCCATATTTTGTCACTAATTTCAGCTTGCTTTTGTAACGTGCATTGCTTATTCCCATTTTCACATCATTGAACCCCTCAGCCTTGCCCAGCAGAAATGTCAACATCATACTTGGTTTTCCGCCCTCTTTCTCAGCCCTATATTAAATTGGCCTCAAATCATGTCAGTGTTACTTCAGAATTTCCCCTCCAAGCCAACCTCCTCTTCATTTCCCCTGACACTGCCTAGTCTGTGCTTTGATACTCTTTCTCTGCCAAGTGTAACAAACCTGTAAGTAAGCACTCCTTGAACTATCTTATCTCTTTTTAATTCATTAGCCTTCGAAACATGAAGATGCTTATTTCATTCCATTTTCTACAGGACAAAATTCAAACTCCTTAACACAGCATATTAAGATCATGTCAGGGCACTTCGAAATGTTTCCTGAATAAGTAAATGAGTACATGTAATGCCATGACAATGACGTCTAAGATGAATCACTGCATCGTTATTCAGTATTCTAACTACATGCAGTTGTTACATCCAATAGGGATAATTAGAAAAGAAACTATAGGAAAATATTTTCCTCAAATTTGGATAAAGAAAGGCATATTAAAGAAGGTGGACAAAAATCCCTAAACATAAAAAAAATATTTTAATTCAACTACAGAGTGTTAAGAACTCCTGTTCATCAAAAGATACCAGAAATAAGTGAATCGATAAGCCATAAAATAGCAAAATACATTTGCAATGTATTTGTCAATGATTAAAGATTAATATTTAGAATACATAAACAATGTACAGTTTAATAAAGATCAAACAAATAGAAAAATAAGTAACATATGAATAGATACTTCACAGAAGAGAAAACACAAATGGCCAATAAGCATGTGAAAAATGCTTAACTAATTTAGTAATCAAGGAAAAGCAAATTAAGACCATAGAAGGATGCTATTTTACAATCTTTGGCTTGACATTAATTAGGAAATCTGGCAAAGGCAAGTGCTGGTGAAGACAGAGATCAAAGGAAACTCATACACTATAGGTGGGATATAAACGATTTTAGAAACAGTTTTCCATTCTTTTAAAATCTTGAATATTCATATAATCTAAACCTCAGAAACTCCACTTCTGGGTGAATATCCTTGAGAAACAAGTCTCCTGTACCATGAAATGTGAACAGCCTTTGTTGATATGCTGGTAGACAGGAAAGTGGATACATTGTGGAATTACTGCATTATAGAACACTGAATGCATTTCAAATACACACACAGGTATGCTGGTAAATGTTAACAACTCTTTTTTTGAGAAGGAAAGCCCTGATTTGTAGAGATTGATGTTTTCCATGATATAAATACTCTCACCATATCTGATTTAAAGCAACTTATCTGAAAATGACAGTGGGTCTTCCAGTTCAGTATGGGCAAGTCACGGCTCACAACTGAATGAGTCTTAAAAGCATAATATTGATTGAACAAAAGCAAGTTATGCCATTTCTGCAAAGCTCAAAACTAGCAAATCTAAATAATATATTCTTCAGGAAAATATATATATAAGTAATAAAACTATATTTAAAGAAGGGAATCAAAGGCTCAAAATGGTGGATATCCTCAAGGGATAGGGGAAACAGGGAGATGGGATAAGGAAGGTGCTCACAGGTATGTGCAGGTTATTAGAAATGTTCTAATTTTTAAGTTAGGAGGTGGGTTTAAGGTGTTTATCGCTGTGCTTTGTAACCTAAATATACAATATATATATTTAATCTACATATATTGTATACAATTGGCCCTTGAACAACATGGGGATGGGGATGCTGACCCCCTGAACAGTCAGAAATCTGAATATAACTTTTGACTCCCCAAAAATTTAACTGCTAATAGCCTACTGGTGATCAGAAGCCTTACCAATAATATAAACAGTTGATTAACATATTTTATCTGTTGTATGTATTATATATTATATTCTTATAATAAAGTAAGCTGGAGAAAAGAAGCTGTTAAGAAAATCATAAGCAAAATACATTTCCAGTACTGCACTGTATTTATTGAAAGAAATCCATATGCAAGTGGACCTGTATAGATGAAACTCATGTTGTTCAAAGGTCAACTATATATACTCTTTTATATGTCAAATATTAACAACACTAAGCATTAAAACAAAAAGTGTGGAACATAAACCAATGTGAATGTAGCACAATACAAGAAATGATAATAGTTTCTATATACCCAAATCTCTTGAAGTACTGATGAGATTACACACGCTCATGATAGACCTTTAACACTGACAGTGAAAATTGAACAATGTGGTGGTACTAGGAACATGGAGGCCCCAGGTTGGCCATTTGGTGACACTCTAGCTTTTGGAGCGTCCGGCTTCTCCTCACTGGTAGTCTTGCATGTGTACCTTTCCTTAAGCCAATCTTCCCTGATTCATAGTAAGTTCTTTCTCCTCCCCTGTGCCTATTCAGACCCTATGCTTTAACATCATGTCAAGTCTCCCTAGTGTCCAGCCCCCACCAACGTTGCTGTTGATTTGTTTTGTTTTATTTTGTTTTCCTTTTTCCCCTAATAGTTTTTGAATTACGTCTTGTGTTTTCTTCTCACTCAATTGGATTATATGCTTCTTGAGGTTTTCTTGTGTTCCTCATCATGCCTGATATAAAACTAGACACAAAACAGATATTATTTAATTACTGGCCCATTGTTGGCTTTTTAATTTTATCAAAACCACTGGAATCCACTAATCCACCAAGGAAATATATATCCTTCAGCAATTACATTTGCATAATAACTGAGTATTGCAGGGATTTAAGTTTTTTGGAAAATTTAATGATGCATCATCACTAATATGTGGTTGATTATACTTATTTGCATCCACTGGGGGGAAAATATTCATTAAATTCCTTTCTTGAATTGCTTATACCCTGAATCTTTCACATTCAAATATTAGTAGACCTATAGTAGACCTAATCAGCAAATGACAAAATATAAATTTCTGATTCAGTACACTCTTTTCCACTTAAGTTAGATCATTAGATTCAGTAATTAAATATTTTGGCATTATCCAAATGTGCTGATGTGATTTTTATGTCAACTGTGCATCCAAAATGAGCTTGGCTCAGTAAACATACATATTTTTATGTATAGGTATAACTTTTTGCATAAAAAAACATGTGACATAAACAGCAAAAGTAAAACTAATGAGAGAAAGAAATTGGATATACCTAAACACTGTGATAAACTCTACAGATTTCTAGGTTCCTGCCTGCATGCGCAATCAACCACATTGGCTAAGCTTCTAGTCCGAAGGCTGCCAGATACTGTTAGAGCTTGACAAAATTACATTATCTTCCTATGCTTTGGTTTCTTCTTCTCTAAAATGAGAAGACAAGATAAATTCTCTAATATTGAAAAATGTCAATCCTCATTCTCCCCTCCATGTGATTGAAAAAAGCTGAGTTCATTTGCTTGCATTTTGAAAATCATTAATACTTTATTAATAAGTAAGTATATTTTATACAGAATTGTTCTGGAGCAGACAGAGCAAAATAGCTTACACATATGTACCCACCAATTATTGCTAATAAACAGTGCACTCAGAACACTTAAAACATGGAGTGTGTGGGGCGCCTAGGTGGCTCGGTCAGTTAAGTGTCTGACTTTGGTTCAGGTCACGATCTCACGGTTTGTGGATTCCAGTCCCATGTCGGGCTCTGTGCTGAGATCTCAGAGCCTAGAGCCTGTCTTTGGATTCTGTGTCTCCCTCTCTCTCTGACCCTCCCCTGCCTGCGCTGTCTCTCTCTGTCTCTCAAAAAAAAAAAAAAAATTAAAAAAAATTTTAAAAATGGAGTGTGCTTCTCCATGCATTAAACACTAAGAGTTTATTTTCATGATGTCTGTTGTCCCTACTGGTATATTAGATTGATATTCTGGCACTAGATTTGGACTATTTAGAAGGGTCCTTTCAACTTAACACTGTTTAATAAGGTCAGATATATAAATTTGCAAATATTCTGGTAGTTGTTGTTCCTCAACAACTTCACAGTTGTTCCTCTGCTCTAACTGAATGGACCTCACTATATTGTAGATCTCACTGGATATGGCCCCAATAACCAGGAAGAATTCAACCAAAACAAGAACAGAACAGAATGTAAAACCATGAAAAGCTACCACTACCTTCCCTTTATAAGTACTCATTTTTCTTAAAAAAATTAATACTGTAAAGGTATTCAAATATATTCTAAGAGAGAGTCATAGAAAATTATCTTGCTCAATTTGTTTTGAAAACACGAAGTAGAATGCCTGGCACAGAGGTATTTATTGAGTTAAAATGAATATAGAAATACACAAATAAATGGATGAATGAATTGATTAGTACATACATGCATCAAAAATCAAACAGAATTACAATACTCTTTAAGAGATCAACTCACTGAGAAGAACTTGAGAACTCACTTATGGTGTAGTATTTCTAACTTAAAAAATCAATAAATCCACAAGAAGATTGGTTTTCTTCTTCTGTACATGAAATAATTTGCTTTGTAATATTGAATAGAACATTTTAATATTATTTACTAAGTTAATATTCTACTTACACAATAATTTCAACACATAAGTGAAATAAAAAATAGTGAGTGATACCAAAATTACACTATTATTTTCTCTCACAGTTATGTAGGATGTAATTCAGCTTTGCAGGACTTAAATTATGCTAATTTATACATTCTAACTTCAACAATCTACTGTCACCCTTCCAACTGGGTTTTAGTAGATAGAGTTTCAAGTATTCTTTATAAATGAATTAATATTTTTGAACTTGGTGTAATTCTCATCACCGATCCTGATTTTATCAACAAAAATTTGCTTCTTTTTTAAGTCATTGTTCTGTTTGGAAAGGCAGTAGATAACATTTTAAAATTTATCTACAACTGGAGAAAGTATGTCATTCTCCCAAAGTTACTTTTATGTTGGAAACGATTCTGTGTTCTAAAATGAAATCTGCAGGGGCGCCTGGGTGACTCAGTTGGTTAAGCGTCCTACTCAGTTCAGGTCAGGATCTCACCGCTCGTGGGTTCTGGCCCCGAGTGGGGCTCTGTGCTGACAGCTCAGAGCCTGGAGCCTGCTTAGGATTCTGTGCCTCCCTCTCTCTCTATCCCTCCCCTGCTCACACTCTATCTCTCTCTCAAAAATGAATAAATGTTAAAAAAAATTTTTTTAATGAAATCTACATTTACATCTAGATAAACTATGTACGTTGGTATTTAGTAATTTTTCGTCTTGAACCAAAAACTGAATTATTAGAGACAGAGCTCCATGGTTCAAAAGCTATGGTTATGGATTTGTGCTAAGCTTTCCACTGTCTCCCTGGTCTTGGGTGACCATTAAGGGTTTGAAGGATTTATTTTTTTTTAATTTTTTAAAATGTTTTATTTATTTTTGAGAGAGAGAGAGACAGCGTGAGCAGGGCAGGGTCAGAGAGAGAGGGAGACACAGAATTCGAGGACAGGCTCCAGGCTCTGAGCTAGCTGTCAGCACAGAGCCTGACGCTGGGCTCGAACCCATGAACCATGAGATCATGACCTGAGGCGAAATCAGACGCTTAACCGACTGAACCACCCAGATGCCCCAAGGGTTTGAAGAATTTAATGTTCTGATTTTTTTCCCAGAGTGCACATTTTATGCAGCAGACAAAATCTGCCTGCATATGTATGTGAATCTGAAGGAAAGTCTTTAGGGACTTATATGGCTCTTTCCAATATTAATAAAGAGAGGAAATCAATTTTAAAAGTTTCCAGTGATTTAAAATACCCTCCTCTTAACTGATTTTTAAAATTTGAATAGAAGGTTATTAAAACACAAAGTTTTCTAAAGCTCCACATATTTCTCCTTGTTGCAGAATTATTTATAACCCTTAGAAATCCTTGTCGTTATCATTAACTTAATTCAGCAGATATATGGAAAGGCTTGCCATCATTTTATTCATGTATTTGAAAGTCAGTACTCACATGCTCCTCAAGGCGAGTCAAGCTAAGTAATTACAACTTCTCACTTGATACTTAAAATGGAAAACCCACCACCATTTACTAGTATGTGCCTTTCTCCAAACTTTCCCTAAGTTGCCATCCCATTTAATAGGGAGTACATAAATTGGTGCTTACATTGTGTAGCAAAAAGTAAGGGGGGGGGGAAGATAGTTGGTAGATAAAACAAACAAATATAAAATTACAAGACAGAAAATGGACATTAAATAAAAGTTCCAACAATGAGCTAAATCATACACCAAAAGAAAGCTCGCTCTAACATAACTGCAGATGTTACACATTTTTTATTTCATTGTGCCATTCTAAATTAGAAATACTTAACATTTTTCATATGTTGTCTTTAAGCTAAATAAATAACATTCTACACTTTATTCTAACTCACAAACACTACAATTTTTCAACAACCAGTTCAGTCATTTTAATATCCTTTTAATAATAGGTTTATATATCACAGTGTTAGTAACCAATATGTGTCTATAATATATTCATTCTTTTGTAAAAAATAGATTCCTTACCAGGGACTGAAGAAGCACTAATGGAAGAGGGTGAAGAATTTGAGAAGGCATCTAAATTAACAGGACCTGTAAGTACATTCATTTATTTACTTTTTTTTATTTCCTAAAACTAATGTATATTACTAATAGGAAAATCTAAAAGGAATAGGAAATAATATTCTTTAAATTAAGAAGTATCTTCAAATGTGCTTCCAGTATATCCCACATAGTCATGCTGAGTGCTTCTATCAGTAGGTGGCCAGCTCGATTACAGGTATGCAAGTGAGGATGGACTTAGCTCTTTCAGCAATTGGGGGAAAAGATTTGAATGAGTTAGGAAAAACTACGTTCTGCTATTATTAACTGCTGGTTTGTGCACATGAATATTCTAAAAGATTATGAGCTGCCATACTAACCTTCATTAAGTTGAAGTATACACATCTTGGTAAAAATTAAATGTTTTGCATATCCTGAATATTGACATGTAACTTAAACTTACTATTATTGGTTGTGAAGTCTTTGTGATAGTTTTGCTGTACTGTATCTCTTCAATAGAGTATATTGAGAGAAAGCCATTAGGTTTAAGATTTTCAATGAAATTTAGTGTTAAAAGAATAAACACAGAAAAAATAAAATCTACATGTAAATTCCAAATAAAAAGTTTACAAAAGATTTTGAATTGCTATAAAAATCAGTATGTAGTCTTGCATACATTTAAACTGGGTTTATACACTACAGTATTCTCCGCATTAGCTTTCCGGGGCTGCGGAAACAAAGCACCACAGACGGGGGTGGCTTTAACAACAGAAATTTATTTCTCACAGTTCTGGGGGCAAAAGTCTGAGATCTGAGTCTTAAGACTGGTTTCTTCTGAGGCATCTCTCCTTCCTCCTAACTGATCTCCAGATCTGGTACCATCTCTGATCTGAGACTTTTTTCAGCCCAAACACAATCTGTTCTTTCAAAAAAAACTCTTACATTGTGTCATTTTCAAAGATTTCAGTCCCTCTGATACTTTCTCTGAGCATGTTCTTGTTTGCCAACCTCCCCTGTAAAGTGTTGGCTCTGCCACAACCAAACCCAGGGTTCCGAATAGCGTTTCCACATCAGAAAGTATCACTGGGGATGCAGTTGATACAAATATTATTTTTGGATTATAATCTGGGAGGTTTATTAACTTTTTAAGAAGGAACTTTCTGACATTTATAAAATTCAGTATGTTTTGATAATCTCATGATGATAAAAGCATGCCATCATTCAGGTGGTGACAATGTTTCATTCATTACTTTTTGCAAACACTGTTTCTAATCATCTGTGAATTTCACTAAAGTCCATGTATCTCCGTCATATGTAAAATAATACCACTAGATTCTTTTCCTAATCACTTTCTAAAATCAAGATAGATCTTGTCCCATAGTATTTGGCTTGCTTGGTAATGCCTAATAACCCAAAGAGGTTATTACCCAAGTGATTTCAAACTGACTGTGAGGGATTTTTGCTTTCTTTTCACAGTGCTCATATAGTGCTTTCCTAATGCAAAAATTTGTTCTAAGCCAATTTAGCTTGTTTTCACTTATCAGTCATTAGACTTTGGATTCTTAAAGATTCTACAATTCTATTTAATGCCAAAATAACTAATTCTTTTTGGGAATTATGCAGAATATAAATAATACTTGGGTAAATTTATATCAGGACCCTGAACATAGTTTCTGCATGACAGCTGCTTTTATTATGAAGAAAACATGGATTTAAAAAAAATCAGATGATATTTTAGAAGCAAATTCCCTAATAATATTTTTAGATTGTATTTTTGGTAAATCAAAGAGAAAATTGTGGCTTTATCTAAATATTAATGGAGAATTGGAAGGAAACTGAACTTTTTTCCTTATTACCGTAAGAAATGCAAAATACTTCAAAGCAAATTTTGAGTCACATCCTGTAAAAATATAAACATGCCACAAATGTTGAAATCCATCTAGAGTAGTTTCAACACATGCTGTCTTATTTGCTAACTTTCCATGTTGGGTATTGGATATTAATAAGTAGGTAAAAGACTCTTGAAAACTGTTTTCCCCAGTGGCTTAACTTGTGTTTAAAATATTTTGTGAATATTTGAATGAGGTAAAGGCAACATTTAGATTTACGTTTTTATTCTCCCCCAAATAAACAGGTCATTTTTTTGAAATTTCCTTTTCCTCTTCCTCCTTCTGCATTCTGAAATGTCTCTTAGCATATGTACATGTTATGAAGATTAAAGCTAGATTTGTCAGATAAATCTATTTATTAAAAATGAACCGGCAAAAAGATAATCTTAGGAAGAAAATATAAGCAGCAGATTCTGATTATGGTCTTTAGCTCATAAATAGAGTACATACTACATACATTTTTTTAGATCAATGATCCATAGAGATTTAATATCAATGATTTTTTAATTTCACAAGGTCTATATCTTTATTAATCTTAAAAATTCTATTTTGTTTTGAAAGTCTGAAACACATATATGAGCATAATGAGAAGACGAAAAGGTAATTTAAAAATACATTTAACATTCAACATCTTACTGGCTTCTTTTTCTTTGTAAATCTCTTTTTTATCTTATTCATTAGTCAATACCAAGCTACCCATCATAAGCAGATTCCCATAAGATTTTATGTAACTAGACATCATTTCCTAAAGTAGAAGACAAATTTTAGAAAGGACTCCTGTAGGGAAAGTTTCTCTAAAGTTTTAAGGAGATACTAAAAGTTTTATTTTTAGTACATTTTCCTTGTGAAGAGCTTTATCTATTGATGAGTTATATTAAACTAACTAGAATGATAATAGTAATAATAATAATAATACCACATCTTTCCACAACATTGTTAAGCATTTAGTATTAATCGTCTCTGAATTTTGCAAGTCCTTATGTACATAGGCTTGACAACCCTCCAGTGAAATCAGCAGTATTCTAAGTTTTAGGTGAGTATACTGAGCTTCCAAAAGATCTGGTGATTTGTCCCATGTCACATAGGGCAGAACTAAAACTCGTATTTCCCAGTGCCTCAAACTCTCACGGAACTTGTCAGGTCCCTACAGTTACTAAGGCTCTAGGGTCATTACTAAACAGCACATGTAATACAGAAAAGATAAAAATTAGGCCATTATCAGTCACCAATATCAAAGGTAGAATTATTCATTAGATTAAGTAGATAGTATAAAAGTAGAAGTTTGAGGTACTGGATCATGACAGGAAGATTTTTAATAATATTTATATTTTTTAAGTATATTTCTTTATTTTGAGAGAGACAGAGAGAGTGTGAGCAGGAGAGGGGCAGAGACAGGGAGAAAGAGAATCTCAAGCTGATAGCCTGGAACACGATGCGAGGCAGGAACTCATGAAACTGTGAGATCATGATCTGAGCCGAGTTTGTTGCTTACCCAACCAAGCCACCCAGGTGACCCCATAACAAGTAGATTTTTATGAGAGGAAAGGATCAGTAAGTTTGGAACATAAAAGACTAGTTTTGCTTGGGTCCTTAATTACTAAAGGAATCTGAGAAACCAGTGCAGCATGATAAGAAGGGGGATCTTAATATTAGAGGGGGACTCAGAAGGAAAGGGAAAGGAAAAATAATAACATGTTTCAGAAAATATTCTTCTGACAAACATGATTCAAAAGTGACACAGGTGATTTTGGAATCATCTGGATTAAAGGTAAACTTTGCTTACTTTTAATCTTGACTAATATTGTGCTTTGTTGATTAGTAAATAAAAAATTTTGTTTAGTGATGTTGTACAGACAACTGGATGGTGTCTCCCTCTGTCTCTGTCTTTCTGTCTCTTTTTCTTCACTGATTCTTTCTACTTGCACTCACAAGTTGTATCGTGTAGACTTGACTGTCTGAAGTCGAAATTCCCAACACCACGTTTTCCCAATATCTCATGAATATGAAGTTAAAAAAGAGTAAATTTGGGTTAGATGTAAATATGATTATCTTTTGATAACAACTATAATTGGAAGACATGAAGATAAGCACATGCATACTTCCAGTAACACATACAACTGATGTAAAAATTCAGAAAAGAGTTTTGATAGGAAGAACATTGTTCTAAATGAGTTTCTTTTTACTGGAAAAAATTAGGTGAATTAGTTTTTGTTATCAACACTTTATTCAGCCAGTGAAGTACATAGGTAGGCAAAGAGTTCCACCAGGTTTTCTGTTTCCCGTCTGATCATTAATTAGTACTGTGGAATCTTCTTTTAATAAATCTCAGGTGCCCTTGGGAATTATGTTAAAAGAAGAATTCTACTACACACAGGGAGCACTGATTGCTGAGAATGAAAGGAAATCTTGCAATCTTCTAAAATCTTACGACTTTTTGCAATATGTAGGTTGTACAAATACCTTTTATTTCTCGGCTCTAGAAACCAACACACTGTTTTCAAGCCAAATAGTGTGTGTCCCCATGGGGATTCATTCCTTTTATCCCTTTTCTTCTTGCCCAGATCTTTATTTCTTCTCTCATAAGGCATGCCAAAAAGACATGGACATTTAAAAGATATAAAATTATAAAATTATCATGTAGACTTAACAGGAATTATATTGGTAGCTTTCCGGTATAAACCACAGGTAAGAATATTTAGGGGACCTTTAGACAATTTCATTATGAATTTTGAAAGTCCTACTTTCTATCTTGTTTCTTACTAATATTCTGCCCTGCACACAACCCTCCCCTCAAGAAAATTTTGCCTTTTCATTCTCTTCTCAACTCGACATCTTAATGTTTCGAGTAAAACATCTTCCAAATTCTTTTTCATACCCAAATATAGTTTCATGATTAAGTGAATATTGTTACACGTGTTTTAGAATGTTTATAATTCTGTGTACAGCTGGTCAATGGGAGCAATGTTGAATGAACTGGCTAATGAACATGTTGCAATTTTTTCTCATATTATGTGTCCAGGGCAAAAAAATAGATACCTAGTAGAATTTATGAAATTAAGGCTAAACAAATTTAAACTGTACTCTTGCAAAGTAAAAAAGAAAAAAAATGAATGTTCATTATCATCTCACCAGGTAGAAGTAAGTTAGGGTGGATTTCATGTCTTGAAAGATAATGTTGACAAATTGTTGGCAGCTAAGTGTAGCAAGGAATTGTCTGCTAAACAACAGCAATTGTACGCATTTTGCTCAACCCCAAAGGTTTTTACCATTTCTTTTTCCTTCTAGCCTGTGGAATTTTGTTTGGCTTTTATCACCCACAGATCTAGGACACCAAAAATACTGCTTAAAATTAAGTACTATAGTAGGAAAGTTATCTGACTGTTTTGGAATCTAGTGAGATTTTTCCTTTCGACATTTTAGGTCTGTTGATTTCTAATACACTGAGGATGGAAATGTTTGCCTAAATCTATGCAAATATTGTTTTTTAAAAACTTCTATGAATTTTTAAAGTGTAACTTCTAAATGTTATATTTGCATTGGAAAAAATGGCCTAAGGTCATTTATGCATAATAATTGTTAAAACATTGATTGTAGCTTTTGTCATTAATGTCTCTTTATATAATTTCACTGTTTTTCCTTTAGTAAAATTATGAAATTATTTAAGAATCAGTTAAATTCTGTATTTTATTTTTGAGATAGTTGGAAGGAAGAGTGATCTAATATGCACTGATGTAGAGCAAGAACAATTGATTTCTAAGCAAATGATACCCAAGAATATGTATGACAGCATGCTGTTAATGTCCTGAGCTCCCAACTCTTGATGAGTCCACAATTCTTATAAATATGATGGACAAAAGAGAACATGCATTTTGGCATTTTCAGTATTATGACTTTATTGCTGATTCTTTTTTTAGGGCGAGGGTAATTTAGAAAGTAGCTAGAAATAACTCTAAATGTAACATCTTCATAGAAAAAAATGATAAAACTTTACTAAAAGATATAAACATGACCTAGATATATATATATATATATATATATACATATATATATATATATATATATATAATGTTGAGTGAGAAGATACTAGAAGAATGCAATTTTCATAAATTTTCACACTAATGCAACTTCCAAATCTCAGCTGTAATTTTCATAAACCTTTATAGGTTCATTCTAAAATTCATAGAGGAAACACAAGGCCCAAATGCCAAAGACTATATTGAGAGAAAAGAATGAGGAGAGTTGACTTGCAACACCAGAATTAACTATTGGTTCAGGAATAGACAAGGGGACCAATGGAACTGAACAGAGAGCCCAAAAGGCTCATGGCAATGTAGAATTTGCTATATGAGAGAGCTGACATTATAAACCAGGAGGCAAAGGGTGTAATAGTCTACAATGATGAGACAACATATATACAGGGAAAAGATGATGCAGTTTAGAAATTTACTGTACTTAAATCAAAATCCAGAGAGATTAGAGGCATATTTTTTAATCCTCAAGTTAGATAACTATTGCTAATTCTTTATTAAAATGATTGCCAGCTACTGAAAATTTCATTTTATTGGTATGTAAATAGACTGAAGAGGAAGAAAAGCAATATGGAGGTAAAAGCCCTATATATACTCTGATTAAGAAATGTGCAGGGTGTGTGCTGAAATGGCCTATTTTGTGTGAAACATATAAAGTTAATATTCAGTCACTTAGTGGAGATGAAAAAACAGGAAGATCTCCACAAAAAGGTTTTGCTTTACAAGTCATCCTCTTCAGCTAAGAAAACAACATTGATTGCATAAAAATGATTGGATGCAAACTGCTTTGTACGAAAGCTTAAACATCTGTGGGCTTCCTTTCCCTCTGGACCACAGTGATCTTACCAAGGTCATTTTTTTTCCCTATTATAAGAAGTGGTCACATATAAAGTCTGAGGCTCAGGAATGTGCTGACTCAAACTGAAAAAAATACTTGCTAATATGTTGATCTAACATGAGGTATAGTAAAAAAGCATTAGGAAAAAAATTATTTTAGGAATTATGTTTGAAAGGATCTTGACTGTTGGGTCATCCTGAATGACCATCCCTTTTTAACACAGTGGACTCTTTTTCTTCTTTTCCAGGCATCACAGATTTTAAAAGAGATTTCCAAATGTTAGTGAAATATGAACATCAATCTCAGCATTCAATGTGCAAAATATTTTTCAGCTACAATTTGTTTTAACTTTTTGGCATCTCTGTTACAGTTTTCTTTATTTCAAATTTGTTTATTTTTATTACAAAAGTATAATACTATTTATTGTATAAAATTTGGAAAACCCAAGAAAGAATATAACTTAAAATCCAAAAGCCATAACATAAAAAGACGAATTATCAAATTTTAGTTTTTTACTATTTTTAAGCATGTGTATGGGCAAACATGTCCAATCATACTAGGACTGTAGTCAACAAGCAACTTGACATTCTTCATTTCTTTACATAAACATAATGACAATAGTCTCACATAAAATTCTTTGTAAACCTAATTTTAATACCTGTATATTAGTGTGTCCTTACCTGTTTTAGAAAAATTTTTAATGTTTATTCATTTTTGAGAGAGAGAGAACGAGAGGGGGAGAGACAGAGAGAGGGAGACACAGAATCTGAAGCAGGCTCCAGGTTCTGAGCTGTCAGCACAGAGCCTGATGCGGGGCTCGAACTTGTAAACTGCGAAATCATGACCTGAGCTGAAGTCAGATGCCTAACTGACTGAGCCACCCAGGAGCCCCTATCCTTACCGGTGTTAGTATCAATTAGACCAAATATCTTTATCTTTTTAAAGTTTAAGACTTTAATTTTAGTGTCAAGCCATAACACAGAGCTGTTATTTTTGATTTAATGTTAGATTTTTAGGCTGGTTATGCCCAACTAGTTTGTCCCAGGTTGATGAACTGGTGACAGACACACTGGGATCCAGGCATTCCAGCCCTCCTAGTAACTGTTTTGAGGCCCACTCAGCTGCAAACAGACTATTTCAGGCTCCGCTGTGTGTTGTACAAGTATTATTTTCTGTTTGGTTTGATGTGAAAAGGGCTGAGAAACCCTGCTTTGGTTTTGGGCTTGGACATAATGCTTTGGAGACCAAGCATCCACAAAATCATCAGTGTCTCCCTGTTTTCCTCATGCTGGATTTTTAAAAGAGAATGAACTATTTCAAGTTCTTGATGCATAACCAGAAAAAATTCATTTGCCATTTTAACCAGAAATCTTCAAAACCCTTCCCAGAATTAAGTATTCTCATGAGTAAACAAAAAATTCACAAAATTAATTGACCATACTGATAAATGTAAAATGGAACATCTTTGGTCCTTAAACTTAGCTTTCTTTGTTTATTAGTAAATTTCTTTGATTACTAATTAATAATTTTTACATATATATGTTAGATCTCATGTGATTTCTATTTTTTGTGAATTATTTTTCTTTGCTATTGGCTATATTTCTTTTGGGGTATTTGTTTTCCCATTGACTTATTAGTATTTATTAGACATTAAAAATAAAGACTTGTTCCACTTTATATTTGTGGTAAATATTTTCAGTAAACTTTTTTGCCTTTTAATGTTTTCATGATAGTTTTTTAAATTATACTCAATCTATACTTTTTCTGATTTCTTTCATTCTTTTTAGACATAGCTCTCCATCCTAATATTAGATATTTACCTAAAAGTTTTTTACATTTCCCCTGAAATTCTTTTTATTAATTTTAAGTTCATTTTGGTGGTTTTTGTGAAGCATGGATCTAAATATATTCTCAGACAACATTTGCTAGTGTCATTTGCTTTTGAGAATCATCTCTTTCTTATTAGTTTAAATTTTTTCTTTTCACTTAATTTACTAGGTATAATAATATCACAACTAATATTTATTTAGTTTTAATTTTTGCCAGGTACTTTATAAATATTATTCCTTATTCTTTGCCAATAAGTCTTAATTATTACCCAGCTGACAGATGAGGAGACTAAAATTTAAGATGTGATAACTTGCCTTGTGTTTCTCAGTTTGTAACATAGCAAGCCAGGATTTTACTTGCCCCAAATCAGCATCTGCTCACATAACCATTCTACCACCTGGGCAGTGGAGAGTTAGCTTCCGTTGACTTGCATACTATTTTTGTTTTAGTTATTTTAGCTTTACATGTTTTAATATAAAATAGATAAACCCCTCACTTTCATTCTCCTTTTTTAAAATCAAAGAATTTAGCCATCATACAATAACTAGCTACTCTTTATCACAGCTCTGAAACATGACTTTTTGTACTTTTTTAAAATATAGATTTACGGTTTTGATCTTTTGAGAGAAGTTTGGTGTATCATTTGCCAGAATATCATATGCAGTCAGTTTCTGCAGAATATCAGTTTGCTTATGTAAAAAGCATTTCACCAATGATTTTTGCTGTTTCTGAAACAAAGCTTAAATAATGTTTATGAAAATCTTATAAATTAGAGACAGAATTGATATCTTAATTTCCAGTTATTTGTTCAGGATATTGGGACATTTTGATTTGGAAATAACACAAGCTTTTTGGGGAAAATGGGAAGCTGAGTAATTTGCAAATAAATATCTCTCTGTGATGTCACAACTATAAAAAGGTATTTGTATTTCTTTAGAATCATGAGTCAGATGCCTGTATTTATTTTATTTAAATCAGAATTTCTAGAAATTGTCATTTTCTTTTTAAGTTTTATGCCTTTCAACATTTATCAAGAAAGTATTTGCATTTCAATAGTAATATAGCACACATGTCATAAAAGGGAATTTCTAGAAAGATTGCTTAATCAAACAAGAAATATAAAGGGATTATTGCCTAAGGAGACAAACTTTAAATGACGTCAAGAAAACATAATCAAGAATTAACAGACATCTTTACTTGGAAACCACAAAAGTTGATAAATATCCATGTAGAGTCTACTCTTTAAGAAGGGATAAAAGTATCCCAGACTGGAGGAACTGCGGGCTAAGGACAATAAAATGAGAGTGGACAGATCTTAGACCTACAAGTCATATATCTCTGCAGGGACACCATTCCTTTCCATTTGTCTCCTTCCTGTGGTTCCACCACTTGAGATCAACTTGGGGCAAATCAGTAATGTTTTGGTGGATTTGCCTCACTAGATTGCATTTCTGGTGGATCATACGACACATGAACACTTCCTGATTCCAATTTTGCTTCCAGTCTTTTCTATGCTCAACATATCTTCCACCTCCAAATCTCTTCTCTTTTCACTTCTTTCTTCTGACCAACCACCCTTGTCCTTAGTAGAAATTTCTTGCTACAGAATGCCACCACTGTTTCTCCCAGTCTAATCTAGGAAGCTGGCAACTATTCTAGATTCCCACTGACTGCTTTGTTCCTGGGTCAGGGAAGTCACACTCACCATCTTAACATCTCAGCACTACTCTGTGTGAATTTATTTGTCCACATGAAAGTCCATCCCAAGAATTCTCCTCTGACAGCTAGTGGACTGCAAACCCTCGAGGAGGCCAAGTCTTTTCCACTTGAGATTCACTGCTATAGATATTGACAGTTACATAGAAGAGAAACTGGACGAGAAAGGCTAGCAACTCTCTTAGACTGTATTTCCTTGAGAGCAGGGACTCTGGCAATAACCATGTGAAATGCTTCAGCTTTATTTACATTAACTCATTTAAAATTGTATAGGGGTGCCTGGATGACTCAATCAGTTAAGCATCCAACTCTTGATTTAAGCTCAAGTCATGCTTTCACAGTTGTGAGATTGAGACCTCCACACCCAGCATGAAGCCTGCTTAAGATTCCCTCTCTTCATCTCCCTCTTCCCCTCCCGTGCTCTCTCACTCTGTCAAAAAAAAAAAGTGTTAGAATTGTATAACCACTCTGGGAGGTAAGTTTATCTCCATTTTTAGACGGAAACACTAAGTCCTAGAGAAGGTAAATAACTACCACTAATGGTGGAAGTATGATTGGAACCACTTATAGACTAAATGTTAGTGTTCTCTCAAAATTTATATGTGGAAACCTATTCCTCTAATCCTCAGTGTGATGATTATTGGAGGTGGAGCCTTTGGGAGGTATTAGGTCATAAGACTGGAGACTTCGTGAATGGGATTAGTGCCCTTATCAAAAAGACCCCAGAGAGTTCTCTTGCCCATTCTGGCCTATGAGGACACAGCAAGAAGATAACCATCTAGGAGCCAGCACATGGGCTCTCACCAGACAACACGTAGAATCTGCAGGTACCTTGATCATGGACTTACCAGTCTCCAGAACTATGAGTAGTAAATTTCTGTTTATGAGCCACTTAATCTATGATATTTTATTAAGGCAGGCTAAACAGACTGAGACAGGACCTAAGAGTGGGTGACCATGGCACTGCTGGAATTTAAGTCAATTTCTTTCCACCTGTTTTTGGAGGCCAAGGAGCATGCATTAGTGCTTTCGAGAGCAACATTCTGACCCCGTCTCCTCTTCAGTGAGAGCAGTTCCAGTATTATCTGTTTTATACATAAAGCTTTGGTGTAACATTTGTTTTGAAAATGTGAATTGTCCTGCTATAAACAAACTTTGAAAATTACTGTTTAGACTATTCAGAAACATGAGTATTTATTTTTCTTGTAGAGCACTAACATTAACATCGAGCTATTCCTTTTACATCACATGAATGTTTTGTCTTATTTGTTAAACACTTTTGAGGGCTCAAGGATTGAGAGAATTATAAAAGCTATTTCTTTACAAGGAAATTCATATTAGAGATTTTGAATGCTTTTAAAGTCCTGGAAAAATCACATTAGGTTTGGTCCAGTAACAATTAAACACATTCAATTATATTAAGCAAAAAGATATTAAACTTTTTTTAAGACTGATAAAATTAGATATGGGGCAGTTATCATTTCTTATTCTTTGAATTATTTACAAGTATGTCTGATGAATTCAGTCCTCATAGAGTTAATTATTTTACTGCACCTTCGAATTAATCCTCAACTTGAGGGAAGGAAAAGAAATAAACCACATGAATTCAGTAAGTCATGAATAAATGAAAATGGTCAGAAATTCATGAGGAAGTGTTTTAAAGTTAGAGACTGACCCTCGCCAATCTTATCACTTTCGTTTTTAATGGACATTAAATTTTAACTATCTTACTCCTGATCCAAATTTTTAAAGCACCAAATTTCCACTTTACTTTCTTTTTGTGATACTGCTTATTTATTCAAATTTTGTCCATGGGGACTTTTTCTACAGAGTGATTAGTTCGTGACCTTAGATTCAGAAGCAGCTCTGTAGCATTTAGGAAAACCTTATTCCACTGTTGACTGGATTCCTGGTAGACAACTGAATACTGATGTTCTCCATTTCTTCAACTAGTGACTTTTTCATACAGCTGTTGACATAAAAGGAAAGCAAAGAAACTTACTAAATCCTCTTTTATACATTGGAGATTCAAGCATAACATATTCATTTTATCTGTGGTTTTTCAGTCTTTGCTCAGCCATGATGTGCAAATGTCAAATAAATAGTTGACTTTTGATGTGTTTTCACACAGTCAGTAAAAGAGACTGTAACAAGGCAAACTTTGTCTTTACACATCTCTGTAGCTGGATTTCAAAAATCAGTAACTAACATTTATATGTTTATAAAATGCTTTTATATTATTCCAGCAATCTGGGAAGTAAGCAGCGTGGTTATCCCCATTTTAAAGATGTGAAAAGAAGCTCAGAGAGAATAATTGCCCCAACTCACATAAAACTAGAATTTCTTTTGGCTTATCCTGACTGTCTTTTAGAATTTTAGCAAACAGATGGCAGTGTAGCTTGCAAAGTCACCAACCAAATTATTTGACCAGTATTTCATAGGAGTCCAGAGATTTCCATGATATGGATTCTGAGATTATCAGCATCACGATATTTTTACCAATAATATAATAGAGTAGGAAGTAATATTTCTATTATAATGAGTCATATTTATCTAAAAATATTCAGCACTGAGCACAGTGCCAAGAGAAGGAGATGCTCAGTTAATGGTTGTTGGATTGAACTGAGGGAAGAAAAACCACTCTGCGAATATTTGGGTGTTCTTTTATTCATTAGTCACCTTTTCCAAAGGTCTGATGTCCTAAATAGAATATGATGGTGTGCTAGAACATAACATTACAACTCCTTTAACCACATGTAAAGCCGCGGCTCTTCTGTCTTGGGTACCCTCCAATTTGACAGAGCATGATGCTTAGGCTATGGGTTATTGAATAATTTCCATTTTGTGGCCTTTAATCTCTTGAAATTTCTACTTTTATCTAAGTAGGTAACAGTGCCTCCTAATCAGATGTTTGAATATGATGTGATATTGTTACTATCATTGTGGCTATTATGTCAGCATAACTTTAAGTAATGGAGTTGTGCTCAGGGTGGCATTAGAGACCAGGAGGTCCCGGTACCTTCAAGACATGTCCTTTCTTCTAAAACAGGCTTGGAAAGTGCTCCCTAAGCAGAACATCCTTAAAATTATCTTGTTTTTGAGCTCTTATCTTATAGAAAAATAAATGTCCCATATCTTCAACCTCTTTACCTATTTACTTCTATTTTCTGTCCTTAGTGGAAACATAATACAGATGATCCCTGACTTACCATGGTTCAACTTACGTTTTTTTGTTGTTTTGTCTTTGACTTTATGGTGGTGCAAGAGTATTATGCATTCAGTAGAAACTGTACTTCATATTTTGATATTTGGTCTTTTCCTGGACCGGCGGTATATAGCATGATACCATATGGTACAGCAGCCGCAGCTCCCAGTCAGCTACGTAATCATGAGGGTGAGCGACCAGTACACTTAAAACCATTCTGTACACATACAACCATTCTGTTTTTCACTTTGGGCACAGAATTCAATAAATTACATGAAATATTCAATGCTTTTCTATAAAATAAAATTTGTGTTAGACGATTTTGCCCAATTGTAAGCTAAAATAAGTGTTCTAAGCACGTTTAAGGTAGGCTAAGCTAAGCTATGATGTTTGGTAGGGTAGGTGTATTAAATGCATTTTTTACTTAGGATATCTTCAACTTACGATAGATTTATTGGGATATAACACCCCTGTAAGTCAAGGAAGATCTATACTTTCCCAGGCATTTCTTCATTATTCATGCTTTTATGCAAATACCCATTATTTTGTTATACCAGTTATAAGCGGCAATATTGTGTTTATCCTGGTTCTCCATTCCAAGTTACTAACCATTCGTTTTCAACTCTAAATAACAATTCTGCCTCTGGAGTTTATATTGTCTGATACAATGTCAATTTACTGCTCACATTCCTTATTAAGGACTTTGATATTTATCGTAACCAATCTATCCAACATGCTATCCTCCACATTATTTTACATTCCGTTCTTCAATAGATACCATCTAATATCTTGATAGATAAGGAATTTTATTAATCTATTATCTCAGTCTTTTAGATTCTAACCTTCTGAGGTTACAAAGTGATCTTATTTATCTTTATCCAAGGTATAATTATGCAGACAGAGGAATGAATGAATGAATGGTTCCACTTTAGGCCTCTGGAAATAAAAATCGGTTATTTTTCTGTTTACTAATGACGTGATGCAACGTGTAGCTTTGTGTTGCAGTTGCTCTCTGTTCTGAGTACAAACTCAAGAGGATAGTCATTCAGGCAGAACTGGAAAAATAAAAAAAAAACAATTCCATAATGCCCAGAATAAATACAGAAACTCTGTTTGTCCTTAAGGTTTTTAAAACAATTAGTCAATCAGTAATTCAAATAATAAATAATCGTCTACTCGTGCCTAGTGCTGTAGAGAATACACAGGCATACTGAATACAATTTATATTCTTAAATGTATCAGCTAGTCATATGCATTAAGGAATTCACCAGAAATCAGGCTAAAATTTTATGTAGAAAATAATAAAAATTATTAATAAACTGATGTTTATTGATTTCTTTCAATGTTCCAGTTGCTATGCTCAGTGTTCTCACACATGACATACAATTTTTGCAACAAATTTGTTACAAATTATCTCTGTTTCATTAATGAGTAAATTAATTAAAGGTTAATTAGGCTTATTGAAGGACACTACTTATAAACGGTCCAGTGATAATTCAAACCAGGTGATCTGGTTCCCAAGCTTTCTATAGCCCAATAACATCTCTGTTTAAGGGTACAAATCAAGGAGTAAGACAATTATTACTGCAGAACACTAAAGTAGGCTTAAAAGCATAATAAAGAATTCTTGAATGGAATAAAATTTGAGGGAAGTCTTAAATGTTGAGAAGATTCGTATGCATTATGAGAAGGGGTAAAACACAGTAGATGAAAAAGAGACATGAAGAAATCTTGAAGCTTAGAATAGGCAGTCTTTTTGCAAGGGCCACAGAAGCCTATAATGTAGCAGATTTATTATTATTATTATTACTATTATTATTATTTTGAGTAATAAAAATAATGGTGGATTGTGGTCCTGAATACTAGATTGAGGGCAGTAGAGATCTCTGCATACCCCTGAGCTTGTTTTACTTATTTTGGAATAATAGAAGGAATTACCTGTTGGCCACTTGATATGGTTTAATTAGAATGGAGAACATTATAGAGATGACAAGGGCACTAATTGGAGTCTTTGTAATCCTTGAGTATGATGATGAATTTCTGAACCCAGAATAGCAATGAATAGCAAGGAGGAATAATAGGTTTTTTACCTTGCACTTTCCTCTATGCACTGTTTTTACTTTAGGAGATATAATTTATGTATCATAAAAATTCAACCATTTCAAGGATACAAGTCAATGAATTTTTATTTAAATATCATGAGTTGTATAACCATCATCATAATTTGGTTTTAAGACATTATCATCACCCCAGTGAGATAATTCATGCTCCATTTACACTTAATCACCATTTCCACTCCCAATCCCAGCAACTAGTAATCAATCAACTTTCTGTCTCCATAGATTTGCCTATTCTGGACATTTCGTATAAACGGAAATATACAGCATGTGGTCTTTGTGTCTGGCCTTTTTCATTTAACATAATGTTTTTGAGATTCATCTATGTTGTAATATCAGTAAATTCATTCTTTTTTACTGATGAATAGTGGTATTCCATTGCTAGATATACCACATTTTGATTATCCTTTCATAAGTTGATAGACATTTGAGGTGAGTTTCCAATATTGGACTATTATTAATATGCTGCTATGCAAAGTCACATGCAAATCTTTTTGTGAATATGTTTACACTTTTTGTAGGAGATTCACATGAGTGGAATTGCTCCTTTGTATGGCAAGTTTATATTTAACTTCTAAAATGTTGCCTTTGCAATTTTTTAAGGGTACAAAATTAAAACTGTGAAATATTGAATTACCATATGGCCTAGCAAGTCCACTCATAGGCATGTACAGGTGCTCAGAGAAAACAGGTGATCAGAGAAAAGCACTATTCACAATAATGAAAAAGCGTAAATAAAATAAATGGAAAAGAAACCAATCTCTATCAACCAATGAATAAACAAAATGTACTACATCTACACTATAGAATATAATTAAGCCATAAAAAAGTGACGTTCTGATATATGCTACAACATGGAAGAACATTGAAAATATTACACGAAGTGAACGAAGACAGACACAAAAGCTTACATATTGTCCCATTTATATAAAATATCCAGAATAGATAGAAATTCACAGAGATAGAAAGCAGATAAAGGGTTCTCAGGGACTGAGAGGAGAGGAGAAAGGGTAGTCATTGCTTAATGGATTTGGGGTTTAGTTTTAGGGAGATGAAAAAACTTCTGTAATTACATAGTGGTGATACTTGGACTGTGAATGTACATAATTTCACTGATTCATACACTTTAAAATAGTTAAAATAGTAAATATTATGCATATTTTACCACAATAAAAAAAGGTTAAATCTTTGTATGACCCACAAACTGAAAATTTTTAAATGCACATGAGTAAATTGATTTTGGTACACTGCTCTGGAAAGTCAGAAAGCTAAGGGAAATTGTTTTTTCGTATAATCAATTAATCATTATCATTATCATCATAGCTCACTTATTCAGTGTCTACTATGTCCATACATTGATCTCAGGGCTTTACAGACATTATCTCTAATTTTCATAATATTCCAAATAACCAGGCATTATTCCCAATTTTCAAGATTAGGAAATAGAAACTCTAAAAGGTTAACATACCCACAGTCACAGAGTTAATAAATGCTGGATGTGTGAATCAAGAGACATTCTCTTTTACTCTAAAGACTTTGGATTTTACACTATATTTTATTCTTTCAAAATTAGTTGAGCATGTACTAGCTGGAAGGCATCATGCACAAAAGAATAGTAAAACAAAGCATTATTATTGGAGAAGGCAGAAGACCTGAAAAGGGACTCTATTATTGGAAACCTCAGTGGTTTAGGAAATTCACATTGTATTTAATGCTAGTGGACCCCTGGGTAAACTAGAACAATGACCATAATTTATCCCACATTGTACATGACAGTTCTTAACTCAATATATGCTTACTATGAGCTGATTTCAAATATTCTGGCTTGCTTCCAAGAAGAACACAGAGCTTATAATTTCAATTACATGGCATTTCAGGCAGAACCATGTCCTAATATTGGACTGAGGGATTAGAACTGACTGCCAGGACAGCAACACAGTTCAGGAAAGAATTATTATTTTTAGATCACTTTGAGGACCAAGTGGACCAGCTTCCATGTGCTTGAAAACATCACAAAGGCTAACGGGTTTAATACTTGGTGGGCCTTAATAGAAAAAGTAGGTTATGTGAAGTTGTGTACAGGATCACAATGGAAAGCTAAGAGTCTCACACTCCACACTGTATTGATGGCTGTTAGTTAGGATTTATCTGACATAAAGATTTAACCAATAGTTACTAGAAAAATATGAAATGACTTTGAGAAATATTTGGTTATACTATAGCTTGAATAGATAAAATATAGCAATTAGAAGAGATATATGAATTATTTTATTATGACATTGCTTCCTGAAATTATTAGTAAAACTTAATAATTGGTTTGAATTGGATTAAAATCTTAAAAATATAAAATTTAATATCTGTGAATTAAAAAATAATTACAAATAATTTGTCAAAATCTCCTGTATAAATTTAGATATATGCCCATAATGCCATGAACTTCCTTCGAATTGCAAGGTGAAGAGGCTAAGGTTCCTTATGTTTTAGTTTAATTGCAGTCCCAGCCTCATAAGCTCAGTGTGTATGGAGGATCGTAACAGCAATTCCATTCTCAAACATTGATGTTGAGGTTTTCCAATCTTACCTCAACTTTTCCAGGTTAAAGGAAACTAAGTCCTCAGGATTAAAAACATATTTCTGTTAAACCTGGTGGACAGCTCTTTATTATTTAGAGTGATCAAAATTTAATCCCTTTGACCTCCCACACATGGTTTGTGTTGATGTCCCATTAAACTCAATTTCCTTCCCTTTGAATTCTATGAAAGAGTCCCTCCTTGCAACCTCTCTATTTCTCTGGCAAGGCTTATAACTGTAAGTTTATTCCTTATCACCTAGGATGTACTTTTCCTTTGACCAGATTGTTAGAAGTAGCACTTTGAGCACCTTGCTGGAGCCAACTCTTGGTGGCTTCCTGGAGCCGGTAGTGTGGTCCTTTCCGGACTCTGTTCAATGCCATCTCATTGGCAACCTGACCTCAGTGCTGAGGGAATATTTACACCACAGAAATCAGGAAGTGCTGCATAATAAGAGCCTTAGTTTTTCCCCTAGAGAACTAGTTGTTAAACTTTTACTACCACATTACTGATATGAAAAAACCAGGTGAAAATACAGAATGAGTGAAATAGTCAGAAAAAGACATATATCATGTGATTTCACTCATAATATAGAATTTAAGAAACAAAACCAATGAATAAATTTAAAAAAGAGATAAATAAAAAAACAGACTCTTAAATACAGAAAACAAACATGGTTGCCAGGGGAAGAGTTGGGTGGGAAGATGGGTGAAATAATTTAGAGTACACTTATCTTGATGGACAATGAATGAGTACTGTATTGTTGAATCACTAATCTGAACATCTGAAACTAATATAACAATGTATGTTAATTATGCTTGGATAAATATAAATAAGTAAGTAAATATAAATAAATAAATAAGTAAAGCAAGCATGAGAACACACACACACCCACACACACACACACACACACACACACGAAGAGAATCCAGGTGAGAAATGTAGAGAAGGATGCCCTAAAAATGGAGAGGTCACTTCTTTTAAGTATTACTGGCAAACTTCACTGTGACTACACAGTGGGGGCTCTGGGCATGCCTCCCAGGAATTTATACCTTATAGAGACTTCCACAGAGTTATGTATACAGTTGTGATTAGGATTTCCAAATTTAAAACTGGGGAAATTGTCTCCCATTCTTACGTAAAATAACAGTGCTATGCCATACTCTCTGGATCAAAGAAAGAGTGGTTGAGTTAGAAAATGTTTCTTAATTTTAACATTATGTGGTATGTTTAGACCAGCATTTCTCTTTAGTTAGCTCTTAAATCATAGTGTTTTTTTTAATGCTTTGTTTTTTTTTTTAATATCAGGAAAGTCCCCATAAATTTGTAGGTAGTTCTTTTTGAGAATAGTATGGATCCAATTTCCTACCAATCCACCAGAGAATGTTGATGTTTTAAAATGATAGTATCTTATGAAGTTCTGTACTGCCGCACATTATTTTGTTCTTGAAGTAATACTTAAAAGAAAATGACAAATAGCATATTTTATGGTTATACCACTGGAATATTAAAAACATGTTCTCTCAGACCAAATTATTACTGTTTTGTAAAAAGAAATGAGTACCCTTGCATCATATAGATGTGTTTGTGAACACTAAATATAAAATTTAATATGCCATTAGGGCATATATCCTGCTTTGTTAATCAACTGAGATTTATTTACTAAGTTATTGACATGATCCCTTCTACCACATTCATTGCATAAAGCCTTGGAGAAAAAAAAAGGAAAGTGAAATAGTTTTAGACCTAAAGATAGTCTAGTTCTCTCAGAAAGATTATCTAAATGCACCAAGATGAAAACCATTAAGTAAATTATATGATACAGACTGAATACATAATGTCAGTTTAGAAATAGGAGAACTTTCCATAGGTTGGAAGTGTTAGATAACATTTTAAGGGAGATTTGAACTTGATCTTTGTACCACAAAAGTCATTTTTGATTATTTGTTTTACTAGTTGACACTGTATCTCTTTCTATCTCTCAAAGTAAAGACATAAAGAAGATAGAAAACCAGGATCCTCAGGGACATTTTATATAACCCTCCTTTTGTAATTTGAGGGTATAGTTTACATGTGACTCAATAGGCTTTGTCTTACAAATTATGCTTTCAAAAAAAATTTTTTAGGAATATGGTTTATAATATGGAAAATAGGATTCTGATGTGTGAATAATGTGCTCCATATTATTGAAATTAACTAATAACTTTGATCTGTCATGCATGGTCCCTACATGACATTTCCCAGTGTGTGTTCTGTTCCTAGCAAGGAACAGAGTCATAGTCAGTGATACCAAGCTCTTTCTGTGGCTGCTGGAGGGGTCAAGTCATGCTCTAGTCAGGAGCAGGAGGCTCTGAGAATGAGCCTCCCAGTATCTGTGCAAGTTCCCATTTCTGTGGTTGTCTAGCATTTGGTTACCATGTTCTTTTAAACAATCCTGTGCATATATTAACTAAAAAAAAAATCACTTAAAAAATGCCAAGAGTGATTTCATTAACCAAATGGATTAAAAAATATAGTATTACATACTATGGGAAAAACCAAACTAATAAATCATACTGTAAACTATTAATGCATACTGTTGACCTTAGAAATGAAAAAGTATATCCAGAAAGTATATCCTGAAAGTGTTACTTTTAAATTTTTTCTAAAGCTCTGTTAAATTGCTACGTTAGTTCAAAGTGGGGAAATGAAGCCAAAACTTGCTACCGGGAGTTAAGTTGACAAGTATGTTCTTTCATGATTACTTTGTGTTAGGGCGTAAAATTCCTTTTCGATGTAAACAGGGCTTTTAAGAATCTGGAAAGGACTGTTAAACAGCAGGTGAAGGTTGGAACCTTGAGGCCAAAGAAGACGTTAAGTAAACTTAACCTATCCAATTTTACCCTGGAACTTGAATAAATCTAGAGCCTGGAAAAGAATACCTAAGGCTCTTCTGGTCACAGTGAATTAATGTCTGGGTTAACCAAAGCTGTACTATTTGCATAGAGAACTTCTGGGATTTTTAAGAAAACAGAAATGCAAAGACAGCTCTAATAGGCTCTACCTTTGAAACTTTTAAGGGGATATGAACATCTTAGTCTACCAATCATAGTAAAAAGTACACTTAGAAATATTTACTTAAAATGTCTACTGTTACATAAAAGCCAAGGTAAAGCAGATTTCTCAGAGCAACTACACTACATATATCTATGTAATTCGGCTAGTCAGAGGATAGGCACATCAAAAAAATTTTTAATGGTTACTTAACCTTTAACTAGTAAATAATACATTAACATATTTTTCTGTATTCAGAACCTTTTTGGAAATACTTAACCCCGCAGGAAATGCCTGAACCTACAAAAACTAAAAATTCTATAGCACAAGTGGAATGTATTTTGGGGTTGCTTATTCTGATGAAATAATGTGTGCTTGCTATGTCTTTATAAATATTCACATAATTTTGAATGTCTTCCTCCCAACTTGCAGCAAATATTTCTTACCAGGCAGGTATAAGAGATATTTCTAGAAGATAACAGGATCATTCAGGGTCACTAGCTTCAAAATTGAGCCCAAGTCCAACTCTGGAAAAACTGTCGTAATTTCACTGTCAAAGAAAAGTTGTATCCCAGATTTTTCAGGTCTCTTATTGAGAGTTTTCCTGGCACTAAAACTATTGAATCTTCTGTAACTCCCTATGAACTCTGACCAAAGAAACAGGCAGTGTCAGTAATAACAGTAATGGAATAATAAGTCAGCATCAGATTAAGAGTTGCCTTTATATTGAAAATGTGTTATTTGCTAGTGATTGTGTTATGTCTTCACAGATACTATCTTATAAAATATTCATATACAAAAAGTATTGTTATAGCAGCTTCACAGCTGTAGAAATTGCTGTCAAGAGGCTCAATAATCTCTCAAGATTACAAAGCTAGGGAATAACAGAGCTGGCTTTGACACAGGTCCCATAACTGGCTTTGACATGGTCCCATAACTGGTAGTCTTACTTCTGGTAGATGGACAGCTGCCTCTCTCTAGATGTTCAACCACCCACAATTGCCCACGCCACCTTGGCATCCACAAGGAAGTATATCCCTAGCTTTGTAAGAAGTAACTGCACGCACTAAGTGCATTTGTTACTTAAAACTAAGAGTGCCCCCAGTATAGACAGTGCATGTGAGATCAGTCAGCAGGCTTGCCCTTTCCATTAGACCCTCCAAAGTCCTTGCATCAAGTACAATACTCTGACACAGAGTGTGTGTTTGCTTGAAGGAATGAGGCAGGCTGGGGGACTTTATTCACAGCCTACAAGAAACAGAAGTACTTGGATGCTTTAGACCACTTAACATAATTAATTCACTTAGGAACTAATTTATTCTTTTTTGAAAGCATGATTCTAGGGGCACCTGGGTGGCTCACTTGGTTTCATGTCAGGACTTTGCTTTCTGCATAGGTCATGATCTCAGGGTTTGTGAGTTTGAGCCCCACATCGGGCTCTGTGCTGACAGCATGTAGCCTGCTTGGGATTCTCTCTCTCTCTGTCTCTGTCTCTCTCTCTCTCTCTCTCTCTCCCTCCCTCTCAAAATAAATAAACTTTAAAAAAAGTGCAGTCCTAGTAAATTTCTGACCTACTATTCATGATAAATGTAGAAATGCAGTTAGTTTTCTCTTAAAAAATTATAATGAACACTAATTCATTCATTCATTATCATCCATATAAAATTGATATATTCATATCAAAATTCATATCAAAGTACCTAAATATTTGCTAAGCAAAGTACCTGGCGTTATGCCAGGAAGAGAAGTGTGCAGTGCTGAGCTGTCAGGTACAGGTGGAAGGACAATTTGGGCTCTAAACTGAGTCCTTAAGGATAAAGAGAAGTTACCTATGCTTAATGGAAAAGAATTTTTAAAAAGTAAGAAACTTTAAATAATATTTTAGTCAAGGATCCTATACTTTTTGGGTTTTGTTCATTTTTTATGTTCAGTGACGTGTTAATTGAAAGGATAGTAAGGAATGCTAATCTAAACAGGACTAGTATCAAAGTGAATCTGCACACCACAACACCAAAAACTCTATGTAAATAAATATCTGATCAAAATCTTGAATAACTTAAATGGTGTTGATTGATATGATTTTGAACAGGACTAGTTCACTTCTCTGTGAAAATCTGGCATCTTCACATATGGATATTTCTTCCTATAGATGAAAGAGGGCTCTTATTTAGTTAAAAACAGTTGACAGAAGGCTTAATAAATGATTTACACACAGGGTGATCAGATGCGTACCAAGTACACTACTCTTGAATTGAAATAATTCCTTCTCCATAACATGAAACAAGGCATTTTATCAGCACACTTGCATTTCATAGTCAAAATGTGATTGTCAGTGGGAATGAACTTGATTCTATTTTAAAATATTGCTGTGCAATTGATTAAAGACAAAGCATTTATTATATTATTATCATTTGCATTTTTATTACAACTGAGATCTTTTAAGCCAATTTCTAAAGTTAAGGTTAAACCCTATACTGTTCATAGGAAAATTTCGTAGTGTCTGTGTCCCCACACATTATCTACTATCAGTCTCTGAAGGCAGTGGGGCACAGATGCTTATTAATCAGCTCACTTTAAGAAGTTTGCAAAATTGGAAATAAAAATGTCACCTGCATTGAACATTATACTGAGTCTGTGTAGAAATTTAAACATAGGCCATGCTAAATCTTATATATGTTCCGAGAAGTAAAGACAATGCACATTGGCTGGAACATGGACTCTGGCGTTTTATAAACCCAAGGTCAAATCTGGTGTTAGTAGTTTTTAGCTCTAAGGTCTCTCTTAACTGAGCAAGGAATGTGGTCTCTCTTAAGTCAGTATTTTCACTCATAAAAGCAACTTTATATGATTGCAGGAAGGGTGAACTGAGATCATTTATATGTAAGGTGCTAAAAATGGTAGCTTTTGAACTTGTTCATAGTTGCTTCATATTATCATGGGTTCTTGGATTGAAATAGTCCGACAGGGTACCATTTGGTCAGTCAGCAGATATGCACAGTGTTCTTGCTGGGTGCCAACCATTCTGATGGTCCTAAGACACAATGGTGATGAGTCCCAGCCTTTGTCTTCCAGAGGTTTCCAGTTTGTGGGGATTGTGAAATGTTGTGCACTTTGGCCCACCTAGGATGTGTGCTGTGATGGCAGGAGGGAGAGTCACAGAGATAAGGCTACTTGTTTTGATTTTTGTTTTTCTTTTCAAATTCCCTCTCTTTTTTAAAAAAAAAAGTTTATTTATTCTTTTTTGTGAGAGAGAGAAAATAGAGAAGGAGCAGAGAAGGGGAGAGAGAGAATCCCAAGCAGGCTCCCCACTGACTGCAAAGAGCCTGATGTGGGCCTCAATCTCACAAACCATGAGATCATGACCTGAGCCAAAACCAAGAATTGGATGCTTGTCCGACTGAGCCGTCTAGGTGCCCCTAAATTCTCTCTCTCTCTCTCTCTCTCTCTCTCTCTCTCTCTCTTTAATGTTTATTTGTTGAGAGACTGAGAGAGCATGAGCAGGGGAGGGGCAGAGAGTATGGAAGACACAGAATCTGCAGCAGGCTCCAAGGCTCTGAGCTGTCAGCACAGAGCCAGACACAGAGGTGGAACTCACAAACAGCAAGATCATGACCTGAGCTGAAGTCAGATGCTTAACTGACTGAGCCACCCAGGCACCTCAAAATTCTCTCTTTTTTATACAAACAATAAAACTGGCTTGCTTCCCTCCCTCCCCCATGTGGATGTATTTGTTGTTCTCTTGGCTCAGTGGTTTTGGGTAGGCCTACCCTTTGTATTATAACAGCAGATTCTCAATTAGAGTCAGGACAGTAACATGGGATGACTCCTTTATGAAGCTGAATTCAAGCCATACTTCTTAGACAGCAGTTGAGTTGGCCAGGATTGTCAGGCTGGAATATTCTCTCCTAAAACGAGTGATATATGAACATATTTACATTAGTTCTGAGAAATCAGGGAGTATAGCATCATTATTAAGGACTATCTATCTTTAATTGAACTTTGCAAGTCTGTTAACTTTATTCCAAATTCAGGCAGGAAGAGTTATAAGGGATTTGGCGACTTGCTGTCTGCGTGGGAACCGGGGGCCTTTCAGAACTACACTTCTTTTCAACCCAAGCAAAGATAATATAGAGGATGCAAATTATCCTTAGACTTATTTTCTTGTACTGTTCTTATAGGCTCACCCAATTAAATAGTGGATTGTATTTAATAGATAGGCTTCTTTGCCAAATGGTCATAATTTTCCTCAAAGGTTGGAAGTTGCTCTAAACTCAGGAGTAAAAGATATCAACCTTAGATTTACTTTTCCTGTAACTATTCTTAGCAGCATTGGCACAGCTATGACCTTGGCAGAGCTATGACAATAATGATAAATATAAAATCTAATTATTTTAGCCTTAACTATTTGCATTTCCAAGAAGAGTGCCAGAGCTTTTGAAGAAAGCAAATAAGAATTTCTATACAGATGTGCATATGTACACACACATACATGTATATACAGCGTATATTTCTTTAAACCATTCTAACCAAATTTTTGCATATGTATAACCAAATTCACATTTTTTAACCCATTTTATCAATTACACATGAGTTTTGCCTAGGGAGGAAAAAAACATTAAATTATCAGTCTGAAGTTAACATCTACTAAATTACCAAAAGAACACTTCACCATTCAGATGGAAACAACTATGGAGGGTCTGGCATTCCTCTGCATGGAAGGAGTGGAAATTAGAAAAGTGTAATTGAAGTAAATTTTCTGGTTCCTCCACACATGCCCCACTGTTTCAGCTTCACCCAATGTGGAACTTCGATAACCACTCTGCCAGAAGTGGTGCCAGAAGCTCTCCCAACATTAAACTCTTAAAAGACTTCTTGGCTATGAAATTACAAAAATGTGGATAAATACCTTGTTCGTTTGTATTAGGTCTATTGAATTTACATATACATGTAGAAGTGAGTAAGTGATATATTTATTTGGCTATCAGTGGAAAATGTAGAGAAAAGTATCTTTGATTTTACTGAATGCCTTTCAGGTTACCTGGGTTTAAACCCATTAGTGGGTTTTAAACTCTTATATAAAAGACCCTCAAGAGAGCTCCCTTGCTCCTTCCACCATAAAAAGATACAATTAGAAGTCTGCAACCTGAAAGAAGGGTCTCACCTGGCCATGCTGGCACTCTGATCTTGGACTCCCAGTCTCCAGAACTATGAGAAATAAATAGTTGTAGTTTATAAGCCACCAATTTTATGCTTTTTTTTTGTTATAGCAGCCTAAATGAACTAAAATGTATGTAAATGCACATTTGTTTTAAGTCTTCTGAATTCTTAAATAAGATTTTAAAAAGATTGACAGATAAAGCTATTCTTAGAAAATGATTTAGTCTAGGTCTGAAATAATATACTATCCTGACCTTCTGGGCTTACTGCATCTATTCTTCTATTGACCATTTTCTATTGTAAAACATTCTCTGAAGTACTGGGAATCTAGAAATGAAAGATATACTTCTTGGCATTAAAGAGCTTACAGTGTGATGGGAAGGGTAGTTGAATGAACAGACTTTGTGGGAGCAGAGAAATACTCTGACATGTATACACAGAGTGTCCATGGGGTGGGGGGGAGGCATTTAATGGAGCCTGCAGGGTGAAGAGTGATCAAAGGCAGCTTCCAGGAGAAGGGGACCTTTGGGTTGATGGGCTAAGTGAGTTACTGGGGAGCTTCACTACCACAGAGGGAGAGAAAAATCTGCCTGGGAGCCCACATGCAGTTCAGCACAGCTGGAGAATTAGATGGGGAAAAGAGGGTGGGTAGAGTGAAGGCCATGATGTTGGAGTGCTGGGTCATAATCAAAGTAGGAAGGATTTATTGAGTGCCTAGCACTGTATGTTATGGATATTACCCCTAATCTTTCAACTGAAAGCATTCTTACTCCTTCTCTTCTCTTTTCACAACTAAAGAGAGACTTAGGGACTCTAAGTGACTTGACCCAAAGGCCACATGCCTAATGAATGATACACATACACAAAAAGATTCAGACCCAATCTTGTCTCTAAAGCTAATACTCTCTCTAGTGATTTGGAGGCTTGGCTTCCCAGGAGTATTGAATGACATGTTTATATCCTGAAAGCCTTGAGGATACACGTGCCCTTACTTCTTTCTCCTGGCAGAAATGAAATAATTTATCTGGACATGGAGTTTTTGCAGGATTATTTATTAAATTCTTATCAGAACCTAACATAAGCTTTGATGATTCACATTAAGTTTTCTTCTTTGAGTTACTTTACTTATACTTGCATGAATTCATTGTCCACAATAATAATTTATGTTCAGATTTAGTGTAAATAATTTGTTGGGTTGACAATACAATATCAAAACCAAGAAGTAGAAAATTATAGGATAACATAATTGACAGAGAACTGGATTAGGAGTCCAGGTAGGAGCTTAAATCAACCTCAGTCACAGTTTAAGCATTTTGTTTGACAAATGAACTATCATTGTCAATTTCATTCTCTGTCTTCTAGAAAGATGAAGGCTTCAAGACCATAAGATTCAAAACCCAACTCTCCTTTGGAATTTTCTTAGTCTCAGTTTCTTTATCTATAAGATAAAGATAACTATTTTATAGGAATATTGTAAGGGTTGAGCACAGAGCTAAATGTGCTGGGTCTACAGTAGTAACCAGATAAAGGCCATTTTCAGATAAAGGCCATTTTTCTTACCTTTATTCAGATAACAAAGTCAAAAGCAAGGCTAACTATTGAATGGTTTTCCGGTCTCATTGTCCTGAGTTAAATGCAACAGGGTTATAATTGTGAGAAACAAAAGCCAGTCTGATTCTATCCCCTTCTACCCACATGCCTCAGTTTAGATGCCCAACTAAACTGGAACTTTTAGGGAACTTTAGGAAGAGATCAAGTTTTTTCAAGAGAAGGAAATGTAATGCAAACTTAATGTAAGGATATAAGGTAACCTCTTCCTCAATGAAGAACCTCTACTATAGCTTACTGCCAGATCTTGCTCCCAAGATTTCAGGCAACAGTCTTTCCTGAAGCTTCCTGCTCCAACCCATATTTGATTACTGCTCTACAACACCACCTCCTCACTTTGAGAGAAAAATCTGTCCCTATGAAAGTTTCATCTATATGCCCTAATTTTGGTCTCTGGAACAAGAAAGAATTCTAATTTCCTCTCCATCTTTTAAATCTTCATCTTTAAATATCTTAATCACTCTTTCTTCATGTCTTCTGTCCTTATGATGAAAGTGAACAACTCCTTCAGTCATCCCTTATGTAACATTCTTCCCAGACTTTTCTCCACTTGAGTCATCTCTCCTTGCAACATACCACACGTAAGCACAATACTCTAACCTAGTCAGCAGTGTACAGTTCAACTATTAACAACCTGATGGAATTTAGTGTGCTTTTATTAACCATGCCTACTATTGAAATAGCTTTTTGGTAGTTTCCACTGTACTGCTATACACACTGATGTTGTAGTTACTTGAAAGCTCCCTCTTTTTCTTTATAGGAACTGCTATCTGGCTATGTTTTTATAATTCCCTGTGTGATTTTTTTAAATAACATAGTAGAATACTTTACAATTAGTTTCATCAGGTTAGTTTAAGCTTCTTGAAATTTTTGAAAATTTGTTGTTGTGTATTGTTTTATCTCACTTGCCCTTGAAGCTTTTCTCCTCCATAAAAGTGGCCAACATGCATGTCCATCAACTCCGTGGCTGGGGCATTGTGCTGCATAATTGTGTGTGGTGGTCAGCCCTGAGACAGGAGCTCAGCCAACTGAGCGATTAATTCAACGTCTCCCAATATTCTAATGCAAAACTCTATGTGCCAAGTACCTAGATTAGCTTGATCTGTGTTGTTTCTGGGCTTCAAAGGGCATTCTGCAGGAGTAAAGAGAATCATTTCCCAGGAGACTTGTGATCTTTAAAAGTACCAAGGCTACCTTCTCATGACTTGGCTTTATTAAATTTATATGTTTAACTAACTGGCAGTGACCATAAGATGACTTACATTTAACTTCTAACCTGCAGCATTGCCATGGGTTTGAGACAGGGCTAAATAGTTTGGCTCTGAAGTTCACTGTCAAAAAGTTTCCAGGGTTTCAGGTGTTTATCTCAATTAACATTGAGTGTATGTAAAATTAGGCTACACATGTTATAAGAATTATTTTTTCTCTTGAAATTTCTGGCTTTTAGATTCTCAGACCTGGCAGGAAATCTTTTTGGCTTCTCTGCTTCTGATCGTAGCTGGTTTCACAAAATGCAAACACATGCAAAAACATTGTAATAAACCTCAATGTTCAGTCATGTTCAGTAAGACTTCAAAAGATGTTTGCTTTGAACTTGGTTCTAAAGATGGGCATACCTTCATGAGAATGGAAGATATCTTCTTACCCTCTATGATGTGGTTTGGCCCTTTTCAGGGCCCCCAAATAAGCTCTGTTCTACAAGGCACATTAAATTTACTTTTTGGACTAAGAATTAACATAGAAATTTCTTTCTATAGAACATCTTGGGGCTCTACTCCCCAAAGGGGCAAGGGTTTTAGACCACAAAGGAAAAACAGTACTGCATCAAAGAGACTTGGAGCATCATCATGAGCTCCACATTCTGTGCCCTGTCTTAGATTTAATCAAGCATTCGAATTGTGGTTAGCGGGGTTGTTGGGTGTTGGGTGATCCACATAAATTCTGGTATCACTTCGTAGTTTACAGAAATGTGAGACAAGGCTGAAGAGGGGTGGTATACCTTGTCGTTAGCAGAATCTGATTGCAAAGATATGTTCTGTAAACAGGTCCTTCCACATCCTTTTTCACTTTGTTTCCATTCTAAGTTTTATCCACCTTCCCTTAATCACCCTGCAAAGCATTCTGCCTCTCCTAGAGAGAATGGCCTTTGATCTTTACACAGATAGATCATTTTAGCTGGTAAGACCTAAGGTCTCTTTTTTGGTAGGTACTTTCATTGGATCTCACTCATTGTTATTCTTATATTCTATCTTTGGTTTCTTTTTGTTCATCTATATTTTAAGGCCATTTTCCAATTCAAAAAAAGTCAATTTTTAGAATATCTTTCTCTAGTTCATATTTGAACTATATTTTCTGTGGATCCTCCACAGACCTAAAATATGACCTGTCTCCCTACCTCTTGCCACTAGAATCTCTATAATTCTGTCACTTCTGAAATAGTCAAAGACAAAGTCTTTGTCTTCCTACCTAGGTTTCTAACCACACCTTCTAACTATCTTTTGATTATTTGGCACCTTAAATTAAAAAGTTGTGCCTTTTGTAATAATCCTCATTCATTCAATAAGCATTTTGGAGTGACTCTTAGATGCCAAGCCCTGCATTGAGTGCTGTAGCCAGTAAGAGATAGAAGTGTCTACTGTCAGAGAACTTCAGTGGTATTCTTACTCCAGCCCCAGGCTGTGCCCCTCTGCATGGGATGAAGAATGCCTCAGTCAAGGGAACATAGCTACCTGGAGCCTGATCATGTGCAAGGTACAGGATCTTAGTAGAATCTCCTTCCGAAATGATTTGAAGCCTGCTTCCTGAACTTTCATGACCTTCTTCTTTTGTCCATCCCTTCCCAAGAGCTCAGTTCCAGGCCTGAGGTGTGAGTAAGCAGTTGTTCTTTGGGAGGGTTAAATGAGCCTGGGGATGCAAGCAGGGATATCCACACATATGCTCACAAAGCCCCTTGTGGTACAGCATGGCGTGGGGGTGGGGGAGAGAGCCAAGAACATGGCACTGGTGTCAGCACTGCCTTCCTGCTCTCCCTTTCTGCCAAGTTATGGTGCAGAACATGAAGGAATATAAGAATTCTGATGTTGAAGCTGACCTGCCAAGTCTGTTTGAAAGTCAGAGTTTATGTTATGTAATAGCTTGCTGACAATGTGGACCTCTGATCTCTCACCTCAGGTCCTGCAAATGTTAAAGATGTGTCTAGGGAGGAGTGTCTTGGTGGCTCAGTTGGTTAAGCATCTGACTCTTGATTTTGGCTCAGATCATCATCTCATGGTCCACAGGATAGAGCCCCATATCAGGGTTCTGTTAACACCTGTTTGAGATTCTCTCTCTCTCTCTCTCTTTCTCTCTCTCTCTCCCTCTCTCTCTGCCCCTACTCCCCCTCAAAATAAAGAAATAAACTTAAAAAAAAAGAGGTGTCTGGGGATCTGACAATGTAGTGCAGACTACATTAGGTCAAGGCAATCAGTGTAGCAAATTCTCTAATTGTAGAGAGTCATGGGAACACATGGGGAGGGTAACACAAATGTTGGGAAGTCCTCTTGGAACAAGGGGGCACTGCACGTAGACTTTCCAAGAGTAAAATCTTACTAGATGAAATCAGGAAGAGGGCGTGGAATGCAAAAAGGAATGGCCTGAGGAGGGATGGAGGGACAGACGGAGGGGCAGAGAGACAAAGAGACAGAGACACTGACTGTATGAGGACCTGGAGGTTACTCAGTATGACTTGAGTATTGGGAAGGGTCTTGAATTGAAGAAGGAGAGATGGTCAGGAATAAAGTCCTGTTAATGATGCGTTTTTACTCCCCTTTCTCAATAATTTCTCTTGACTTGTGTCATTTGCTTCTTTCTAGTTCTGATGTCCAGCCTCTTAAAAGTTCCCTTTCCCTTGCCATCAGTCCACCTTGAGCACACTGCTAAAATCTGATTTGTATGGGAGGCCATTTGATAATTACCTGTCACTGAAGATACAAGATCCTTATAATGAAAGTGACACCCAAATAAGCCTGGTTAAATGAAAAAGTAGCGCCTGATTTCCCTGCAGTCAGGTCCTCTTTCCAGCATATTCTTAAAGAACTAAACATATCTTGGGGCGTCTGGGTGGCTCAGTCGGTTAAGCGGCTGGCTTCAGCTCAGGTCATGATCTCACGGTTCGTGGGTTCGAGCCCCGCATCGGGCTCTGTGCTGACAGCTAGTTCAGAGCCGGGAGTCTGCTTCAGATTCTGTATCTCCCTCTCTCTCTGACCCTCCCCTGTTCGCGCTGTCTCTTTCTGTCTCTCAAAAATAAATAAAAAATAAAAAAAAGAACTAAGCATATCTCTAATTCTCTTATCTTACATAGTGTAAAGTTGGTTTTCTCTTTCATTCACTGAAAACCTCCTAATACTAGTACTAATACTTATTATCCTAATAATGATGACAGCCAGGCTTTCATACTTGTCTTCTATGCTTTGCACTCATTATTTCATGTAATCCTCATAATAACCCATGAGGTGCTCATGGTGTTATCACCATTTACTGAAGAAGAAACTGAGACCCAGGGAAATTACATAATTTTCCTGATGCACATGAGCATACGTGACTTTGGGTATGAGCCCAAAGTTGCTCAACTCCAAAGCCTGTACTCTCGCCTCTCTAGGACATCATTTTTTCCCCACCTTCTGACAATATATCAAATCAAGGCCAAGTCTTAGTCCAGTGACCACTCATAGTAAGCAGAAGAAATAACTGTTTATAAACGCAGGTGGTGAGTTCAGACATAGTAATGGAAGTTGTCTTTTCAAATTATCCTAGTGACTATAGGCAAAACTTCAGAGTTAGTAATTGTGATACTTGGATAAACACCCTCTTTATCTTCCCAAGGCACTTTTCTTATTTATTTGGAGGTCACTTCTTTTTCTTGGAAAACTGATTATGCTTCAAAATATTTCCCCCAGGCAAGTCCGAACTCTCCTAGTGGCACTGTTTATGACATCAGCCATCAAGGTTGTGACAGTCTAGATACTGCTACTGCACACATTTTGTTTATTTGGTTTGAAACTTAATTCTATAGATAGCATTTTCTTTGGATCACTTCAGGAATCAATTAAAAAAATAAAAGATCAGGGGCCCCTGGGTGGCTCAGACTATTAAGTGTCTGGCTTTTCAGCTCAGGTCATGATCTCACGGTTTGTGAGTTCGAGTCCCATGTCAGGCCCTGTGCTGACAGCTCAGAGCCTGAAGCCTGCTTGTGATTCTGTGTCTCTCTTGCTCTCTGCCCCTCCCCCGCCCATGCTCGCTTTCTTGCCCTCTCTCTCTCTCTGTCTGTCTCAAAAAAAAGAATAAACATTAAAAATAAATAAATAAATAAATAAAAGATCAACGCCCTTTAAGTAAATATTTTAAAGCTTAAAAAATACGCTTTTAATGCAGTACTTCTGCCCTGTACTCCTACATTTATTTACATTTACAAGTCAGTGAAAAACAATTTTTCTTACTAAGTTTAAATTATTGTATAGCCCTTCAAAGTCTATTAAATCATGCAAGGGTATCTGAAGTGTGAAACTGGTCTTTTTTGTTGTTGAACTTAAAAATCAGAGATATATATTAAAAGAAACACAAAATTATTTGTGTCCATGATCTGTTAGAGAAACATGTTTCATTCAATGTAGAGAAATGCCTAGTATCGTTACTTATCTAAAAAAATCAATTTTTTTTTAAATTAAGGAAGCATGGTCTAAGAACAGGAGAGACATAAAAGTCTTGGTATTTCATGAGCACTGGATATCAGTTTTCCTCCATGCTCCCATCTGAGTCACAGTTCAGGAAGTTGGTCACCTTAGCCATTTAGCCATTTTGCAAAGACACAAGTTAATTTAATTTTAAAAGAATACATTGTATGTTTGGTTTAAATTATGAGGCTGACATTCTTATTTCACTGACCCTGGAGAATTTATATAGGTACTTTACAGATTCCAAAGTGACATCTATTGATTTTTTTAAAAGCTTAATGGAAGAAAATTTAAAGGCTTAATTATTTCAAATGGTAAAAATCAAAATTGTCAACTGATTTTTATGAGGTCAGTGCTATAATTAGATTAGTTTAAGATTGAATCAGAACAATAAGAGTGTTCTTTAACTACTTTTATAGCTATATAACCGATAATTACTTTGTTACATATACCAAATGATTTGGATCAACCAGAGATTAGAGATTAGATATGTGACCACGGAGATGTGGCCAATAGTAAATAGAGCCTTGTAATATTTCACTCTCATTTTTAAGAGTAGCCTTTGTACCTCATAATTATGCCTGTAAGTATATAGTTTAATATTAGAAATGGCTATTTGTTTAGTTTGAAATATATTTTTTGTTACAAAATAGAATACAAATCTAGAAAATCACCCAGATCAGGGGCACCTGGGTGGCTCAGTTGGCTAAGTGTCTGGCTCTTGATTTTGGCTCAGGTCATGATCTCACGGTTTGTGGCTTTGAGCCCCGCATCAGACGTCAGGATGACAGCACGGAACCTACTTGGGATTCTTTCTCTGTCCCTCCCCTGCTTGTGCACGCATACTCTCTCTCTCTTTGAAAATAAATATACAATAAACATTAAAAAAGAGAAAAATCACCCAAATCAGGCATATGGCTTAATGACTTATTTTAGTGACAACACTACCCAGGTCAAGAAATAGAATTTTGCTAGACAACCAAGAAGTCCCTCCAGTGTGCCCTGTCCCAGTCACAACCTCTGCCATTCCCCACAAATAACAGCTACTCTAACTTATGATCACCACTTCCTTCCACTTTGAAAGTAGCTGTATCATTCAAATATGCATCTGTTGACATTATTGTCAACTTTGCCAACTTTTTAAAAATCAGGTATGACTTTAAGTGTCTTTTAATCTATAGGTCTGCCATTTCTTGCACTTTCTTACAGTTTATCTGTTAAAGAACGCTGCCATTTGATCTGTTGGTTTCTGCAATCTGAATTTTGTTGACTTCATATTCCTGCTACAATTCAACATATTCTTTGGTCCTCTTCAGTCCTTTAGTCCTTCAGTTCCTGCAGAAACCGGATAAAGCTCCTATTTGGCCTAACAAGAGGAGACACATAATATCTGGTTGTTTCTCATGTTATCATCTCAGCAGCCATTGAGGCTTAATGCCAAACTCCGTTGATTCATTGATAGTTGAAAAGTGGTGATATTTTGATTTTATGATTTATTTTGTGTTTATTTGTTAGAATACTTTTGTTAAGAGACCATTTCCTTCATTTACCATTTGATTAGCCAGTAATACAGTTCCATAAGAGAGGCAGGATACATGCTTGATTTCTCTTCCTTACTGACTAGTTTTCAAGATAAGAATACTTTCCCCACTATCTTCAGAAAATAACCAATTCTTTCTTTTAGCTTATTTGATATGTTTCAATCTATGGAAGTTATTGTCATTGGCAAAGGTCAAATTGTTCCATCTTTGACCTGTGAGAGCTTCTTCAAGTTTATTTTTGGATCACTTTGTTATGCCCCTGGTAGTCTCTGAAAGCTTCCTTGCTATTGGGTAGCACAAGATATTCCAAGTTTATGTTTTACATATCATGCCCCAAATATGGAATAGGCCAATTTTTTTTTTTAAAGCCCTAGTTTCTTTTAGTGAGAAATAGTATTTCAAGATCACAGTCTGGACCTCAGAGATGCTCATTGCTACTAAGTTGGTCATTATGTCTAGCCCCTTTGAGTGGACAGTTCATATTGACACATTCAATTCATATTAGAGAATACCGAGACTCTTATTTATTTTTTTTAATCCCAGAGAGAGAGAAGGAGTGTAAGCAGGGGAGCGGGGAAAAGGAAGAGAGAGAGAATCCTATCCAGGCTCCACACTCAGCATGGTGTGGGTTCCGTGGCCCTGGGATCACAACCTGAGCCAAAATCAAGAATCAGTCACTCAACCAACTGAGCCACCCAGACACCCCAATTGAATACCAAGACTTTATTTAGTTTAACTTATTATTATTATATCTTTATCTTCTTTTTTCCATACCCACAATGTTGATCTTCATTGAGAAAAGTGATATTAGAATTAAAATATTCCGTAATCACTTATTAGTTTTAAAACATTATACACAGAGTCTCAAGATAAAAATGCCAATCCATCAACCAATATAAATACTGAAAACAAAACAAACAAAATGCATATGCTTTCTCTATTCTCTTCCAATTTTTTAATAGTTGTACAAAATCCACATTGTCAGAGTATATACCCAATACGCAGTGTATCCTCCCCTTTCAAACTGCCGTGTGGCCTCAGGACAGGTGACTCTGTCATCAATACTCACCATCTGTTCTTACATGTAGGCATTTTGGTTTTTTGAAGGTCATTCTCCATTAGATTATTGGGCTTACATTTTCTTTCCTTCAGTATCTTAAATATATTACTTCCTTTTTCTACTGGCATAAATCGCTGCTGTTAAAATCTAATGATAATCTAAATACCTTCTCCTTATAAGTCATGCGAGCTGTTTTTCTAGATGCCCAAAGTAATTTTTTCTTTTTCTTTAAAGTACAATAAATTTTCTAGAATTTATCTTGTGGTAGTCAGTCTGTCCGCCTAATTATTGTCAGGCATGAGTCCAATATGGAATTTTTTATTATTATTTCAGGGAGGTTTCCTGGAATTATATTTTGTATCTCTTCTGTTCCCTTGCTTTTGTTATCTTCTTTAGGCTCTTCTGTTATCCATATACCGTTGACCTTTGGACAACATGAGTTTGAACTGTGTAGGGCCACTTATACAGGGATTTTTTTTTTCCATAAACACAGTACAGTACTGTAAATGTTTTTCTCTTTCTTACCATTTTCTTAATAATACTTTCTTTTCTGTAGCTTACTTTATTGTAAGAATACAGCATATAATACGTATCATATACAAAATATGTGTTAATTGACTATGTTATTGCCAAGGCTTCTGGTCAACAGTAGATTATTAGTAGTTAAGTTACAGGTGAGTCAAAGTTTATACATGAATTTTTGACTGGCATCAGGAAAGGGAGTTAGCACTCTTAACCCCTGCAGTGTTCAAGGATCACCTTATTTCCCCTTCTACCTATCTTCAACATATATCACTTTCCCTAAAATACTTTAAAAAAAAATCCCTTTCTTAATTTCTTTTTGATTAAAAAAATTCCCTTAAAATTTTTTTTGCCTCTCTTTTTTTTTTCTTAACCTTCTTGTTCTCTTAAGGCATTGTCTTTTGTGCTTGTTTCATCTTGTGTCCCTTCTAGTTTAGTCTTTATTTCTCAAAGGTTTCTAAAAACTTCTCTTTCCTTAATTCTATATCTCTTTATATTTTTTTTAACAATTTTGGGGGTACTTGGGTGGCTCAGTCGGTTGAGTGTCCAACTCTTGGTTTGGGCTCAGGTCATGATCTCATGGTTTTGTGAGTTTGAGCCCTGCATTGGGATCTGTGCTGACAGCATGGAGCCTGTTTGGGGTTCTCTCTCTCTCCCTCTTTCTGCCTTCCCCTGCTCATGCTGTCTCTATCTCTCTCAAAAATAAACCTAAACAAAATTAAATAAGTAAATGAATAAATAAATAAATAATAAAAGGCCAGTTTGGAATATTTCCATTTTTAAGTATTATGAAAATAATCATCCATAGCAGTAGATTGCCAAGAAATGATTACAATATACTTACTAATACATGTTTTTCATATTTCAAGGTGAAAATTTAACTCAATAACTACTAACAAATCCTACGATCAGCAGCTTCTTCAATGGGTTTGTTGCACAAGCATTCAATAATAATAACTACTCACTGGTTTTAAAAGTGATGTAAGGGGCGCCTGGGCGGCTCAGTCAGTTAAGCATCTGACTTTGGCTCAGGTCATGATCTCATGGTTCCTGAGTTTGAGCCCCCTATTGGGCTCTCTGCTGTCAGTACCGAACCCCCTTTTTCTCTTCCCTTCCTTAGCTCTCACTCACATTCTCTCTCTCTCAAAAATAAATAAAAAATTTTTTTTAATAAATAAAAGTGACTTAGTTCTTTTATCCTACTATTTATAAATTTTGACTTGTATAGGATCTAGAGCCATGTAAGATCTACCCAGTGATTGTCTCTTTATTCATTCATTCTCCAAACATTTTGTCAGGCCCTATACCAGGACATGGGAAGCAAAAATTAATAAAAATAATTTTTGCCATCCAGCAACTTAGAGTTAAAGGGAAAAGATTGAGCAAGTAACCAGGATTATAGCAGAATGTGATAAGTGTTTTGATAAAGATGTCTTAGTGTCAAAGGAGCACATAGAAATTTGAGTGGTGGGGCCAGAGTAGGAAGCAGGAAAACCCTAGGATCAGTGGCGATACAGACATTTACAAAACAGTAATACTGCACTTTACAGTAGAAAATTTCCATACACTTACACATTCACTATCTCATATGAAACACAACTGTGTCGTTCTCTTGTCCACACTTCATATATGAAGAAACTCTGCTTCAGAAGAAAAGTTGACTCTCCACGATCTTACAGCTGATAGTTTGCTGTATTGGCACATTAAACTGTTTTAGAAGAATAAATGACTACTAGTTTTTGCATATGACAATAGTGAAACTATTAATTATTGATATGATAAATCAACACATCAGAAAAGACACACATGAATAGTACAATGAATAGTTCAAGGTCAAATGGAATTTTCTAAAAATCAATTGACCAATAATATATACCTCTATTTTATAAGTCAACATAACTAAATATCATTAACACTAGAATCCATATAGCCCCGCCCTCTCATCCTCTCTCTTCTCTTGTCCAATATTCACTGATAAAAAGTTAGCACTCTCCTAAACAGGAAGCCTCTCATTACTGGCTTTACATTCCCCCTCTTTTTTTGTTTTACATGGGATTAAAGGGGAAAAAAAGAATAAAATGTTTTTTTCCTTTTTTCCTTTTTTTTTGCAACATCAAAGTTACTTTTCAGAAAATAAGAACACTAAAATTCCTTGAGTAGTTTAAAATATAACATTATTAGTGATAATCATTAATCCCATAATTGCTACTGCCCTTTTCATTCTTTTAAGGTGAGTCTCTAAGGCAAGGGCATTACCATAAAGGACTTATTTAGCTTAACATGAAGAAATTGGAAGAAAAATGTAAATTGTTTTCATTTTAATTTAACAGTCAGTTATGTGCTTAGGGATTGAATATTATTTGTCCTTTGTGAGAGGACAAATTTGGCTTCTGATCATGCCTTAGATTGCTGATTCCTAGTACAAACATAACCTGCAGCTTCAGTGGAACTTGAAGGCAGAGTGAAATCATAACATCTCATCTTAAAATGTCACTGTCTTTTAGCTCTTAGCAATGCTAAAGCAGTCAGGGTAAATGTGTTATTTTCAGAAAAAGAGGTGTATCTGTACTTCTGTATTATTGCAACACTTATGCATAAGATCGTGGGCAAATTTTTAGAAAAAAATTTAATTTAATATCAAAAGACATTGGGGCCAATTAGAAACAGCACTTGTTAATATGCTTAAGTCTGCAAACAAGTGTAACTATCAATTTATTGACTACATCAATGATTTGAAAGACTTTTGAGCTTTCCAAAAGTGTCTGAGTTATAAACTACTGCACCCAGCTTTTTACTAATTGAAAATAGATCACGACCTCTTCTTTTGGACATCAGTGGTAATTGCTGCCTATAGAGTTTGCTAGAATTTGGAAAGCTGAACTTCAATCTCTATGACATCTGGCACAAATTCAGCGGTGCTGTTAGAAAACACAACATAACCATCATGTCAACAGGTATATTAATTACAGGAAATTATAGTACAAAATTAGGAAATGATGCATGATGTTAGTATCTCTATATCTAAAAATACAGTACACGTTTCTGTGCATTGTATAATTGATGCTCTTCATTGTAATAATTTGTGGTTTCATATATTTGCTCTATTGTGTTTGGCCTCTTGCACAAAACTTTCCTTGTGCCTGGTATGAGCTCTTCTCTTTATTCAGCCCCTTCATCTGGCTAATTGACTAAGTCTTTAAGACTAAGATTAAAAATAATTTCCTCAAGTTTTAATTCCTCAACTTTGTCTTTTTGATCACATGTATCCAGTGGTTCTAAAAGCTTCTAGCACATTAGAGTTCTTAATATATGCTTGTTAAATAAATGGAAGACTAGAAGCCCTTTCCCCCTATTTTTTTTTTTTTTTTTTTTTTACCGTAGCACGTTGGGCTTGCCAATGTCCAGTAACATTTGTTTTATATTCTAATAGCCATTTTCTCAAGGTAAACTTTTTATGGTAAGGATTAGTTCTTCCTATGATAGTTCTTTTATGGTAGGGATTGTTCACCACTTTGTCCCCACACCTAGCACAGTATGTGGCATGCAATAAGTGCTTAATAAATACTTGTGGAATAAATAATGGGTGAAGCTTTAGTCCCTTGGGTTCAGGTATGCCTTGGCCATTCCTATCAAGCTCACATTCTTCTATGTGTTCTTCTTAAGAGGGTGCTGTCTGTGTTAGGATTATTGTTTAATTTTAGTTGAAAAGGTGGGAAGAAAGAGCATTCTGGTGGAAGTAGGGGTCTCATGAAACTTTCTCTGGAAGAAATTCATACCAGAGGACGTAGACATGAAAGATTTGTGAATAAGTGTATTCCATGGGAAAATGCAAGTCTGTATGCATTTTACATAAGGATTTGTAAGAGATGAATAGAAAATACTGATTTAAATAAGAGAAGCATAGAGTGCTTGGGTGGCTCGGTCACTTGAACGTCTGACTCTTGATTTTGGCCCAGGTCATGGTCTCACATTTTGTGAGTTCAAGCCCCACATCAGGCTCTGTGCTGACAACCCCTCCCCCTGCTTGCATGCGCACTCTCTGTTTCAAAATAAATAAACATTTAAATAAGAGAATCCTGGTATAGTGAAAGGTGGTACTGAATTCAGGAGAGTGTGGGCCTAGTCCTAGCTCTGTCTCTAGTATATTCCCTCTCAGTGAGAATATTTCCTTAACTGGAAAATAACTAGAGGAGCAACAAGAGTCTTCATCTATAATAGCCATAATCCCATGCCAAACGGTAAACTGTAATCATATCAGCCTTTATTTTCTCTTTCTCTGAGTTTATATTTTGTAATTCACATTTAAAACATTTTTAGCTCAAGTGTGATTATATTAAGATTCATGATAAGCGAAACCACATTTCAGGAAATACATTTTCTTTCTTTCTTTCTTTCTTTCTTTCTTTCTTTCTTTCTTTCTTTCTTTCTTTTTTCTTTCTTCCTTCCTTCCTTCCTTCCTTCCTTCCTTTCTTTCTTCCTTTTCTCCTTCCTCTCTGTCTGGCATAGTTTCCACGTATTCTGCTCTTTTCCTCCTTTGCACCCCCCTGTCTGTGTGCCTTGTATCCCTTTTCTTCTCTTTGTTTTTCAGGGGATTTTGCATTTGGGTAATTTTCATTTACTTCTGGGTGATTATCAAAATATTATATTGTTAGAGTGACTTGATATTTAAAATGCCAGTTATTTTAAATTTAGAAAAGGAGGACTTAAGTTGACAGCTTTCTGCTTTGAAAGGGATTTTATTTCATTAGCGCCCTCAGCAGGGGAAGGAGGAAAGGTCAGCATTTCAATAGTCCCAGGTTAGAAATGTGGAACCTGAGACTGACATATTGAATCAAGCCTCTTGATTGGAGCCATCTATTCTGACCCTAAAATTAGAGATCCTGACATTTTATTCTTTGTCTTGTGCATTTGGCCCTATGCCAAATTTTTAATCCTCTATGCAAAGTGTTTGTTTCCTCTGTATTTTCCTCCTATAGTCTTTTTACTTCATGCTCCTCATTCATCAGTGCCACCCATGTCAGTGATTTATGAATGGTAGTTACAGCCAAACTCCAGTCTGTGTGGCCTTTGAAACAAATGGTGTTGTGTGGGTTTCTCCATTTCTATGGGGTAGGAGTTGAAAAGGACCTGGTACTGTGGGAAGAAGCAAGCCTGTTCAAGAAGCCCTATAGTGTACACAGTGCTTTGATTATATCTGACCATCAAGAAAACCCTCAGTCATTAGCAGGTCTTAGCCTAAGACCGCGAGTGTCCAGATGAATTGGGAAACCATTGCACTCTAGCTCCAAGGAAACACACAGCCCTTTTCAGTGAGTACCTGGGGGTGCCCAGCAACACCTCACTGTTAGCCCTCAGGTGTTCAGAGGCCGGCCGGGCAGGCCTCCAACGCTGGCCCCTTCAGAGAGCAGATCTGTACCAACCAGCAGTTTGCCACCCTATCTTCTTATCCTGGGCAACCCAGGCGAAGGGAAGGGATTATTAGTACATAAAGGGCTACTCTGTCACAAGGAAGAGCCAAATTGGAAGATCTCACTGTATTCCTTCTCGACTAATTATCCAAATAAAGGGAGAGAGTATATCAAATCCAACTAGAGAAAGCAGTTTAACTGAAGAAATTTCCAGCCTCCTCCATATGCTTTGAGTTAAATCCTCACAGTTTGGGGGGTTTATATGGATTTGATTTTTCCTAATCGTTTATATTTTAGCTTAAGTAAATAGAACTGTGCTATCTCTTTGACTGTCATATCTGTTGAAGATCCCACAAGCTTGGAAGCATTTGGAAACATTTAAACTACAGCATACTAATTTTTCACTAGTGGAAACCATGACTTGAGGAAAAAAATATTATACACCTGTGATTTCTAAGCTTTTAGAACCAGTACTTTATTTCTAGCTTAATTTCTGTTTTGAAATGAGCATTCATTTTTTTTTAACTCATTCAAAGTGCTTTGGAATATACATCACATTTTTAAAAAAATAAAGTATATTTAATTTTTTTGTGTTTTAAGCTTTTCATTTCACTGAGGGAAAGGAGTGTCACAGTTGAATCTGGTCCCTGCAGAGCTTTGCCCATACCTAGCCACTTGAAGTTAAGCATTTCCGGGACCCTCTCTGGCTTTAGTTTCTTTATTCATTAGATTGGTGGAGGATGTCTTGCCCTCAAGTTGTAGTGGAAAACCAATTAAATGAGATAATATATGAAGGATCTTTGAAGTGTTAAAAAGAATGTCCTTGAAAAGTTAGGAACAAATGTAAGCTTTATTCACATTTATTTAGTTATCCTTTAAACACACATGTTCTCCTAGAATTTATCATTTCATGATATCCCAGGATTTATTTCCAAATGTCTCTGGCCATGTAGTATAAAAATATAACTTATCCAAACTATGAGTTGTTTGACAATTTTGACCACCAATGTTTAGAAGAAGTTGGGATATAGGTTTAATTTGATGTTAAGTTCCTACGATTTAAATCTCAGTGATTACTAGTGCCTGATAAAGGTCTTGTGAAAAGCACAAATAATGGAGAATTTACTAATAATGTACAAGCAAGGTGAGAAAGAAAGGCTGCATATAAACATTGGGAAAAGGCAAGTTAACGAGCTATACTCTCTCCATAAAATACTTTGAAGTCCATGTGGTAGATCTTCATACAGATTTATAGAATACAGAATTAGTTTTCTATAAAATTCTAAAAAAGTCTTAATACTTTTTTCTTAAGCTAACATATTTATAAAATTAGTAACAAAATTTTGTGGATCTCATTTAGCATTCTGTCCTAAGTTTTAGTTAGCTATTCTAGGTGGTTAATCATTTATGTGACTTAAAATCTACTTAAAAGAAATATTGTTGTCTTGAAAAAATTATCTCCCTTCAGAGGAGAAAGTCACCAAACTGATAGTCCCAAAAATATCAGTGAGATGGTGGGAGAATAGCAAGGATTTGGTGTTGTTCCCAGGTTTCAATGCTCTCCATGATTCATCTTCTATCATTTTTCTTTCTCCTTCCCCTGACTTTGTCAACTTCTATTCCTCTTTGCCTATAGGGAGAAGCCCCCAGTGGAGGACAGTCACTGAAAAACTACATGGAAGAAGTGAGTTTTAAGAAGTGACTTGTAACATAGCCTGAAATCAGTCTATCATATGGGATGAATTTCGCTTGGGTTTTCTTGATCTGCTGTAGGGCTCCAGTCTATACTCAGTCACTGGTCATGCCCACCAAAACAGGGTGATAAATAATATTTTGTCAAAATGTTGTCTGTTCGTCGTTGGTAGAGGGATACCTTATAATAATTCAGTCATCCTGAAAATGAAGGCGCAACTGCCTAGCGCTATCATATATTTTCACTCACATTTGTTGATATCCTAAAAAAATGAGAAACACATGCACAAAATAATAAGATATGATCATTGCTCTTATGGAAAGAATAATCTGTACCAAATTGGCGTTCATTCCTGTGATAAATATTCATCAAGGACATTACTTGTGCAAGCCATTAAGCAAAGTGCTGTCTTGACAAATAAAATATATGGTAGATTTTTGTTGGAAAACCATTTAGATGTCTGGATTTATTTTGGAGATAACCAAGCATGCTCTATGTCACAGGACATGTCTTTGGACTGTCTGTAAATGGTATTTGGGAACTTTCAGATAAACCCGTGGCTAGAATCCATAAGACTTGATCTGAAGCCAAACCACTGTGGTCACTAAATTAGCTATCTGAGTCTGTTTTAGGTGAAGGGAACTGGGAAATAGTCTGGTGATGATGTCAAAGAAGTACCAAATATTTGGTTTGAATATTGCTCCTCAGAAAGATACTGAATGTGCCACTCAAAACTTCCTCAGAACACTGTGCCCATACTTAAACTCATGCTTGCTTCCAAATACCACTCGGAGAGGAAAATCAGAGCGTATAGCACCCTTATAAGTCTCTCACATCTCTGGTTTGCAAGTTTGAGTTTAAAGCTGGTTGAAGTTTTGCCAAAGGCAACTGGAGAAGACATAACAAAAGGAAAAAACCAGGTTGGTTGTCTGGGTTCAGGTCAGAACAATCACAATATATTGTGATGCAAAAAAATGGAGGGTTAGAGCACCAACTTTAAATTTCACTTTAATGAATTTGATGCAGAGATTGAGTAGAATATATTAAAGCATTAATATTGCTGAAGAGCAGCCCACAGTATTTTCAATGTGTACACCAGTAGAATTTCTCTTTAGGATTCTGTGGTTGCTAAAGCTGTTGGCTCAGCATTCCCCACTTGGTGGTGGGGGTGGTGGGCCACCTCTACAAGAGGGGTGCCTGATGCCCTTTGTACGTGTCCTGCATCAGTCTAGCACTGTTGGAGGAAGAAGAAAATTGAGGTGCTAGTACAGGAAATGGGCTGTGTACAAGATGCTGGAACTTTAATTTGTGCAGTTCTTATCCAAGGAAAAGATTATGTGCATCTAAACATACATCTTTTACACAACTGTAAATGCTTAATGTGATACCAAGGTTGAGAATTTGTACCATTTTGTTGGAGGTTCTGGCAGAGCATTGCTCCTCTGCGTGGTCCTCTTTCTAACAACATGGACAGCACCTTGCATTTGTGAGAAATGCAAAATTACACCAGATCCAAAGAATCAAAATCTGTGTTCTAACAAGATCCTCATGTGATTCAAAGCACCCTAGAGTTTGAGAAGCACTGCCCTAAAGTATTCTTTCCATGTTATTTCTAGAGAGTGACTACACACATCATGCAAAACCTTCAATTTTGTATAATACAGGTAAAGAGGAAAATTTTATTAATAAACTTATGAGTTCTGTTTATTCGTTTACTCTCAAGAACAATATTTTTAGTTGATTAGGGGTATAAAACCTCCCCAGCTTATGAGATTCATTATCAATTTTCAGTGTGAATTTACAAGTATGTGCACATCCATAAGCATTTTTTAGGAGCTCAGTATCACATAGTTTTGTTTGTTATTTTTTATTAGAGAGGGAGAGACAGGGAGAGAGAGAGTGCAAGCAGAGGCAAGGGACAAAGGGAGAGAGAGAGAATCCCAAGCAGACTATATGCTCAGTGAAGAACCCAATGTGGGGTTCCATCCCAGGACCCTGGGATCATCGCCTGAGCTGAAATCAAGAGTTGGACATTCAACCAACTGGGTCACCCAAGTGCTCTGACATAGTATTTTTATCTAATATTGTTTGATATTTAGATCTAAGCTCTTTTTTAAACCAACATATGATCATTCTTTACAATAAAACTCTAAGTATGATCTTAATTAGTGAACTATTAACTTATTACTAGTTGGTTTCTTTTTGCAGACATTAACCCATTTGGTCTTTAGGAAATATATACTCAAATTCTTCTCCATGGAGAACACGTTGAGAATGTGAGCCATAAAATGATATTTTTTTCTCTCACGATTACTCTTATTTCACGTTTGCTCTCTTTCTGCTTGTTAGTAGAATCAGCAAACAATGAGGAACAATATTTATAAATGTGCGAAGCATTGAAGTTAAAACTGGGCTAGCAAACATTTGCTTTTATTTAGTATACACTAAAACTCAAATAAACCATAGTGTTTACATTTTTAAATATATTTAACATTTCTTGTTAAAGTTTGGACAACTTTTTGCAGATCAAAGTCTGCTTTTTTTTTATTTAGTCTTATAATTAGACAAAATTATAACCACATGACATCAGACAATATTGTTTAGACCTAAATTGAAACTAAAGAGACGATAGGGTCTCCTCTACAAGTAAAGCTAAAATGGAATTTCCATTCAACATTTTCTGTTTTTTAATGTATTATTTTTCTGGAATAGTATTTGTATTTTTGAACAATTATAAGATGAGATATTTTAAAATAGTCTACTTTTCCTAATCTTCAAAATCATTATTATAGTCAAAAATTTTGAAGAAATTATGTGTCCTTTGCTTGTAAGACACTTGATAACTCATGTAGGAATAAGAATTTCATGTTGCAGAAATTTCAGCTTTTGAAATAGTACTAACAGTTATTCAAAAAATATAGAGAATTTAAAATAACTTATCAAAATCAACTGCTTCCAAAGGTTGATTGTCACATTTTTTTATAGAGCAGCTAATCCATTTAAAATATCACATTTCCCAGATAAATAATTGGAAAGTAGCATACTGCACTGGTTATAAATCCACGAGTCATGAGAGATTTATTCATTTAAATGTATATGCATCAGAAAAGTATTGTCAACTAAAATGGGTGAGAAGCTGTAAGGAACTAAAGACTGAAGTTAATGCTTTTTTGAAACTTTTTAAAGAGCAATTTAGAGCAGTTTCTCACGTCTTCAGGAAGCTAGCTGGTGAAGGCCGGAGGCAACATACAGGGCAGTGTGAACTAACTCAAGGTGTCAAATGGCAGCTTGGCAATCGCTAAGGGTGTCAGACAAGGAAAAAACAGCATGTAGAGCAGGCAGGTCCTTTTCCAAATCTGTGGAGGTTGGTTTTGCCAGCTCTACCATCTGAACCAGAAAGGGGATTGATTCTATGCAACACAATATCTTAAAATCACTTCTCATGCCTATCCTGACCTGTCTTGTTTCTCCTGTATTGTGCTATTGTGTGATGGCGACTGTCATGAATTTCCAACTGTACTTCCGTAGACAGTGTATGACATTATCCCGTCATAAAGAAGATACATTTTACTTTTTAGTACGTACATGGATTCATGCTTCAAATACTGTTATTATTCTTTACTAACATAGTTTCATTCACTTAAGAAAGGAGAAAACAAGGTAGAACGGTGGCGGCAGCAGAGGCCGTGGCAGTTCGGGACTGAGTGCAAGTAACAGAATCGCCATGATTCTCCAGAGGCTCTTCAGGCTCTCCTCTCTCATTCGGTCACCGGTGTCAGTCCATCTGAGGAGGAACATCAGTGTCACAGCAGTGGCGTTTAATAAGGAACTCGATCCTGTACAGAAACTCTTTGTGGATAAGATTAGAGTACACAGAACTAAGCGACAGGCATCTGTAGGACCTGTTGATACCGGCCCAGAGTACCAGCAAGAGCTGGACAGGGAGCTTTTTAAGCTGAAGCAAATGTATGGTAAAGCAGACATGAATAGTTTCCCTAACTTCACTTTTGAAGATCCCAAATTCGAAGTCATCGAAAAACCCCAGTCCTGAAGAAATAATGTAAAATGTATTTGGTAATTTGTCCTAGATTAGTTGTACAACTGGTTGGAAGTATCCGGATAAACACACATTTCTCAACTGCCAAATGTTCTTTTAATTCTGATTCCAAATAAATTATTTGGTGATGCCGGGGAAAAAAGAAAAAAGAAAGGAGAAAACAAGAATTTTTTTCAAGAAAACCCTATCTTGTCTTTGACATTCATTTAGAACTGATACATGTTGTTAAAGGATAAGATTGTTTTAAAAGTCCTAATCATGGCTTTCATACAGATATAAAATGGACAAATATCAAAGATTTATTTAACTTATTAATTAGTAAGGGAGCCAGTAAAGTGTTACAACCAGTTCAACGGACAATTTAAACCCTCAGATATACAGTTAAGTAGGGAATGCTGAAGTTATAAGGAGATGCAAAAATTGGCAAAACTGACCAATATCCGTAGGGTAACAATCAATTACATTCAAATGGATACAATGTGTGGACTAGAATCATTTGCACTACTGCCAATTTTTAGAAACAATGTCCATGAAAAGTCTGTGAAAGACCCAGAGCCTCCACAGAATCAGGTAACTAGGACATGCTGGAAAAAATAATTTATTTTTCATTGTCTATGCTTAGTAATCTCTCATCCATTTCAAAGACTTACAATTTTATCCCATAATTTCCTTGGAGAGAAATGTCACCAATTGGAATGAATTAGGACATAAAATGGAGAGCGGTCCCAGTGCACAGTGTAGCATAGCAAATTTGTCAGATAAATTTATTTTAGCACCTTGCACTTATTTTGTAATGTTTTTCACAATATACCATATTTTTCTAACTTCACCATTATGTTTTTCTGTTTTCTTTTCCCAAATTCTATGAGTTCAAACTTACAGCTTGCTAAACTTATTACTTCCCTCTTCTTATGATTTGACCTTTCACAATTCCCAAAAGAAATGGGCTGTAAAAGTATAATTTACTAAAAAATTATGGATCTCAGTCTGAGAATACAAGACTTTTCATTAACAAATACAAAAAGAGAGGTATTTTGAAACTTTATAGCCATACCTTGGTGATATTGTGGCTTCAGTTCCAGACCACTACAATAAAGCAAATACTGCAATAAAGTTGGTCAATAATTTTTTGGTTTCACAATGCATATAAAAATTATGTTTACACTGTATTGTAGTCTATAAAATGTGCAGTAGCGTTATGTCTTTTAAAAGTATATACTTTAATTTAAAAACACTTTATTGCTAAAACATGCTAACCATCACCTGAGCTTTCAGCAAGTCATAGTCACTGATCACAGATCTCCATAACAAATTTAATACTAACGAAAAAGTTTGAAATATTGAGAGAATTACCAAAATGTGACACAGAGACCTGAAGTTAGCAAATGCTGTTGGGAAAATGGCACTGATAGACTTGTTCCCCAGGGTTGCCACAAACCTTCCATTTGTGAAAAACACAATATCTGGGAAACACAACAAAGTGAGGTATACTTGTATTAATTTAAGTATGTAAATTATAAATGGAGAGATTTGTTTTAATGCAAGTGTAAGATTAATTCTTTGTCAGAGGAAGCAGTCTGTTAAATGTATCTAAAGTGGAGGGCAATTTTGTTTCACTTTACATGCAACATGCTTCAGGGATTTTTATTTTATATGGATCCTATGGTTATAGAAGTAAAATGAAAGTGATTAATCCTTTTTGGAAGATAGAAGCTGATGCTATGTGCATTGTTTTCATATTTAACCAAAGGGAGAGGAATAGTCAGTTGTCTCAGAAATGGAGTATCCAATGGGGAAAGTTTAAGCAAAAGTGCATTTTTTTCCCTCTAAACATACTGAACTTCCATGGCCACAGATGACATAAATCACTGATTGATTGGATTTAGAGAACCCAAAAATAGGCTGTCCACGTGGAATAATAATACCGCTGAAGTTTATAAAGCACTTACTCTGTTGGCAGATAAAACGATATGTTGATATACGCCTAGCAACTGTTTTCCATGTGATGCATGTCACCATTTCTCACCACTCCTAGTCCCTGGATGTTTACATACTTATGGTGAAAGTGTTTTATAAAAAGGATGAATGGCATTTCTTCTAAAAGCAACCCCAGAACTTACTCTTGGGTGTATGGAACAGTTTGTACAATGGCCAGACATAGTTTAACATTCCTCTAGAAAAATTGTTGAACAAGTTGGCAAAGAAAAACTTATCAGCTCCTGTTTTTTAAAAATGTTCAAGATTTCAGCTTCTTGACCCCATCAAAAAGTCTGATATGGGTTCTAGTTTGAACACATAGTATTTCCTGTTGGCATTGATAAAGCAAACAGGTGCATTACATTATTAAACTCTATTTCAGGGAAAACCAAAGTAAAACATTTAAATGATCTATTAATAGTAATGTTTGTACTATCTCTATCATTCTAACAACTCACCATTTTAGAGTTCTTCCCAAACTACGTGTTTTACTGAGCTAATGTTCCATTTTTACTTTATTATAATTTACAATAAATAAAGAATCACTGAATGTTTATTATCTCTTCAGAAGTAAAGCCATTAAACCTGGAAACCAATCGGTAGGATTGCTTAATATTCTGAACTTTTATGGGAAAAAACAACACAATTGACTTATTATGTCTTTTCTTATGAAAGCAGGTTTTAGTATTTGGAACAAAAAGGTAAATAACCAAAATGCTTTTTTAACCTAAAATATTTTTTTCATGGTCACTTTAAAATTTTATGTTTTAAATGAGTAAAATTTAGCCATTTTGATTTTAACTTGTGAAACCAAAAGGATATTTTTCATAGATCTTCTTTAAACATCAGAGATTGTATGTCCTTTTTTTTTTTTTTTTTTCTGTTGTCCTGTATACTGCTAGAAAGTTTTAAATCTAAGGCTTTTTTTTAAATTTCTGCTGTTTCTTAGGTATGGCCCTGCAAGACCAAATCCAATAATTGAGAAAATTGAACAAAAAATAAGTTAAATTCTAAAAATAAACATATTTAACCTAAAGTGTATATTTCAGGATTAACTATTTTTATTTTTTTCTTTGCCAGCTTTCCTTACAATAGTCCATCTAGTGCTGTCTAAAGAATCTAGACCTAGCAATTTATCATTTGTGAAATAATAGAGATCACCTTATCCAGTACCTTCATCCACTCCATTCCATCCCAAGAGGAGAAGTGACATTCCTAAATTAACCATGGTAAAAAAAAAAACTGTGACTCTCAACCCTTGAGGCAAAGGCTTGTCAGTGCAAAGCCCGTCTCTTATTTGATAGCAATATAAGTTTTTGTTTTTATTTTTTCTAGTTTTATTGAGAAGTATTTGACATACATTACTGTGTAGGTTTAAGGCACACAGCATGATAGTCTGATTTATACATCTTAGGAAATGATAACCACAATAGGTTGACTTAACATCCATCATTTCATATAAATACAATAAAAAGAAAAAAAATATTCTCCTTGTGATGAGAACTCTTAGGAACTACTATTTGGAATTTAAGTTTTAATCTGATTAACAGACTATTTTCAAGTTGCCAGTACTGAAAAATGTACTTTTATTTTAAAATTGAAAGTCACTTAAAAATGTTGTTTTGCTTATTTTAATTTTGAAATAAATGTTTTTATTTTAGAGCAGTTTTAGGTTTACAGAATTGTTGACAAGATAGTGCAGAGAGTTTCTATATTCCTCTCACCCAGTTTTACTAGTCATTAATACCTTATATTAGTATGATACATTTGTCACAATTAATAAACCAATTCTGATACATTATTAGTAACTAAATCTATACTTTATTCAAGTTTCCTCAGGTTTTTTTCAAATGTCTTTTTTCTATCCCAAGATTCCATCCAAGATATCATATTACATTTAGTAGTTATACCTTTAGGCTTTTCTTGGTTGTGACAATTACTCAGATTTTCCTTGTGTTTGATGATGGTAAGAGTTTTGAAGAGTATTGGTCATGTATCTTGTTGATTGTTTCTCAGTCAAGATTTGTGTGGTATTTTTCTCATGGTTACACTGAGATGATGTGTTTAAGAGGGAAAACCATAGAGGTCAACTTCCATTTTCATCACATCATATCAGGGATACATACATACTATGAATTATTGCTATTGATATTCACCTTAATCACTTGGCTTTAGATAGTGTTGGTCAGTTTTATCCACTGTAAAGTTAGTCTTTTGGCCCTCCTTTCCATATTGTACTCTGGTAGAAAGTCACTACACATAGCATGCACTTATAGATTGGGAGGTTATTCTCCACCTACTTAAGAGCAGAGGATCCACATAAATTATTTGAAATCGTTTTGCATGGCATATTTATCTATTCTTGCCTATTAATTTATTTAGTCAAACATTTATTTTTATCAGAATGGATTCATAGATATTTATTTATATTGCATAATAACCCAATGCTACCTTATTTATTTTGTGGTATAAATTGTCCTAGCTTCGACCACTGATAGATTTTTCACTTGGCTCTTTTATCCCTTTGATGCATCCCCGTTATTGTGTGTGTGTGTGTGTGTGTGTGTGTGTGTGCGCGCGCGCATGTATGAACACTTTCTTGCTTTCTGGCACTGCAAGATGCTTCAGGCTCACCTTGTATCTTTTCTGCCTCAGTCCTAGAATCAGTCATTTCTTCAAGAGTTCTGGTTCTCTCATTAGAGAATGGTATTAGAAACCAAGATATGGGTGGTAGCTGTGTTCTTTGCTATTGAGATGTCATCACTTCTAAGCCCTCTCAGCTGGCAGATTAGGGAGATATATGTGTCTATAGTAATCCATGTATACATCAATATTCATAAATATTTCAATATGTAGCCTTCTGTATATATAGGGAGCTCAACATGAGTTTATACTGACATCTTCAACTCTAATACATTATACATGGATCAGTCTAGCCTTTCTTTCTATAAACTCCCACTTCAACAGTGAGAAATTTGGCTCCCAGCATCTGTCATCCATTTACTTCATTGTCCCATTCCGGAATACGTGTTTAGTAGCTCACAATTGTTAACCTATATGTACATGGAAAACAATTTTATCAATTAGTATACAGTATTTGTGTAGAGTTCTTTTTGGTTTTGGTTTTACAGACTCCATTCATTTTCCAAGTTACTTAGGTTAGCACCTTATTCGCTCACCCCTTCAGTTACATTTCATACATCTGTAATGCATCTAGATTGTTTGTTAGTATTTTACTTTCCATCTTGGGATCCTCCAACCTCCTAATTGATTTTTTTGGAGCCATGCACTGAAGAAAAAGTTCTCAGACACTTAGACTGAGCGGACATCCAGGGCTGCCTCTGCCAGTGAAACAGCAGCAGCAAGAGCAGCAGCAAACTGCACATAGACTTTGTTTCATGTTCGCCAGGTATAAAGATCAAAGACTGTCAAAGCATGGGAGGAAAACACAAAGAGCCTCCAGACATAGACCAAACACACATCTGGTGTTTATGGGAAAGCAGACAGGGAAGATGTGCAGTTTCAAGGATTGCTAAGCAATTATAATGGTCTGTTCCCTACCTGGCTCCTGGGAGATCATGGGGCTCTGTTCTCATAGTGCTGCAGCATTCGACAGCCTTGAGACCAGAATGTCGCTGATGTTTCAGCAATTATCCCATTCACTTTCCCAGGACTTGCAATACACTCCCTAGAAATAACTCCACACCTTTTTTCATTTGCATACCCTAAGTTTTACTCTATTGCGTGAAGTTTTATAGGTTTTGACAAATGCTAGTGTCTTGTATTTACCATTATAATATCAGAATAGTTTCACTTCCCTGAAATATCTCCTCTGATTCACCTATTCAAACCCCTGTCCCCCTCGCAAACTCTAGAAAGATTGTGACTTTCTGAAACTCTGTATTGGGACTAAACTTTTCTAGAGTTAACTGTCACAATCAAGGGAGGGCAGATATGATGTTTCTTTCATACAGGACTTGTAAGCAAAGTGGACATTTAATGCTTGGTGATTTCCACTTTCAGGAGTTGTGGACCCTTATTTGTATCTTGATAGTATTTAAACAAAATGAACAAAATACCTCAAGTTACAGAAAAAAATTACTAAAAACATGGGGAGATGATGGATGGATTTGAGACACCAAGAGAATAAATTGATAGGTCATATTGATTTTGTTTTAAAATTTGAAAATATGTTTGAAAAGGTTTTCTTAAGTCATGGCTCAATAAATTTGAGGGGACCTTCCGGATTATTTTTGAGGGAGGGGGATATGAAAGGACAATTACTCTGCAGTAATCGTTACATTGGTCCAATGGGCACATGACAGAAAACAGGAGTAGTTCTGTCTTCCCTGAGGAGGGAAGACAGTAGAGGGGACATCTGAGCCTTGGGAGAAGGGTTAATGTCTGAGACAGATAAATCAATGTAGTGTATTCTAGGCAGGGAGTAAAACATGTTGGCGTATAAGACACTGACAAAATCAAGGAGCTACCAGTTAACTATATCTGAAGAGCAAGGGGTAACTGAGGTGAGATGGAGATGGAAATCGTAGTACATCAGGGTAGACCAGGATGGATCATGAGAGTTTTTGAGTTTAGATTTTATCCTGAGAATTGTGAAGTCACTGAAGGATTATGAAAAGGTAATGAGTACATCATATGACATCTTAAAAAGCCCACTCTGGCAGGAAACCGGTGGGAAGAATTAGGAAGGGTATGGCACTCAACCCTAGAAAACTTCATAAATGGCTATTACTGCAGTCAGGATGGGAGATGATGGGGGCCTGGTTTAGGGCAATGAAAGAAAGCATAGAGCAAGAAAGAAGTATGAGAAATATAGTGATAAAAATAAGGAAGTAAGAAGAGGAAGAAGGCGGTGAAATAAGTAGTACTGAAGGGTAAGGTGAGAATGTTCTCTAAATCCTACTAATCTTTATTCTCATTAAAAGGAGTTTGAAACTTTGATGGCAAACAGGCACATTTTGTACAGTTTTATATTGAATATTTCATTGTTATATTCCTAAGCATGATTGCCAAGATTTCCATAAAAATATTAATTCAGGAAGGAACAGAGTCTAGATATTTCTTCTTATTAAGACATTAAATCTTACTAAAAGGGGAATGTAAAAAAATGAGTTCAGAGTTAATGCATGTCTTTGACATGAAAATGAATTTAAACATAGGACTTTTCTCTGTTGTGAGGAAATTCTCTCTCTCTCTCTCTCTCTCTGTCCCTCTCTCTTTTTTATTTGGACATATAATTCATAGAGACTAAAATGTTCACCCATGTTGATATTCATGATATCCATCTAGAGTTTAATCCAGAATGAACTTTGTCTTTGGCAGGATGAATCTTTAAAGCAATTGCAAGTAGTTCATCAGCCATGGATCTTGCCAAGTGATACAGAAAGTGAAGGAGTAGAAGCAGAACAAGATAAACGTGAGTAGACGTCGCTGTTTACTGACAAATTGCCTTTAGCTAAAGGAAATCCACAAGGAAGGCATTTCCCGTTCATTACACGTCTGCAAAAAATGCAGGCTTGTTTAGGGAGACCACGTAAAGATAAGCTCTACTTCCGGTTAAATGTTGATTCCGTGATTATTTCATTGTGGTGCAGAGTCCTACAAGCTGACCCTGCAAGAAAGAGTATATAGCACCTCAAAGGAAGCAAATTGTTCTTCCTGAAGACCCTTGCAGAATGTCTGTTTGGAATGTGACTCTTCTATGAATATTGTGAAATTATAGCAGTGATAACTTGTTATTATCAAACAATTTTGAAATATGTTGGGATCATCTCATCATTATTATATGTGACATTATCATTATTGGTTAAATGAATAAGTGCATGGACAGACATTGTAAGTTTGCAAAACAAAGAATATGATCACAATATTTAAAGCATATAGAATATATAAGTCTTGATTTAAATCGCTAGGTTATAATCATAACCAAAAAAATGGATTACTACACTTTGGCATGACTTAGCGTGTGCTTTCCTGGGGTTTACTGACATTGTCAGATATATGGGCTCAGCAATCCAGGTGAGAGGTTGGAGTCTGGACTATATGGAAATAACATCATTTAAAAAATAATAACATATCCAAATTTACTTTTTTAAGTCAATAGTAGCCTGCAGAGTGGAATAAAAATTGTGATTGATAACATAGCTCTCATGATAATTGGTGTGAAGTGATTCATTAACAATTCCCCTAAGCCACAGCTACCAGAAAGACCAATATGTTACAGAGCTAACATTACAATTCTGTACCCTGGGGGACCTAGGAAATTACTCGTCTGGGTTAAAAGACCTATAAAAAAAATCTTATCCCACTTCTATAGCTGTTAGCTTATGTGGCCAGAAGAAACACGGCCCGGTGAGGACTAAGAGCAGAGTGCTCTGGTGAGAACAGGCATACAGGGAAAGTGTCACTCAGCTAGCACAGTCAGAAACACAGTGAATAAATAACATGGTGACATTTTACAGATTCTATTGGAGGGAAACAACACCTTCAGACAACAACTGATGAAGACTCAGAAAGTGGGCTGTACTTTAAGCAAATGCAAAAATAAAGAGAATATTTTGAAGATCTTCAGTGCAAGGTATCCTAAGTAAAATGATCTAGGAAAAAAACAGCATGAGATACAAAGAAGAGAATCTCCTAAGTAGGAAAGCATTAATAGTGGCCCCAAACTTTCTTGCAAACAAATGCAAACCCACTTATACTCCCTGTCTAGTCTCCACTTATTCAAATATACATAAACTCTCATTCTGCACTTTGGATTTGATCATTTTCACCATGTCCTCTTGAGGCCTTAATAAATTTTGTGTTAAAAAAAAAGCCCTTCAAAGTAATGTGTATTGTATAAAGACAGTATATATAATTTTGCTCTATTAGAGTCAACACACAGGTGCTTAAAGTGAGGAAGTCAAGGTAAATAACATACTTGAAGGATGCACAGTGTGTTAATTTTTTGAGTGGGCTATAACTTACAATGAGCTGAAACTTAAAAGAAAGAACACAATCAGTCAAAATAGTGTATTTAATCCATGTGCAAATTTAGACTTATTTTTTTGTCCTTAAATCCATATATCTCCAATCAATATTAAGTCTAAAAAATAGCTTAATAATGCAAAGGAGATAAAAATCCCCCAAACTTTCTTTAACCCTAGTCATCTAAATCATATTGCCTTTCTGCATATAGTTTCACATTAGTTTGGCAAGTTGCAATAATTTCCTCTTCCACTAGGATTCAATGTCTTTGAGAGAAGGGATCTGTTTGTTTGTTTGTTTTATCATATTGAGGTACATAATAAGAACTCAATAAATATCAGAAGAATGAATGAATGAGTGAATATATTTCTTTGATACTTTCTAATTCATTTATCAAGACAGTTGGAAATTTTAACAAATAAAATGAATAATAATTGTGACTGAATACTTGTCATAAAATTATTTATAGTTTTTTAAATTTTAATATTGGATTTATGGTTTAGCCACGGTTTTTGCCATATAGTCTATCAATCACTCTAAAAACAGCCATTCCTGAACTCTCCTAACCATAGACCTAGCACCAAAAATATTTGATTTCAGCAATGTTGTACTTGGAGGTGACCCTTGACAATGGTAAACTGTTTGAAATAAAATCAGGGTTTAAAAATAATTAGGTAGTAATAAGAGCCATCTGGAAGTGGAATGCTAGCTAGCAGTGTAGCCAAGCTCTGAGCACAGAGATGCAAATACTTTTCTAGAGCAGCCATCCAACAATGAGGTGCAGGGGCAAGTGTAGGCACTAGCATCTCCACTGGTACTTGTACTCAAAGCACGTGGTTTGTGAAAGGGCCAGCAAGATAATGTATCTACCTCTTGATTTTCTCAGTGAAAGAAAATTAATGACATAAATAAATATGAACCCAATATCTGATTTAGAGTCTAGAGGCTCGTATATTAGATATTTATGACTGAGGAAAAGGACAAGATTCAACATTCCAAAAGTAACACCTGTTTCTTGACTCAGCTTTCTATAAATTATACCTAGGTAATTTTATAGCATTTTCTCATTTCTCCTGAGACAAAATTATCATGGCAGAAAGTTTCCAAATAATGTGAGGATCTTTGCTGTAGTGCATATTTCCTATTGCATCACTTAAAAATAAAACAGCTCGAATAAGTTTTATAAAAGAGCACCTTTTAGGAAAAGATGTCTTGAATAATTAAATGGGAAGCTTTAAAAACTTTTATTATAAATAAGGTAAGCAGAAACCTTAATTAGATTTTTTATTCTGCTTTTGTTTAAGAATATAAATCACAATTTTAAAAACCTCATGTTAGAAATATGTTTGTTTTTAATCTCTCAGATTATAGTGTGAAGTCATAAATAACTCATGTCACAGGGGCGCCTGGGTGGCTCAGTCAGTTGAGTGTCCGACTTCAGCTCAGGTCATGATCTCACCGTTCGTGAGTTTGAGCCCCTCGTCAGGCTCTATGCTGACAGCTCAGAGCCTGGAGCCTGCTTTGGATTCTGTTTCTCCCTCTCTTCTCTCTGCTCCTCCCCAGCTAATGCTTTGTCTCTCTCAAAAATAAATAAACTTAATTTTTTTTTTAAAATACCTCAGGTCACAGATTTGAATCTACTGGGAACTGTTTGGTGTTCATATTCCTGGGCTTCACTTCAGACATATTGAATCAGAATCTCTGCATGGGACTCTGAATTCTGCATTTTTAATAAACCCCTAGGGTGGACCTTGATTATTCTAAAGATTGAGAACCACTAGAATGAAAAGTCCAATCAGAGGGTTGTGAATTGTTTCCATAGTGTTGTTAGATTTTAGACCTTATTTCTCTAGGCTACTTTTCCCATCTGTAAGTTAAGTTTGGATGTAAAATATGAGAATGGAGAAAGAAGCCTGAAATTTGGAGGAATAAATGCAGAGTGAAATTGAGGTACAGGCCATCCAGTCAGTAGGTTCATTATCTACATGGATACAATGTCATAAAAGAGTGATGTCAAACCAGCCAGTACCTTCTAATTATACTGTGAACTTTTAAAACTTGAACAGCTAAGGTAAAACAAAGTAGCAAACAAAGAAAAAAAAAAACACACACACAAACAAATGAAACAATAGAGATGTCCAAAATAAAGAAATAAGAGCCAGAGTAAAAGAAGATAATGGAAGCATGACTCATTGAGACCTAAAATTTGGATTCAGGTTTTAGACCCTGGAGTCTGAGGTCTTAAGAGCTGTAACAATTGGTGATTTGGCCCTGGATCTGCATAAGGCAGGGAAGCTGGTCTGATGGCACTGTATAAATAAAGCCTGACACCTGGCGGGGCTGCCTCAGGTATGAAACAGAAACAAAATACCTGTGCTCTCCAACTGTGCAAAACAGGAAGGAGTTGTCTATCTGTTCTAGGCTTGAAAACGTAAAGGTGTTCATCAGAAATCAAGCTCTCAGGTCTGTACTTTGGTGGTTGGATCCAAAGTTAAATTATGTATAGTGTTAGGAACACAAAGATATGATAAAAATTGGGTAGCATTATTGGAATTCATATCTTCTCATATATAAATGCAAGAACTGGGGCATTTACAACTCTCAAAGTTTTGAAAATTGACTCCGGCTTAAGATGAGCTCTCCAACACCATTGAAGACGCTTTGATATACTGCATTGTTTCTCTCTGCTTTCAAGATTCTTTCTGGATCTTTCTCTTTTAATAAAGTGATATGTTAGTGTGGATATCTTTGACTTTATCTTATTGGAGTTTCTTGAGTTTCTTGGATATGTAGATTAATATTTTCATCAGATGTGTGATGTTTTCAGCCATTATTTCTTCAAAGATTTTTTCTGACTGTTTTTCTCTCATTGCTCCTTTTGAGACTCTGGTCATATGTATTTTGGTACATTTGATGGAACTGTTCATTTTTCACCTTTTTTCCTCAGACTGGATCTCAACTGACCTATCCTAAGTTCTTTGATTGTTTCTTATGAAAGCTCAAATCAATGGCTCAGCCCCTGTAGTGATTTTTTTTTCATTTTAAATCCAGAATTTCTATTCGTTTCCTTTATATTAATAGTCTTTAGTTGGTAAGAATTTATTCTCATAATTTCCTTTATTTAACATGATTTATTTTAGTTCTTTGAATATATTTTTAGTAGTTGATTAAGTCTTTGCTGAGTAAGTCCATCATCTGGGCTTCGGCAGGGAGTTTCTAATGACTGCTTTTTTTCCCTATTTATGGGCCATAGTTTCATGTTTCTTGGCATGTATGATACCATGATTTATAAAGCAGCTCACTTATTTTTGGTTTGTCACAAACTGGACACTTAATGTAATATAATGTGGAAGTTATTGCTCTGGAAATTAGATCTTCCCCCCACAGGGTTTGTTGCTAATTTTTCCTCGTTGTTGTTGTCCTTCCTACTTTTTGTTTAATGTCTTTCCTGAACTAATTTTATAAAATCTATATTATTTTTTGCATACAGCTCCTGAAGTTTCTGCTCAGCTTAGAAGTCAGTTAATGACTGGCCAGGGTATTGAGGCATGCTGTGGACACTGCAGCACTTACACAGAGCTTCTAGGTCAGCCAGGGGTGAGAGATGGAGCCATGTCAGGTTTTTTCCTGAACAGATGCATAGTACTACACATGCATGTATACTTCTAGATCCTCAGGAATATGTCAGAGCTTTTGAAAGCTTGTTATGGGCGTCTCATACACTAAATTTTTAAATTTTTTTTGGTAAACTCCTTGTTTGCCCCAACTGGTATCACTGCCTCAGGCAGCTGCTATGTAAAACTGTTGCCCCTAATTGTTTTTGACAAATGTCATAGGGAGTGACTTTCTCACTGAGTGAGCTCTAATCCAGGGCAAATAAAAACACTCGAGTGAGGACTTTGCAGACTACTTCTATATAGGTCAAATAGTGGCATTTCTCTAGATATAGGACATTTGGGAGGAGCTCCAAACCCATTCTGCCCCCTCTAGTAGATCATAGGCTTCTGTTTTCATAGCTACTATCATTGTGAGGCTGCTGGTTTTCAAGGCTACTACAGACTTAGAGAGATACTGGATAAGTTAAAATTCCACACAGCTCACTGTTCTTACTGAGATTCAGCTGCTTTTCTTTAAAAAAATGTTCTATGGATTATTGCAAGCCTTTGGTTAATTTCTAGAGTTGCAAAAAGTTGATTTTGGTGATTTTTGCTGGTGTTCCCATTGCTTTTTAGAGGAGCAGATTTTTGGAAATCCCTACACCCTCATTCTAGAAGTGCATCTCCTCTCATATTTTTCCTGATTTCATCAGCATAGTTTTCTCTTTGTTTGAAAAATGGGAGTTCATCTTAATAATGAACTATAGTACAACATATCTGTTTCTTTAAGTCCTAATTTCATGATGAGTTATTAAAAACAATTTTGTAGTAAAATAAGTTTTGGGAATTTATACATATCATTATATTTAAGAAACTCTCAGGTGTTAGAAATACCATTGATATAACAACATTTCAAGAGGAACAAAACAACTCTTCACTTTTAAATGAACAGATCAAGTGTAATCAGCATCCTGGCTTAAAATGAGAGAAAATATGGTCCATTGTTGACTTGAAGAAATGCTATACAGTCTTTCTAAAAGTCACTGAGTGGTCTCGCAGCAAGATCTGCTTGACTGTGTATAGTCCAGAGTTTTCTGCATACTTACTTGAGCTCTTTTTGCAGAATGCTTTTTCTTTTTAAAGTTTGTTTGTTTGTTTGTTTGTTTTGAGAGAGAGAGCATCTGTGAAGGGGGGAGGAGCAGAGAGACAGGGTGAGAGAATCCCAAGCAGGCCCCAAGCCATCAGCAGACAGCCCGACAGGGGGCTCGAACCCAGGTACCATGAAGTCATGACCTGAGCTAAAACCAAGAGTTCGTTGACTCTCAACGAACTGTACCACTCAGGCACCCCTACCAAATGCATATTAATTCTTATTTTCAGAAAGCTTATAATTTTCAGAATGCCTATTAATTGCTGGAGGAACAAATTTTAGCAAGTGCTGGGATTTTAGCAAGTGCTGATCAAATTTAATCTAATCCTCTCAATCTCAGTTCTCCTAATTTAGTGAAGAAGTTGGTTCTCTAAGAGATTGCAGATTTGTTCATGTCATGTCAGTAGCAGAGGCCTGGAGGATAATCAAATGTTCTTGTTTGGACCCAGTGATGTTTACTCTTATTGCTTCATCCTTTACTCATGACCTCCCTTAATTCCCCTTACTAAGGGGTGATACAGTTTATGCTGGGACTCTTGAGGGCTAAAGTGCTTGGGGAAGTAAATGGGGCCAGGATTCTACTGTCTACTCAGGATGTGGAGTGACCTTTATTCTCCTTAATCTAACTTCAGGTTATTTTTTTCCAGGTAGCCTCCTGAGATTTATATTTGAGCAATGCTTGAGGCAGTGGTGTTATTGTACCACAGCTGATTATCTCACCAGGCCCAAGAGAAGGTACTAACATCCTATCAAATGAAAGAGTAGAAAGGGGTGTGCTAGGGAGCAGTGGAATGTAGATAACACAAAGACCAAAATGAGTTAATTAGCCACTTGAGTCAGATGGGTGTTAGTTCCATGACACGTGGAACTCAAATTTTAAATATTAGGGTTATGGCTTAGAAATAGGGACTAGGAATATATACCTCAGGAGATGAACAAGACAGGACTTCAGTATTTTGTTCTTATTTAAAGGTCAGCTAAGTTATCTTACACAACACATGCATTTGTAGAGAAGAGACATACATACTTTGGAAACAACCAAGAATAAAAGATAGTAATAGTAACAGTAATACATAAAAATGGCACGAGAATAACTAGAAAGATGAACTCTTAAAGTAAAATGGACAAAAACTTCTGATGAACTGTATTAGATTATTTTTGAAGTCCAAAAGAAATCTTGATGACTTTTTTAATCTCACTTGTCACATTCAATCTTCTATGAGTGTTCAGAAAATTCTAAAGCATTTCTTTAAAAAGTCAGGGCATCTGAACTCATACTAGGCAATAAATCCTATAAATTAGGTATTTGCATGTTTGGTACCTGTTATCATCATAAATACTTAAGGATTGATCTTTAACCAACAAATGTAAAAGTAAGTTAATAATTACTGTTAATTACCTGTTACAAGCAAAATATTCTAATGACAAATTGTAATTTTCCATTATAATACTGTCTGTAGGAATTAGTTTGGTTATAAATAAATTTTTGCAATTTCTAGAGGCCACATGCCTCTGAATTATTCATGTGGCATTCTTACTTTGAAATGTTTCCCATGTCTGTGGTAAAACCCTGATATTATGAATGTTTCAATTGATTTCTAAGCTCCTAGAAAAAATGTAAAGGGTAATATTTAATAACATATAAATTTAATCTCACCAAATAAACTATTATTAAGTGTAATGGAAAAATGTGCTCTGTAATATATAAGGTTACATGCTTCAGAATAGATATAAAGCTTACCTGCTTTATTTATTGAAATTTCCTTGTCATGTGCAATAATAGTAGTCAGAACATTCCATAACAAGTATCAGAGAAGACTGTATTTAAACAACAGAACTGATCTTTTGTGATACAAAATTCTTTGGATTAGAGTATTATATGAAGTTGAATTCTTTAAAACTGAAAATAGGAGATATATGGTCCAATTTTGGGTTATTAAAAAAATCAAAGTTATAAATGAGTAGCATATGTTTTTAATCCTTTTACCAAACACTTTTTGTTTGTCTTGGAGTATTCTTATATTTGCTCTAGGTGTAGCCTGAAACTACAAAATATAATAAAGAAAACAAAATGAAGGGGAATCTAGTTCATTCTTTAACCTTGATGGATTTAGCTTATAGGCCGTCTTCTTTTATATGGGATATATCTTTCACAAATGAGAAGAATGTATTGGCTGGCTGCAAGTAAAACTTATTTGTTCTTAATGATGTTCTGTACATTTTCAGTAACTGCAAGAACTTCAGCATGTTCATATCAGGCAAACTGTTCCATAATCTCCCCTGGCTTGTTTTGCAACATTGAGCTGCTTCACCTTCACAAAGTAAATGGACCTTGACATTTTTGTCCCAAGCCAGGATTTTTATTGTTCAGATTCTCCAATATGTTACATATGCTCCATAGACCAGATTACCGCCTTAGAATGTCCTTAGAATCATGTTTATGTATCTTAAAATTCATACATATAAAGAGAAACTTCTATGTGTTGGGCTCTATTGCATGGGAGATACAGAAAAACAAGAAAAAGGTTATGATCTCTTTTCTCTAGTAAGTTAAATATAAGTGCATAGTAGCATAAGGTATACTCCTTAGGAGATAAAGAGAATGTTAAGGAAGCCAAAGGACGGATATAGCGCATGGAGTTAGCAGTAGGAACATGAAGAAATGGTGTTTAAACTAAGAGATAGGTAAGATTTTGAAGTACAGAGGTGTCATATGAGCAAGAATAACAGCATGGGCAAGGACACAAAGATAGGAAGAGCATTGGTTATGTTTGGTGGCCCAGGGAATTGGCAATTCATAATTTTAGGGGAAGACACTAGACACAGGGGATCAGGGAGAAACAAATCTAGAAAGGTAAGTCATGAAAAGAACACAGTGGGTGCAAATTATAAGGATAAGAAATGTGAATTAATAAAATGAACAGAGGAGAAATCTTTACACAGGTGGGAACTCTGATGAAAACATCCATATTCCTAACTTTGGGTAACACTCACACAAATGATGAGGAGGCCCGGGTGTTTGGCCCTTTACATATTTCTTGATGAGAAGAAAATGAGATATTTTTATTTTTAAAATTTTTAATGTTTATTTTTTTATTTTTTGAGAAAGAGAGCACACGTGTGCAAGCAGGGGAGGGGCAGAGAGAGAGAGAGAGAGAGAGAGAATCCCAAGCAGGCTCTGCGCTGACATCACAGACTGATTTTCTTGGGGCACCTGGGTGGCTCAGTTGGTTAACCTTCAGACTCTTGATCGGCTCAGGTTGTGATCTCATGATTTATGATATCACACCCGCATTGGTATCAAGAGTCAGATGCTTAGCCAACTGTGCCATCCAGGTGCCCCAAGAAAAGCTGTTTTTAAACTGTCTGTGCACTAGTGCTATTTTAAATAGAGATCATCATCTCCCAAGACATGCCATTTTTTAAAAACTGATAAAGTTGTGGTACACACACACACACACACATACACACACACACACACACACACAATGGAGTATTACTCAGCCATCTAAAAGAATGAAATCTTGACATTTCAATGACATGGATGGAGCTAGAGTGTATTAGGCTAAGCAAAATGAATCAGTAAGAAAAAGAAATACCATATGATTTCACTCATATATGAATAGAATTTAAGAAACAAAATGGATGAATATGTGGGGGAAAAAAGAGAGAGGCAAACTATAAAACAGACTCAACTATGAAGAGCAAACTGAGGATTCCTGGAAAGGGGGGTGGGAGGGATGGAGTAAATGGGTGAAAGGTATTAAGGAGGGCACTTGTGATGGGCACTGGTGTTGTATGTAAGTGATGAATCACAAAATTATGCTGAAACTAATATGACACTGTATGTTAACTAACTGGAATTTAAATAAAAACCTAAAATAAAAATAAAATAAAGTGTAGGCAGGATAAATAAATAAATAAATAAATAAATAGCTTTTAAAAATTATCTTCTTTACTAGGTCGAGAAGGTTAACATGAAATATACTACAGCACAACTTAAGGAAGGAAAAATAAATCATTGTTGAAGTGCATTTTATAACTTTGTTGTTTTTAGTGTTGTTGTTAATTATCAGTAAGTATGTGTAGCTCGAGCTTATAATTTTAATTCTTCTAAAGGATGTTATTTTTTTATTTTACATACTACACCCAGTGGTCATCACAAGTGCCCTCCTCAATGCCCATCACCCATTTAGCCCATTCCTACACCCACTTCTCTTCCAGCAACCCTCAGTTTGTTCTCTGTATTTAAGAGTCTCTTAATCGTTCACCTCTCTCTGTTTTTATCTTTTCAAAAAAAAATTTAATATTTATTTATTTTGGAGAGAAAGAGAGAGACAGAGTGTGAGCAGAGGAAGGGCAGAGAAAGAGAGACACACACAGATTCTGAAGCAGGCTCCAGGCTCTGAGCTGTCAGCACAGAGCCTGATGCAGGGCTCTAATTCACAAGCCATGAGAGCATGGCCTGAGCCAAAGTCAGATGTTTAACTGATTGAGCCACTCAGGTGCCCCTCAGTTTTTATCTTATTTTATTTTTTTATTCCCTTTCCCTATGTTTACTCTGTTTTGTTTCTTAGATTCTACATATGAATGAAATCATATGATGTTTGTCTTTCTCTAACTGACTTATCTTGCTTAGCATAATATACTCTAGTTCTATCCACATTGCTGCAACTTGCAAGATTTCATTCTTTTTGATCACTGAGTAATATTCCAGTGTGTGTGTGTGTGTGTGTGTGTGTGTGTGTGTGTACATCTTTATCCATTCATCAGTGGATGGACATTTGGGCTCTTTGTATAATTTGGCCATTGTTGATAGCACTGCTGTAAACATTGGGATGCCTGTGCCCCTTCAATTTAGCATGTTCATAGCCTTTGGATAAATACTTAGTAGTGCAATTGCTAGATCGTAGAGTAGGTCTATTTTTAATTTTTTGAAAAACAATCTGGCCCTGGACTCTTTTTTTGTTGTGAGGTTTTTGATTACTGATTCAATTTCTTTACTGGTTATGTAAAACATAATTAATTTTAGAGTCAACTCTTACCTGAAGTCTGAAAATGTGCATGATTTGTGTATTTTTTATATTAAACTCCTTATCAGCAATATGGTTTGCAAATGTTGTCTTCCAATCTGTAGGTTACCTTCTAATTTTGTTGTTTCCTTTGCTGTGCAGAGGCATCCTAGTTTGATGCAGTCCCACTTACTTATTTTTGCTTCTGTTGCTTGAGGTTTTGTCATATTTAAAAAAATTATTGCCAAAACCAATGTCAAGGAGTTTCCCCCTGTTTTCTTCTAAGGGTTTTACAACTTCCAGTCTCATATTTAAGTCTTTAAACATTTGAGTTGATTTTTATGTACATTGTGAGATAAGGACCTAATTCCATTCTTTTTTATGTGGATACAGTTTTCCCAAAACCATTTATTGAAGAGACTATCATTTCCCCATTGTGTATTGTTAGCACTCTTGTTAAAGATTAGTTGACCATATATGCTTGCGTTTATCTTTGGACTTCTTATTCTATTCCATTGGTCCATGTGTCTATTTTTATGCCAGTACCATATTGTTGATTACCATAACTTTGTAATATAATTTAAAATCATGAATGTGACGCCTCCAACTCTATTCTTTCCCAAGATTTCTTTGGCTATTAAGAATCTTTTATGGTTCCATAAAAATTTTAGGATTGTTTTCTATTTCTATGAAAAATGCCATTGGAATTTTTATAGAGATTGCTTTGAATCTGTGTATGATATTGTATGGACATTTTAGTAATATTAATTCTTCCAGTTAGAATTAAACAAGAGTCCAAGGCCAGATGGCTTCCCAGGGGTATTCTACCAAACATTTAAAGAAGAGTTAATGCTTATTCTTTTGAAGCTGTCCAAGAAATAGAAATGGAAGGAAAACTTTCAAACTCATTCTATGAGGCCAGCATTACCTTGATTCCAAAACCAAAGACCCCACTAAAAAAGAGACTTACAGACCAATTTCCCTGATGAACATGGGTGCAAAAATTCTCAATAAGATACTAGCAAGTTGGATCCAACAATACATTAAAAGAATTATTCACCACGATCAAGTGCTATTTATTCCTGGGATATAGGAATTTTTTGATTACTGATTCAATTTCATTGCTGGTAATAGATCTCTTGACATTTTCTCTCTCTTCCTGATTTAGTCTTGGGAGGTTACATATTTCTAGTAATTTATATATTTTAGGTTGTCCAATTTATTGGCATATAATTTTTCATAATGTTCTCTTATAATCATTTGTATTTCTGTGGTCAGTGGTTTTTTCTCCTTTTTTACTTCTGATTTTATTTCCCTCCCCTCTCTCTCTCTCTCTCTCTCTCTCTCTCTTTTAATGAGTGTAAGTAAAGGTTTATCAATTTTGTGTATCTTTTCAAAGAAACAGCTCCTGATTTCATTGATCTATTCTATTGTTTTCTTAGATTCTATTTTTTTAATTTCTCCTCTAATCTTTGTTATTTCCTTCTGTTTACTGCTTTTTGGGTTTTGTTTGTTGTTGTTGTTCTTTTTTTTTTTTTTAACTTTTTTTATTGGCTCCTTTAGGTGTAAGGTTAGGTTGTTTATTTGAGATTTTTCTTGTTTCTTGTTGTAGGCCTGTATTGCTGTAAACTTTCTTGGAACAGTTTTTGCTTCATCCCAAAGATTTTTAACTGTTGTATTTTCATTTTCATTTGTCTCCACGTATTTTTCAATTTCATCTTTGATGAATGGTTCACTCATTTGTTGTTTAGTAATATGTTAATTAACCTTCATATATTTGTCTTCTTTCCGGATTTTTTCTTGTGGTTGATTTCTAGTTTCATAGCGTTGTGGTCAGAAAAGATGCTTGGTTTCATTGAAATCACTTTCAATTTGTTGAAACTTGTTTTGTGGACTAACATGTGATCTATTCTAAAGTATGTTCCATGTGCATTTGAAAAGAATGTGTATTTCATTATTTTAGGATAGTATGTTCTGAATATGTCTGTTAGATCCATCTGGCCAAATGTGTCATTTAAACCATTGTTTCCTTTTGGATTTTCTGTTTGGATGATCTCTCCATTGATGCAGCTGTGATGTTCAAATCGCCTACTATTATTGTATTACTATCAATAGCTTCCTTTATGTTTGTTATTATCTGGTTTATGTACTGAGGTGTTTCCATGTTGAGATGCATAAATATTTACGATTGCAGTATCTTCTTGACGCATTGTCCCCTTTATGATTATGTAGTAACCTTCTTTGTCTCTTGTTACAGTCTTTATTTTAAAGTCTATTTTGTCTGACGTAAGTATTGCTACCCCAGCTTTCTTTTCACTTCCGTTTGCACAATAAATGCTTTTTCATCCCTTCACTCTCAATCTACATGTGTCTTTAGGTCTGAAATGAGTCTCTTGTAGGCAGCATATAGATGAGTCTTACTTTTTTAGCTATTTAATTCATTCTTATGCTTCCTCTGGTCTATTATTTATTCCCTCTAGTGTATTTTTAATTTCAGTTATTGAACTCTTTTCTCTCATTTGTACTGTTTTTTGTTTTCTCTCTTTTTCAAGGGTCTCACTGAGGTCCTCCACTCTTTTCTCCACTTTTCCCAAGTCCAGTGAGTATTTTATGACCATTACTTTAAATTCTGTATTATTAATTATCTCTGTTTCCTTTACTCTCTTGCTGTGATTTTGTCCTGTTCTTTCATTTGGGACATATGCCTCTATCCTCATTTTGTCTAATTCTCTGTATCTGTTTCTATATGTTAGGAAAGTCAGCGATGTCTCCTGGTCTTGAAAGTAGTGGCCTATTGAAGAGGTCCTATAGTGCCCTGCAGTGCAGTGCCCTCTGTTCACCAGAACCTGGTGCTTTAGGGAACTCTCCTGCTGTTGTGGCTGGCCACTTTTCCCTTCAATCCAGTCATCTGCAGTGGCTCTCTTTGCCTGTCATGGTCAGTGTTCGGTCCCTATGGGGTTAGTGAACCAGTCTGGGGCCGCCGTGGGCTTGAGTTGGGTCAGACCCAATGTTGCCAGAGCTGTGGTATCTATATGTCTAGGCTGGGGGTTACAGGAAGGAAATGGCACCTGCCAACTCTTTTGTTAAAGGAGAAATCTTTCAAAGATCCCTACCCTTCTAGCACAGGCTCTGAGAGTAGTAAAAAACCAAACCAAACCAAACCAAACCAAACAAAACAAAACCTTCCTATACACCCCAGGTGTTTTTCAAACTGCTACTTTTATGCCTATTCCAGGTGGGGCTGTTTATTATGCTATCTTTTTAAGGGTGCGTACTAAGTTTCCTATTGTCCTCTGTCTCTCCCCAAGCCATGCCTACTGATTTTTAAATTCCAGCTGTTAAGCCTCACTGATTATAATAACTTGAGAGAGTAAGCCCCTTTGGTTTTCAAAGCCAAATGTTATGGGGATTTGTCTTCCGAGTGTGGGTCCCCTGTGCCTGGGATGCCTGGTATGGGATCCGTTCCTCTTTCCTCTTTGCACCCACTGTGTCCCTCCCACCCCTAGAGAGTCCCAAGGGTCTGTTTGGCTCCCGACTATGTCTCTGCCTTTTCTACCCTCTTCAATATGGCCTATTCTCTACATTTAATGGTGGAGAGTCTGTTCTACCAGTCCTTAGGTCATTTTCTGGGTTATTTACATGATGTGGGTGTTATCCAGGTATATCCCTGGTAGAGGTGAACCTAGGATCCTCCTACTCTGCCATCTTCCCTGGAAGTCCCTGTTGACTGAAACTTGAGTCCCCTTTCCTTGACCCAAAGAGTACCAATTAATATTAATCTTGATTTGTGATTCTTGGGATGAATTATCTTTGTATTAAATTTCTTTAGTTCTTCTTTATTTTTTATGGGTATTTTCACTGGGTGTGAAAATCAAGGCAGCTTTTTTAAAATTTCAGCACTTTGAAAATATCATTCCATCAGTTTGAGAGTTCACCTGTTTATGGCTACTTCTTCAAATGTTTTTAAGATTTTCATTTTGTCCATTATTTTTGCAGCTTTACCTTAAGTAACCTAGATGTACTATTCTCTGATATTTGTTGGGTTCTTTGTATTAGACATGAGTGATAAGAATGCTTCTAAATTAATAGCTTTTATATCTTTGGCAGCTTTGGATTTTTCATATTCTTTTTCTCTCAAGTCTTTGGCTTCTTTTCTAGTCACCTGTTCCTGCATAAAAAAATTGCCCAAAATATTAAGTATCTTAAAATAACAATCATTTATTTAATTCATTCATGGGCAGTTTGGTCAGGGTTCAGTAAGAAAGGCTGAGATCTTTTCCATGCAGCATCAGCTGGAGTAATTTAAGCAGGGGTGGAGGATACATTTACAAGATGGTAACTCACATGATTAGCATGTTAATTGTCCCTGTTGCCTGAGAAGTCATTCAGGACTGAAGGTCAAGGACCTTGATTCTCTCCATATAAAACTTTCATCATGCATCTCTCCATGGAATGTTTAGGCTTTCTCACATTATTGTAGCTGCCTTATAAGAGTGAGTATCACACAAGACCGGAAGTGAAATGTCTCCATTCCTTAAGGCCTGAGCCTGGGAACTTACAGCACTACTTCTGACATTTAGTTGCATATGCAATCACAGATTATATTTTTTAATGTTTATTTTTATTTTTGAGAGAGAGAGAGAGAGAGAGAGAGCGCATGAGCAGGAAGGGGAAGAGAGAGAGGGAGGACAGAGAATCCAAGCAGACTCCACGCTCTCAGCACAGAGCTTGATGTGGGGCTCAAACTCATGAACTGTGAGATCATGACCTGAACTAAAATCAAGAGTCAGACACTTAACCTACTGAGCCACCCTGCAGTCATGGATTATAGATTCAAGGTCAATGGACATGGTTCTAGCAAGTTGGGAAAAATGTAAAAGAATTTGGGGGTTATATTTTAAAATTACCACGGCCACCTATTAACATGTGTTAGATATTCTAACTACATAAAGTGTGCCCCACCTCTATTTTCCATCCATTTGTTTCTGTGTATCACCCTGGATATTATATTCCTATCTATGTTCAAGTTTATTATTTCTCTTGTTAGTGCTATCAAAACTGCTGTTTTACACATATATTAAAAAATTGAGAAGATTTTAAGTGGGCTTTATTCATTGAGAAGGCTGGTTTATTTCTATTTGCCCTTACTCTTACAGTGTGGCCATTCAGAGTAGCAACCCCGAACCTGGGGAATTAATCTGAGTCATCTTCCTCAGTAAGCCTGGAGCCCCAATTTTTGTCCTGTCTGCCTGTGAATCTTTGCCAGTTGTCAGACTCTCAAGAATTTCTTCTGCAACTAGTAAATACCTTTAGAGGAATCATGTCCCCAAATTCCATGCTCATTTTTATTTATTTCCTTATTCTTCTGGATATTGGCTATTTAATACCTTATTATTTTGAAAGATCCCTGATGCCATCACAGAAGCTTTTAAAAAAATTTCACCCAGTTATTATAAGTGTTTCTAGTAGCTGCTTTATCTGAATAATTTACCCAACCAATCCTGGATATTAAATCTCTTACTCTGCTGTATTTCAGTAAATGTGGGCAAAATCAGCACATTTTCAGATCATTTTCTTTAGTTTCCATTGACTAAGAAAACATTTCTGTTTCATTGCTTTAATTTGTGCCAAGCATAGTGCCAGATATATAGTATATGCTTGCTAAATATTAGTAAGTTCTGAGTTTTTACTTTTAGGCTAAGCATACATCATATAAAATGGTTTCTATTTATGCAAAAAAATGACAATTTATCTTCTATTCCACGAAGACTTCCTCTTATTTCTTATTAGGTTTCTATTTACCTTTACTTATGTTATTATTAATGACATTGTGTTTTTACTCCTGTGTGGAAGATGTTCCCAGACACTTGCTAGGTTCTCACTATGACTGACTAATGGACTCCGTTTTTTATTCTGAGCATACACGTGTCATTTAATTTTCTCAGTGAGAGCCTAATTTTTTTTCTAGACATTATGATGGAGTAGGAAAAAAACTAGGAGTCAGAAACTCTAAGGTCCTCCTTCTTCCCTGTGGTTCCCAGGCTAGGAAACTGCAGAGCAGGGGCTCACACTCACGTGCATCTACAGTTGCCCAGTTCTCAGACTTTAACTATCAGAGGTACATTAACTACATGGGAATAAAACAGAATGCTTTCCCTCAAGATTCTCTGCCAAACAAATTTTGCCTTTTACTTACTAACCAGGAATAATTTATCTTTTCACTTGGGAAGCCACAGTTCATCTATCCGATTTTCTTAATTACTCTATGGCCTTTGCATTCAGCTTGCTGCCTCTAATATAATACGCCTTGGAACTAGCAGAGGAGAGAAGGATTTTATATTCCCACTTTGGGGCCGAAAGACTGACCTCTGCCTTGGGTGGGTTCCTGGGTCTTATGCAGTGTTCTGATGTATTCTACCAGGCTGGAAGAGTTCACCTCACGTCTACTAATTGGGGTACCTGCATCATTGATCCCAGCCTACCTTATTATTTCACTCTCCCTTTTCTTCCTACTTCAAACTTAAGTGCTTATTTACCTCAATCTAAAGGGAAAAAATCAAAGAACAAACTACTTCCTCCAGAAGATGCTATATTTCCACTGTCTGAGCTAGACTAAAAGTTGACTGGCATAGTCTCCTAAAAGGTAGTGCAATATGTGTTATAAAGATCTGACAGGAAATTGTAGCCTGAAGATAGGCATTGTGGCTGAAGAAACTACTTGTGTAGGCATAATAAAGAGGCATATGAAGAGAAGAGGAGCTCTACACAGGGAACTTCAAGAATGTGGCATAATAAATCTTTTCACTGAGAAAGTTAGTATGTATTCTAATAGAAAAATGATTTAAAAATGAATTAGGGAAATCGTCACATTAGGCTAACATAAAATAGAACTGCAAAGTCTATTTGAGTAATTAGAATTGTATCATTCCATTTCTCCTTAAAGCCTATTATGAGTAATTGACATTTTAAGGCTTATATAGAAACACATGTGTCTTCAAAAGAAGAGAAAATGAAAGAGGACTGACACTTATTACATTTTTGCTGGTAAGTGCTATGGAGCATCTCCTTTAATCCTTGTGACAACTTAATATGTAGGTGATATTACTCTGGTTTTACAAACTCAGATCTGTTAAGGGTATGCTTTCCCAAAGATACACAATTAGTAAGTGCAATTTACAGTCTAGCTCAATCCAAAGCCATATGTTCTACTCCAAAATGTCATTCCATCTCTGTAAGCTAAAATGAGAAGGGAGGGGGAGTGTGTGTATAGCCAGTATCAAGAGAGGAATTATTTCACTGAGCTGACAAAGAGTTTGTGTCATAAAGAAAGTGCTATAAAGCATGAAAACAAGAAAAAGTGACATATTAAGAAACAAACAGTAATAGATTTGGGTAGAAAATCTGCTTTTAATATAAACTTCAGCTTTGATTTAGTTAAATTTACACTGTGTTCCAAATTGTTATCCACAGGCAAAGTCATCCAGAAAATTAAGGGAGGCGAACATGATGAACATAAAAATTAAAATTTTGACAGAATAAAATAAATAACATTTAGTAACTACATTAAGCATGTTTAAAATCCCATAGTTAGATATTAAAAATAGAACAACTGTTCAAAGCATGCTGCCAAATTTCTTCAGAATAAGTTGTTTTGAAATGTTAACTAAATATCCCAAAACTATATATCAACTGCAGTATAATTAAACATTCTTCAGACCAAAAACATAGCTTTTCTTTACATTCTTAAACATATGTAATATGTGACTTTCCCTTCATATTAGGACATGAAGGATTATCCATTTGTTAACATTTTAAAAAATTCAAGTTTCTACTAGTTATGCCAGACTTTATAAATTGCTTCCACGTATTTAATCTCCAAAGTTAACCTATTAGGGAAAATTTCTTCTTAATGTTCCTATTTTATATTGTAACTATTCAGCACATATTTATTTAATAAATGTTTATATATTCACTATTGATTTGCTTAATAAATATTTACTGAATGAATCAAATGAATGAAGGACTGAATTAACTTAGTTTATCTTGGTTAAGTGATCTTTGAAGATCACTTGAGAAGTGGCCAACCCTAAGTCTCTATCTTCTGATTATTCAGGGTGGCCACAATGTCTAGAAACAAAGACAAATAATAAGTGGTTTATCAGTCTACACAACAAAACATAATATGTTCAGTGACATTTCAAATGTTCAGTGTGTTGTTCCTCAGCAGTAATGATAATTCAATCAGAGCTGCAATGAACAGAGAACATTAATGCAATATTGACATCAATCCCTACGTGTCATGTGTGATCCCTGCCTCAGGGGATTTGTGTGGCTGTTTTTCACTGAATAACCCGTACCTATAGCATTTAAGAAGAAAATAAGCAGGTTCTAATCTGTAAACAAAAATATTATCTTCATTTCTAGGCTTTATGGGTACTCTCTCGCTTGCTTTTTCTCTCCCCCACCAAAGCTGCTTCATTTCTTACATCCCCCCTAAGTAAGGGGAGTAATGGGCTGTCCTCTGGATAAGCAGTGCTGTTTCACAGAGGGAAGCCCTGTAAGGCTGGGTACCTAAGTCGGTTGCCATATAAGAACAAGGGTCATGCAAAAAGTTCAATTCAGAAACTTGAGATCAGTTCATTCTGTCTTTTATTTCTGTTATCCTTGGCCACTTTGCCTTGCCCCCCTGTCCCTTATCAAAATAAAATCTCCTCACGTATTTGTTTTCTTAAGCACTGTGGATATATTTCCCAGATCTTTCCACTGTGCCCCATGGAACTGGAATTCTATTTGCAAAGTGATTGTCTGTCAGTATGATTCAAAGAACCCTCTTCATGCCCCTCCCTGTTTTTGGCCTTATTTGAAATGGTTCCTAGAAGATACAGCTTCCCTTATAGCCTTCCCTAGGGGAAACTGTCCTTCTTTCAATTGCCATGTGTCAAGCACCATGAAGTAGCATTACCATTCTACCCGAAATTCCCCTCCTTTATAGGCACACGCCATTTGTCCGGCTGTCCTGTTTCTTTCCTTGTTACTGTAATCTTACCAGTCACTCCTGTTCTTTCATGTGGGGTGCTTACATTTGATTCATTGCTTTTTTCTCTGCCCCAGTCTTATTGTTAAGAAAACGTAAGTCCTACTTGGAAGACTTAGCCAATGTCTTACTATTATAATTCGTTGGCCCTCTCAAATGTAGTGATCTTCTAAGACAATGCTTTTGGTGGTGGGTTTTTTTTTTTTTTTTTTTTTGGTATAATGTGAAATAGTGTCCAACTCTAAAATCTTAGACTGCTATAATCTATTCTCTGTCCCAAACCTTCTGCCCTTAAGATTATCTATTTCCTACTAAACCTACATTTCAGTTTTATTTTTGTACCTAGACACTTTACTACTCCTTTTCCTTCAAGTATGTGTAACTACATCTGGCTTCATCCTTCACCCAAAAAGTCCATGCCACACAGAACAGTGATACACAAAGTGTGGTCCACAAACCAGCAACATCAGCATCAGCATCAGCATCTCTTTGGAAATTACAAGAAATGCAATTTCCTTAGACCCACTCCACGACAACTAAGTCAGAAACGCTAATAGTGAAGCCCAGCAACTTGTGTCTTAAAAAGCCCTCCAGATGATTCTGACATACTTAAAATTTGAGAACCACTAATAGCATTAATTTAATTACTCTCTTGCAAGCATCTTTAATATCTTTGGGTAGGTAAAAAAAAACATTCAAACATGAATGCATCATTATTTAATTCAAAACCCTTCCATGTGTAAGATTTCTAAAAGTTTATCAAGTTCTCCAGCTTTATTCAGCATCCATTTTCCACATATAATCACCACTTTTGATCCAATTTTGTTTGTAGTTCCTATTTATCTGAATTTGAATACTGCAAAACTATCAAATGCCTACTGGTTATTGATTCTTGCAAAGGTGTTTCCCTTATAATCATCCTCTGTGGGGGATACTGAGCTAACTTGCTCAAAGTCATGTATATAGGTAGGGGTGAAACCAGAGTTGGAACTCAAGTGTGTCTGAGTACAAAACCCATGCTTTTTCAGTTTTGCTGCTGAATTATGTGAAAGAGCAATCACATTGATATGATTCTAGTTGGAACACTACTTACCAATGGATCTCTACAGATTTTTTTAAGAAATGAATTATATGAAAATCTATTATCAAATAACTGATAAATATCAAGTTATGTAGGACTTCTAAGAGCCTTTAATATGCTGGTGTGTAAATTTCAATCCTCCCAAAAGCAGATATGGTGTGTTGCTGTTCCAAATTCTTTAACCAAAGAACCATTTTTTTGTGGATCATTTATATCAAACCATGCAGGACTAGCATTCCAAGATCTGTTTTAGAAAACTTGGACTTAATCTATTTCCTTTCTCTTCAGGAAATGTGAATTGCTCACCTCCCTTAATCCCTTTATTTCATCTGATTTTATCCTCCATTTTATTTCCCCACTCTTTTAAACTAGAATACTCTTGTACCTTTGTCCCACTACTCACTGCCCTTTTTCCTCAGGGGTATATGTTCAGAGGAATCACATTTAGCATGCGATATTATGTGCCAGGCATTGTGAATAGAGTGTATATGTATTGGTATGCACTATTTTTATAAATCTCATAATAACTTTGTGATGATGATGTTAAATTGCAAATGTGATTGCACCACAACTCTGTGATTGTATATATACCCAATCCTGATTAAGTTGTGTCAGGGTAGTGACTAGAACAGCATTATTTTCTTACCTAACTCATGCCGGCCTTAAGAAATGAATGTGATTTATGTGAGATCTTTTTGAAGTCAACATGTATAGTCATAACACTATCTGGAGGGCATCTTGCCCTAGATTTTATTTCAAAATCAGCAGAAGTTTAAATTGAAAATGACCAGCGTATGGAATAAGAATACACACACACCGTTAAGCAAGTTATATGCAATCGCAGCTCACTATATACTTTAAGTGTAGTTTTTTGATATTACTTTCGATTACTCTTCACTAGAAATTGTTCAAACCACTAGGGGATTGTGTTTAATAGATTTTTTTTCCTGGTCCAGCATATTCTCTCTTTTTCTTTTCACTGTGCAGGTTCTGCTGACCTTCTCCTTTGTGTGCCATGCTCCTCTTGTCCTACACTGGTCTACTCTGGTATGTTTGCTCAGGGCACTTAATACCAAAGTCAGGTAATTATTGGTGCTATCTTCAACTGCTCAAAGTCCAGATTTGTTTAATGCATAATTCTCATGACCTATAATGAGAAAGAGATTTCCCTCCTACTCTGCATAATGTTTCCTTTTTCTTTTTGTGATATTCTACGGATCTCAGGCTTCGCACTGAGTCTGTGTTCTCCCATGCTGAGGAGAATTTGAATCCTTCTTCCTTGGCAGGAAAATCAATTTTAGATATATTTGAGATGAAAACATATTCCCACACTGTGAAGATCATTGACTTTGTGACACCATTAAATATATCTTGGAGATACAGAATCTCAAAACAATTTTACATCCATGGCATGAATTTACTCTATAAACTGGATATATAAGATGAAGTATTTGCAGTTTCTTCTCTCACGTATGTCACAGAGAGAAGCAAAAGGTTGAGTTTGTCCTTAGCACTCACAGAATCACAGAATATCAAAATTAGAAAGAACCATCTCCTTCTCTCCCAATTTAATGCTGATCTCTTCTCCAGAATGCCCCTACCAAATGACCATGCAATCTCACTTGAACATCTTGAATAATAGGCAGTATTCTACCTCCTGTGGCTGCTCATTCAGTTTTATTCTGGTCTAATTGCTCATCAACCCACTATTAAGAAATCACCTAAAGAGATAATTTCTGCAGTGCATCACTGTGTAGTTAGCAGAATATTATGTTCATTGTGCATGTTTTATAATAAAACAAAAAATGTTTTTTATTAAGACATGGAAAACATGTAGAAAAATGTAAACAACCAAATGACCAATAAAAGATGATTTGTTTAAAAAGTATAGCAATCTATATAATGGAATACTGTACACCTTATGAAGGTTGAGATATATATTCACTGGATAAATACATATATTTATACTGATATTAACTGGATCTATCTATCTATCTATCTATATATATATATATATATATATTCTGTTGTGGAAACATTTTTATAATACGTTACATAAAAATGAGTTACAAAACAGTATATTAAATATAATTCATCTTCTGTTATATACAATGGATAGACACACACAATCATATATTTACATCTGGAGAATACTGTCTGGATGGTTACAAACAGAAATGTCTTGAAAAGATATCTGCATCCCCATGTTCAATGTGGTATTATTTACAATAGACCAGAATGGAAAAAACCTAAGTGTCCATCGACAGATGAATGGATAAAAGAAAACATGGTTTACATATAAATGCAATATTATTCAGCCATAAAGAATGAAACTTTGCCATTTGCAACAACATAGATGGAACATGAGGATGTTTTACTAATTGAAATAAGTCAGACAGACGAAAATGAATACCATATTATCTCGCTTATATGCAGGATCTAAATGACAACAGTACCAACAAACACTAAGCTCATAGGTACAGAAAACAGATTGGTGGTTGCCAGAGGCAGGGATTGGGCAAATAGGTGAAAGTGGTCAAAAAGCTCAAACTTCCAATCATGAAGTAAATATGTCATGGGGATGTCCTATACAGTATGGTGACAAAATCAGACAAGGAGGCACACAGTATTGCTTAAGTTGTACAAAATGTTTAAAACCTACTTAGAATGAAATTACTCTCTCTTGCTCCAAAATCTGGATCCTTGTAGTTGCCTTCTTTCTGGTTCTTTCTGTAAAACAGACAAAATTTTATCTTTCTTCCACATAATAATTCTACCATTGTAGGAACACAAAAATCATGTTGTTCTCTTCATTAGTCCTTTATATGTTCTTTGTATGACACGCAGGTGTACGGCCTTTCTACCCAAGAGATCTGAATAAGTAAATTATCCATTCAATTCATATTTAATAAAGACCTACAACAAAGCAGGAACTATGCTAGAGAATGACATGTCACTATCATTTGATGAAGTCACACACTGAACATTATTTACGTTAAAGCCTCCTGATTATTGTTATATAAGCATTAGGGTGATATCAATGCATGTAGCAGGAGAATTCTACCTTGACCTTTCCAGGTCAAATGGGCCTGGAAAGAGTGGTATTTAAGGCTAAGTCCTAAAGGAGTAGGAGTTAGTTACATAAAGGAGTTAGCTGGGGTTGGTTGGGATAAGTGAGGCATTCCATAAAGGGAGAAGTATGTTCAAAAATAACTGGACTCCTTTCTTTCCTCTTTTTCTTCCTTTCCTTTCTCCCTCTTTACCATCAAACAAATAATTATTGCGCAAACACCATGTACAAAGTATACTTTCAAGTACTGTAAGTAAGTTGGAGATTGGAGATTCATATTTTTCTTTCAAAGTTTTTATGGTCTAGTGAGTGAATCAGAAATATTAAATATAACTGAGGTATGAAGCAGAAGGAACAGATATCATCAAGTGTTCTAGGAGCATGGATAATTCCCCTTGCCATCCTAATCATATTCTCCTAGGAAAAAAAACAAAGGAATTCTTTTCAGGCAAGAAATATGGGCACATAGTTCCAGTGCTGAAGTGTAAGGACTTGTGCAGCCAGATCCATCTTATGGCTCTCTAGCCTTCTAAATTCAGCTTCCATAATTCTTTTCTAGATAGTAATTGTGTACATACCTTGCAAGTATTTCTCATTGGCCATATTTAGAAAGAAACCATTCTATTTTACCAGTCCAAGATATCCGTAGAATATCTACTTCTAATTATACATACAAAAAGGTTTATACAGATACCAGAAATTGACATCCTGGCAGCAAAATACAGTCGATAAAGGTAGGACCTAAGGTCAGTGCCATTGGAAAAGTTCACATAGGGTATAGGAAAGCATTAAAGTCCTTAACTTTCTTTTTAATATGCTGCACTGTAGATGTACTATTAAGCACATTATCCTTTGTTTTGTTTCTCCCCTACAGGTCTGTGAAGCAGGCAGAAGTTCCAGGTGGTCCTTAAAGAAATTGCAATTATTCAAATCCTTATGTATAGTTCTAATTTTATTTACTATGTGTAATCATTTAGAGAATGGTTATTTTTATAATATCAATAATAAACAAGTACTCTTGTGACCAGGGGGTGCCTAAGTGTGCAGTCAGAGAACACTAACCCCGGCAAAGGATTCTGGGGTGGTCAGGGTGTCTGCTGCCTTTGACATGGGTAGTGTCCTGGGTTGAGATTACTTTATACCTAGTTATTAAGATTACTATTTGATACATTAAATATTGCCTGATTCAAATAACTTTGCTTAAATTTTTTCTGTATTTTAACTTGTGTAGGGTTTTCTACTTCTTATATTTTTATAATATTTTCTCATTTTTTAGATTAATAAACATTATACTTATCCACATGTGCCAAGATGTGCCATTTAGGTCTCTCTGGGAGTTAGCTGTTTGGTATCATCACCTGCCATGTGTGTCTTGTGAAGCAGCAAGAAGCATATTCTCTGCCACTGCTCCTTCCTATGATTATCTTCCCTGTTCCTATCAAACAAATAATTGATATGTTAATTGAATAAAGCAGATCAATAAGGAATGAAATGCATGCCCCAAATATATGCAATGAAAATTGTTTGACCATTCATCCAATTATTGAATCCAATTAAGGTTATCCGTTTTGCATTTGACGTATGCTCGCTTCTGGAATATATTCTGCATTGAAGCTAAGTGAATGGATCTAAGTAAATCTATTGAGTATCTCTATTGTCTGTTTTATCTTATTTGTCTTAATCTAAGTTTGCTTTCTGAACCTTTAAAGGCATATGGTTAAATTATAAAATTGCCTGTATTACCATCAAAGAAGCAATGTTAAAGGCCAGACCATGGCTAAAGAATAAACAAAGAAATTCTGATTGTATGAATGAAGTTATATTCCTAAACCAAATAATATAATAAATTTTCCTACATTAACATTTTCATGTGCACAGAGACTCAAGACTAATTTTCATAAATGTTATTGGTTTTTTATAGGTAGAAACAAATTAAAGGCTTAAAACACAGTATATTTTTGAGCAGAAAAGAAAGAAGGCAAAGAGTAAGTTTACGAGAACAGAACACTCCTCTATTTCAAAATCCTTATGATAAAGAATATCTTCAAAAATATTTGACTGAGGATCAAAATGTTTTCTCTGCTAGGGATAGTCTTTCTTTAAATCATATCCCTGATGCCTTCATCTGAGCCAATTTCCCTCCAGCCTTAACTTGGTCAGTTTTTGTCTGTCTCTTTCCCACTGACATTTTCTTGGAGACAGTCACTTTCCTAAGTGCCACATTAGCCTCAGGAATCAGATTAACCAGGATATAGGAATGTATATTGCTAAAAATGCTACCAAAGACATACAAAGCTGGGCACTAGCTAAAGTAGTAAGGATAGATTTTAATCCATGATAAACTATTGCAGCAGAGAAGAGGGTCCAGCATGAACTGAACTCATCTTTGATTTGTGCAGAGGTGATTGCATGTTCAAAGCAAGAGGGATAGAGTAAGGATGGGAATTGCTGGAGCTTGAGCAGAGACAGGGAATTGGAAATTTATAAAAAGCATACGGGGTGTTGACCCATGTGAAACTCATTTGGGTTTGCTAACTGTGCTTATTGAAGTTCAGCTTTTGTCCTTCCACTGGACTGGGAGACAGGGGCTCTATCTTCAAGTGTTGGCTGGAAAAAACAGTTGGCTGCTTTTGGCAGTGTTGTACTTTCCCAGGAAGGAACTTGAGGAGCCTGGGGCCATCATCATGGAGATGCTGCCTTGACTGTTAGAAACTCTGTTTGTGTTTGTTCATGTCTTCTAATGTGGGAGTGGATTGAGTGAATGAAATCATTTATACTCAGAGTCTGCAGTATTTATAGGCCAAGATTGGGGTCTGGTCAAGAAAAGAGCTCAGAGGAGCCAGGCTAGAGTTTGGTCCAGAAGAGAATCCATCGGGGCACCTAGATGGCTCAGTCAGTTGAGCATACAACTCTTGATTTCAGATCAGGTCATGATCCCAAGGTCGTGGGATCAAGCCCTGCATCAGGCTCCATGCTAAGCATGGAGCCTGCTTAATATTCAATCTCTCCCTCTCTCTGCCCCTCCTCTGTTCATGCTCTCTCTCTCTCTGTCTCTTTCTCAAAAATTAATGAAAAATATTAATTATAAAAAATTTAAAAAAGAGAATCTTCATCAATGCCAGCCACACACACACACACACACACACACACACCACAATATTCTGCTCTGTCTTCTTTGTCAACTCCTATAAACCACTTTTGGAGGCCAAGGACAGAGGCCAAGACCAGTAAACAGCTAGAGCCCATATCAGGAGATTTCTCCAGGTTGCTTTTCTATCTCCTCTTTCAAAGTTCGCACATGAACTCTGAATCTCTTGGTACTTACTTTGACCCCCATTACTCATTTTACTTTATTTGTGTTTCCTTTTATTTCCTTCTTTTTTTTTTTTTTTGGCTTTATTTGTGTTTCTTAACACAGCTCCAGAGTTATTGCAATTTGTAGGGCTTGAAAACCTCACACAAAAAGGGCTTCTAGAAATGCTCATCACAACTCCCACTTTAACATCACTGCTATAGACAGATAGCTTTCGGCCCTAACTCATGCCACTACCTCTGGGTGTCCCTGGCTGATAACCTCTGCCCTCTGGACATGGAAGCCAGACCCTTATTCTCAAAGGTATCACAGTCTACTAGGGGAAATATGAACAGATAATTTAAAGAAAATGTGGTAGGGGCGACTGGGTGGCTCAGTCAGTTAAACATCCGACTTTGGCTTGGGTCATGATCTCGCGGTTCGTGGGTTTGAGCCCCGCATCGGGCTCTGTGCTGACAGCTAGCTCAGAGCCTGGAGCCTATCTTCCAATTCTGTGTCTCCCTCTCTCTCTGACCCTCCCCTGCTCGTGCTGTCTCTCTCTCTCTCTCTCTCTCTCTCTCTCTCTCTCTCTCTCTCAAAAATAAAACATTAAAAAAATTAAAAAAAGAAAAGAAAAGAAAATGTGATAATTCACAATGATGAAGACATTTACAAGCTAGGATACTATGGGAGCACAAAAGAGCAGTTGGGAACCCGTCTGACATCTGGACTTGGATGAGGATGAGTTGTGAGGTGAGCAGAAAGTCAAAGAAGATTCCATGGAAGAGATAATGCCTCCACTGGTTCCTTAAAGATGAGATCAAGTCAACTGAGAAAGAAAAGCAAATAAGAGGTTTTATTGGGAGCAACAGAATGAACCTCGTATAGAACTCTGAGTGGGCAGAGTGTGCATGGGGATAACAAATGTATCTATTACTAGAGCATGTAGAATATGAGATGATGTGGCAGTTGATAAGGGCAGAGAAGTGGGTATGGATGGGAAAAATCATGTGTTCCATCCTGTGGTCTTCAAGTCTGGTTGCTCATCAGAATCACAGATACAGATATTTAAATCCTACTCTCTGGGATTAAGATTCAGTTGATTTCAGGTGGACCCCAGTACTTACTGAAAAGCTGTTTATTTCATTATAAGAAATATCCAAGGATGAGAGCCATTGCTAAAGACAGCTACTAAAAATTTTCGGCAGTACAGAGTAGAGTGACACTATCAGATTGATGTTAGGATAGCTTGCTCTCGCAGCTGTAGAGGAAAATGGCAGAAGTAGGAGACACAGGAAATGGGAACACCTAGAAATGGGGAAACCAGTTAGGAAGTTTTTGTAGGAGTTAAAAAATAATAATAAAGGCTTATTTAGATTTATTAAGGCAAAAGATGTACAAAATCTATCATTGATATACTCTGGCATCAAGGGAACAGATAGAATCAAAACTTATTTGAAGGCTAGAATTGTCAGCTCTGTGGAACTGTTGCACATAGAAGGGGACAATAAAGTGTTGTCAAGAATGCCTCCCAGGTTTATGGCTTGGGTCTAGGGGTGGCTATGAAACAATAAAAGGAGGAACATGGGAAATCAGCTCTTGAAGATGATAACTACAGTATAGATATGTTGAAGTGTAGTTTTCTGTTTGATCTGAAATGTCCAGAACATATTGAGGCCAAGTACAGGGATAAAGATACAGACTTGTCATTCATATGAATATATGGGGTTTATAAAAACTATAAAAGTGGGTCACATTGCCTGAGGGGAACCTATGGATGCCTCTCTAAAGAACAGCTAAGTTTAGGGGTAAGGCCAAAGAGACTGTAAGAAGGAAACAAGAAAAAACTGTTGAGAAAGTTAAGAGATAAAACAAAAGCAAGGGTTGCCAACTACCAAGAGAATGGATAACCATGATTTTCATGTTTTCATGATAGTTTTCCCCACTTAGATTTAAATCTTTCATCCGATCTTAGATGCACTTTACACTCCCTGAGATATACTTCCTTAAGCAATGAGTTATTCTTTCTTTAACTTTTGGAAGGGCAGGAAAATGTTTGCCTTGGGTGGAGCCTCCAGGGATGAGACGGGCAAGCGCTGTGACTATCCTCACGTGATATCAGTACAGAGTATGATAAGAGACAGAGAAGAGAAATACCGCATGAGCTGATTGTTTTTCTACCACTTTTAGGAAAAGGGGACATCTCTACAGGCTTTTGAGAATGTCAAACCTTCCATCCAGCTTATAGTGAATAAGCTAATACTTATTCAACAACACTTAGTTGTCAAACACTCACTACGTAATACCAGATTAGACTCTGAGCACTCAGCAGTAGTGGGACAGTGTCCTTGCATTCTTGAGCTTTGGTTAACCTGCAATCTAAAGAAATAGGGGGGTTGTTCAGGTGAAACTGGAGAGGGTGGAAGGAAATTAGGAATAGCAATGGAGAAAGGGGTTGAAGACTATTTTGAGAGAACAGCATGTGTAAAGAGCCTGAGACAAGGAAGAATAAGGTCTATCAGGTGAAATGAACAACTGAGCATGGCTGGAATATAAGGGATGCACAATACTGTCTGTAATGCAGATGAGAAGTTAGCAGCAGCCATACTATATATAGTCAAACTATATAGAGTATTATAAGATATCTTACATTCAGAGGTCAGTGAGACACATGGAAGAGTTTTGAGCAGGTAAATAGTAAGATTTGCATTTGAGAAAGGTGGTGTTTCACGTCACTGTGGAAAATGGATCATAAAGAGACAAGACTGGAGGCCAGGAGAATGGTTAGGACACTGTTGCAGTAGTCAACATGAGAGACAGGAAGTGCATGGATAGAAGAGGAATCTAGATGGGTAATAATTAATGATGAATGGGAAGTGCTTCAGACAATGGTCAGGTTTCTGACCTAAACACCTGGTAATGAACTATGTTTGGAACGAGGGGAAATGTTGAGTTCATCTGGGGACATGTAGAATTTAAGGAGACTTGGACACATCTGAGACATTGAGCACCATCAACATAAAAATGATTCAACAGCACACAACAGAAATCGGGAGTTGGTGGCATCCCCAATGAGAATGGGTGCAGTCAAAAGAGAATAGAGACTCTGGAACACACCAGCACTTAATGGACTGGAAAACTGATTTCAAAAGCAAAGATTTTATGTACACTGGACAGAGTGGGTGGCCCACACAATGTTTCTAGGAAGTAAAAGGTCAAAATCCATGCACTTCAAGGTCCCTGGTTCCTGTAAGCACAGCTGGATTTCAGGGGTGAGACAAGCCTGGGCTCTGTTGAACAACCTTTAGTAGTCTAGTTTAATGAGGCTGTAGAAACTTCCTGTGGGTGGGTAGATGGAAAAACAGCTCTGTGTGTGTGTGTGTGTGTGTGTGTGTGTGTGTATGTGTGTGTGTGTAAGGAACATAGAGTTTCCCCTATTTAGGAAGAAAAATTAAGGCATTACCAATTTTAGGTCTCTTTAGTCAGTGTATAGAGGCGTCAACCTTGAAAATTTCTTTTCTTTGGTTAATAGGGATCAAGAGACAACTAAAATCTTTAGGAAAAGCTTAAGAAATAGTCCAGCTGCAGCATTTTTGCCTTCCCTTCTTTTCCCCTCAAACTAATCACACATATGTTTTGGGATGATTTTAAAGAAAATAACCACTGCCAGCTGCTGAACTCAGAGTCTTAAAAGTCACTCCTTTGAGGGAACATCTTTCCTGAGTCCTAGGGACAGAGCTATTCCCCTGCTGCAAATTGTGGCTTGCCCATACTATAAATATTTGTTAGTTTTTCAACTTGCATTTGGCTCTCTTACCACTGTTTTTTCTATTTTTGGTTTTTTTTAATGTCTATGGTAATTTCTTGTCTCTTTCATGTCTTCAATGTTTATAGAACCCATCTCTGCAAAGCCAACATAAGTGACGTTGGATATGAGCAGAAGCCATCATTTGGCAACTCCTTTCATTATTATAATCATTTAAAATGTGCCTGAAAATCCCCGAGGGCTACCTGCATAAGAGCAGTGGTACAATGACCCACTATCTGAAAAAATACGCTAGTCACACAGAAATTTTTTCTCAGAAACTGCCCAGCTTATAGCAAGGGAAGTGGATGGCTCTGTGGACGTCCAGGTACGTGTCTTCTCAGGGGAAATGGCCAAACTATAGGTTAAAAAATGGAGGTTTTGAAAGAACTTGCAACTAATCTGGTACACTTGCATTTTCCAGTGTAGTACATTATAGCTGTGACTAAAGGCCCCTTTGTAAACTGCAACAAGCATTGGACTGAGTGACCAGCCCAGGGTTTACCACCTGGGTTCTGAGTCAAAGGGGAAACTGTTGTGCTTGCAGAAGTTTTATTACTGTATTTTGCAAAACTTTATAGGCAAAGGTATATGATATATGAGAATAAAAGATACATGATATATGAGAATATACAGGAAATATTCCTTAGAGCATAATCAGCATCATATTGTGAGTGGTTTAAATTGAACTATGGACATTTATATTTCATTGTGGAAAACAAATATGTATACATCTTAAGAACCAAGGTTTTAGCATCTTTTATAGACTTATTGTTTGAATTCCCTGTGAAATATCTTTCTTGGGGTCTGTGATAGAGGTTAGTATTGCTCAACCTCTGTAGTTCTCCTTATCCTCCTGAGCGTATGGGAAGGTTTCCCAGCCCTCTACAGCTGGGGAGGGTTGCATGATCAATTCTGACCCATGGGCCCTCCAGTGTCAGTGACTGTAGCTTCTGGTCCAGAGCAGTTAGCAGAGGTGTGACATCTCCACACTCTCTTTTCTTTTGCTGCAGTGGCCTTACATGTGATAAATTGAGGTGGATTGAGGTGGCAGTCTCTAACAATAACCTCCCGAGGTTAGGAGTTCATTTGTTACTACAGCACAGTATGGCTCATTTCAAATAATATTAGATCAATTCTCTACTTGCAGAAGATGGTGGTTCCAAAATTTGCAGGAGAAGGTCACATTCACTTAGGCTTTGTAGGAATTCCTGAGCTTAGAGCAAATAAAACTAATCATGATCATTATCCTTTTAAAGAAACTACCAGTTATACTTTGAGAAAAGGAGATTGCGACTAGGTGCATTCATAAAATAAAATGTCCATGTAAGATAAGTCTTACCTTGACTTCCTCTTTTTTTGTTTATGGTATCACAGGGTTTACCTCTTGTATACATTAACATATATGCCAGACAGTCATACCATTTCATTTAGGATTATATCTCATAAATCTTTTTCGGATTTTGGGTTTAAATGACTCTAGAACTTCAAGATATAATCACATTTCAGATGGCAAATAAGGGAGTTGGCTTCCCAAAGCTATGAAGTTTATCAAGTGCAGTTAAGGGGTTATTACATTTCCACAGGCAGATCCAAGCCATCGACACCAGGCTTCATGGAACTGATGGTATAATTTCATGTGTATTACTGATATGTTTGTAACACCGTACTTTTTATCTTCGGTTTATTTTGTTCCCAAAACAGAATCATACGCTTTGCAGATCTCTTTCCTTCCTGACTGTAACAAAAATCTTTGGAAAACCAAAGATTTTTACAGAGGGGATCTTTGCCAATGATAGCCAGATTTAGACATAGCCTTCATATTAGAAGAACTGTTATGTGCCAAACAGACATCTGGTGAAGGAGCAAGGCAAGGATAGTGTATTACAGTAATAAGACCACGTGGTTTGTTGTTAAGAATGTATCTGAACACCTCCTACATTCCTCAGAAGCTGTGTAAATTTAGATAACATAACTAACCTCTCTGAGGGTCAGCACAATAATAATGTTGCCACTGCTGTGGTTACGATGCTTCATGGGCCTTCTGCTGTACCTTGTATGTGTCTCATTCAATCCTCACAACGATTCAATGAGGCTTAGAGGAGTTGAGGAGCATACCTCTGCTCCTGCCTGTAGTGTGGACACAGAAGCGCAGCCCTGCTGTGCCTTAGTCCAGTGCTATCCATCACTTTGCCAGGGGGCTTATTTATCTATAAAATAGTAATAGTCACCCACACTTAGATGAGACTGGGAATTCAAGATTGGGGTGCCAGCATGGTCTGGCTCTGGGGAGAGCTCTTTTCCTGGTGTGCAGATGACCACTTTTTCACCAAGTCCTGTGGAAGAGAGAAAATGTTCTGGTGTCTCTTCCTCTTTTTGTAGGGACACCAAACCCATCATGGGGGCCCGACCCTCATGACTTCATGAGAACCTAGTCACCTCCCAGATGCCCTACCTCCAAATACTATCATGACAGAGGGTAAGGCTTCAATGTATGAATTTGGGGGCTGGGGGGACACAAATGTTCAGTCCATGACAGATAAAGTACTAAATACTGATCATAATTACTGTTTATTAATAGTAGTGCTATTACTGTTATTTATCTTTAAGAAATGACTGTAGAAATGTAGATGTCAGCTGTGGAAACCTGGGTCTTCAGCAGTCTCTGACAATCTAGCAATTAGGCATGATCAATTTAACACATCTTACATCAGAAAACTGGAATTCGGTTTTAGTGCCATTTCTTTCAAAATAACCTAGTTGGCTGTGGCTCCCTTTGTCACCCACAGCAGCTAAACTATAAAACAACGTAGGATTGGAGTGTGCAGGTCCAACTTAACTCGATAAGGACTAACTTGTACTTGTCATGCTTCTAACCCAAGTGTTCTCAAAACGAACTGTGCCTACTCATTGCTTAGAGACAGTTTTTAAATACTCAGGGCTGGGATCCTATCCCAGAGCAATTAATCAGAATATCTGGGAGCAAAGCCCAAGCATGAGCATGCAGCCGAGCCCGAGAAACACCACAGCCTGAAGTACTGTTAACAGCGATGTAGCTTATTAGAGAGATTTGAAGTCTCCATTGCTCTTTAAGCAAAAGTTAAGCATACCTATAATATCTTCATGAAACAAACTTGTAGTTACACATTTAAAAATAATCTTTTATACGGATGCTCGGGTGGCTCAGTCGGTTAAGCATCTGACTCTTGACTTTGGCTTAGGTCATGATTTCACAGTTTCTGATGGGCTCTGGGCTGGCAGCATGGAGCCTGCTTGGGATTCTGTCTCCTCTCTCTTCCGCCCCTCCCCAACTTGCTCTTTATCTCTCTCTCAAAATAAATAAAAATAAACTTAAAAAATAAAATAAACTTTTATAAAAATACTATTTTTTGTTAGTAATATGTGTTGAGGGCTTCTCACATATCACCAACTTCCCTAAGCATTCTGTGTATTATCTACTCTTTGCAGCAGCCCTAAGAGGTAGCCGTATGATTATCCCTATTTTATAGATGAGACAAGTGAGATGAAGGGAAATTTGAGTTAACTTATCTGGGATGATGCAATAGGTTTTGGGGTGAGTCTATGAACCTCGAGTCTTCAAAGGCCAAGCCTTTGCCCTGTGCGCCACTGGGATGAGGATGTAAGCTTTCCAGACCTTATTATAATTTCATGAAGTTGAGTCATGGAGAGATTTTGTTGACTTGACAATTCTGGAAAACAGCCTCTGAGAGTGTCATGCTGCTATTTCTACAGGGTAAGTCCCTGTCTGTATACAGGGTAAGGCACATTGTGCCTTGCCCGGAGTTACGTACAGAGATGAACGGATGGTAGCAGCCAACTGGTTTTAAGAAATTTCTCTAATGATGGTGTCTAACTCATTTCCTAAGCTTGGCTCTTTCTTGAGGAAGCAATCAAGAGTCTCTACCAGCCCCCCAGAAGAGCAGGTACCACATTTTATCACCTTAATCTAGCAGCTGGGTTCCAGGCAATATACTTTCTTATGTTGGAAGGGCCAGTGACAAGAACAAATAAAAGGGTATTAATAGTAATATTAATAGTCTGGGTGCTAATTAAAAACAAATAGAATTAAGCCAAAGAGCCAGAGTTACAAGGGATACTGCTGTTTGTCGATGGGATGAGCCAGCTCTTCTTGGGAGCACCAAGAAAAGAAACAGGTTGTCATGTTGAGTAAGCTGCTCCAATGTCCATAAATAGTTGAGTCTAGCCTGGCCTCCTGGGCCTCCACTGATTGTAAACATTGTAGCCTGGAGGCATGTTGTTTCAAAAATATGTTAGGAGCAGCTTCATTTGATATGTTTAGTAAAAAGAATAGCTACTCACATTTATTACTTACTGTGAGACAAACAGTGTACTAAGTGTTTTACAGGCACTGACCCTCTTATTTCCTCAGAGCAAATCAGTCAGTTATTATCTTCCTCATTGGATGGATGAGGAGATTGAGACTTAATGCTCGAAGGCTTAATGGCCATGCCAAGAAGTGGTGGAGCCAAGATTTGAACCCCACTTGTCTGATGTGTGAAGCCAAGGATGTGACCATTACACTCCGCCTCCTCTTCAGTAGTGTGTGAGTACCTTGCCTTGGCTACAACGAGTAAGTGATCAGGTGTACAACAAAGGTGTGTACCTGACAATCAGGTGTCAAAGGTGTGACCTCAGTTTTCCCGCCCCCTCCTGGAAGAGTCTACGACACGATTTTTCCCTTTTATGAGGCTGAATAGCATGGAATTCAAAGGAAATATTGATTATTGTTCCCTGGTCTTTAAAGAGAGAATTCCTGGTCCTCTCCATCTCTTTATTTCAGAGTTTCTGTCAGACTTTGAATACATGTACAATTCAAGGCAGGCCAAAGTTGTCCAGGTATTCAAAGGCAGGCTGTGGCTGAAAGGGTGGCAGTAACACTCTGGAGGCCAGAAGGCCCAGCTCTGCCATGCAATGACAGCAAAGGATTTCCCATGTGGAGCCACAGCCAGGCAGCTCTGAACTTTGATGATTCTAAAGAAAGAGATTATGGTTAATCCTGGCACATCTCCCAACTTGGTACCTCATTCCCTGACATTCCTGGCTGCCTCCGTCCAGTCACACCTCATTTTTTTTTTAAATGCTTAGGAGTTTTGTTTCCAGGTAGAAGTTAATGCTACATTAGAAAGAAATTTTAATTGGAAAGGAGAGGGAATGACTCTGAGTTATTACTGCTACTCTGTTCTGTTGTATGTAACCTGCTATGAGATGAACATCTTTGGCAAGAGCAGCATGAGCTCATAGAGTTACCCTTTGATTATTTTTTAAGTCGCATTTCAACAGAGCAGATACTCTTCAGGGAGAAAAAAATGTCTTGTATGTTCTGATCACAGATGTATGGGAAACACACCAAATTTGCTTTCACTACAAGTTGAAGGTCTTCATCTGCCAGGTTGATTGGTTCCAAAAGCAGGTTCACTAGCGCCTGCCAGTGTTCCTCACCGGAGCTGACAGAGGCCAAGGCAACAAATTTATGGCATCAGCTCTGTATCTCTGCACTGAAATCTTGCCAAGTGGAATGTAAGGGGATGAAAAGGAGCAGAGGACGCTTGAGTTGGTCTAAACTACATGGAAACACTTGCCGTGAAAACCAAACCAGATCCTTGCTGAGGGTTAAAGTCATTTGTCAAATTCCCTTCCTGCTTTCTTTTTCATGCACTTTGTTTTGTTTGTCTGATCCTTTGACTTCCTGGTTCTTATGGAATCGGAAGTAAGGCAATACCGCAGAAGAAAGTGAACCAAGCTTGTGGTGGCCCTCCCTGAGCCAAACCCAAGAAACACTGGAAATATCCATTGCCAGTTTGAGTTTGTGAGATTTCCAGCCTGATAGCCAGACCAAAGAGGTTTGGAGTGATGTGTGGGCCTCCTCAGTATAAACCACTGCAAGGTTTATGTTTATTATTTCACTCATCTGTCAGCGACATTGACTTTCTGGGTTAACTTCTTTTTTTTTTTTTCAGAGCCATTAAGTAAATATACTTCCAATAGTCCAATATACTTCCAAAAGATAGAGCTTTATAAGTTGTGAAATGTTACACTAATTCTTTCCCCCTCTAGCAGATATCAGAGTTCAGTCATAACCAGTCTACATGTGTGATCCTGCATTTGTTAAAGACCCTTAGGCTGGTGTGTGTGCAGGGAATGAAGAGGCGTTAAGGTCATACTCAGTGGTGTATTAGTAAATATTTCACAACCTGATCTCTCCTAATAAAAGGCCCAAATTTGTAGTGTATGCCTTCTGCATAGTGTACCCTAACTACACCTGAGTCCAAGCTTTATAGTGTCAAAACTGACCATGCAGTAGGGAAGAAATGTTAATAATAAGCCCTTGCCAAGTACTATGAACTGGCTCCCAGAACCCCACTCACACATCAGGCCTGGCTTGGTCTCTATAGCAGATGCATGGAGATGTTAGGTTCCTTGTCCTTCTTGTGGGCAAATAGGGGAAAGAACTAGGGATAGGAGGGGGAGGTATGATGACTTCATCACTGTCTATATCATATATACACACTTTTTTTTTTCTGGGTTAATACATGTAGCTTATGGAAACTTAAAGGAGAATCAAAATATAGGTCTCTATTTGTCTTTTTGTGCGACTATCAAAATGCTAAAGAAAAGTTTCCAATTTGGGGAAGTGAAAGTTGACCATTTGAAGTTAAACTGGGTCCAACTTCAGATGTGCTTCCTGGTCCTGAGGACAGGGGGGATGGTAACTAACCTAATATTTCCGTTTTATTAGCCATGAGCCTGCAACCTTTCCCATTACTATCTGAGGCTACTCAAAGTGGGAGAAAGAATTTCATAGCCTATCTTCAAGTAACAATGCTACTGGGCAATATTCCAGTCTCTTAATGTACACTATCTCTAATCTTCTTTCAACCATGTAAGGCAAAGATTAGCTGCATTTTAGAAATGAAACTGAACCCAGAGAAAGGAAGTCCCCAAAGTTTACATTGACAGACCAGGGCTGGGATTCCTAACCAGTTCTCTCTGAAGTCAAAGCCTTTCTGTCTCATTCTAAGAAGGTGTTGTCTCTTGTGTATATTTATTTGTATACAGTACTCTTTTAAGCCAAATTCTGGGCCAAGAATAAAGATGCTAATTTTTGCCATGGGTCAGGCATACTTTTTCCAAATGATCCACTCCAGAGGAGAGGAATTTGAAGCAGTTCAGAGTCAGTGGCTGCTGTTCATTGAGGGGTTCTGACCTGATGATGTTCTGAGCACTCACAGCCTCTCTCCCCTGGGAAGTCTGGCAGGGGGATCTTGCTCTTGACATTCTTCCTGGCCTGATGCCCATTGTCACAGTCAATGATATGAGAAGGCTACTGCATAATCAATTTAGGGTCAGGTTCTCTGTCTGAAAAGTATAGTAATGCAGACCTCAGAGACGATGAATGATCATTTATCTGAGGAGAGGGGAGACCTTGAGTTCTCAGCTTGGGGGTAAGCACATGAGCTCTTAGAGTGGCTCGGAGTCTACATGAGCCTTTTAAATACTAACATTGCATGAAGTGATGACTCGGTGGTATTATATAAAAGCAAGCAAGCATGGCTTCTGCCACACCATGATTCAACTACTCTTTATTAAAGATCAGTCTACCTTGGGTGGGTGGATGGCCTTATTTTTGTGGTTAGATTATTTAAGGAGCAGCTAAAGAAACTTGTGCTACTGAACATAACTTAGTAAACATGGTTGTAAAAAGATCTGAACAAAGGGTCAAACTAGAGCTCACACCTAGTGCTTTTGCTAACTTGTATTATTTTGGACAAGTTACATGGGTTCTCTGAGTTTTCATTTCATCTTTAAAAGAGGATTATGACCTATCAACTAATGAGGCTATCAATCAAATCTATCAATCAAATTACCTACAATCTAATGAGACTCAAATTAGTTATTATACATCCTTAAAAATTATTAATAGCTGTGAAACAAATGAAATTGGTATATATGTGCTAAAGACATGCTAGGTGCTTATAAAATATGAAGATATATGTCACAGTCCCTGAAATCAAGGACCTTACAGTTTAGTTACAAAGGAATGGTATAAACATTTAAAAGGTTAAGGAGATAAATAATATCAAAACACTAGCAAGGTCATGCAGTAGTCATGATTAATTTCCAAACAAATGCCTCTGACAGTTGTCATAGGAACTCAAAGGAAAACAAAACAAAACAAAAATCAATGACTGATATATAAACTGTTTTGGGGAATAATTTGGCAGCCTCTAGAAAGAGAAAGACATTGATAAGTCAAGAACGACCCAGAATGGATACACAGATGCTGTGGGACTGAACTATATTCCTCCACAATTCATATGTAGAAACCCTAGGGTGGGTCCTAATCCAATAGAACTGTTCCCCTTATAAAAGAGGAAAAGATACTAGATTGATCTCTCTCTCTCTCTCTCTCTCTCTCTCTCTCTGTCTGTCTCTCATAAGGAGAAGGCAGCTGACTGCAAGTCAGAGAGTTCTCACTAGAAACTGAACCCTGTCAGAACCTTAACCTTGGACTTTCCAGCATCCAGAACTGTGAGAAAATAGATGTCTGTTGTTTAAGGTACCCAGTCCCTGGTGTTTTGTTACAGCAGCCTGAGCTGACTAAGGCAACAGGAACCATGCAAATAAAAGAGAGGAAGAAGGGATGTAGAATATTCTTAAAAAGTTTTTTTTGATTGACATTTTGACCAGTAAATAGATAACATTAGAGTTTAATGTTTAGAAAGTTATAGAGTGAAAAGGGCAGAGAATAAATCAGAGTCAGGTTAAAAATGACTTTGAATGTCACTAAGAAGTTAACACTTTATCCTGTAGCAAATGTGAATGCATCTTGAGTTTTGGGACAGGAAACTATGGTAATAAAGTAACATTTCAATAAGTATGATCCTATAGGAATGAGAAAGATGAATTTTATAGAGCAGAGAGACAAGATATAAGATTGTTGTAATAATTCCTTTAGAGTTTGGTGCTAGACAAAAACCATTTTCACTCTATGTCAGAAGTGAGCTTTCTAACTCATCACATTCCTGCAGTTCTGCCAAGAAACTCAGCAAATGCAGCAATTCTATTTTCTAATTTATTTGTTTCTCTTACTCCAATACATGGCTTATCTATGTTTACTAGTTCTTCTTAATTCAACAAACATGTAATGAAACCTACTAAATGTCACACTCTGTTCTAGCTGAACAAAACAGCAATAAAAAACAAAGATTTCCTGCTCCTATGAGCTTACCTTCTAACAAAGGGAGAGGGACAGACACTGATCGTAATAGAAAAGGAAGATATGTCACATCTCAAAGGCTATATAGTACATAGTATATGTAGTATATAATTTTGTTATATGTTTCTAATATATATTAGGGTGCTTTCTCATAAGTTCTCTGGGAAAAAAAGAAAAAAGAGAAAAATAAGAGCAAGATAAGAAAGATTGGGTAGTGTCAGGGGAAAGTAGATGGCAATTTGGTGGTCAGGGCAGGTCTTACTAAAAAGGTAACATCTAAACAAAGACTTGTGCCTGCATCTCATATTATAAATCAATATGAACATTCATTTCAAAGATGGAGGATTTAAAATTATACATAAAAGGAAAATTTCACTAGTCAAGCCTGCAATGGTAAAAGACAAGTGTTTTAGTGGTGGTGAAAAGAGATCAGTGTAAGGGGGATTGTTGAAGACTAATTTGTCCTTTGCTTTTGCTCTGCATATTCAGAAAGGTGGCTGAGCTTTTAGACTTAGATGAAAGAGAGACTTACAGCTTCATTAACAAAGGTAGGGCTCTCAGGGAATGATGGCAATGTACTTGTGAAATCTATGACCCTTGTTGAAACCCACCCAAAAGAACAGAAGGAAGGAAGGAAGGGAGGAAGGAAGGAATGGAGGAAGGAAGGAAGGAAGGAAGGAAGGAAGGAAGGAAGGAAGGAAGGAAGGAAAGAGGGAAGGAAGGAAGGAAGGAAGGAAAGAGGGAAGGAAGGAAGGAAAGAGGGGAGGAAGGAAGGAAGGAAGGAAGGAAAGAAGGAAGGGAGGGAGGGAGGAAGGAAGGAAGGGAGGGAGGAAGGGAGGGAGGGAGGGAGGAAAAAATAAATGAGAGAAAAGAAAGAAAAAGAAATAAGAAATAAAAGAAAATTTCGGTTTGCAGCAAGGATGGAAAAAGTCTACTTCCCTAAATCACATTCTATGAAGAATATCTGCCAAACATTCTGAAATTCAGATGAATTGAGGAAGGTTGCTGAAAGCCAAAATAAAGGAATATCTTCACATCTTGAAGGAAGTATAAAATTCTCTAAAAATAAGTGAGAGTCCTAAGGGAGTATGGGTGGACTGAAGTAATAAACATCCCCGTGGGACGTAGGTTTCTTTGAAATCTGGGCTCCTATATGGGAGGAGTCTGGATATGCAGTAAAGTTAGGAAGAAATAGAAAATACTAGCTTCTGATCAAAGTCAATAGAGCATAAGTAAAATAAATTCAGTAACCTAGCAAAAGATAAATAAGATGCTTAATTTTGAGCTATATCAATCTGTGTACATGATCTGTTCACTTCAGGATAAATGAGCTCTCAAGACATAGGATTATGTTTGAGATAATACATCTCATTTAAACTGACGACAACTCAGATTACCTTTGCTACTCTGCAAATTATTCCTATTATGCAAATAGTAGAAATAGAACTATACTCACTCAAAAATTAGTAATAGGACTTCCACTTCTAACCAGTATGGGATAACAGGGACCAGATTTACCCACCAAACTGAAAAAAATAAAATAAAACAGTGGACAAAGCAGAGGACATAATAGGGTTTAATGTGTTAGACATCAGGCAAGAAAAAATAATGTTCAGTTAGAGTCAGGAAACCAACAATTGTTCCAGTTTACTCCCTGGAGAATGTTTCCAGTTCCAGACAGTGACACAATGAGGGAGAGAGAACCCAGGCAGAATGTGTTCATTTCTCTGAGCTGAGGAGACAGAATGGGAGTCTAGGAAGGTTGGGGAAGCTTGAATTCACAATGAAGAAGACAGAGACATTGAAATGGAAAGAAAATTCCAGAGAATCCCAGACCATTTCTATATTGGATTGTAACCCAAAGTATAAAATAAATATCCATGAGTCCATACTAATGCAAATAAATAACTGAATAAAATGATAAATGGGAGAGAAGAGACAAACCTCCCATGCAAAAGAATTCCAAATAATTTATGTGGCTACTCTAGCCTCAAGGGGGTGGAGCATAGCTCCCCACTCAGGTTTGGGCTGCATATAGTGGCTTCCACCCAGTTTTTATAGTATGGAAAAGGGGGGAAATAGAGTAACTTTATAGTAAATGAACCTGGCAACCACTACCTAAGCCAGGTGATCAAGGCCAACACCATAGACATAAACCATGTTGATAGTATGTACCCTTGATATGATGCAATGAAAATGGCACTTTACCTCTATGGTCTTCCACCCAGTAACCCGTGATCTTATCTAGAGGAGAACATTACACAAATCACAATGTGGGGCATTCTATGAAACACCTGATCAGTACTCCTTGAGGCCATGAAAGTCATCAAAAACAAGGAAAACCTGAGAAACTGCCCACAGCCAGGAGAAGCCAAGAGACATGATAACTAAATGTAATATGGAACCCTGGTTAGGATCTCAGAACAGAAAAAGTTGATTAGTTTAAAACTAAGGAAATAAGAATAAGCTATGGACTTAGTTAATAATAATGTATCAGTATTGGTACATTTAATTATAACACATGTATCATAAAAATGTAAGATATTAATAACAGGGGAAATTGTATGTGACTATATTGGCACTCTCTGGACTCTGAATTTTTCTATAAATCTAAAATGGTTCTAGGGGTGCCTGGGTGGTTTGGTAGATTGAGCATCCAACTTTGGTTCAGGTCATGAACTCCCAGTTCGTGGGTTTGGGCCGAGTCGGGCTCTGTGGTGACAGCTCAGAGCCTGGAGCCTGCTTCACAGTCTGTATCTCCCTCTCTCTCTTTCTGCCCCTCCCCTGCTCACTCTGTGTCTCGTCCTCCCAAAAATAAATAAAAACATTTATAAAATAAAATAGTTCTAAAAAATAAGGTCTATTTAAAAGTAGGGGTGCCTGAGTGGGTCAGTTGGATGAGTGTCCAACTTCAGCTCAGGTCATGATCTCATGGTTCGTGAGTTCGAGCCCTGCGTCAGGCTCTGTGCTGACAGCTCAGAGCCTGGAGCCTGCTTTGGACTCTATGTCTCCCTCTCTCTCTGTTCCTCCCCACCTTGCACTCTGTCTCTTGCTCTCTCTCAAAAATAAATAAACGTTAAAAAAAATTTTAAATAAAATATAAGTAACGCAATTGATAACACACATTACATGAGAAGACAAAGAATGTATAGAGTTGGAAGGTTCTTATACTACACATCTAAGATCACTTGATATAAAAATCACTTGAATATACACTGTAATAAGTTAAAGATGTATACTATAAACCTGAAAGGATCCACTAAAATCACATAAGGACTTACAACTAATAAACCAACAAAGGAGAGAAAATGGAATCTTTTTTTTTAAAAAAGTCAGTAGAGGAAAAGAAACAAAAAGAAGAAAATGGAAAAAATAAAGAAATAACTTAAAAGTACTAGATGGCTGATTGTACAAAAAGCATGTTCCAATTATATGCTCCTTATAAGGGAGCATTTAAACTGTAAATAGGTTAAAGGTAAAAGCTGGAAAAAGATATATCGATGACGTTAATTTGAAAAATGCTGGTGTGATTATATTAATATCAGACAAACTTGCTTCTAAAGAGAATAAAATTACCAGTGATAAAGAGGGACATTTCCTAATGATAAAGCGGTCAATTCATCAAGAGGACATAATGCGAAGTGTTGATGGACTTAATAACAGCTCAAAATGTATCAAACAAAAAAAAGTGAATTTTCAACCAATATTTTTTGACCATTTTTTCAGCCCTGCACACTTTCTCCTCTCTTTCTGGGGCTCAGATGACGTGACTATTAGATGACTATTAGATCTTTTGTTATAGTACTGTAGGTCCTAAGGGCTCTGTTCAATAATTTTTCTTTCTATTTTTCTCTCATTGTTCAGATTGGCTAATTTCCATTTTCCAGTTCACAGATTCTTTCCTTCGCTTTCCAGCCCATTTACTGAATTTTTTATTTTGGTTATTGTGTTTTCCAATTCTAAACTTTCCATTTGATTGACCCTACAATTGTAGAGAGAAGGTCATACATATTTTCACTGCACACTCACACATTATTGTAAATAGTTCTGACATAGTGACTCTCAAAGTGTGATCCCAGACCAACAGAGACAGTCACTGAAAACTTGTTAGACATTCACACTGAGTCCCCACCCCAGACCAAAGCAGTGAGGAGTTCTGAGGTTGGAGCCCAGCGATCTTTTTTTAACAAGCCCTCTAGTAATTCTGATCTAAGCTAAAGCTTGAGTCTATTCTTCCAAAATTGAATTCTAATATTTTCTTCCTACTCTTCCCGACACACGTGCATATGTGCATGCACACACACATGTGTCCTGGCTTCTGCTGGACCTTGAGCGATGCCCACTTGTCTGTGAGCCAGACAGCCATGCCTCGCTTGAACTAGGACACAGAAAGCTTCTTAATGGGACCATAAGCTGGTTTGGCTCACATATAATAAGTAATGACCAATAAGAGAACTTTTATTCCTCACTCACTTACACTATTAGTGGTGCTACATACGCTATTAACAATACTGAGATTTTTGAAGGGGCTAAATGAAAATCACAGTTCTTCCTCTGGTTGCTTCCTGCTCCCAGTTCTGTGTGATTTGAGAGATCTGACGAGAGCATGAGCAGATGGAGCATCCAAGTCAACTTTACAAGAGACCAGATCCAGCCTACTGAGTACAAAAATGCATGTGTTCACACCAACCTCCCTGAGCAGACCTTGGAACTTCCCATACAAGTAAAAGTTCTGATACATAGAGCACACCCGTTACTCAGCCTTTGCCTCCCACCAGACCTGATGAGGAAGGAGAAAAGAGCCCCAATGGCCATGCTGGGAATTACTGCTAGTTCAGTCCTTCCATGTGAGAAGAGAAGCAATGGCTGTTACTCACTTTCTTGTGAACAGTGTTTCACGCCACAGTCAGTAGTAAAGGCAGGGAGGTGGGGGGAGAAGATCCCAGAGTATTTAGGAAACCAAAACATCCTGGAGAGGGATAATAATTGTTGACATTTACTGATAGTTTATCAGTAACTACTCTTCTTTGGTTAATATATTTTTAACCCTTTTGATAGTTATTTTTAAAAAATATATCCATTAGGTAAATGTACTGTTAAACCCATTTTGCAGGTGGGGAGACTGACACTAGGAAATTAAAAAATGATTCCTACGTTGGTCTGGAAATTGAGCTAATAAGAGAATCCCTTAGCTTCTGCTTTTACAGCCACCTTAATGTTATAAATCAGCTTGCATACATAAATCATGGAAACCAAATGATCAAAATAAGAGTTTCTTATTAAGGGTAAGTGGCAATTTGAAAAATCTGATAAAACTTGGTAGAGATCACATTAGCAGCTTGAAACAGAGAAGCTTTTGTTTTATTTAGAATATCTTACTGCTCTTGTATATTCTTTCGCCTTTCTTCTCCCCGAAGAAGATCTTAGTAGTTATGGGTATAAATATTCTCTACTTTTGTTTCTGTTGTCAATCCGTGAGTATCTGTGAAAAGACTGAGAGCCTTGTGAGGGAAGGATCTCTGTTCTCAGTTTCGTATTTCCAGTGTCCGGAATATACTTACTGATGTTTTCTTGAGGTGTTAATATTTTACACAAAAATAAGAGGTTCTTTAGAGTTTATCTTCCTAGGTAGCCCCAGAAACCGTTGTTTTCTCTGATGAGCCTAATCCAGCCACTGCATACTTAAGATTTCAACTAGAATCAGTGCTAAGGCCCTTCTGTTATAATTAATTGAACACAATGTCTGAGGCCTCAAACTTGCCTAACCTTCAATTCCCTTTATTGCCCTCGCCTTATTGCTTCTAGAACAACTATCTCTATGTGCTCCCCCACTGGGAATGCTCTCACATAATTTAGCTCTCCCTTCCCAGAACTACAAGTGCTGAAAACTGGAAATGATCTTGTCTGGGGCATGTGAATATATGTGCTCATGAGAAATCAACCGAGCTGGGAATATCCACTCAGGCCATAACTTTAAATCCACTGTGTGCTAAGAAAAACAGGCTGCATGAAAGGGTGAAGCCTGCATATGCTAACAGAGCCATTGTTTTTCCAAATTTCTGATTCTTGTCCAAGCAAGCCCACTCTGTTCTAATATATATTACATTGTCATAAGAAATGTGCAACGTTACAATCTGGTTCATCTCTAAGTGTCTTTAGGGTATTCTTTATTTCTCTGTCAATTTCTTGGCTTTTCCCTGGAAGTCAGATGGATGTAAATACCCAAAGCAGAACTTCTTGGGAAATGCCTCCATGTCCAGACTTGTGGGAAAGTTTAGGACCAGATGGTATTAAAGAAATTATGATAATTTCCCTCAGATGCCCTTTAAACCAGAGCAGCCTCCTGGAATACAAGAGGAATGGGATTTGTGCGATAGCACTCCTGAAGCCACATCTACACCTCTCGTTATAGAAACATAGGGTGTGTGTGTGTGTGTGTGTGTGTGCGCTCTCAGCAAACACACTTAGCACACTCACTTCAGAAAAAGAATCTCTTCTCTTGGGTTCTACCTGCTGTCATCCAATGAAATATATATATTTAATATGTATATTTAATATGTATATGTAATATGTATATGTATATATAATATGTATATATTATATATATATATAATATATATATATTTTGCTTATAATTATATAGCTTATCTCTAAAAGGTCCTACGTTGCATTTCTAAAAGCTCAGTTATGTAAGGAATTAAAAGAAATTTTTTACGAGATCTATTTGCTATAATGTCAGATTAGAGACTTCTTTTTTAGTCAGGTAAATTTAAATATTGCTTGGCTTTGCACACTCCCATTAACCCCTTCAACAACAATGTTAATATTACAATGAGTTTTCTTTTTTCCCAGTAGGACAATGGAAGTGGTGTTTTCTTACTAGAACTTAATCATGGAAGATTTATTCACAGATGCACAGGGGTCAGATTATGCCTTTTGAGCATGCAAAGAAGTTCATCTTACTTCCCTTAATGGCTTAAAAAGGCAACCAACCTGCTACCTGTTGAAGGGCAAAGCTTATGTGAATCTCAGGTGAAAAGAAAGCTAATTCTGGGCCATCTGGGTGGCTCAGTCAGTTGAGCGTCTGACTTCAGCTCAGGTCATGATCTCACGTTCATGGGTTCGAGCCCAGCCTGCTTTAGATCCTCTGTCCTCCTCTCTCTCTGCCCCTCCCCCACTCGCACTCTCTCTCAAAAATAAACATATTTAAAAAGAAAAAAAGAAAAAAAGAAATTCTAAAGCTGACCTGATCTTTTACAGATCTGCCTAAATAGGTCAGAAGGAAAGCTCTATGGATAATCCAAGAAACCTAGGATTTGGTTCTCAGATGAGTGTGTCTGTGAACCGTTCACCAGCTTTGTCACTATATTTGCTACTATAACTTTGGTTATAGTAGCAAAATATCTATCTATCTACTCTATCTATTATCTATCTATCTATCATCTATCTATATCTGCCCATTCTCTCTTACCAATTGGCTAGAAAATTCTAATTAACTCTTTAAAATGGCTTTTCCCTCTTCACTTGAGCTGCCACCCCCTGGGGCCTTGCCCTCCCACCCATCTTCTGGGCTGCACAACCTGCTTCCTCTCAAGTGCTGTTCCAAGTTCTCTTTTATGAAATTGCCAGTAACTTCTTCCAAGCAAAAAACAGAACAAAACAGAACAAAAAACCAGACAAGCGAGCCATGTTACTTCTTTAAGAAACACTCTCAGCAACCTGCTGTCAATGCCTGTTGCTCATCTCAAAAGGAAAAGCTTGTGGATCTCCAGAAACACAAGCCCGGGTGCCCAGAGAGTCTGTGACTGAAAGCCTGGGATGCCTTTCTGGAATGTCAGTTCAGCCACACGGCAGAACCAGGATATTGTCTGCCTCTTGTGCCTCAGACATAGGAAACGTTACTCAATAAATTATCATCTCAAGTTTTCAAATTAAAAAAAAAACCATAACATAAAATTTTAAGGTAAAACACATGATTCTAGATTGATTTGACTTTTTCATGGACACACTCTGAGACTCCCTGAAAACATTGAATGCACTTCCTCTACTATTCGAAATACTTCAGGAAATCATAAAAACTCCAATTCCTTCACTGGGACTTTAGAGTTGCCCCAAACAAGACTCTACATTACGTTGTCATTGCCGTCCCGCACCTCTACACTGCTGTGCAGATGTCAAACACCCCCTCGCACAGCGTTAGCACCACAGATGTTGGAAAATGTGCTTTACATGTCCTTCGCCTTACCTCTTCCTGGCTGACTCACTTTCGTTCATCAACATTCATTTCATGTATCACTTCTATGGGAGCTTTTTATAATTCTCTCAGTCAAATCTTGCTTACGTTTTATCTTACAGGAAAAAAAATTTTTATCACGATTTTTTTTCCTGCAAATGCATGTTGGGAAAGACCAAGACAGACCTGAAATGGGGGAGGGGAAATGATCACTGGTATCCTTTACAGCGTACCTTTCTAGGTTACCTGCACTTTGCACTGTCTCTGAGCTATTTAACACTTATCATAACGTAAGTGATTCCTTTTGCGAAATGCAAACATTTCCTAGTCCTAGTAGACTAGTGGAATAGTTGACTATTGCCATCTGGAGAAGCCAGTCTGCACTGATTTATAGGTTTTAGCATTCCTTTTTGCCTGTATTTGTGTAGTTTTATTTAATTCCACTCTGAACTTGTTGTAACATCTTACTGATTCCCCCATTAATGAATTTAATAAAATGTATTCCTTTTACAGTTTTTGAGAGCCATGCATTTTTTATCTCTTAAAACACATTATCCTTTAAGGCGCATATAACCTTAGTATTATAATTACCAACTGTTGCACTAAATTGAAGTTTCCTGAGGAGAGGGGGGTTTCATGCCAAGTACTCAAAAAATGTTAAATAAATACAAAGAATAAATGCACTGTTTTTGTGCTTTGGGATATGCCTTGAAACAGAAAAAGTCAGTAACTTGGCTGTTTGTCACATTTTTAAAAGTACAGATTTCTTTTGAGAATCTGTTCAAAATGTGGAACTTTACCAGAAAAGTACGCATATATATAAACAAACACAATACAGCACATGTGATTTTATTGGCTTAATGGTGTTTGCACCCCCATTCTTCTTTTAAACACTGCTTGAAATGCTGCATTTTGCCAGCTTTCTAAAATGAGCCACATTTTGAACCCCTCATCCTCAGTTTTATCGCTTCATCTATGAAAAACAGTTCAACAAAAAGAAAACAGTAGCTTCTGTTTCACTTTAAAAATCATTGTGCTGCAGTAGTCATGACAACAATGTTCTTTAGTTTATAGCAGAGACATTTTTCAGCAGTCCCGTCCTCACTCAGTTCCTCCACAATTGCTTAAGACCAAATGACTAAATATGATCCAAGTTCATGGATAAACATGATATATGCAGAAAATGGATGTCATAAAAAGATACAGAGACAGCGTCTGGAAAGGAACCAAATGCCTCAGTGAAAAGGGATATGTGCCTTCTGAAGATGTCTCACTTTTGCAAGAAACATAGTAGGGGTCTTACAGACACTGTTGTAGAAAATTATCTGTCAAAGAAGAAAACAAGAGCCTAATCTCCTAGGGAACTTAGAATACAGGCTCTGTTCACTGTTATTGCCTCAACATGGTATTCTTGTGTAGGAAGGTGAACACGCCACATGCCAACGATAGTCTCAACCAATAACTCGGTAGTAACCACCAAATTTTGTTCATCATTCTCCTGATTTTCAAAGAGAATGCTAGGTCTTTTGGTATAGTGGAGTAGATACGATTCATTCCTTTTTGTTGGAAAATAATTCTATACTGTTAACTTTATAATATGGCATTACCTTTTTATTTCCTTTGATTAAAATATTTATTTCTATTTCTCCTTCTCTCCCAAATGCTGATGGGTTAAGGCAAAATCAGTGAGAGATTTTTTTTCCTTTGGAAGAAGGTGAGGAAGCTGTTACTGATTGATTGATTGATTGATTGATTTCCGATGCGTAAGATACCAGAGATACTCAGGCAATTAGCTGACCCTCCAAGTTTGGATCAGAGGCCGTTTTTAAAAAAAGGCTTCATGAAGCATATATTCTTATGGTCATTCATTCTTTGTTGTTCTGAATGCATTATTCCTTATATCCATTCTTAACCACTTTTTGGGAGGCTGCCTTCTAGGTTAGTCTCTCTCCTCAATACTTAAGTAATTGCTATGGTAGCCACAGTACTATATTCTTATTAGTTTAGTAGCCAACCAACAAATTATATTGACAATTTGTGGCATTCTAATAGTTGAGCATTTTATCCTCATTCTTGCGCCTTTGATCTTCAAGTATTCTTAGATTTCTAATTTCTGGGTTCATGTAATTTATTATACGGGATTCCCAAGTATTTTATTAGCCTTTACCTATGTTCCCTTTCATATTTATTCTCTTTGAAATTTATTCCAATCTTATGTTTTCAACAGATACTTTATAGTTAGGTGATTCTCAAAACTGCAGTGTTATGGACTGAATTGTGTCTCACTCTCCCCCCAACCCAAGGTCGAAGTCCTGACTCCCAGAACCTGAGAATATAACCATATTTAGAGATAAGGTCTTTAGAGGGGTGATTAAGTTAAAATGACCCTGTTAGGTTAGGTCTCTTATCCCATAGGTCTAGTTCTTATAAATCTAGGAAGAAACACCAGGATGCGTGGTACAGAAAAAAACTCATGGAAAGACACAGCAAGAAGGTGGCCATCTGCAAGCCAAGGAAAAAGGCCCCTCGGAAGAAACCAGTGCTATGCTGTGGTCTGAATGTGCCCCCAACCCTGTTCCCAAATGCATATGTTAAAATCTTGATCCCCAAGGGCTCAAGAAGGTGGGGCTTTGGGGAGGAAATTTGGTCATGAAAGCAATGTTCTCATGAATTTGATTAGTGCCCTTAAAAGAGACTCCTGAGTGGAGTCCGAGTGGCTCAGTAGGTTGGGCATCCGCTTTGGCTCAGGTCATGAAATCATGGTTTGGGAGTTTGAGCCCCACATTGGGCTCTGCCTGGGATTCTCTCCACCCCCCCCCACTTCCCCCACTTGTGTGCTCCTGCTCTCTCTCTCAAGCGACTCTAGAGAGAGACTCTAGAGAACTTTGCTCCTTCCACCATGTGAGGACAAAACAAAAAGTCAACATTCTGCAACCCAGAATAGAATGTTTTTCAGAACCCAACTATGCTGACACCCTTATCTTGGACTTCCAGCCACCAGAGCTGTGAGAAACAAATTTCTATCATTTATAAGTCACCTTGTCTGTGGTATTTAGTTATAGCAGCCTGAACAGACTTAAGAGATCGCTGACACCCTCATTTAACACTTCTTGTCTCCAGGACTGTGAGAAAATAAATTCCTGTTGTTTAAGCCACCTAGTCTATGTTATTTTGTTGAAGCAACTCTTAGAAAACCAATACTAATAATAAGTTGTAGCTTTCCACTTCCAGAAATTTTTTAAATACCTCAGTATCTTGGAGTGTGATTCCAGATGGTTTCCATATTTTTGGTATTGTCTTTATTATTGTCTTCTTCCCAGTTAGGCTTAAGATTTCTGAGCAACCACTCTGTCACCAGATGGTCTACTGCAGTACAACTCCAGTCCTACCCGCCTGACATAACCTGTGGCAGATGCTACAGGTTAACAGGCATGGTCTCCAACAAGAGTATCCTCACTTCAAACACCAGCTACATTTTAGGGGTCCCTGGGTTTCATACACTTCTTTCCAATTGCATGCAAATTCAGGGGTTCTTAGAATCCCCCCCACACTCAGATTCAATAATTTGCTAGAAAGATTCAGAAAACTCAGGAGAGCACTATGCTTACACTTTTATTATACATTATATAAATCAGGACCAGCCAAATGATGACTCAAAGGGCAAGGTCTAGGAGGGTTCTCAATGCCGTCTCTGTGCTGTCATGTGGAATCAGTTCATGTCACTTTCCTGCAATGTGTTCACCAGCCAGGAAGCTCCAGTGAGCTTCAGCATCCAGAGTTTTTATTGGGATTTCATTATGCAGGCATGATTGATTGAATCATTGGCTGTGACTGAACTCAATCTCCAGTCCTAACTCTGTTTATGTGGTTGATCTTTCTGGTGACTCACCCAGAGGCTGAATTGTTTCATCTCTTAGCATAAATTCAGGTGTGATCCCAGAAGCTCACAAATCACAAAGATACTCCCATTACTTGGGAAATTCCAAGGATTTAGAGTTTCCTTTCCAGGAAACAGGAATAAATGCCAATCAAATTCTTTATTATACAACAGCCTCCTTTGACATTATCTTCATTTTGTGAAACAATACTCAATTAGTTTCCTAATTAGCTGATAGTTTTTAGATAATCCAGTAATGCTTAGATAATATTTATTATTCCCAAGTTAGTTCCTCTATTATCCCTTGCTTAGACTACTGCAATAGCTTCCAAAATAATTATCATTAATTATATCACTGTCCCTATTCTAAACACCACAGATTAATATTCAAGGCAAATTTGTAATTGTTTTACTATACTTCCAAGGGTTCTCTTCATTTTAAAAATAAATCCTATTTTTTTTTCAATCAAAGCTTTCTTCTATCTGACTCTACCACACAGTTCCAGCCTTAACTTGAAAACGAACTACTGGGGCACCTGGGTGGCTCAGTCGGTTAAGCGATCGACTTCAGCTCAGGTCTGATCTCACCGTTTGTGAGTTCGAGCCCCACGTCGGCCTCTGTGCTGACAGCTCAGAGCCTGGAGCCTGCTTCAGATTCTGTGTCTCCCTCTCTCTCTGACCCGCACCTCCTCATACTCTATGTCTCTTTCTCTCTCAAAAATGAATAAATGCTTTGAAAAAAAAAAAAAAAAGAAAACGAACTACTACCTCATTTCTACGGAAGCACCACACCGTGCACAGTCAACCTAGTGAGGTGTTACTAAAGTGACTTTAAAATCAGATAGATCATCATTCAACAAGAAAGACTAAATTTATTTACTAGTTGTTTGACCTTAAATAACTTACCTTCTCTATGCATTGGTTCTCTATTTTATTAAAATGATATAATGTTTACTTCACAGGAACACTTTAAGGATTAAATGATTAAAAATATTTATTAGAATGTCTGGCACATTGTAAAATGTCAACATTTTATTTTTATTTAAACAGAATAAAATGCTCCTATGACGCTTTTCTTTATCCCTGCATGGAGGTTTCTACCCATATTGCTAGATCCAATTCAAAGATCTCATCTTTTCTGAAGTTCTTCTTAATTTTTTCCCCCAACCAGATGTGGATTCTTTCATTAAAATTGTGAAGCACCCTTGGGGCAGCTGAGTAGCTTGGTTGGTTAAGCATCTGACTTTGGCTCAGGTCATGATCTCGCAGTCCATGCATTCAAGCCCTGTGTGGGGGCTCTGTGCTGACAGCTCGGAGGCTGGAGCCTGCTTCAGATTCTGTCTCCTTCTCTCTCTGCCCCTTCATTGCTTGTACTCTGTCTCTCTCTTTCTTTCAAAAATAAATAAAAACATTAAAAAAAATTTTTTTAATAAAAAATAAAATAAAACTGCAAAGCACTCTCAATTCCTTTCAAGAAGTTTTTAGGATGTTGTGTTTATAATGTCTTCATTGTATAATGTCCTTATGCTGTCCTCTCACAACATTGGAACATATGGCCATTGAGGGCAAGGTTCTTCCAATGCATCTTGAATTTCTCATGGCTCTAGGCGCAGTCTTCACACTTGAAGGTCATGGTTGAGTTGAGTCGTCCGTAATTCAAAATTTGTGAAAAAATTTTCATATGAAATATATTAACTTAAAGGTTACAACTAAAAATTCCAGGAATATCTTATTCCCTTATCATAATCACTATTTTTCCTTTCCTTTTTTCCCCCTTAATTGTATAGACAACAAGTCACAACTATTTTTTTGGTGAATCTTTTGTTTTAAATGCACGTATACTCATAAACAAAAAAGCTATTTATTTAAAAAAAAAAACCCTACTAGATAGATGGCTTTAGTTCTAATTTTCAAAATAATTATTTAATTTGGAGTATGGTGTACACTTACAGATGCAAAAATAAGATTTTGAGAAGTTAAGTAAACTTTCCTAGGTTGCTCAATAAGCGAGTGGTAGAGCCAGATCCCAAATGCAGCAGGTCCATCTGACCCTCAAACCCGTCCCATTTTCAACAGTCATTATAATGCCTCTTGGCAAAATTCCTACATGCTTTTGTATAACACATGTAAAGGAAACAGCCTTTAGGCTAAAGGCCCAGTTAAACCTCTAAAAACAAACCAGTCAGGGGAGTGAGTGACAAAATAAAAACAGAAATGCGGTAATGCTTCCCAGGGCTCACAGTGGTATTGTGTGGACATGAAGTGATGAAATACCTGCATCCTATAAGAAAGGCTGAATTCACTGAGGGAACACAAGACTAATGTCTCGGGCTTAGCCTTGGCTGAGAGCCAGGCTGCAGGAACTCTAACACAATGGATATATTGATTGAAAGCCATCTCTGCATTGAAAGCACTGAGTTCAGTGAGAGCATGCTGGAAGGAGACTGGTTTTCTCAGGATGGTGATTTGGTAAATATTATTAGTATTGATAACATTTCAAGCAAGGTAGTTGAAGCTCATGACTTGTTGGGCAGATTATTACAACTATGTCTATCTGCTTATGAACATGTTGAGTCTATGCAATGAAACTTGTAGGATTCTTTTGGGGCAGTGCTAGAGAGCCAGGGGGATATGGCATGCCTACTTCATGATACAGTCAGTTGGAAATATTTATGGTTATACATGTATGAATGAATAATAGACCAAGAAGTAAAGATACCCTTGTGATGCGCACACTTAGAGAGTGGACGATAACCCTTGCATATGAACCTTAGGTGATCCATGGGGCTACAAGAGGTAGGCTGAACTGATTAAGTGCATGAAAGCCCATCCTGGGACTGCCCATATGGGACCTCATGAGCAACCGACTCTGAACTCTTTCTGTTATAGCCACAGTCACCCAGTAGACATTTTGTTTTCCCTGACACAGCAAATAAAACTCACATCCAATTCTGGTGGTCCTAATTCCAATCTAAGTAGCCCCAGTGGTATTTTCTCCTGGGGTTATATGAGACATAAAGAGGTTCTCATGCAAAAGACAAACCCATTAGAAACTGCCTCTTCTACTTAACTCAAATTGAAAAGTTTGCATAGTTAGACAAGTAGTACAGACTGTACCTCTTGACTGTATGTCAAACTGTCCAGAGAATGTGTATTCAACTAATTCTTTCTAGTGAGCAAACAGAAATGTGTTTACATAAGGCACTATGCAGGTGAAGCTAAAGCAAACCATTCTTATTCCACTTCACAAATATTATCTTTGGCTTGCAATATTTTCATGCAACATTATTACATACATGATAACTACTTTAACAACACAATTTAAATTTATGCACTGAAAATATTTTGTAAGAATTGAATTATCTTATTCTACTCTTATACCATTCAACTTAGTTCTTTTATGTGCTGTACAGGCATCGTTCTGTCTAAATTCCTTCTTAAAACCCTCAGTTAACTCTTTAATGACTAAGGGAATATATCCTTACCTTCTAAAATGTATTTGCTTTAACAGAGATATAAAATTCTTTTTGGATTTCTACTTTTGAGGATGTGATATATAGACAGTTCTCTACCATTTGAATATCTCTTAAAGATTACTCCTAAAACTGAGAGAATGGAAACACACACACACACACACACACACACAAAGACAAAATTAAAGAAGTCTGTGGAGGGTTGGGGGGTAGTATAAATAAAGTTGATTCCTCACTTTATAGCCAAGAATCAATCCATTGATTTAAAAGCTGACAAATCAGGCAACTAAAGTGTGTCTTTTTGATGTTGTAAAGCTAAATACTACAAGAACCAAGAAAATAACATCAACTATTGTATTGATAGTGGTGAGAAAAAAGAGAAAAAGAACTGAAAAGAAGTAGGTAGGATATGTTAATTTCTTGTGGCCTTATAATGGATAGTTGATACTATCCAACTAAACAAAATATTAAATATGTTATATTCAGTTATAGTTATAGAAGAAACTGCTAAGTGTTCTAAAAACAGAACGCACACCTCCCAAATTATAAGGTCATCATACAAACTCAAAAAAGCATAAGTAAAGGACACACTTAAAACAAAGTGACTTAGAAGAATGGAAAGTAAAAAAGATGAAAACAACACTTTAGGAAATGAAGAGGAAAAAAAACAGCAGTGGCCATAATTTCAATACCAGGCAAGTAGAATTCAAAGTGAAAATATTAGACACAACAAATAAAAACAGTTCTTATGATACTAATGGACATAATCTATCAAGATTATCTGACTTTCACCAATATCCAATCACCAATTATCTAAAATGTAAAGTCATGAAGCAAACACAACCCACATACACAGAAATAGAACACATTAAGACTTTTTTTTATTGTTTTATAAGATAAATGAAGATAATAGAGAAGACCTAAGTAATATAATAAATTTTATATGTACACATATAATTCTATAATCTCAAAACAGACAATGTACCTTCTTTTCACAGAACATTAATACACATTGACCAAATATTAGTTCATAATAGACCTCAGTAAATTGGAACAACTTATGACATAGATAACATTCTCTGATTATATTTCAATTTGCTGATGGTCTCATATTAATTAAAATGTATAAATACAAAACTCTACCAATTAAATAGCTCATAGCAAAGATACAAACAAAATTGAAATTTCAAATATATAGAAAAAACATAATGGAAACAAGACAGAACTATGTGTGCTCTGTAAGGAAAAATCTTAAATAATCACATTAATAAATAAGAAAAATAAAAAATTAATAAGATCAAGTATTTAACTTAAGTGGTTTGAAGTATGATGAAAAATAAATACCAGGGAATATAAAGAAGACATTAAGGAAGTCACATTAATGAATATGAAAACAGAAAAATGATAGGACTAATACAATGAAGGCTCAATTCTTTGAAAAATGAGTATCCATATAATGGGAAGGTTATTAGCCAATCTAATCAAGAAAAAAAGGAGACAGGTATAAAAATAAATGCAAGAATAGAAAACAGCCATCGATGCAGAAGAAGTTTAAAAAATATGAATGAAATCTTTGCTTAACTCTAAGAAAATAAGCTTGAAAACCATGGTAAAACAGATAATTTCCTAAGAAAACATAACAAATTAAAACTGACACAAGACCAGTTTTCCAAAGAGGAAATGATGTTTGCAAAAAAGTCTTACTCATCTCCTCTGAAGCATCAGTATCATAGTTTGCTACGAGGACACTGTAAAACCTATAAATGATAGAAAAGAAATAGCTATTTAAACTGTGGCAGAAGATGGACAAGGACAGCTGTCAATCGTTTTATGAAGCCAGTATAATGTTGACCAGAAAATTCAAAAAGGTAGCACATGGAAAAGACTTATGGATATTAACTTAATAATCTGAAATATCAGCAAAGGGGATAATAGCACCTGTCCAAGAGAGGTTTATATAAACATTTTTACCATAACTCAATGTTAGGAGATCTATTAATATGATCATCTCCAAAGATGCTACTTAATTTGAAAAAAAAAGTCTTGGGGCACCTGACTGGGTGGCTCAGTCGGGTAAGCGTCCAACACTTGATTTCAGCTCAGGTCATGATCTCACAGTTGCAGGATGGAGCCCTGAGTCAGGCTCCGGGCTGGTACACAGAAGCTGCTTGGGATTCTCTCTCTCTCTCTCTCTCTCTCTCTTTCTCTCTCTCTGTCCTCCTCCACTCACTCTTTCTCTCAAAATAAATAAATAAACATTTAAAAAAATCTCCAAGTAAAACAGCAATAGAGACAAACTAATATAATAAAATGTACATTTTATCTCAACCCAAAGATACTGGAAGTCTTTCCATGATAATGAAAAATAAACAAGAATTTCACTATCACCACTATGATAAACATTATTTTGAAAAAAGTATCTGACATAATCCATGAGAAAGAAAAGAGAGAAAAAACTGGAAAGGAGGACACAAGAACTATCATTGTTTGCAAATAATGCAGCATGATAGCTTCAAAACCACCTAGCTGAAACATTAATCAGATCAGAGAATTCAATAAAGTTTCTGAGTATGAAATTAACATATAAATCAGTAGCTTTATAATGTATAATGTATAGTAGAAAAGATAATGCAAGAAAAATCTTATTCTTAATAGCAACTCAATGTATACAGTGCTTGGGAATAAGCTTAAAAACAAATAAGGAATATTGAAATAAATTTAAACTTCCCCCAAACCTTTTAAATGCATTCAAATTATACAAAGAAGATTAAATATAGAAAGGGATATACAGTGCCCTGTTTTCAAATAAGAAGAATCAAAATTAGTAAGAAGCAAAGTTTTTTTTCTAAATTGATCTGTAAAAGTAATGCCATTATCAATGAAATGAAAGGCATTGTGTATGCATATTTGTATTTTAAATCCTACAAAGTGATGTTACAGTTCTGTGTACATATTTGTGTGTTTCTATAAATACATATGTATATATGTGTATATATATTTATATATGTTATACAGAGTGGGAAGGCTCTTCACTTATGACTCAAGAAACAGAAAGCATAAGATCAATAAGTTTTGTCCTAAAATGAAAAATCAGAATACAAATGACCAAGTCAGGAAAAATATATGCTACACATAAAACTAAAATGCTTTCTTTAAAGAAAAATGATTATTTATGTTGAGAGAGAAGAGAGAGTGAGAGAGCATGTGCATGAACAGGGTAAGGGCCAAGAGAGGGAGAGCAAGAGAACACCAAGCAGGCTCCACGCAGTGGGCACAAAGCCCAACATGGGTTCAATCTTCTCAACAGCAAGACCATGCCCTGAGCCTCATACGCTTAACTGACTAAGCCACCCAAGTGTGCCCCAAATGACCTCCTTTTATTTATAAAAATGCTCCTTTAAAAACTTACAATTGAATGGAGAACAATGATAAAGAGCAAGAGAAGGTAATAAGGAGATGAGGATGCAAACTTCATTGTGTAATAAGTAGCAAATTATATAGCACATACTCAATGACAGGATATTGTGAACATTATGTGATTTACAGTACAATGACTAAAAGGAAAAAAAAAAAAAAAGCCGGGTAGGGGCTGGGGATGGTGAGGCATGAATGCCGAGTGAAAACTTCAGCATTACAGGTTATTTAGGGTGATTTTCATTGAAGAAGTAAAATTTGAGCCAACATGTGCAGCGGGTGAGAATTAGCCAAGCAGATAGCTGGGAGAAGCGGGACAGCCAAAACAAACTTTCTAAAGCTCTCCTGGCAAGCACGGAAGAAGGCTAGAGAGGAGGGGCGGAGAGGGCAAGGGAAGGAGCAGCCAGGCCCGAGGTCGGAAGGGGAAGGGCGCAGGCGCAGAATGGAGGAAGGCTCTGGGCGTCACCTCAGGGAGGTGGCTTTTTGCTCATGAACCAGATACTCAGTGGGAGGTTTGCTGAAGACGGGTGACACATGGACTTAGGTTTCCTCAGTTCTCTCTGGCAGTGAGGTTTCAAATTGACCGTAGGGAGGGAAATGTAGGAGCAAAAGACACAAATGACTCTAAAACACAAATTTAAAAAAATATAAACTTAAACAATAGTTAATAAACCTTTGTCATTCATTAGATTGGCAAACATGTTTTGTTTTGTTTTTTAATGGCAAATGACTATGGCTTGTGTAAAGGAACAGACATTCTTTTTTCTAGATTTGACAGCAACTATAAAAAAAATACACCATAATTCCACATCTGTGAATTAATCCTTTAAGTTTAGAAGAAAATGCCTGAAATTGTATGTAATCACACATAAATATAAGTAGATAATTATACACACACACACACACACACACACACATACCTATACAAAGATATTACCCTGTGTTTAAAAACATTAGAGTCATTCAAGAAGTCCATGAGTGTAAGACTGGTTAAATAAATTACAAAAATATATCCAATAGAATATTTTATAGTTTTAAGAAATTATGATAATTGATATATTTGTGCTTATTTCCACAAGTTTTGTTTGTGCATGTGTGCATTGTCTTTTCACATTTTATTTCCTTTGCTGCTGCTGCTTTTCTCTCTCCTCTCTCTCTCTCTCTCTCTCTCACTCTCTCTCTCTCTCTCTCTCGTCCTTTTTTCTATTAGGTTAAGCTGGTTTTCTTTATTACTTCCCCCACCCCATGAGTTTGGGAGTTACCCATTCTACTTCTGTCCTTTTAGTGGTTTCCCTTAAAATCTCAATTATGTCCTAAAACTCTAGCCTCAAAGGCCTTTACCCAGATCTACTTTCTCTCTGGTTTGCATTCACTCTTCATTTCTGTAATAAAGAGATTTTTTCTTTCCCTTTTCTTAAAAGTGTTCTTATTTAGTTTGAGAGAGAGCGAGCTAGAGAGCAGGGGAGGAACAGAGAGAAAGAGAAAGAAAATCCCAAGCAGGCTCTGTGCTGAGCACATGGGGCTCAGATTCATGAAATGTGAGATCATGACCTGAGGTGAAATCAAGAGTCTGACCTTAACTGACTGAGCCACCCAGGAACCCCTCCTTCTTTTGATCTTGACTATCTATTGAAAATTATTTTTGTATTATATTTTATCCAACAGTTTTGTTTGTCTGGAAGAGATGCCGCCAGGTAATTTCTACCTAACACAGTATCTCCAAATCAATCACTGAGACAAAGATCTTTCAAGAACTAGAAGTGATAACACCTAGTCTTTCTTAAAAGAGAAATGTGAGTATGTTTTCCTGAAATCGAATTTTTAATCACAAAACAAAACGCAGGAAGAAAATTTAAGAGAAAGGAAGAAAGGAATAAATATCTTATAAGCTGAAAACAGCCAGTGACTTCTTGCCTAGATTACAGAGTAAGATAGAATATGAAATCATTTGTGAATATAAAAGTCCATTTAGCAAAATGGAAAAATTTATTTAGCACCTCCTATGTGCCAATCTGAACTTAATCCCACTAAGTTCAGAGTATGTAAATAACTTTATAAATATCATGGATCCAATATGTATTTGTTTTGAGATACAACACCAGCCATAACTGAGCCACACTTCTTTCATTTTAATGTTCATTCTCAAGCTTGGGAGTCCACAGATATATTCTGAGAGTCCAAGAACATATACGTTGTAAACACTGACTGTGATAATAATTCACAATTGAAAGCCATTTGCATGGAATCAATTTTTCCTTAAGTCAGTGTTTCTGTAACTGGAGCCTGAGATGCCTTGATAGTAGAAGAAAATGTCCTCAGACACACGCAGGCACAGGACAGAAATATCAACAAGCTTTTATAGGCTTTTTATATTCCCTGAGAACTTTTTTTTTTTTTAATTCCAATCTTGTTGGTGCTGCAGTAGGTTGAAATGGATTTTCTTACCATCTTTTTTTGGGGGGTAGGAAGGGAGATCAGTGCCCCCAGGGACTGGCTAGCCTATTTACAGAAACTCTGAGGAAGGTCCTGTGCTGGGTCCAACTCTGGGCCTGTGGGAACAGAAGAGGGTGGCCCAGACGCTGTCCTGCCTCAGCTGTCTCCTCATAGCTGATGTTCTGGAAAAAAGTGCAATCCTTGTGCCCTCTTCCCCCTCCCACTAAAATCCAGCATATAAATTTTTGAGGCTCAGAGACAAGGCCAACTTTGTCAGTACTTAAGTATTTAATCTAATCTTTAATCTAAACTATATTTTTCTTTTGCAGTCTTTCTTTCTGTCTGGTTTCCTTTTCATGTGTTGAATTATTGTGATAACTTGCCTCCCCGTCCTCATTTTTTTTTAACCATAAAGATATTGATAAGATTGGAGGGTATTTAAAAGGAAATAACTAAGATAACTGAGGGTGTGGTCTTATTTGTGTGGGAAAACTAAGCCGGGAAGGAATTTTGTCACTTAATATTCGCAAAGCCCCTCAGCTCTGGGGTGGGGATGGGAGGGCTTAAGAAATTTTAAAAAGCAATTTTAGTTTTGTAATTGTTTTTGAGGATTTGTAGAGTTTTAGACAGAGATCAAATATCTATGATTTTCAAAATGCTATAACTTACATTTGCAATCCTTTTGTTTTTTTCTGCTAGTTCTTTTTCAAAAACAGGAGCTTTTCTGATACATGGAAGAAATGGACCATTTTGTGATCCCTGGGACACTTATGCTTACCAGTGAGTTTATGATAATGAGCATGTGTGGACTGTGTGGACTGTGGCCAGGAATGACGGACACACACAGGTTTAACGACCTCCTAGCCCAAAGTTTTAGTCTGTGGGCCAATTGGACTGCAGCCTCTTGCTTCTGGAGTGAATAGGGAAAACATGGCACTAGACCCAGATCTCACTAGCCTATCCAAAAGATAATCACAATGACTTTGCCACATGAGACTCACAGCTGATAAAATGTCCAAATAAAATTTTGCTAATTACACAAAGATTATGTCATGCAGACTTTCATATGTCACAATGACTTTCATCTGAAAATGGAAGACCAAAACTCCAGGAGCTATGTGCCTTCGGAGACTATATAAGTATGTAGCAAAACTGAAACTAAATGCAGGTCTTCTAAATCCAGATTCAGCTTTTAACTGCAAAGGAAAAGGAAAATGCTGAATTTACTCTTATTAGAAGTTCAGGCTGATGAAGCTGGTTGTAGACTATGGGCACTGCACAAAGGTTTTCAATTGAGGAGCCAAGTCTGGCTGAAATTGTACTCCATCCTCTCCTGTCTACACTTTGTGCCTTATATTGGTACGGAGGACTGCATCTATCAGAGAAAAAGGTAACTATTTTTTCTTAAAATGTGCCGTCTGATCTCCCAATCATGTACCCAGAGGCATCTTTTTTCCCAAAAAGGTTGTATTTACTCATCAAATGGGCCCCACATAGACTAGAATACACCCTGGTTAGAATTCTATTAAAAAGTCCCACCTGAGTGGAAACTTTGAGGGCAGGTAGGGCAGCCAGTACATGGCGTATGCCAATTTCAGTCAATGATGTGATCATTCTACAGATTGAACTTAATGGAACAAATTCAATGCATTTGTGTGTGTGTGTGTGTGTGTGTGTGTGTATTTAAGTGAAAGACTATCTCTTAAGGCTTAAGGCTGAAGCTGTGTCTAGATAAGAGTTCCCAGATAATGGCTCTCCCACCATCCCATTTTGTCCTTCTCTTTTCTTTAGTCCACAAGGTTGCTTGGCTCTGAATTTTCCCACTCGTTAAGAATACTTAACTAGGACTTTCTACTCCCTTATTGGTAATCCAAGATCTATGTACCAGGAACTACTTTCCCAAATTACTAATTATATAACAAATCCATGTTAAGGATGTGACAGATAATGATCAAGTAAGATGTTATCATGCCCCTAGTTGAATCATTTTGGATACTGCCAATTTTAAAGTGCCAATTCTTAAAAGTTAGGACTTAACCTAAGAAAATGAATCTCTGATATGGGAAATATAGGTATTGTTATATGTAGGTATAGTAGGCAGACTTCTAAAATAGCTACCAATGATCCCTGCCTCTGATATTCTCACCAGAGTATGAGTATGGATTGGACTTACTGAGTTAGTTTATAAAAGATTGTGGCTTTTTCTCTCTGGCTCAGCCTGGGTGCTTACCCTGATGGAAAGGACCACTTAGCAACAGTTGGTGAAGAACTGAAACCCTCAGGTCAACATCCTACAAAGAACTGAATTCACCTCAAGAGTGACATTGGAAGCTGATCTTTCCCATCAAGCCTTGAGATCAACTACAGACCTGTCTAAGGACCTTAGAGCAAAGGACTCAGCTAAGCCATGCCTGGATTCCTGACCTAACACATTGTGAGATAATAAATACATGTTGCTGCTAAGTTTCAGAGTAATTTGTTATGCAACAGTAGATAACTAATCCAGTGGGTGCATAGGGAATATTATGATAAGTGGAGTTTTGTGCTCACTTCGGCAGCACATATAGTAAAATTGATAAGTGGAGTTTTTCTGACGTCCTATTATTTAGAAAGAAACTACCTGGATGGGGGTAGGTAGCCAAATTCTTCATTCAAATTGGGAAATTTCAGATAGCTCCCGCGAGGTATATTTGAAATTGGGAATTTTAACTATAGCAGATTCTCAGTGATTTCATCAAGATTAGTTGAAATAAGACTGTTACTTTAGAATTCCGTGTGAGAGTTCATATTATGCCTCAGAGAAGGAAGATAAAACATGTAGAGAGAACAAAGAACTAATCATGTATTAATGGAAAAATTACTTAACCTTTTAGAAGCTTCAGTTCTCCTATGTTACAAAGAGGGGCAATTGGACTAGAAGATCTCCAAGGCTTTTCTGAGTTTAAATTCTGTGGATGAATCTTAACTGCTTCTAGAGTCACTGCCCTCATCCTCTTTGAAAAAGAACAAAGAAAAAAGAAAGAAAGAAGAAAGAAAGAAAGAAAGGAAGGAAGGAAGGAAGGAAGGAAGGAAGAAAGAAAGAAAGAAAGAAAGAAAGAAAGAAAGAAAGAAAGAAAGAAAGAAAAAGGGAGGGAGGAAGGAAACAAGCAAGCTTTACACCAACGATTTAATTTTTCTGTGCAGTACTCCCTTATGGATCATTTATTACCCTTGGAAATTCTGAGGCTTCTCTGAAATAACCAAATACAAATATAAAAATTTATAAATTGGATAAATGAGATATTGGATGGCCAAAACCAGATCACTCTAGAGAGGGGGTTACTTCTAACAAGACCTGGAAAAAATTACACACACACAGGAGAAAATCCTTTTGCCCTTAGAGAGAGCCAAAAATGCTTAGACAGCATGAATTCTTAAAGAAGGAGTATTTAAGAAGCATGAATCACAAACCAAGACAAAATTGATAAATTACACTATTAAAAAAGTTGTTTGATCTTTGAAAGACATTACTCGTAAGTGAAAAAGTAAGCTACAGAATGGGAGATAATATTCACAATATGTATTTCTGAAGAAGGATTGATAGCCAGAATATAGAAAGAACTCTTAGGAGCCAGTCATAATGAGACTAACAAACCAATAAAAAGATTAGTAAAAGATTTTAACACTTCTCAAAAAAAAAGATATATTAATGGCATATAAGAACATGAAAAGATTCTAAACAATATGTAGTCATTGGAGAAACACATATAATACCCACATGAAATGTCACTTCATACACATTAGAATGTCTAAAATGAAAAGATTAAGAGTACACCAAGCGATGATGAAGATTTGGAGCAGATGAAATCACACATTGACAGTGGGAATATAACATTATATGGGCACTTTGGGAATCTGTGGCAGATTTTCAAAAAGAAAAATATCTATTCACCCCATGAACCAGCAATCTCACTTTCAGGTAGTTAATAAAGAAAAAGAAACAATGTCGACACAAACCTTTATTTCCAAAAGCCAAAAGCTAGACATGACTCAAAAGTTCATCAGCAAGTGCATGAATAAACAAAAGTCCTATATTCACACAATAGAGTACTACTCAGCCATTTAAAAAAAGTACGGACACCTAAATCTTTAAGTTGAATGAAAGAAGTCAGGCACAGAAATGTACACATTGCATGTTTCTGTTAATATGAAATACTGAAAATATAAACCAAAAAGCAAATCAATGGTTGCCCATATCCAGATGCTAGTCAAGGGATGGATGGTCAAGGGACATGAGAAAACTTTTTGGATAATGGATATAAATATTTTGTATTTCGATTGCAGTGTATGTATGTGTCAGAGCTCTTTGAATTATACATTTTATTAAAGTATTTTTAAGTTGGTTTTTATTTATTTATATATTTAAAATTTTTATTTTAGAGAGAACGAAAGAGAGCATAAGCTGGGGAGGGGCAGAGGGAGAAGGAAAAAGAGAATCTTAAGCAGGCTCCACACTCAGCATAGAGCCCGATGCATGACTTGATCCCATAATCAAGGGCTGAGCCACAATCAAGAGTCAGACCAACTCTTAACTCAGTTAACCAACTGAGCCACCCAGGCACCCCCGAATTATACATTTTAATTGGATGTCATTTATTGCATGTAAATTATACTTCAGTGATGTTTATGTTAAAAATGGCCTAAAAGGAGGACAAGAGGGAAAACAATCATAAACTGTAAGGTCAGTGATTGAGTGGGGTTTCAGATGAAAGACCTTGTTCAACAGGCAAAATGGATTTGGTTTTGAGTTTTCAAAAGTGCTACTCAACTTCCAGATTTCAGACAGGTTTTTCTTTACTTCTCAAATGTCTTTATGTGTAACTATATTCCACAGGTCTGGGTTACTTATTCTACCTTTTTTTTTTTTTTTTTGTTCCAGATCTGTAAATGGTTTAGTCTTGGGTTTACTATTTCTGACATTAACAATGAGAGACATAAAAAGCCACCAGGAAAGACAGGTAATTTTCCAAGTACTTATGATCTTTATGTTCGAGACAGAAAGACAAAGAGCCAACATATCAAAAAGGGGAGAGTAAGAGAAACAAGATATTAATCTCAGAGAAGAAGTCTTTTGAAACTTACGTGGAGGATTGGATCAGTAAGTATATAGCATTTGCCATTGGCCAGGCAGAGTGTTGGGCTCTGAGTCTGGAGATGATCCAGAGATAGATCATGAGCTAACAAAAGTCTTGTTTGCATTTTGGTCACATGAGGAAACATCAATTTGCCTTTCAAGAATTCAATTCATACCAAGCGCCACAGCAATTGAACATTTGAACAGAATCAACCCTTGACACTTAGTGTGGGGGTGGGGTGGGGGGAAGGAGCCTGTGCATATTTTAATACCAGTTTCTGTTTCATCTTTTCACTGCCCTTCTCTCATCTAACAGGTCTGGCCTCTTGGAAAATCTGCCTGATTTAAAACCTGGTTCTATGTGAATGGTATTTAGACAGGAATCGCCCATTTCAAAATAACAGCTTTTGTATAAATAGACCAATAGGGACAGGTAATATTTTATCACTGCTTCTAGTTCACACTCAGTTCATAAAACTACTTGCTGAGAGCGCCAGCTTTCTTAAAGTCATTTGGATTCAATAGCGCTACTCACTGGGCGATCTTGAAAGAGTAGGGTTGAATTAATTAGGCAATGGAAAACCTTGCTGGGAATAATGGGGTTCCTATGTGCATTTGGATAGCTTTGATAGGCAGCCCCTTACCAGAGAACAGGAGCTCCAATGTAAGCCAAGAGGTGCAGGTCCTGGCCATACAAAGCAAGCATGATCCTTGCTTTTCTAACCTGGAACTTTGTAACTTTTAAGCAGTCAGTGGTTTAATGGTTTTGAGTATGTTTTTAGCATTGAGTCAGAGGCTGATGCAGATTACAAAAGAATTATAAGATTTGGTTCTTGCTATGAATGATCTTCTGATTGCAATGATATGCAAGAAATATAAGCATTTTAAGCTGTAAATATAAATATAAGGACCTTCGTAGGTGCCCAGTGAGTGTTAAGACTGTTAAAATGTTTCTGAGAACTGAGTGAAAGTCGCGAACATTTAACTCCTCTTCCTAGGCTAGGAAGACAATGACCAAACTCTACTAGAGGGTTAGGGGCCACTAGGAGGTGTTTTTCTACCCTCTTTCCTTTAGACGAAACAAGTCCCTCAGACCCATAACATGTTTGTCTCCAAGTTGTTAAGTGTTCCCTGGCTAATTATAAAAAGTGCTGTCAAAACTGATTGCTCCTCCAAGCAAAGAAAGTAAAATACAGAATACTTTGCATAAATAGAGGTAGTGTGGATCTGATCTCTTGTGAAAGAAAATACTTAATGGGTAATTGGTGGATTTGTTAGAAGTGTTCATGACATTTGTAAATAATTTTGACTCATGACACCTGACATTTGAAAGTTTCAGGACTTTTATGATAATATTTTCTTCAATATTCTTACCATTCTGTTATCTCCTGTTGTATCTCAGGAAATCTAGATTTTGAAAATGTGAGAAGTATTTTTTCTTCAGAAACCGCAGGATCACTTGTCGCCTTTTATGTAAGGCTTCTCTGGAAGGTGGGGCTCACACTGTTTCTCTCTTTTCCTCCCTTCCTGAGCCCAGGTAGCCATACTTAAAAAGAAAGAATCCCCTCAACTGACCTTTTCAGGGCTTTTAAAAACCACCCACTATGCTTCTCCATGCCTCTTTGATCCTTCCCTACGTGCAGTGAATTTTCGTATCAGAATGTTTCCTGGAAAATAAAATTTTTATTACCCTACTGTCTTTTAAAAACCATATTATTAACATATTAAATAACAAGCAGTAATGTGAGGTCAAATAATTCTCAAGTATATTTCAAAAGATCTGTATGTTAATAACAACGATGGCAATAATAATAACAATAACAGCACCACCAACAACAAACCATTGTTAATAGTATGATGGTTTGTCACCTACATGAACTGGAGTTCACAAAACTTCCCGATCCTCTACATGGACTTCCAGTGTCCCCAGGTTACAAATGGCGAGGACCCAGGTTAAGGGCCACTGCAGTAACTAGGGCTAAATTTGCCCCTTCAAATCTGTACCAGATCAAAATGACCAAAATTTAGAAATTAAGAGAGAAGCAGCACAGCTCTGCAAAATCAGCCAACCAGCAATCACATGGTGGTTGTGTCCAATGGCTCACTGGTGAGAACTTAGTCTATGTTTTTTTTCCCACCAAACAGAAAACATATGATAAGTGAATGGTGAAAGGGGCTAGCTAGCTGCTGCTGACACGTTCTATAAGGAATTCAGAAATCAGAACTGGAAGACAATAGCTTTAGTAGCCCAGATACATCTTATGCTCAGAAAATACTCATTTGGAGCTGACATGCTCTGTGTTCTGGATGATGACCATACTACTTGGAGCTTAATTACAGCTTGACAAATTTTCAATGAATGTCAGAAACCTAATAATGAAACTTATTAATAAGGCAAATGAAGATGAAAAGTAGTGAACAAATAGCCTCATGAGAAAAGGAATAAAATCTGACATCATTTGATTTAATCTAGCCATCTCATTATTCAAGAGCTTGAGAATAGGAGTAGAAAGAAGTGAGATGTCTGGTAGACTACAAAACTTCCTACCATTAGAATCACAGGAGTTTTTGAAGATCTCTTACGACAGTTGTATTTTCAATACCCATGAAGCGAGCTGGAAAAGCGTGTGCTTGCATACGGAATTTGTCATAAAAGGACTATTTCAAAGTTGTGTTAAAAACTGGTTATGATATTTCAAATAGCTGGAGACTATCCAGAGAACCTTTTAGCTAATCTTTTAGCTCATGAAAAGATTTTTGAAGTAAATCCACGTTAAGATACTTTCAGCTGATTGGCAACAGGTAAAATACTTCTATATTTACTTCTATCTCGAGGAAAATAGAATATTTCAAAGTCAGATATTTATTTCCATTGAAATCTGAAGGTGACATACAATTGCTTGATTCCAAAATGATCTGCTACATGAAAGTGCTTCTGATATTTTATCTTCTGAAAGGAGATACCCATGCTGCCATCATTTGTAAGTGCCTCAAAGACAGAGAGCATAAACACATTTAATTTCTGGATTAAAGATATGGCTTTAATGGGAATAAAATGGGATCACTTATCAACGGCCACTTCCCTTTTGGTAACAATACCCAAAACCATTCCCCAGTCTTCAAATCTGAAATATTTCCTGTGTAATACTTGCCTTTGGTCAAAAATTTAAAAAAAATTAAAAATCAGTCAATAAAAGAAAGTTGTCCATTACTTATCATATCATACCTGGATCTATTCACTTATTAATTAACTTTTTTTGGTTGGAATGAGCGCTGGGTATTGTCTGTAAGTGATAAATCATGAAATTCTATTCCTGAAATCATTATTATACTGTATGTTAACTAACTTGAATTTAAATTTTAAAATATAAAATAAATGCATAAAATAAAATAAAAAAGAACTTTTTTATCAACTCTAATAAAAAAATAGCCAGAGTTACAGCCATTTCTCTTGCCTATTTCCTTCACAAATCAAGACAATTAGAGAAACTTTACTTTTACTAGCATGAACCTTATTAAGGAAAAGATCGGTGTAAATAAGAGAGAAAGCAGTGGAGTCATATTTCTTTTATAAAAGCTGTTTTACATTAGTTTCACTTCAAATGACAGGTTTGACAATAGGAAAAAAATTTACACATTGTAGATGTAGGGTAAGTTGTCATTCTTTTCTCAAAGTAATAGTTTTATAATTTAATAAGAGCTCTGTGCTTACTATACTCTCTGTGAAGGAAGGCATCATGTAGCCTTGCTAGCCTGATGTGAATTCACAACTTAGAAACTCAAACTGCTTATTTCCCTGATTTACTGTCATTAAGGTAAATGTGTTTTCATTAGAAAGCCTCCCAGTTAGAGAACAATGTGGCTTATACATGACATATATATCTTCTCTGGTTTCCGCTGTAGTGTTAGAGGCATTTGTTGTGGATCATTTTGGACGATTTCAGAGCAGCATCATACATGTCCGCTCAGTTCTAGTTTCTAGAACTTTCTCATGTTCTGCAATATGATTTTTTAAAAATATAATTTATTGTCAAATTGGCTAACATACAAGATGTACAGTGTGCTCTTGGTTTTGGGGATAGATTCCCGTAGTTCATCATTTTCATACAACACCCAGTGCTCATCTCAACAAGTGCCCTCCTTAATGCCCGTCACTCACTTTCCCCTTTCCCCCACTCCCATCAACCCTCAGTTTGTTCTCTGTATTTAAGAGTCTCTTATGGTTTGCCTCCCTCCCTCTCTGTTTGTAACTACTTTTTCCCTTCTCTTTCCCCATGGTCTTCTGTTAAATTTCTCAAGATCCACATATGAGTAAAAACATATGATATTTGTCCTTCTCTGACCGACTTATTTCACTCAGCATAATACCTCCCAGTTCCATCCATGTTGCTGCAAACGGCATTATTTCATTCTTTCTCATTGCCAAGTAGTATTCCATATAAACCACATCTTCTTTATCTATTCCTCAGTTGATGGACATTTAGGCTCTTTCCTTAATTTGGCTTGCAATACGATTTTGAGAATTAGAATAGATTTGGCAATACTGAATGGTTTGCCTTCCTTTCTGAAAGTGTGTGAAGCATTACAAAGAAAAAGATATGTATGGACTATGAATACAAATAAAGATCTATGTGTAGTGTTTCCAATTATTGTAATTATTGTAAACAGTGTTAAAAATGTTTTCTAGAATACAAAGGAGGGAAACATCATAAGATTTCCGTTTGTGATCTGTCTACAAATACTATAAATCTTAACTGTTAAGTGGCAGCAATGTCTGTCTGTTTTACTTACACTGTTTATTTTTCTTTGAAAACATACTGTGTGCAAAAGTATCTGGGTTGGGTTTGGCAGAGTGGAAAAACATAAATGAAACTAGAAAAAGAGCTTGCAGTGATGAATATTGCAGTGTGTAAAATTCCTAATGACATAACTTGGGGAGGTTATTTTTTTCTTTTTCAACAAGCTTGCATGAGGTAAGCTTTATTCCTGTGGAAACTTAGCACATTCAGTAGTTTTCTCGTTTGATGTTACCTTCCAATAACTGAGTAGAGATGAGCACTTGGACGTGGGTTTCTATTATATAAATGTCTAGGTGAAGTTAGCTAATGGCAGCTCCTGATGAAACCTGGCTTTAAACAAGGTGTCATTCTTTTCATAGAAATATACCTTCATTTGGAGTTCTTGATAGCAATTTCTCCTACTTTTATTGTGCACATAATTATGCCTCTTAGTTTTTTCCACAAAGATATTCAACTCTTCTAATTTTTTCTTTTTGGATCATGTTCTGACTAGTAGTTCTCTGGGCATCAAGGATAAAGGCAGTAATTCAGGCTGCAGTTTTACTTGAAGGACAATGGCATTCTGCGTAATATAGTTAATAGACAATCGTGTTTTCAGGTCTAAAATAAATATAAATCATCAAAGGATAAGATGACTTACTGAATTATTTTACTCATAATTCTTCTTTCATATGACTTCTTAAGGACTTAGAAGTAACAAGTTTTAACTGCTCTGTAACTTAAAAAAAAAACTTTTAAAACTCTTTTAGTTTTTCAAAATCCAGGCTGAGACATTTTATAAGAACTTTGTAAATGTCTGTGAACTATGTTTTCCAGGCCATTTTTATTTTATTTGGAGAAAATGAATTATCCAAAGCCTATATTCTCTAACACAAAATACAAATACTCTCCTTATTGTCGTCAAACATTCGGAGAGCCCCATTCCATTGAGCCGTTGAGCTTGGTCAATAGCAGATTCTTTGTTCAAAGTTTGATCACTCATAGACCTTATGATTCCTACTGTCTGTGGTGTGGTCTCAAATTGTCCCATAACTCAGGCAAATTATTTGGCAACTATGTCAGGAAAGAGAGCTAAACATTTCAAATGTTCCAGCTGGATAGTATCACCACTACTAGAAGAAATAAATGCTGTACGTATCCACTGATAGGTCAGTGCATAACTTTTGCTTCACTTACATAGCTGGATACAGCATGCACACATTTATTGATACACACACTTTGCTATTCAAAAATTACTTGAAGCAGGTTATATTAAACTTGGAGATATAATAAGCCTTAAGATATATAAAAAGAACAAAGCTGAATTAATTTTATCTTCTTTCCACTAATGAAAAAATTACCTTAAGAAAACTATTGCATTATATATAAAATTGAATTGTAAACTTTTTGCAAGCTAAGACAAAACAAAATTCACAATGTTGCATGAATTTCATTGCATCAAAAAAGTAAGAATGAATTTAATTAATGTCTCTTTAAATGGCACTATGAACTCATTGTTTAAGTAAATTGTAGGTAGAAAAGCTTAATATTTCTGAAAACATGTCTAGAAATGGACCTTATTTTTTTCAAATTACCTTATTTTTTTCAAAATAATTTTAAAATCTCATTCTACGAAACCATTCCTAAGGATATCATTCCAAAAAGCACACGCCGTGTTTGGATGGAGTTTCTGCTTTCAGATACTACATGTATCTCCTCTTAGAATGATCTTCCAATCTACCGCTGAAAACTTTTTACAAAAGCTGTAGTGGGATCAGAGGTCATAGATAATTTAGTTGACTGGTTGTGTTTGCAAATACAGTGCTTTTAATCATTTTTTTCATGGTGTCACTAGAATGCTTCACTTATTTATGATGTCATTTCAAAAATAGCATAGATTTCTATAATAAAGTATTATTCATGTTTGTATATATATAATGTATATCATTATGTGTATATTTGTATGTTTTTCATAATACTATCTGACATCTTGTCATTTAAAATACTGCATACTTCAAAATATATGATGTAAGGCTAACTATAAACTTGGAAAAAATGCTAATTTCAATAAAAATTAAGTAAATATAATAATAGTTTCATTTTAATAAGGGCTTATGATATTCTACTTACATATATTTATTGATTTTAACCTTCACAGACATGCTATGAAATCTTATTATATTTTAATTTTGTATTTATTTTGATTGTTTTTCTAAATAAGTAAAAAAAAATGGAAGCTCAGAATGACTAGGTCACTTACTCAAGGTCATGTAACTAGCAGATCTAGAATTTGAATCCAAGTCTTTTTGATCCTAAGGCTCATGTTCTTCCCATTATGCTTTGCTGTCTCACCATACTTTCAATGCAGTGCCTGGAAAATAATGCAACCCTTTCACACCAACTACTGGACCTGCACTGCAAATTTGCCTGACATTAATACAGTTTTCCTATTTGTTAGTGCATTTGATTTGAATCTATAAGCTGACTACCTGACTCTTTAACTTCCTCAACTCTCTGATTTTGTTATGGGTAAACAACAACAACAACAAATGGTAGTTCATGTATGCTATACCTGCTCAATGAGAGGAGCTGCTGTCACCATGGAAATAGTGCCTTAGAATGTTGCTCCCAATGCAATGGAGCAGATAAGCAAGTAAGGAAGAACACAGGCAACCTCATAAACAATAGAGTCTGTCTAGACCCTCCACTCTGCTGAGCAGGCTAAAAACACATATACCCGTGAAGCTAGGCCAAGTACTTTTGTGATGTCATGGGTGAGGTGTATGGAACACCTTTTCTCCAAAAACCTTTTCTATAACTACTTTTGGGCTAGATGAAATGCCAACCTCCAACATGGTCTTTCCTAATTCTTATTCTTTGATATCTACTCTCTGATCAAGTAATATATTCTGCTATATTTCTTTTTTAATATTTACATATCTTAATCTTATGTGAGCTTTCTAGATTTCAGCCTACATCAACTATGGGAGACTTAAATGGTCAGGACAGCATTAGTGCCTAAGTTATTCTGCATCTGTTGTTTCATCTGGAACCCCAATGGGGGACTTATAGGCCTTTTAGTTGTTCATGTACTCCAGACCCCATATCATGAGTGATCAAAATGGCACCCAAAGTCAACTCAGCAATGAAACAAAATCTCGTAGTCTTTATTGAGTTGTAATAAAATGCAACATATTAATTTGTATTCTATTTTATTATAGTAATTTGTCTAACTACAAACAATATCTGAATTAATATATTAGAAATAAAAGGTATAATATTTATTTAACACAGAACTTTGTTAATAGTTATTAAGACTTCCTTCTATTAGGCTATTTCACGTTATAATAAAATAATTGATTATGTAGTCATCATTTTAGTCTTGGCATTTCTAAATATTTTCCATTATCACCAGAAATCATGTCCAAGTCTACTTTTTTCAGCCATGGATTCTAGGCAAGATCCCAGTTATCTCTTAATCATCTTTCTTATAGAAAAATATAAAAAGTTAATTTGACAGCTAACTTGAAGAGGATTATCTGCAGTCCCAAGTAGATTTGGAATATAAAAATCCCGTTAAATGTTTCTGTTTCTAGTTAGTCTATATTATATATCAATGTAGTTTAATACAGCAGTCACTTTTTCTTTGTGGAATACAGACTTTGTTCTTTGTGAGTATTAGGAGTGAAGTGTTGGAAACATAAACCAGCATTCTCACTGCACTGCTTTTACTCAATTGTGACATTATTCTAAGATTTGCCAAAGAAAAATGTGTAGTAATCATAGGAAAATTGAGAATGTTTGTCTGGTTCCCAGCTATCTAGGGTAAATCTCAGGATGTCTGTGAGACTGCATCTGTTTCAAAACATTTTTTTTTTGGCTGGACAGTCCTTAACTTCCAGTCAGACCATGTTCCTAATAAGAAGGAGGGACCCAATTATCTTATATGTCCATACAACTATATTTAGGATTTGTCCCTGCCTCAGAGGCATCTGTCGAACCTGTAAGATTGTTTAACCTGTAAGGATTCTAAGCTCATTTTGAAAATTGGGATCTCATTTGAAAGGTAACACAACTCATACTTCCACCCACTTGGTAACCCTGTAATGACAGGAATGCCATCCCCATCTCGCTATCACCAAAACATCACAAAGTTTTCAGTGTTTATGCACTCAGTATACTATGTGTTGCACAAAGGTGGAAGGTTACTTTGAATGGAAAAGGAATCTAGTCAGTCTGCTCAATCTTTCATTCAAAAACATTTCTTACATACCTTCTATAGGACAGGCTCTAGGCTAGGCACAGGACATACAGTGCTGGATAAAACAAATATGATAATGTCCTTCCAAAGGACCCCGAAGAGTTCCTACATAAAAATCAAGAGTCTCCCTTTGATTTCCCAGGCCAGCCAGAAACAGTTATCCTTACTCTCAATGTGGTTCTGGGTTCCCCTCTGCCCATTGCTCAGACTGAAATATAATCCAGATGTTGTTTGGTGTTGTAAATTTCGAAGGGGAAATAAAGCTTAGCAGAGAATCCAGGAACATTTGTGCTGTACTATGGAAAGCTCTGGAAGCTATTGTGGCAAAATAAGATTCTGTTTGTAAGTTGCATCATTCTAGCTCCAGTACCAAGGGCAGGGCATGACCAGTTTAAGATGCTTTCAAGTAAGGGCTCATAGAACCAATTTTTCAGACACTCCAGCTCTGGCCAATGTCTCCTTTGTGCTTGTTATTTGGCTCTGACCTATTGACTTCAGAATATCCTGAAATGTAGCCGCATGTATCTTCATTCTCTGGAAAATTATTTATGACCCTCAATTCAATTGCTCCATCTGGTTTGTGGACTCAAAATAAAAAGGGACATCAGGAATTCGTTAAGGTCTTTTTTTTTTTTTTTTTTTTTGCAACTGGAAATACTGTAAATGCTGTGGGCATTTTGTCTGTTAGAAAAGTGTCAAGATTTGGTTAAGTGAGTTCATTTGTATTCTCCAGCCTTCCTTTTGCTTTCTGTAACTGCTGCTTTACTAGGAGCCCACATAATTTGACCAAACACGGCCAATTTCCTGACACCACTTTAACATAAGTAAATGTTCAATGTAGCCTCACATGAAAGTGATCCTTGCTATGAGAAGTTGCTAATAAGGGCAAAGACTCTGTGGCAATGGCCTCTGTCATGGGGGTTGGCGGGGGCAGACTACCTGGGGCTCTTCATATCTAAAGTTTCTTGACTTTTCTGGCTTGTACCTCTCCCTTTTCCAAAACTGATTTTCCGGTTCACTACTTCTTAACATATTGTCATGTTTTCCAATGATGGAAATGTGGGACTAAACAAGGTCGGTAGAAAAGAAAGAAAAAAATGGCATCCTAAGAGAAAAAAATCGGTATGAACAGTGGTAAAATGGTAACTTGAGAACTGTCTATAAGTAGGCACTGAAGATCAATTCACTATGTTTCTGTGTCTCTTCTATCTATTACAAATGCTTTGGAAAAATTCTAATTAAAAGTATGTGGAAATAGAGAAATCAGAAATAAGCCCTTAGATTTATTGATTTTTTTGGCAAGGGCGCAAAGACAATCCAATAGCAAAAGAATAGTTTTTTCAAGAAACAGTGCTGGGACAATTGAATACTCATATGCTAAAGAAGGAAAGAAAGAAAGAAAGAAAGAAAGAAAGAAAGAAAGAAAGAAAGAAAGAAAGAAAGAAAGAAAGAAGTCATTAGATCCATACTTCACACTATATACAAATATTAATTCCAAATGTATTATAAATCTAAATGTAGGAGCTAGAACTATAAAACTAAAAAATGAGAAAATATGGTAACCTTAGATTTGCCAAAGATGTCTCACTTACATCCCCCAAAGCAAATTTCATTTTAAAAAAAGGATAAATTAGATTCTATCTAAATGAAATATTTCATCTTTCAAAAGACATAATTAGAAAAATGAAAAGACAAGGCATACCCTTGGCTAAGGTATTTACAAGTTGCACATCTGATAAAGAAGTATTTGCAGAACTCTTACAATTCAATGAGAAGATAATTTAAAAATGGTAAAAAGATGTTAATAGACATTAACCAAAGAATATATTGGAAAGACTAATAATAACCATCTGAGAAAATGCTTAATATTATTAGTCACTAGGGAAATGTAAATTAAAAATTATATGCCATTTTTTATACTCAGTAGAGTGGCTATAATCCTTAATATTGAAAATACCAACTGTTGGTAATAATGTAAAGAATCTAGGAACATCTAGGAACATAGAATCTAGAATGCATTCCTTCTGGTGGGAATACAAAATGGTATAACCACTTTGGAAAACACTCTGGCAATTTCTGAAAAGTTAAACATATACGTATCATACGACTCAACAATTCCTGTTCTAGTTATCTACCTGAGTTATGTATGTGGATGTTCCTAGCAGCATTATTTGTAATAACCCCAATCTGAAACCAATCTTGATGTTTATCAACTACTGAATGAATTTATAAAGTGTGATATATTTATACAATGGAATTTTATTTACTAATAAAGAGGAATGGACTCCTTTTACAGCAACATGGATGAACCTTAAAAACGCCATGCTTAGTGTAGGAAGCCAGACACAAAGGAAAACAGTGTATGTTTTTGTTTATATGAAATTTCTAGAAAAGGTAAATTTATGGAGACAGAAAGGAGTTCAGCAGTTGCCTGAAGCTGGTAATAGGAGCAGGATTAATAGCAAATGGACATGAAAGAAACTTTTGGGTGGTGGAAATGTTCTAAAATTGTATTATTGGGGTGGCTGCACATTTATATAAATTTAATAAGAATCTCCAACTTTTATACTTACAATTGGAAAATTTTATGTTGCATAAATTATACCTTAATAAAAATATTACAGTTTTTAAAGGCAAATCTTCACTAAGATAGCTATTTTTTCATACTGTTAAGAATAAGCAAACCATTGAGCCTACTAGGAATATAATGTTATAGAAAAAAAGTGAGTGATTTACTTCTGCCTATAAAAATTATTTCAAAGTTTAAGGTTGTCATTGTTTTCTCGGTAGACTATTTTCAAAGAAACTAAGTCCAAGGAACATTGTCCTTACCCTGGTTTTTCTGTAAATACACACAGTAAGTCCAGGAACTTAATAAGATGAATGAGTTTTTTCCCCTTGTTATCAGGTACCAACGACTACTTGGCATCTGTCAACGTTATTGAAGTGCTATGTGCAAATTACCTGTGCATCAATTGCTGAAGAATCTTGAATAAAGACTAGAAAAGACCAAGGATCATAAATCTCTGTTTTAGAAATAGAACAATAAAATAAAATAAAGTCTTAATAAAGCTTAAGCAGAGAAAAATTATTTTTTTTCCTCCTCAGATTTACATTCTTTTGGACTCATTAGAACAGAGGAGCTATCAAAGAAGATGTGCAGAAGGGAAGGAGAGGAGAGCTGGGAGCTATATCGTATAATGTTCAACAATAAGGAATGCAACTTATTTTAATATCCATGACTGATTCTTTGACATGTTGCTTTACTTGGTTGTCTTAATTCAGTAAAACAAACTATATCCATTTTCAAGTATCAGGCTATTGTTTTGTCATACCCATCATCAAATGATTCTTTCACTATCTTTTATTTGGTTTTAACTAGCCAAAGTCCATTGAAATTCAGTTCAACTCTGTGTTAGTGGAGTTTGTAAGACAGTGTTTATGGGGGAGAAGGCAGGGTGTGTTATTCCATGTTTAATGTAGATCCTGCTCCGGCTAAGAAAAAAACTGCATTACCATGAAAAAATTTGCCAGGCTTGAATCCACTAAAAAAGAAAGAGAGAAAGGGAGAAAGAAAGGAAAGGAAGAAAGGAAGGAAGAAAGGAAGAAAGGAAGAAAGGAAGAAAGGAAGAAAGAAAGAAAGAAAGAAAGAAAGAAAGAAAGAAAGAAAGAAAGAATTTCTTATGAAAGTGTTTCAGTTTTGACATATAACCTGATGGGAGTTATAGGAATAATAGAAATAAAGTAAGGGAGCATCATTTCTTGAGTCTATGGCTAAAGGTTCAGAGTAGGGAATGTTCACATTTGAAAGCTATGTCCTAAATTAGCAGCAGTATTTAGAGGCTTTGGAAAATATGGTCTTTGCCACAGGTTCAGTCCCTAGACTGGAGGAAACTAGGATATTGCCTCCATAGGAATGCACATAAACGGGGAGGGGGAGGGGCAGTGAAAGCTAAGAAGTACAATCCTGTGGGGTTTTTACTATTACCAGCTTTAGTATTTCTATAATTGTGCTTAAAATTGACCCAAGATTCTGTTTCTAAAGTTATTCTTTATTCTCTAGAGACTATTGGGGAAGTGATGATTGCCTTGATCTAAGTCATTTTCCTTTTGATTATCATTCTCAATGAAAATTTATGTTGGCATATGAACTTACTATTGAAGCTGTCATCACAATCACATTATTATCATGTAGTTAGAAATGTATGTCTGAGATAAACTTATTACGTAATTAAATCTATTAACTGTTAATAATGACTTCACTATTCAAATTCCATCTCTTCTTTGATTCCTAAAATGAGTTTCCTACATCCTAATGTCTCATGTAGGTAAAGAGCAGAGTGTGAACCTAAGAGTTTCCAAGTTTTCAAAGACATCTCTATACCTCTCCGCTTCATTTTTTTTTTACTAAATCAAATTAATTGACTTTTACTCTCCTAACATATGAGGAATTATATTAAACATAAAACTTGAGAGGAGCTTTGTCTGGCATTCATAATTTTAACTCATTAATCTGTTTCAAATTTTTTTCTATTGCATTCTTCTACTTGGTTCTTATAAATCAGCCTGCAAAAGAATATATTCCTTATTAACTGGCACGTTAACAAATCCAAAGTTACAAATTACAGGTAGGCTAGCCCATGTTGTACAGAAGCAAATTTAAATACAGTTAAGAAAACATTTTCATTCCTGCCAAAACTGTTCCCAAACATTCATTATTGGATTGAAATGTGCCTTCTAGACCCCATGTGACTGATCAGGGTTCATGATGCTGAAGAAAAGAAAGGAAGCATAAACACCATTTTGGGAAACTTATTTCTGAGAAAATGCTGTTCCTTTTATTTTCAAAGGCACCTACCTATTGTGCATGGTAGAGAATTTTGTGACTCACGAGATGAAGATACAATAATTAGGATCAAAGTATATATTTTGTATTGAGATTAATTACATTTTGAAAACTGGCTTATGGACAATAAACATTTTCTTACATGAAACACAGAAAGGATCTGAAAGGTCCAAAACTGAATTTTACTCCACAGCAGCTGGAGTAAAAGGGAAATGGCAAGGTAATACAGGCTATCATAGAGGGTTTCTGGCTCCATATAAACTTTCTCCTTGGTCTCTAAGACATTAACCAACACAGCACTGACTGTGGCTGAGCTGGGTGTTCTTCAATGCTTTATTACCTTTTTAAGCTGACAGAAAAATGCTTTGGCAGTTTATTCAACATTAGACTCAAATGGTCTTAAGTCTAAGGGAAGCTGGTAAATGCTTTGCAAATATTAAAGACAGAAATGGCATTTTCAAAATTTAGATTTTATTCTTTCTGGTTTTTATGGATTTTGCCCAGAGGTAGACTTTTTAAGAATTATGGAAGTTGTATTTTGTAATTTTGCCAGGAATGTATTCTGAACATAAATAGAAAGAGATGGGATGATAGGACTGTGTTTGTATTTTAGGAGAGTATTAAATGAAAGTATGTGGTGTCTGTTTTCAGGACACAATATATCTGACAGGATACAATACGTCATCTAGTGAACAATTTTTGTATATGTTTTGCCATCCATCATCCTCATCCTCCTTGAAAACAAAATTAGAGTTGGCTGTATCCCAGTGATGTTTTAAATGCACAGATTCACAAAGGATACTGTCTTCTTGCATGTGACCTAGGCAGATGTTGTTCATGAAAAGAAATTAGAAATAGAATCAAAGGATCGGAGAGATGGGTGTTAGAATGGAAAGAAAGGTGTTTTATTTGGTCCATCCAGTCAGGATGGACTCGATTATGGTTTGGTGATAAACACACCACCCCAAATTTTATCAAGTCAGAAGTTTCTTTCTCATGCACATTACCAATCTAATATGGACTGGCAAGGAGTTTGACTCATTGTGTTTACTCGGATGACACTTTTGTCATCCTGAGGTAACTCCACTTGACAGTGGAAAAGGCTTGTGACAAACCTCAGCCTGACTCTTAAAACATCTGCTTAGATGTCATTGGCCAAAGCAAGCTTGGCCAAGTCTAACTTCAAAGGAGATAGAGAAGCAGTTTTATCCCATGCCCCAAAAGAGAGAGCTAGAAATATGTAATGAACAGCACTAAGGACTTAAACAGTATTATAAATGATATTCAGGGAATGATTTGTTGGAGACTGAATTGATCACAACTTAGACAATCAGTTTTACCCCCAATGACTTACTTCAGTTTCTTCAACTAATCTGTTTATTGGAAAAAGAAACACTGTTATGAATGGAGAAGTCCCCTGTGGTATATATATATACCATTTCCAGGTAGTCTTGTCATCAAGAACTATTTTGATTTCTAATTGAAGAGAAAAAAGTGATTCTCAAAGAGATTGGTCTTGCCCTAAATAATATCTTCATAAAATTCTCTGAAACAGGTCCAAGTCACGTATTTCGGTAGGCATGAGACGGCTCTAGAACATTTTGCTTTGCACAGATAACCCTTATAGAATAGAAACTATTCTCATTATGTTAGGAGGGGCAACTTGTGGCCATATCTTGATCCTTGAAAATAAACTAAATTATAATTAACATGACAATTATACTCTTATCAGTTGTATCTGTTTATTAAATATCACATATCATATCCCTATTATGGATCATTGAACACAACCTATAGGAAATAATTGCTTCACAGCCACATACCTACACCAAGCTCCAAAACAGGGTTATTAGAGGTCAAGGTTTTGACATATGGATTTTTTGACACTAACTAAAGCTACCATATTTTTTCACCCCAATTGTTAGAATACTTTTATTTTTGGTGCCACTTCTATGCATAAGAAGTAGTCTACAAAATAGAATTTGGATGTTAAGAACACAGTAGGTCCTCAATAGATATTTGAAAATAAATGTAAGAAGTTTTAATTTTCTGAAACATTTTCTTTACTGGAGAAAGCTGTACTTGAAATTATGTGATTATCTCCAAAGTACATGACCAATACATGTTGCAACATCCATCTGTCAGCATTGCTAGCAAAGTAAAAATGTAAAGAACACATTTTATTTCATTAATAGGTCAGTATTGAAAGGAGATCTGAAGTCAATTCTTCCCTACCTTTTCACAGTAGTGCCCTAGCATCAAGATAGGATGCACTCATTTACCTCAGTTTCTTTAATATAGGAAGTACTGGAAAAAGAAAAAGAAGAAAGAAAGAAAGAAAGAAAGAAAGAAAGAAAGAAAGAAAGAAAGAAAGAAAGAAAGAAAAGAAAGAAACAACCTTCAGAAACTGAAGAAAAAGAACATTCCCTCAAATAAATTTTTTTTTAAAAATCATACATCTAGAGGCACCTGTGTGGCTCAGTCAGTTGAGTGGCTGACTCTTGATTTTGACTCAGATCATGGTCCAGGGTCATGGGATGGAACCCCGCATGGAGCCTGCCTAAGATTTCTCTCTCTCTTTATCTCTCCCTCAACCCCTCCTTTCCCCCCTGCTCACATTCTCTTCCTTTTCCTTTCAAAGAAAGAAAGAGAGAGAGAAAGGAGGGAGGAAGGAAGGAAGGAAGGAAGGAAGGAAGGAAGGAAGGAAGGAAAGAAGGAAGGAAGGAAGGAAAGAAGGAAGGAAGGAAGGAAGGAAGGAAGGAAGGAAGGAAGGAAGGAAGAAAGAAAGAAAGAAAGAAAGAAAGGTCAGAGATCTAGTCAGGAATAAACAGAACATCATTTAGTGATGTAGGATGGCAGGGCGATTTGCTGGTTTATACTAGATTTTTTAAAATTACAAGGCCCCCTATATTGGACTAGAAACTGAACAGGAAACACAATTTTTTTTTGATCTGGGAGTCAAAGGAGCCCTGAGGCTGAGATTTTAAACTCTCCAATAGATTTTTGGTTTTACAGTGGTTGGCAAAAGTTATTTGCATATACCCACTGAATTAATAGTAGTATGTTTCACTTGAAAAATAGAGAAAAATAAACATAATAGAAAGTATAAATCACTTATATACTCTTAAAATTTATGTAGGCTCTGAAGTAAAAGTCCCTTTGTCCTCTTCTACCTAGTATTTTTTCCTCTGTGTTTATGCATACACATGACACATAGCTATGTAACTTTTCAAAAGGGGAAAGGGCATATTATGCACATTGACTTTTAAGGTTTTTTTAATAGACTATATCATGTACCCTTTTAGTCAATACATCTAAAGTTACCTATCAAGATAACTATTTAGTATATCACTATACTATTTTTCCCTGATTTACTCAGTCATCCTCCAATTGATGGACATTTTTGTGGTTTCGAATCTTATATTGTTCCAAATAAAGCTGGACTAAGTATCTTAAATATTTTTGAATACTTCTTAAATGTCTTAAGTATAAGAATCAAAATATCTTAAGTAAAAGAAAATATATAAATTACAAGAATCATGGGATCAATAGGAAGAAAACAGAAAAACGAGAGATGGATGACAATCTGTTGATTAACAATCAGCTGGAAAACTCAGAACATACAGCTTCTCTATGGAGTCATTTTTCAGAAAGTCTACATGTGATATTTTTGATGCACTGTGATATTAATGAGGTAATACATTCTAACATCATGCCACTGATTCTTTGGGATTCCAATAAGTGTCCTAATTCAAATTTGAATGAGCACTTTCAAGTACCACATGACCTGGGAATGAATGTAACATTAGATGTTGATTAGGTGAGTTACCCTAATGACAGACAGTCAAGGCTATTTGCTGTCACACTATAAGATTTCTGTTTGGTTTTAAACCCAATGAAGAAAACTTCTCATGTCCAGATGCTACTTGAGAAAACATAAACTTCATATTTTAGTGTCCAACATGTAAGCCCAGACGATATGTACTTCGCTGTTAATCAACTAAGGTTTATATTGGAAAGACTCAGTTAATTTACATGGTATAATTATTTTCTATATTTTCCATGAAGTTTCTTTTCCAGTAATTTGTAAAACAAAACAAAAAATCAAAACTCAAACTGAAACTTTGTTGCAGAATAGAGATAACTCTTTATACATTTAGATGGATTTAATGATCAAATTTGGAAAAGATTGAAAGTTATTTCTAAAAAGTACCTATAGAGTTAGGCTTTGCCAAAGCCCATATTTTATTTCAAATGGATTCTGGAACATTTTAAATTATTGCAAGTTCACCTAATCTTACTCACAGTGACTGTGATGTGTATGATACCTCTAACTTTTCCATTGATTGCTTACTTTTACATGTTTCTCCTACCCTTAATTTAATTGTTTAGATCAGATTTCAGGTGGTTGTGATTTTTCCCGAAATACTTAACCACTTTACATTCAGAAATTGAGAGATTAGTTTATTTTTAGTCTGCTTTCAAAGTCATAGCTGAATTCCTTGTATATGATCATCAGGTAGAAAAAATATGGTATAGAAAGGAGCTATTAGCTTCTTAGCCAACAGCTTCATAGACAAGGAATTCTATAGAAGTTTCACTTGAAGATATTTGATTTTAGATTATGGAAATATATGCATTATATTACTCTTTCAACTTTCATAATTTTGGTTTTTATTTTGTTGTTGGAGAATACCATTTAGCAAACCCATAGCTTATTAATAGGCTTTCAAAAGTTCAATATTCTAGTTATATTTTTGTCTTCCAGAGGGAATCCAAGTCCAGAGGGGCTAAATTGATGTAGGGGTTCATAATTTAGGGACATAAATGAACCAATGCGAATAGTCATAATAAATAATTTTGGCCAATATTCACAACTTTTCAACTTATTAGTGTATTGATGCAGACAATTTAATAAAAATTCAAAGTCTTAAGCTACCACAAGTCATGTGACTTCATTATGTATTACAGACGTACATTTGAAATTCAATCCATGTTTCAAAGAGTTGGGTCACTCGGAGAAAATTACATAGTAATCTTGTGCAGGGTAATTGCAATTGACTGTCTTTAATCTCATGCTCTCCTGTTTGCCACTCTCACTAACACTCTTAAGTTTTATTTTTAACCCAGTCTCTCTCTTTTATTTATCTGTCTGGCCCTTGTAAGTCTTTTGAATCTGTTACTCATATCTTAGATAATCATGTTGTGTTTCAAATGGTATCATACAAGGAGAAATGTCTACAAATTGACTCAACACTATAGTATTTCAAAGCAGTTTCAGAGTGAGCATTATAGTTAAAATTATGAGTTTAGGCCACCCAATGTCTGAAACCCCACCTTATTTTTGTAGAATGCCCCATCTGATGATCTTCATGGCAGAGAGAGATTAAAAATGCCAGATAATAATTGTGCAAGAATCCCTTGCAGCTGAGGTGCAAGCACATGAACTGAGTTTCCTTTAGTCAGATTCACCTGCCCAGAGACTCTCTGGGCACAACAATAATCACAAGTGGCCTGAATACTGGGACATAAGCAGCAAATTTAGAGTTGGGCTCCATAGGCCAGTGCTAATGGTATTGGCAGTGCCAGCTACAGTATTTGATGCTAGTGATGGGAACAGTAGTGGTATCTTAACTGGGTCAGTTCCAACATGATTATAGACATTATTCCAGCATGGGCGACCAAGATCAGCTCTCCAACCCTCCTGATGAGTCTGCAAGCTGCTCAGTAGCCATTAACAAGTTTCTTTTCTGTTTAAATAAGCAAGAAACTTGACTAACTTCTCTACTATAGTATCTGTTCACTGGCAGTCATTTAAGATTAGACCTTCATCGAGGTAATTTTGGCGAGTGTTTTTCAAAGACAGTTCTACATAAAAAGTGGTAGACACGTAAAATTATTGTTGGCTCTTTGCCATGAGAAAAATATACAGAGTTGTCCACAAATACCAACTCAGACCTCATAATATTTCTGTCAAATGAGGTGTGAAGCAGTCACAGATATACATCAACTAACAGAGAGAGACTTTGAGTATTTTGTTTTACCAGAAACATACGAATACTTACGGCTTAAATCATGAAATGTTTGAGTCCTTGTATTAATGATGTCCTTTTTCAAATTGCAAAAGAAGTTTCAAGGTTAATAGTGGATTTCTGTTACTAATAAAGTATTAACAACACAGTAACATTTTTACAACTGGAATATAACGCTCATAATTTTAGTGCTTTAGATGATATAAATTGAAAATTGCCCCAATCGTTTCAAACAGAATAGGCTATTTTTGATTATACATTATAAATCATCTTTTGCAAAAACTACACATGGCAATGTTTTTCTTTTTTCTTTTTTCTCCCCAGCTTTATTGAAGTATAATCGACAAATAAAATTGCATATATTTAAAGCATACAGCATGATGATTTGATACATTGTGAAATGATTACCACAATGAAGTTAATTAATACATCTATCACCTCACATAGTTACCTTTTTTCTTTTCTTTTTCCTTTTTTTTTGTAGTGAGAATGCTTAAGATCTAATCTCTCAGCAAATTTCAATTATACAAGACAGTTTTATTAACTATAATCACCATGCTGTTTGTTAGATCTGCAGAACTTACTCATCTTATAACCAAAGGTTTGCCCTTTTGGACCAACATCTCCCCATTTCCCCAACCTCCCAGCCCCTGGTTACTACCATTCTATTCTGTTTCTATGAGTTTGACTTTTAAAAACTTTTTTTTTAAGATTCCACATACAAGTGATATCATACAGTAATTCTCTTTCTCTGTCTCACTTATTTCACCTAGCTTAATGGCCTCCAGGTTCATTCATGTTGCCTCAGTGGAGTGTTTCCTTCTTTCCTGTGGCTGAATAATATTCCATTTGTCCACTCATATCTTCTTTGTCCCCTCATCTGTCAATGAAGAGATAGGTTGTTTCCATATATTAGCTGTTGTAAAATGGGTTGTTTTGAATTGGAAATATTATAATTTCAGAAGTATGTCATTGGCATTGAATTTTTGTAATGTAGTACTCTCATTTTTCTCCCTAATGTTTATGCACTTGTCTATAAAAGGTTCTTTTATTATTATTATTATTATTAATGGATATTTGTGTTTAAATATTTGTCTTCTTTTAGAATGGAGATTCTTCAACAAAAATTTTAGTTTATCCCAGCCCCATGTAATAGATATAATTCATCTGTAATTACTATATCAATATCTGGCACTTACAAAACATGGGCTTGACATACAATACTTTAAAATTGCTTATTTATATGATTTGATGATAGTAATTTTTTCCTTATACTCTGGGATGTCCACCCTGGATGCCCATGACTTTTTCTCTTGTGTTAGTTTAAGAAGGAACTGAGCATGAAGATTCTTAGAAGACTCTTACAGACTGGGCCAGCTCTGGAAATGAGTGATTCTAGATAGTGGAAGATTTTCTAATGGCTTCTAGACAAAGTTCAGGAAGGTAAAGATCTATGATCTTTAAGGAGCCAGTATAATTATTTGAGTTCCTACAGAGGCCCTGCAATGAAACCAGTAGAGTGGAGACTTCCAGGTCTCTGAAGAGTGACCTGAGGGGCCACGGTGACTGCTGGATGGTCAGAATCTCCAACTCAGTAGTTGTGTCTAGACTTCACCTAGAACTACGGTTCCTTATTTTGAATCTCCCAACTGCTTCCCTCTTTCTTACAGATTTCTACCTTTAGACCATTTTTAAGTCCATTTCAAATGTCATTTTCCCAAGAAACATGAAGAAAATCCTTCATCAACACTGTCAAGGTTTTAACTTATACTTTAAGTTCACCAAAGTTTCAGAATATCATTTGTATAGTTTTCTAATGACATCATATAGATTAGAGAGATCTTTTTGAAATATTTAAATAGGTGCAATGAATATAAATTTTATGTGTAGCTTCTGATTCTACTTGATGTATTTCCCAACATCTGTCACATGTTGGCCCTGGTTTTATTTGTTGAATGAATGTAATGTTGGTTATTTAGCTGAATAATGCAATGAACACATTACTGAAATGTGAAAGGGGGCAAAAGTGGGAGCTTTTAATTTTTAAATACAATGAATTTTATGCTATATGTAGGCAAGTGAAGTTGTAAAGAATATATTTAAGACTTCCTCATTTCTGACAATCACTAAATCAGTTGTGAGAATGACAATGTCTGCCTTAATGCCAATGAAAATGACAGAAATTTTAAAATATTGTATTTTTATCTAAGTGTTGCTTTTTTCCGAGGGCAATAAAAAACTGAGATATTGAAGAATGACCGCACTAATATACCATGCTGCCTTTTTTTTCAATTCAAAATCCTCAATAACAATATTTTAATTATTTTTTTACTATTTATGATATAATAGTAAATGATATCAAAGTTTATCTGGTCAAAATGAATCTGAATGCCAAGGAGTAAAACAGATGAATGTGAACAGTATGATCAACTCCATAAATGTTGACTGGATGATGAATAGCTTCAGATTCTTATAAATGCCACAAATTAACAGCTATTTTAGGGTCCACATACAACTAAAGTATTACTCTGATACTTCTGCTATGTTCTGAAAAGAGAAACGAATGTAATGCAAACACCCAAATACAGAACCTATAGGGCATTTGATACTGAGCCCTGGGACTGCTACAGTTAAGAGCTTAGGCTACCGGTATCTGGGTAAAGATATATCAAAATTTAGCAAAGAGATTTGGAGCCTTTGCGGATCTGAAACAAATGACCCTAAACATTCACACATGGACTAATTTAAGCAAAGGTTTGTTTGTTTTGTGTTGAGAAACAGGAATCCGAGAAGAGAGGAAGTTTCGGGTCAAATGGTAGAAGCACTTGGGGGTTTCAAAGCTCCAGGATATTGACAAATATATAATGCTTCTCTGAGGGGTCTTGTTTGGCCTCAGGAAGTAAATGTGAGGGTTGACATGGTGATGATAACAAATGCACAAGGGTACAGGCAGTCTGCTTGGTTTTTTGAAGTTGAGACTGTTGGTTGGGAAGAAATGTAATTTAACGTTAAATCTAAACCTTTGCCTATTAGATCTGATTGTAGAATTACATCTAAAAGTGTCTGAAGAATTATCATATTTTCCAGAATGATATAATTTTTTGCAATGACCTTCAGTTTTGAGAGAGACTGAGACCATTCATTACCCAGTATAAATTTAGGGCACAAAATGCATTAATTTTGCAATTAATTGCAAATGAAGATAAACACAACTTGCAGTGTTGTGTATGTGTGTGTGCTGATGGAATGAAAATATACTTCAACGGATGGATGATGAACAAAAGGGGCACTTGGTCTGCAATGCTTAGGTTTTGAGAATTCTTGACAGTTATAGCTCCCTATTGGGATGAGATTAACCCGTTAGGCATGTGAGACAAGGTGGACCGAATGTCCTAACTGCCTACACATGACCAATTTCAAGTTCTCAAGAACTCAAATGCAGACTCTCCTGTTGGGACTTGGAGTAGAAGGAAAAAGTCCACTTCCATTTTTGCAAATGGACTCCATGGCTTTCTTCTTGTTCCTCCAACTAACTCATGTCAAGCTAAGAAAAATATTCTTAAATATGTGATGAAGGATAAGGGATGCTACCCCTTACAAACTCAGATGGAAAAGGAATAAATGCTATATGGAAAATAAACCACTGATGATTATTGAACTTGAAGAAAAATAGTCTTATCCCAGCCTCAAGAGCTGACATGGTACTCTAGAACCTAACAAATAGGAAATAGAAGGGTCTTTTTTAAGAAGGAATAAAAGTTTTAAGTTTATTTATTTATTTTGAGAGAGAGAGAGAGAGAAAGAGAGAGAGAGAACATGAGCAGGGGAGAGGCAGAGAGAGAAAGAGAGACAATCTCAAGCAGGCTCCACAGTCAGCACAGAGCCTGCTGTGGGGCTGGACTCCACAACCGTGAGATCCTGACCTAAGCTGATAACAGGAGTCGGACGCTTAACTGACTGAGTCACCCGGTCACCCTGAAGATGTTTTAAAATAATTAGAAAGCGATGAATTTTGTGTGTCTAATACTTTTGTTTTCGGTAAAGAATATATTTACTTATAAGGGTTTTTTGATATGCAAAAAGATGTACATAATTAATGGACAACAATTTGATGCATTTGGAGATAAATATACGTCCATTAAACCATCACCAAAATCTATACCGTAAACCTGTCCATCACTTCCTCCCTCCTTACTTTATTGATATTTCCTATTATTTCATTCTGTCGTAAGAACAGTGAACCATCCTCAGCAAACTTTCAATAGTCATAAGATTTATATTTCATCTTTATCATGGCTGTGCTTAAGAACTAGCTTGCTAAATTCCTGAGGGCTGAGCAACCAACTCTCTGAAGCCAATAAGCGCCAGCTTCAGTACGTCCCTACTTTTACCTCCCCCTGGTGTAGATAAGACAGGTTCGAACTCTGAGACTGTGTGGAAAGAACCAAGATTCTGTCTGGAGAAGAAGAAAACCTCCAAAGTGGGAACTTGTACGTCCGTCACAAGAACCTCACTTTCAAGGGAGACCAAAATACGTTCACTGCTTCTGATTGCCCTGACTTCTCCACCCACCATAAGCAAGAGGCCAGTCACATGAACCACGTTCAAGGAAAAATGCTTTACAAAGTTATATAGTGGAAATAATACATATGGTGCTCTAAGTTGATTTGAATTCACTTGAACAAATTGTGGAAATGAGTACAGAGTGCTTTGATTTGTGGTAGAAATTACGTTTTAAAATGACAAATCCCCGACTGCTGCCTGAGCCTGCTCTTCAGTCAGAAAATGAACTCCCCAAAATAGCTGAAATCTGAGGACAGAATCCATTTCAGAGTGTTTGTGTATGTGTTATACTTATCTCCGTGTGTTTCCCTGTAATCTTTCAGTGTCTAGACACATTTATTTCAGTAAATTAGAATACAAGTTGACTTTTATTTGTGAAACATATGAAATGATATGAATTAGACGAAAAACGTGTTATCAATTAAAATTTCATTCATGAAATCCTATACGTGGTCATGACATAAATAACTGCTTGTTTTAATTTTCCCAAGTTAACCTAAATTAAAATGAATCGCAATAAAACTGAAGCTATAAAATATTTTATCACATATTTTATGCCGATACTAGATGCACTAACACGAACAGAATTCTAACTCTAAATATTTTTCAGGCAGCATCTGTTGCCCAGATATTTATAAAGATGCTGCATCAATACTGTGCACAGTGTAATTTAAGAGGAAGTTCTTTGATGCTGTCACTGTTGATTCATGTAATCCCGTTTATCTTTCTTGGCCTTTGTTTATTTCTAGGTCACAGTGTTCTCTTTCCTCTTTTTCCTTCAGCTGATTTGCTGAATTTTCCATAACATCCATGCTATAGTCAGAGATTTTCTTAATATCACCAAATAAAAGTCAGTTCATTCAAATATCATATGTGATTTTTAGTGATTTTAGTAAAAGTATACTTCCTTCAGGAAAAAAATTGGGTTAGTTATGGCTGACTCTTTGGCACAAATCAATAGAGATACAGAAAGTGCTAGCTTTGTAAGGCAGGTTATGTTAGCGTTCCAAGGGCCTCTTCAAGGGCATTCACATCTGAAGGTGGAGACTGCTTCTGAAGGTGAACAGATCCTGAAGGTCCAAAAGAATCCGCTCTAACAGTGGACTGACAGGCAGTATTGGAGTATTGATTAGGCTTCTATTTTGCTAATGGAGCCTTAGTGATAACCACTCAAATGAAACAACATGATAGTCACCTGCTCTTCCTATAAATGGGGTCATACTTGACTAGAATCTGGTCCTGTGACCACTGAGCCAAATTGGCTAGAATACAGTGAGGACTGATGTAGGGCAAGGATGTAAAGGAACATTAACAGAGGTTGGCTTGTGTGTCCTTTCTCATAATCTTTTGAAATTTCTCTTTCCTGGTCATGAAATAAATATTTCTAATATTTTTCATTAGTCATCAATATACTTTTTAAATGACCTATGTTGCAATGACTATGGTCTCATGGTTGGTGTTAAAATAAAGATCTGGGAGGCTGACTGGACAAGGAGCATTGGTGAGGACTGATTGGTTGAATTCGTATGTAGTCTCCTTCCTCCGAACAATAATCACTGATGTACACGCATAAGATTGCTTGTTGTGGACTCGACTTCTCTAATAAAGTTTTTTTGGTATGAGTTTATATATTTTATATAGCACATGTTTACTTGTTTTAGGAAATTTCTGAGATGTCAAGTTCAAAGGATTCTGCAGATATCCTCCAAATAGCATCTCCCCATGAAGACCAAACGGTGTGGAAGATAGAAGATATTAATGTGTGATAATTAACTATTTCTTTTGCTGACATGTCACTGGGGAAGGTTTTTACATCCATCAATGAGCCCCTTGCAATAATGAGAGGCAGTTCGTGCCCACAAAGTGGAGCCTGGATCATTGCTCTCCTGAAACAGGTGACATTGAGATGTTTGATTCAGTTCTAAGGCAGTGAGGCAGTGGTTCTCAGAATGCCATCCCCTAACCAGCGGCATCATCATCACCTAACAGCGTGTTAGGAATACAAATTCCTGAGCCCCATCCCAGACCTGCTGAATCAGGAGCCTCTGGGGCTGAGACCCCGCCACCTGCAGTCTAATAAGGCCGCCAGATGATTCTAATAGACATCAGAGTTTGAGAACTACTGCCCTCGAGCACCCTTGCCGTCAGGAAATGGCTAGGAGGCAGCTCAGCGGCAGTTGAGTATGTGCTGGGTATGGAGACGATGAGACAGCATGGACCTAATGCAGGTTTAGACTGTAGTTTGAAGGCCGGCTTGTCTGTGATGGTTCAGACCTGGTGTATTTTCATTCTCTTCATGATTGTCTCATAAATTGAGAATTTATTATAGCGTAGGCCTCACCATGGCCCTGAAGAGGCCGAGCCTTGTTTTGAGCCCTCAGTTCCTGGCATCTTGTCTAATCCTGATCCTAGCTTGCAGACATTCTTATTTTGTACCAGCTCTGCTGAAACCTCCATAAATAAGACTTCAGACTCAGTCCCTCTGTAGTTTCCCCCTGCTCTATTACCACAAGGGCACCATTATTGCTGGGTACACAGTTTGCGAGTGTAACTAGTGGACGCTTGGCTGGAGGATCTAGGAAGGCAGAAACCTTCTCAATTTTACTTACCCCTCCAGCCAGTGATATGCTAGCAGATGTTTAACAACTGACTCCAAAAAAACAAGCGCTGATTTATAGTGCTGCTGCTTGTGGTGGTATAAACACCCTCACTCAGGCTAATTTCAAGTGACCAGCATGACGAGTTGGGAAAAGATGCACACAATTGGATCTCGCACGTCTGTAGGAGCTGGCTCAAGGACACCACAGCCTCTATTCCCAGTTCCTACCCGGATCCCTGGTAAACAGCAGGTGCTTAATAAATAAATATTTAATAAATGAAAGAAAGTGATAGATCAGTGTGGACCTTTTTTCACCACCACTGGAAAAGCATGCCAACATGCATGTGGCAGTGGTGAAGAAACACGACATCTGTATATGTGGGTAGCGCCTTTTTTGGTTTTACGTTCTCATCCAGGCTTAGAGAATAGACAGTTGATGTAACCTTGCATAAACATTTGTCACATATTCAAAAATAGTGATGTTCTTGTAAATCAGCTATTCTAACTCATCCCCAGATAATTCAGACACGTAAATTGATAGGAGTATATAATTTCAAAGCAGAAGTGGGCTGTATTTTAACATGTTCAAGTGTTTCATACTGCCATTGAAGGAGGATAATTAAATTGGTGAAATTGACACTTGTAGACATGACTTTTTTTCCCTTTTTAGCTCTTGTGAAGGATATGTGGTGTGATATGAAATTCGCTGTTTAATAAAGCCCAAGTTTACTTCATTTAACATTACCAAGTGCTATGTGCAAAGAAGTCCTATTTAAAATTGCAGTCCTACCATTTGATAAGGATTTTCCCCCTGAGCTGTTTATTAAGGCACAGAGCATTTGTCAAATGTTTTCAGAATAACTGTCTGTTATTGAGTACAAATGTATAACCCTATCTGAAAGGCAAGTTATGCCTTCTTTTTCTGCAGGAGTAGAGCCGATTTTTGTGACTTCAAAACATGGATTTTGACTACAAAGCTTTTGTTAACGTCTCTGCCATTAGATAATAGAAATCACTGCTGTTCTTCATTTCCCTGCTCTGTTCTTCACTTTTTAAATGCTCCCCGTGGGTGTTCATGTTCACTGGTATTTTCTTTCAACAATTCCTGTAAGTTATCCTTTCTTTGTGGATAAGTAAGAGTTTGCAAAACTTTACACCCTTATTCTTCAATTAAACACTGACATGGGGCAGCGGTGTGGTGCATGCTAATCACCAGGACCTCCCTGTGGGAATCTGTGCTGGAAGACTGGTTCACATTGAAGGCAGACAGTGCTGTTGACACTGGCTGTCAAAAAGGCCTCACGTCTTTGAAAGGAAATCTTAATCTTCTTTATTCATGTGTGAACAGGTCCAGGCCCCCATCCCCGGGACTCAGATGCATTGGCTGTTTAAACTCCAGGTTGCTAGGTTTTGGGGTAGAGTCTGTTTGCCGTGTCTAGTTCCCCCGAATGGATGAGGATTGAAAATTAAAATCTGTCTGACACAGACCATGGTTTTCTGTCTCTGTTTGAAGAGACATGGCAACCTAGGGCGAAATGAAAAGGAATTTTATTGAGCGCAAAACCACTCAATGTTTAAATGTTGGATGGGGAGCCGAATGGTGATTTGGGGCAACCGGTAGATTGTTTATAGACAGTGGGATGGCTGTCAATCAACGCACAATGGCAAAATTTGTGTCAGAAAAAAAAAAGTGCTTTTCTAGTGGCTGAACTCCCATTTCCTGTTGAAATGCCCAATGCCACGAATAAAAAGCTTTTATTCTTAGGTTTCCAAGAGCAAAAATTTCTGAGTAACAGAGATGCCGTTACTGTTAAACATCATTTGATCTGGGTGGCACGGCACTTATTAACAGTTTAAAGCTAAGTTCTATCCCAAAGATCTCTCATTCAGACTGTCTGCTGCATTTGAAATTTCTTCCTCTTGGTTTTATCTCTTCTTGCCACATTTTTCACAAATAGAAAACAGCAGAAACAAAAATGGAACTGCCGATTGGAAATCATCAAAGATCTTTGGGAACAATATGTACAGCATCATTTTAGAAACCTAACATAAAAAAGATCTTAAGCATGCATTTGATTTGCTTTGGGAAACCCGTTTCTTTCTAGAAATCTGAAATTTTCTTGAGTGCCCTTTTAGATCACTCATGATACATGTTTGTTGCTGGTAGCTTTTGAAAAAAACATATAATAGAGAAAAAAATCTGCCACTTAGCAATGCAAGCTAGCTTTTCTTTTTTTAATCTTTTTTAATGTTTTATTTATTTTTGAGAGAGAGAGACAGTGTGAGCAGGGGAGGGTCAGAGAGAAAGAGGGAGACACAGAATCCAAAGACAGGCTCCAGGCTCTGAGTTGTTCCACAGAGCCTGACGCGGGGCTCCAACCCACGAACTATGAGATCATGACCTGAGCTGAAGCTGGACGCTCAACTGACTGAGCCACCCAGGCACCCTGCAAACTAGCTTTTCAAAATAAGTTTTGACTCTACCTTCCCAGAGAAATCTTAGGCATGCAAGTAATAGGTGTTATATTAGCCTAGTCTCAGTCAAATGAGTTTCTTCATTTAATTTTTTAAAAATCAAGATTTGAGAACTTAGTAGATAATAATAATAGATTCCAATAGAGCCTCTAATTCTCTGAGTTTGTCTGAGAGTTCTTTGTATCTATAGCAGGCTTATCCTACATATATGGAGATAGTAGAGCTGTATCATCAGAAAGGAGATATTCATCCATTGGTGCTGATCTAGGAGTGAGGATAGTAAACTTGCTGTGTTGGGTCATGGGCATTTCAACCTAGCTCCCCTTCTGATTCATGTCATGTATTTGTAAAATGACTACCCGGGAATATGGGTCCAGACTTGACAAGGGAAAGGAAGAGACCTACAGGAAAGAAGGCCAGCATAAACATTCTATTGTCATTTTTGGTTTTGGGGGTTGCTGATTCATGATTCATGAAACTTCTTAGTCCCGAACACCTCTGAATGGTTCTAGAAATAGTCACAGGACTATTTATTCCTGTGATTAGAAATTTGCCCAAGCCAATATAGAGACCATAGTTATTCCCAAGTCTGAATCAAGCTTGTTGCTACTTCCTTTGAAAGCACTTCCCTGAGTAGATTAAAATGTTGGTAAAATGTTGTCCTTGACAGCCCTGAGTAAGCATAGCAGGTAGTAAAATTAGAGTTGCCTAATCACAAGAAATTGTATGAGATGAGGCTGAACATGAGGCTGGGGAGTGGAGGAGACGGCACTTCCTAGGAATATTGTGGTTGTCCTCACTGCCATAATCACTGCCGAATAGAATGGACGGTTACCCAATGTGGTCGTTTTTGCTCCTCATAAAAATAACAGTGGGAGAGTTGGACCCATGGCAGGGGGGTGGTCTGGCAGTCCCCACTTGGAAAGGACCTGACCCCTAGATTCCCTGACTGCTGCCTGCCACCCTTCCCAGCCCCTCAAGCATCTCTGTTGGCCAGCTGGTGGCAAGAGGTAAGAACACGACCCTGTCTCACCACAAAGCAGAGAATTATTGGCTCCAGGACTCTGGCAGTTCCCTGAGACTCTGAACGGGGAAGTAGGTTTCTATACATAATCTTTATGTTAATCAGAACTGCAAGACTTGGCCTATAAATATTGCTAGAACCAGAACGATGAAGGGTAGAAAGCTCCTTGCAAATTTTCCGTAGTCCCTCCAAACTTCAAGAGTAAAGAAAATGTAAATGGTCTGTGCATACATTTTCCCTCAGGAACTGGGAACAGCAAGCTATCATGTCTTTATGTTGGCATTTGTGACTATTAGCTTTGGCCAATTTAAAGTTACTAAATCACCTGGAGGTTCAAGGAGGGCGAAAAAAATTGTGAATGTAAATAATGGTAATACAGTAATAATAATGTGGACGCCTTGGGGATTAGGAGGAAATATTTGAAATTCCACAACACAAAAAGGTTTTGGAAACATATATTTCTCTTTAGGGTGGGGGGGGGTGGTGTTTAACCAAACTGTCTTCTGCCATTTAATTTCCTTGTTCCAAGGCTATCACCACATCCTTCAGGTGCTTCAGCTGCTAGCATTCCTTGTACCCCTGAAATTACGACTCATTACAAAGGACTGGGAGAGGTGCACAGTCTTGGACAAGAAAAGCACTCTTCTCTATTTTCTGGAACTATTAGATCTGCCATTTCTGGGCTTATGTCATTTTCCCTTGCCCTCACGGCATGGAAAATGTTTGAGTGATGTGATGACTATAATTTCCTGGGCTTTTCCAGATTTTCAGACTTTGGTTGTAAATCAACCTTAAAAAAAATTAACCCAGCATTTGAAATTGTCTATGTCATTACTATTGATTCCACCCCACTTTACAAAGGTTACTTTTTCCCCATTGTAGACATTCCAAAGAACTTCTGATTAGCTACATCAGGGACTGAAATGAAAATAAAAATAAACTACCCTAAATTGCAAATGCTAGAAGGGAAAAATTATATTAGATTTTCCATGCTTCAGATAAAATGCAATAAATTTGTTCTAAAAACAAAAACTGGAAATGAACTTCTCTATATTTGAAAATTGTAAAATGTAGTAGTCAAATATTTTTTAAATAAAATGATAGCTCTCAACTAAATACATACGTGTATAGGAAAATAATCCTGACCTCCCTCCCACCCCTGCCCCCAACACACAAATGCTCAGCCAGAATCCCCTGAACAAGAAAGAACAGAGCATTTTGTCTTTTTTAAAAATTTAATTAATTAATTTATTTACTTTTAGTTTTTTTTAATGTTTATTTAGAGAGAGACAGAGAGAGCAAACACAAGCAGGAGATGAGGGGACAGACAGAGAGAGAGAGAGGGAGGGAGAGAGGGAGAGAGAGAATTGTACAGCTCAATATGGGGCTCAATTCCACAAACCATGAGATCATGACCTGAGCTGAAATCAAGAGTCAGACGCTTAACAGACTTAGCCAATGAGGCGCCCCAAGTTTACTTATTTATTTTTTTATTTTTAATAATCTGTACACCCAACACGGAGATCGAGCTCACAACCCAAGATCAAGAGTCACATACTTTTTCGACTGAGTCAATCAGGTGCCCCAGCATTTTGACTTTGACCAACCATCACATTTGTTTATTTAGTTGGTTACCTATTTTTTCTCTTGACCCTTGGTATCTGTTTTTCATCGTGGCTTCCATCAATACTTTCCCCAGTACTTTAAGGCTTCTCTTGGCTTCTGGTGTCCCTAGTTTCTCACAAGGGAGTTTCCTTAAAGTTTCATCCAATACTATGCTGATTTTGATGCAGCCATACAGCAGGTCCTGCTATGGTTATGTTTCGCTTGCTTTGGTGAGACAATAACATCATTTCTCAGATTCCGCAGATGGAAGTCTTGTTGCAGACTGAACTGAGGACAAACATCCTCCCTCTGTATCAAAGGGAAAAGGAATGTATCAAAGGGAATAAGTAATTCTGGCGTAAAATCTAACTCCCTAGTGATCACACTTTCCCATAGATAAAATTTCAGACCGGTCCTTGGCTTTTCTGGTTCTTTTCAGCCACAAGAACAGTCTCATGTCAGTGATTAAAGTCTCCTCTGAAGATTGCATTTCAGGTTTTATCTGATGGTGAGTTCCTTCCAGTTCGTGGTCACTATAAGCTTGAAAAGTTGAGAAAAGAGAGGGGAGTGGTCAGTAGTTGGCATCCTCATTCTTCCTGGCTCTGTGCTCTCTACTCCCTGCCTGGCTCTGTGCTCTCTACTCCCTGCAGCTGCTGTTGTTTTGGAGTTGGTGGGGATGTGTGAGGGAGGGGTTAGTTGAAATTTAGGGTGCTGGTTCTAACTTCATGGACAATTCTCATAGGTGGATCGGCAGTTCATGTGGGAAACTCTGACTACAGTTCCATTGTCTCCACTGTGCTTCCTTAGGCTCTCATTTCCCTGGTCCTTCAGCATCTAGACTTCTAGATGCCCATGTTCACTCAGACCCAAAGATTCACAGACTCCTTAGGTAGGGCCTGGGTGTGGAGGTGTTTTATAAGATCCCAGGTAGTATAAATCCATAGATTGCTACCATACTTGTGATCTATGGATTTATACTCAGGAGACTTTTCTTATTTCCACTCTCTCCTCTCTACCCCTGCACCCTACAAAGCAAAATCTCACTTCAGTGAAATGTTTCCTTCTTCAACTACATACAATAATTTTCATTACCAAAGAGAACATGAAACATCTCATTCTAAAACATCTGCATTCAGGTCAATGGTGATCCTCTGCCCTCCATAATAAAGATGCTTTAAGGGATGTCTGGGGGCTCAATCACTTAAGCGTCCAACTCTTGGTTTCATCTCAGGTTATGTTCTTGAGGTTTGGAGGATCAAACTTCCCATCAGTCTCTAGGCTCATGGTATGGCACCTGCTTGGGATTCTCTCTCCTCTTTCTCTGCCCCTTCCCCCACTTGCTCACACGTGCTCTCTCTCTAAATAAATAAATAAACATTTTTTAAAAATTTGGAAAATGTGCTTTAAAAAATCTTTATTTGAATATTTAAGGTGCTGGTTTGAATAACTTTCTCAAAACGAATGAACAGTCTTTTTTAGGGAAAGCAAATTTCTTGCAAATGTTAACCCCTCTTCCAACTTTCATCTCTCCAGCCCCTGTTGATAAAGTTTTAAAAAATTACGAGGCCTGACCTCAGTGAGGGCACTCCAAAACAACTTATGGCTGGTGCTACAAAAACCAAAGTTCTTCTGTCAATTGCCGAGAGATGATCCTGCCTCCATTTTTCCTTCTGTAAAGCCACATAACAAAAGAAAAATCATTAGTCTGATGGCTGAAAGCCACAGAAACAACATATTTGATCAAGACTCAATATCTACATTATTTGTCTACTAAAACTGAACATTGGAGGAGCTATGGCTCATGTAAACCAGATATTCTTATAAATGATCTCCTTAACTGATAAAGGTAATTAAGATTAGTTGATTAGGAATGCCAAACAAACTTCACAAGCTATAATAACCTTTCTGGAAGTGCCAAACGAGCATAAACCTAGTTTCATTTAATAGTGTCCTTAAAAAATTTTTTTTTACTGTTTATTTTATTTTTGAGAGAGAGAGTGTGTGAGCAAGGAATGACAGAGAGAGAGGGAGATATAGAATCTGAAGCAGGCTCCAGGCTCTGAGCTGTCAGCACAGAGCCCAGTGCAGGGCTCAAACCAACAAACCATGAGATTATACCCTGAGCTGAAGTCGGATGCTTAACTGTCTGAGCCACCCTGGTGCCCCTAATAGTATCCCTTAAAAGACACTTTTAATGTGAGAAGTGCCATGTCAAAGACAGCATGAATACTGTTTATTTTCCCAAATGTGAGTTTGCAGTAAGCATTGAAAGTACCTTAAACAAAGGCAAAAGATAGAATATTCCCATATACACACATAGCTCCTTCCATATGGTCTCAGGCTAAACATGATTTTAAAGCATATAAATTGCTGGCTGGCTTTAAAGCGGATTGATCATAACTTTGTAGACAGCTGAACTGTACTGTTCAAATTCTCTCTTTGGTCAAAACTTCAAATGAGAATTTGTGATTTGTCAAACTGGGATAATCCTGGAAAAGAAAATACAATAAGAGATCCACCGAATTCAAAAAAGAGATGGAAACTGTGGTTCCTGGCGAGGAGCACTCAAGCCGGATACATTTTATAGAGCAAATCGAGACCTGGTTTCTGGTTAAGATGACATCAACATAAGAAGAAAAAACGTAGGTCATGGGATGTCTGGGCAGGAGATATCAAAAGAATGCAGGCCGTGGAACCCTGGCCATTTGTTGTGTTCAGAGCAGCCACGTAATATGCTGTTTCTTTCCCAATCTTGCCTTCCTCTTCTGTCTTCTCATAAAACTCCCTTCTTTGCCCATAGACATCTGCTTTTGTGCAAGAATAAAACTGGGGTTTTTCAGAGTGGCTGGGTTTAAGCCAAAAGTCACATCAAGCCTGATCCAGGATGTACTTCCTCAGAGCAAAGAGATACTTCCCCGGGCAAACCAGACTACTCATTAATACACAAAGAAGCCAAGCCTCAAGTATTTCAGAACATTTTTTAAAATGCTATACATTACCAGGTGCTTTTACAGGAACAAGGACCTACATAATGAACTAATCTCTCTGAAACCATGAACCTTTAGAGCCAGCTTAATCCGTGGTGGCAACCTGTGCCCCTTGGACAAAGGTTGATTGTTCTTCCTTTATGATCATGGGCATCTTGCTATTTGACATGGTGATACTCTCAGATAGTTATCTGTTCTTTTTCTCTAACCATACACAGAAACTGCTTAGTTCTGAAGATGAAGAGAGTTGAATTGTCTCAGATGCCCCGCCCCAACTGCAAGAATGAGGAAAAATTGGGTGAATTCCTTTGCAAGGCGCTCAACATGCACATGCCTCCCTGATTCTCTTTCTCAGGGTGTTGCATTGAGTTTCTCATGGCTTTTCACAGATAAGGTGTTCAATTCTTCCAGCAGCACACAAAGCGTTGATATGTAAGAAATCACCTCCTTGCTAAGTAATCAGAGGTAAAACTAAGGAAAAATAGGAAATTGATTTTAAGTGAAAAAAATGTACATATTAAATAGAGAATAATTCCATGCTTTGACACTTAAGTTTTGCCAGCGCCAGGCACAATCTTGTAAGTGTTTTAATGCATTTCTTTCAGTGATGAAAATACTGAGGAGATTGGTACTTACTCTCCATACACTAGAGGTGAAAAAAGATGAGGTATGTAAGAGAGTTAACTTGTCCAAGGTCAGGTGTTAGGGAGGGACAGAGCCCTGCTTTGAGTCCAGAGTTGACTTCATATAAATGCCCAAATCTGGTTGCTTATTGTGAAATAACTCACACAGAAGTTTCCACAATTATAAACTTTAGCTTAGTCTGAAAACAAGGAGAAAGAGTACATCTGTCATATAGGTTGATTGTGAGAATAAAACAAGATAAAGCATAATTATTGGCTTAAAGTGTAGCTACCACCATTTTGGAAGAAGGAAGACAATTATCCTCACAACGGGGAAGAGTGACATTCTCATCTAGATTATTGATAATGGAAAGCTTCGATTCTTCATTTATTTAAAGATGTATAGGGGCGCTTGGGTGACTCAGCTGGTTAAGCATCGACTTTAGCTCAGGTCATGTTCTTGCGATCCATGAGTTCGAGCCCTATGTTGGGCTCTGTGTTGACAGCTCAGAACCTGGAGCCTGCTTGGGATTTTGTGTCTCCCTCTCTCTCTGCCCCTCCCCTGCTCACACTCTGTGTCTCTCTCAAAAATAAATAAACATTAAAAATTTTTCTTTAAAGATGTATAGCTCTGTAGAGAGTATTAGGCTCTGCAAAAATGAATGAAACAGAATAATTCAAGGAAGAGAATAGAGAAGGGAAAAGTAACAAAATTGTGCATTTAATTAGAAATTACAGAGTGTCCTGAAAGACACAAATTGGCTGAGGTGAGCATTCTAGTGCTTCTATGAGAGACACAATGCCTTTTTGGAGCAAAGGGCATCCTCTGCAGGTTCAGCTGGTATAACCTGGCACCAGTTTTCTGCAAGGGTCCCCATGAATGTGTTTGCTGCATACGAGAGTGATTACAACAAAGGACAAATCACATTATTATATTTTCCTCCTTACTTAACATGGTTAGGGACTTTGTCATTTGATCTTTCTGTATAAACTAGAATAAACCTGTGAACCCTGCTTAACCTTCTTCCGATAGCATAGACTTTAGGTTCCTTTTCCCCCTCTAATTGTCATTGACATCTCAGAGATCTTAATCTGCTATCAGAAGAAGTTGGAAATTTGCATTTTGAGGCCAAGGGTATATTTGGCTGTCCATTAAAATGTAGAGGTTGTGAATCTATTATTTTCCCAATATTTCACAGAAGATGTCCTTTAGGTCTTCTGATAATCTTGCCTGGACCAGAAAACTAACCATGTGTAGTAACATATACACTGATCCTGTAGATGCTTATATTCTCTTTCTCATTAAATTTAGAAATGAACTGTAGTAATAGATGGTCCATAGATTCTAATAGATGTAGGAAATACACATCAAATCCCTGCACTGGACTTTCTACTGAAAAACTAAATAGTAGCCTCTGAAAAATTACTTTCCTGGTTTTTGTTTTTCAACAAACAAACTGACTCATTAAGTCAGAACAAGTTGATTGATTTGATGTGTAGTAATAAAAGTTTTAAAATAACCAGTATCAGTATCCAGTAGAAGGTCCAATTTTGTCACATATCAGAATGTTTTATACCCTATGATACAGGCTTAGCGCCAAATCAAAGACCGATGATTGTTTCAGAGATTCTATGCCAGTTGAAGCAGATCGTTAGGGCCTGCAACTGGATGGCAGGGGGTCTTGGGACTTTTCTTAAAGATGGATTAATAGTCACACCATTTTCAAGTAAATATTTGTCAGAGTAGATAATGGAGATTATGGATAATGGATAATGGAGATTAATAATAGTTGATTAATAAATATAGATCATGGAAAATGGAAATTATGATGACTACATTCACTGTTCAGCCCAAATAATTCCATGAAACTGCAGCTGTCCAAGATCTGAAGCATGGCAGAAACCAGAGATGAGAAGTTGCAAAAAATGTAATTACATCCCTGTGAAGCTGATGCTTTCAGATGATGTCTAAGTATGAATTATGGGGTATGGGTATGGGGTGTGGGGTGTGGGGTATGGAGTATGGGATGTGGGGTATGGGATATGGGGTGTGGAGTATGGGGTATGGGGTATGGGGTGTGGAGTATGGGGTATGGGGTATGGGGTGTGGGGTATGGAGTATGGGGTATGGGGTATGGGGTATGGGGTATGGAATATGGAGTATGGGGTGTGGGGTATGGAGTATGGGGTATGGGATATGGAGTATGGGGTATAGGGTATGGGGTATGGAGCATCAGGTATGGAGTCTAGGGTGTGGGGTAGGGAGTATGGAGTATGGAGTATGGGGTGTGGAGTATGGGGTATGGGGTATGGGGTATGGAGTATGGAGTATGGAGTATGGGGTGTGGAGAATGGCGTATGGGGTATGGAGAATGGGGTATGGAGTATGGGGTATGGGGTGTGGAGTATGGGGTATGGGGTGTGGAGTATGGGGTATGGGGTATGGAGTATGGAGTATGGGGTATGGAGTCTGGGGTGTGGGGTATGGGGTATGGAGTATGGAGTAGTCCCGGGGTTATGTGAGGAAAAGCACTGCCGGCCCTAGAAAGCTTGTGAAGACAAAATCAAAAAATTGGGACAGAGCTGAAGTCTTGCCAGAAGCATTGAAACTGATTTTCTCTGCCATTGCCAAACGTGTCAAGTGTACTCTGCTGCTTTTTTTCAGCAATAAATCTTCATTTCATTTCTAGATGAGTTATTTGGAGTTTTCTGGCCTTGTTACACGGAAAAGCAAAGCATACTTTACTGAGCGTGTCCATGATCCTACGACTGTGTGTGTGATGAAAATAATGATGCTGAGAATGAGACCTTGGGAGGCCCCAGCACATGTTCTGAGTGTCACAGGCTGGGGCTGAGTCTGTGATTTAACAGAGCCTATCTGTGTTGCAAGCTAGGTCTAGTGGCAAAACAGGCTGTCACCCTGGACGCCCTGGTGCTCTTGGGCAAGTGGTTTGGTCATGCCAGACTTAGTACATTTGTCAATTAAATAGGGTTCACAACCTCCAGGGATGTGATGGAGCCAGTTCACACTGACTCTTGAGGATGAGGGTTAAATTTTCAGGAATTTTGTGAGTTGGGTGGTATCACTATGGCAGCTTTCAGTGGGCTGTGGTGGGAACACTTACAGCATACAAATCAGCAATGCTCAAATCAGGGCTTCCTTCCTCTCCCCACCTCCATCCCTAGAGTCAGGGGTTAAAGTTGACCAGCACACGGCTGGTAAAATCAGTCTTACGCGTAGGGAGCTGTCTGAACTCACCGGTTGGGTGAAAATTCCTGGTGAGGGTATGGCAAATTTGCACGGTCTCTTGCCCCCAGACAGCAACCAAAATCTACCCTCTTGTAACTATCATTTCTGCTTGGGCGCCAAACCTCAGAGTGCTTTGCTGATTGGTGTCAGGAGCAGCCTGTCCCCCTGCCTTGTCCCTGAGGCATGATTGCACCTGGTCTGGGAAACGATGAGTAAACTAGATACACCCTAATGCGACTAAGGCAAGCAACATATAATTTTCCTCCTAGCTGAGCAATTAACTGATAACTCACTACTTTCTAGGCCTGGACGCCATTGCAAAAGTCACTACTGCAATAATGTATCAATCATCTTTGGGACTGTGAGAGCAGGCATTATGTCTCCTGGGGATCCTGTTTTTCTGGGAACTTTCTCTTAGAGCTATAAACAGCCTAATGACCCTTACTCATAAGAAACTGACCTTTACTAAACAATGCTGTTTGCCTCTTGGTTAAAGGTCGCTTCCTTAGGGCTATACCTGAGGTTTTGTATACCTTGGTTTTAAAAAATACCTGCCCTTCCCATATGATAGCATGAGTGCCTGTAGCTAAGTTTTTATGACAATCATTCCTACTAGAATTGTAACTTCTGCAGAATCCATGTCCTGGAAAATTGTAAAAATTATCTACGAGAAATCATTAAGGAGCTCTTTCTGCTCCTTGTACCTTTCACCATAAATAAAGCTAGAGAATCAGACAGAGCAGAGATGCCTGCCTGGTGATCAGAAAGAAACTCAAGGCTCTCTCATCTCTCTCATGCCGACACCGTCCATCCTTCAGGGAAACCTGGACCTGCTGGAGCTGGACTCTGGCACTTATGGGACTGCTGTGAGAACTGAATGGTGTAATCTATGTAAAGAAGTGTCTGATCATAAGAATTTCTCTGACGATGACAGTCATTTTACTAGTGTTACTATTATTCAACATAAGCTGTGTAACAGACTGTTTTTGTTTTCCTAGTTTCTTTTGCTTTCCTGGTTACCCTTCCCTACTATATTCATTTCCTAGAGCTGCCATAACAAACTACCCCAAGCTGGGTGGCTTAAAACAACAGAAATGTATTGTCTCATAGTTATGGAGGCCAGAGGTCTGAAATCAGAGTGTTGACTGGGGTATTCTCTCTCTGAAACATGTAGGAGACTCTCACCTCTTCCTAGCTTTCTGTGATGTTTGCTTTCAGCTATGGAACTTCCATCTCTGGCCCCGTTGTCACAGGCCATTCTGCACCTGTGTCTCCATCTTCGTGTGGCTGTCTTCTGATAAGGGCCCCGGTCATCTTGGATTAGGGGCCTACCCTACTCCATTACAACCTCATCTTAACTAATTAATCTACAATGACCTGATTTCCAAATAAGGTCACATTCTGAAGTCCCAGGGGCAGGGCTTCAACATATGTTTTTGTAGAGGACACAATTTAGCCCAGAACTTCTATCTAGCACCATTTGAAGTTGTGTTGCAGCGTGCCCTACAGCCCTGCCTAGCTCATCTCCACCTGCAGTCAGTCTGTTTGAATTTGCTCTGAGTGTTCATCTCTAGGCTGAAAAAGTTGTAAGACAGTTTAATGTTGAACAAAGCATTACTTTGGGTCACTACTGAGGTAGTTTACACTGAAGAAACAAAAATACATTTATAAAGCATTAAATATCAGGCATTATTCAATATGTACAAATAAGAGAGGCATGAAAGATACATTAGCCTTCAAGGAAGTGAGTAGGGGAAATGAATGTACAAAACCTAATCCACACAATATACTATGGTAGCCACGTGCATGTGCGTGTGCCTTAGAAGCATATGAGACCCCAGACCTGTGGGCCCCTAGGCAAGTGGGGAGGGAAGGCGGGAAAAGCTTCTCCGGGATGATTAAAACTGGGCAAGAAGAGGGAGAGCAAAGGTTAAGTATTCACGTTCCTTAGCCTCAACACATAAACAGATGTTTTAAGAGCCATTTTTTGCTACTTTTTTTTCCATGCCCCTTTGGTTGTCATGCTGTCCAAGTAGTATACACAGGTGGCACTTACCTTTTAAACCTGTATGAAGTGTAGATGATCAAGCTTCTTAATAGAGGCTGGGCACTCTGAGTCATGGGTTCACTGAGTTGTGCTCTAAGGAAGATTTTGTAGGGTTTTCCACGTATATGTTAGATGAATAACCTGCAATTATTGGCTTCTCTATACAATCTCAAGATTTTTAATAATTTTCTTAGTGTATTGACTTAAATAGCAAAGAATGTCAGAAGTGTTAACAACCAGCTTGTAGGAAACCTGTATCCATGTCTATGAATTGGAAAAATAAATTGGATAGCACACATATTATAGCCAATCATGAGAAAGTCAGTAATAATAAAATAAAGGAGAAGAGCCTTTAGAGTCAGAGATATCAGAAGTTGAATTCTGGCTCTGTGTTTTATGAGTTGTGTGACCTTTTAATAATGTTATATCATATGGTTATTATAAAAATCAAATTAAATGACATAGAGAGACAGAGTGGGCACTAGAATCAGAGCAAAGCTCAGATTTCATTTGCTAAGTTCAGTTTCTATATCAACAAAATGAAGATAAAGTAATGTACATTATAGAGAAATAAGTATGTGCTGATATAATCCATTCTCACATGACAACTTAGTCTTGACCATGGGGTCTCTGTCACAACTCCTCAACTCTGCTGCTATAGCAAGAAAAAAGTGTAGAAAATATGTAAATAAAACACAGCTATTTAAACGTGTCTATGTTCCACAAAAAATTTATGATCATTAAAATTTAAATTTCATATAATTTTATGTGGAATTATTTTTTCCAACCATTTAAAAATGTAAAAATATTTCTTAGCTGTGATTTGCCAAGCTGTGATCTATACCATTATGGAACAACTCTTGGATCTATGGATATGATTTTTGTTTGGTGTGATAATGGCTGCTTTGTGTTAGAATTTTTGTTCATTTTAAAAATAATGTTCCTGGAGTATTTGTCATATTTCAGATCCTATGATAATACCTACATTATCTTATTTAACTTTCCTAAGATCACCAGGAGGTAGGCAGTCCTTCTTCTTAGTTGATGAATAAATTTAGGTTGTAAGGTCTAAGTAAATATTTAGATAGATTCCAGGAAGTTCTTGGTAAGGTGGAAAAGGTGGCCATATAAACAAGGTTACTGCCCTCAAAGAACTTACATTCTGGAGGGGAGAAATATAATGAACAGATAAAAAATCAAAATATAAGATCGTTACAGATTAGAACAAATTTTATGAAGAAAATAGGAAGACGGATATAATAGAGAAGACTAGAGAAAACGAAAACATCCATATAAATACTTCAGATAGAGTATTCGTGAAGTTCTCTGCAGTAGTGACATTGGAGCAGAGATCCAGAGACTAAGAATTAACCAGCCATGGGAGGAGTCAGGGCAAGCCCCCAAGGATGGCATGGGCTTGAAACACACAGGTCAGTGTGACAAGAGTAAGATGCAGAAAAAGAGTGGGAAGAGATGAGGTAGGAGAGGTAGGTGGGGCAATTTATGTAGTGCCAATAAGCCATACCAATGAATTTGTTTTTTATTACAAATCCAGCAGGAAGTTGTTAACATGGTTTAGAAGGAGAGTGGCTGGTGTGCAGTGAATGAATGGTTTACACAAGGTCAAATTCAGGAATTAGGAGTCCAGTGAGAGGCTATCATAGTACTTCTAAAGGGGGATGATTGTGGTTTTGACAATAAGGTGAGATCAGAAGCAGCACGAGTAAGTGAATTTAAGACAGAGTTTGACATTGAACTGATAGGATTTGCTGACAAAGAAACTTTTAAAAAATGAGGGAAAGGAAGGAATCAAGGATGAGCTATAGGCTTCTGGTTTACACACCTGGGTGGATTGTGCTATGATTTGCCGATAAATCAATGGATCAGATTGGGGTGGAAAGTCAAGACTTTTATGTCAACATTATATATTCATGTGGCTATTCCAAGGCAACAGTTGACTATATGACTCTGGATTAAAAAGAGAGGTTAGAATTGGAGATATAAATCTGGGATTCATCTGCTGATGGAGATGGTCAAAGCCCTTGGATTACATGATATCAGCCAGGGAAAATATAAAGGGAGGCCCAAGGAAAAGGCTTGGGACAGTTCAAAAAAATTTTTTTAATGTTTTTTATTTATTTTTGAGAGACAGAGAAAGACAGCGCAAGCAGGGGAGGGTCAGAGAGAGAGGGACACACACACAGAATCTGAAGCAGCCTCCAGGCTCTGAGCTAGCTGTCAGCACAGAGCCTGACGCAGGGCTTGAACCCACGAACCGTGAGATCATGACCTGAGCCGAAGCCGGACACTTAACCGACTGAGCCACCCAGGTGCCCCTGGCTTGGGACATTTCAAATTAAGCTTCTGAGAAGTGAGGATTGGCCAATGCGGTAGAAGCATATGGTGTTCCAGAATCCACATGCAGAAAGTGTTTCAAAGAGGAAGGGTCATTACTTAGCTCTGGCAAGAATCTCACTCAACATAGGTATCAGTAAGAGGCCAAGCTATATCTTGGAATCACACTCCCTCTCCTTCTACATCCTATGGGCCTTCTACCACTGTCTTGTTTCTGGATTAACTAACAGATTTCCCAATTCGATGGTGTATTCAGGTTCTCTATTTCAAATTCTGGTAGTCCTCTTAATGCCCATCATTGCCTCTCAATAAAGTTACTAATGCTTTATTTTAATTAAAGATTCTAAGTTATGTAGGATACTGCTGATTTTAGGTCACCTCTGTGCCTTTGAATTTGGGACCGATTTATTTATACTCAAATATTAATGGATTATCTGAAACCATTCACTCAATGGTTTCTCTAGTTTTTTTTAAATTTCACAATAGAACAAAAATATTTTTATATGCCTTTTCCAACTGCATAGTTTTATTCCACTTGAATATTTAAAATAAGAAATATGGAATTGCTTCTTATTAATCAAAAGCAATTATAATTATTCTAGGAATATAAGAAAAAAGAACTTTGATGTTGTCCTTTAAGAATATGGTATATATATTTCATAGTACTCACTGGAGTACTCATAGTACTCACCTATAATTAGTAGGTGTAATTATACGCCAAATTGTGTATCTTGGTTTTGCAATTAAACTGACACTGTGAATTTGTGATTGATGATTTGTGACTACATGAGTTATGTGAGTTAAATACTGCAATTCAATATAACAGTTATATACTTATAGAGAAGATTCATAATTGGAGAGTAAGGCTAACTGTATATAAGACAAGAGAGAAAGAAGAAAATTATGAGATGCTATAATAATGACTTCATGGGCTATTGTAAATCTGGTAGGATGATGATGTAAGACAACGCTTTGGACTTAAAATGCCATTAAGAGATTCTAGTGATCCAACTCATGAGCAAAATAGATTTAAACTACCAGTAAATTACTATTTTAGTATAAAATGTTCTAAAACATACATTAAAATATTAACAGTTAAGAATTTAGAAAATTCACAATAAACACATGAAATAACTGGGTTAAAAACTTAATATATTTTTAAAAAGCGTATGTAAAAGGAAGTCACACGGACCCCCCCCCCACACACACACATACTACCCCTCAAACTCCCGTAATACAAGTTCATTTGTTTAAACGACTAACATTGATCAACCAGGAAAAATCCTTAGGAACTCACACTCATCCCCTACCACTTTTGCATGTTTGTGTGTGTGTGTGTATGTGTGTGTGTGTGTATTGTGTATCTTTGCATGTAGCTTAAGAAAAATTTTATGTCATTAAAAATTTAAATCGTCTTTTGCAAAAAAAGAGTTTTCTAGTTCATTGTTTATATCTCCATTCTTTATTCCTCTCTTTACACCTCTACTTTCTTTTTTTCTATTTCAGCTCCCAGGTGAGTTTTACCTGTTAAATATTTAACCAGCTTTTCGTTTTAAAGCCTTATGTTTTCAAAAAAATTTTTTTCCAATGTATAATTTCTCTTTCAGCCTTTCAAAATAATCTCAGGCCCCAGTAGGACTTTATAGGGCTAAATTTCAGTAGCAAATAGGATTGGCATCATTTAGTTTCTGAGCTTTAAATATATTTGCAAGAGAGGTAAGTTTAAGCCGGCCAAAATTTATTTAAGGTCGGTAAACATTTATTGACTCTCAACCATGTACGTAGATATCTATCTCATCCTTGGCGTCAAGTCTACACAATCCCTGTATACCACTGAGACCCATGAAATAGCTGAAGGACACATTTACTGAGCAATAAATTTAAAATATTACCTAATAATGTAGCTGAGAATTTGAACCTGTAGATGCTGAAGAGCATCAAGCATAAGATAAGAGACAGCTGATGGAGGTAGCCAGGTCCCTTTGAAACTACTTGCCCCATATTTTTATAGATATTAAAGTATTAAGAAAAAACACTGCGGATTTTTTTTCTTGAATGTTTAACATTAGAATAATATGTCTTTGCCGTTAACGGCAGATTTACTATGAAATTTGCCATATCTTAATTTATGTAGACAATTTATTAATTAGGGTTTTTAGATTTTTCCCCAAAGATTGCTCACATATTTAATCTTTTGTCCAATTTTTTTAAAAGTGTATTTTTTCATTTTAGAAAAAATAAGAGAAATCAGGAATTAGTAAGTCGTATTGGCAGATAGATTGTTGATTGCTTAAAGTATGTCTGAGGAATATAACACAGCTAGTAGTTATATCCTAAAGAGCTAAGCACGGGGTGGTGTCTTGGTATACTACAGAATTATAGAGCTCAAGGAGGCACTTGGAGATTATAAAATGTGAGTCTTATTTTATAGATGAAGAAACTGAGACACTCAGAAGTAAATTGTGTGTCAGAATTGGGACTAAAACTGAAACCCTTGGCTTCTGAGTTTTCTGAGTTTTCACCACATCATGTGATCAGCAGCAAATCTCTGGTGAAAAACTGTTAATCAAAATAATGCATGTTTACATGGTTTTTTTGTTCTCTACAGGGTGTCAATGAGAGACTTTTTTCATTATGTATAATTTTATTTTACTAATTTCGCAAAGTGCACTTGTATTCCAAAATGCATATTAATTTTTCTTTAAACTCTATAACGTATGACAGAATTTTGTGAGTTTTGATATTTAATGTTACATATGGAAAAGCTGGGAGGGCGCCTGGGTGTCTCAGTCGTTAAGCATCTGACTTCAGCTCAGGTCATGATCTCTGGGTTGGTGAGTTCGAGTCCCGCAGGAGGTAAGCTTGGGCCCTGCTTGGGTGAGCCTCATTTCTCTCTCTCCTTCTCTCCCTCTGCCCCTCATGGGATTCTCGCTCACTCTCTCTCTCTCTCTGCCTCTCGCTCACTTGTGCCTTTTCTCTCTCTCTCTCTCTCTCTCTCTCTCTCAAAAATAAAATAAAAGAAAATAAATAAAATAAAATAAAAAGCTGTGAATGGGCATATATCTGTATATACAATAAAGAAGGATGAGGGATGGTCCCTTAGTTCTAGCAACGGTTCTTGGTAAATTTCATTACTTTTTGTAAAATAAACAACTCTTCCTGTAAATCCTGTTAGTGTTGGGCAGCTTAATGATCCACATGACCTCAGTAGGATTAGTTAGTGGTGAGTTCTCCCAGAAGGCTCTAGGAAAACCCATATACAAGAAGAGTGGCAAGGTCTGTTTTATGGAAAATATCCTGTAGGATAAAGAAGAGCACTCTCACAAAGTTTGGAGTCTCAAAATATTTCACCATATTTATAAGAAAACTTTTTTTTCAGGGTTCTGATACAGTTTGATGTCATATTTTTATATCTTTAGTCTTCCTATGCTTGCCAAAGAGATTTAGAGCAGTATATATTCGAAATTAATTTTGCAACACCAAAACATTAGCATATTTTACGAAAAATCTACTCAACCTGTACTTTTTAATGTCTAATGGAGATGATATTTCTGTAGCTGAGGGTTCATTCTTCTTTAAAAATAATAAAATATCCAGGAGTAAATTCATTCATGTATACCCATAATGAACAACTGATAATGACTTATCATCCTATTTAAGAGTCACAGAGGAATTTTATGATGGTACAGTTCTTCCATGCTTCGAAGAAAAGAACAAAAACACATTAAAGGGATTCTAAATAGAAATATGATTTGCATCTGATATGTTTGGATGGTCTCCAAAACCACAGAAGAATCTCTCTTCCTCTGATCAACTTCTGGTGCTGATCTTGCCATCATTTAGTTATTCAAAGACTCAGAGTCTCTTGTCAAAAGCACACTGATCTATCTCAGAGCTGCTCTTTGTAACTCATGGTCACAATTTTAAGTATTTCTTAGACAGCATGTTGCAGGATCCTTTGTGTGGGGGAATATATGATGAGCATTTCTACTTCTTGGTTGAAAAAAATAGACATTTTAAAAGACCAATAAATAACCAGAAGAATATGGCTGCATTTCTAAGTATTTCAGAACTTAAAGAAGAATTTGTTAATTTAAATGCTGTGTATGATATGCAAGTGGTGTAACAGTCCATAGGGTCAGCATCACATAACATGGCATTCACTTATTTAGACAACAAGGAAATAGTCAGTTATAATGCTTAGAGCTTAGACTCTGGGCCAGATGGTCAATAGCTATATTATCTCAAATATGTATCGTAAACTTTTTAGGGCTCAATTTATTTAGCTGTAAAATGGGGAAAATATTGCTCAACTCTTAGGGTTATTGTGAAGCTAAATGAGAATCTATTTATCAATTGATTAGCACAATGTCAGAGAAGTACTGAGAGTAAGTTGAAAAGTTAGTTGTTTTATTATTATTAATTTGTAGATACCAGCTAGATATTTCCAGATATGAGTGCAATTACTGCAATTTAAATAGGAAAAACCCATGTAAAGGAAAAAATTCTAATGTTTATTTATTTATTTTGAGAGAGAGAGAGAGCGCGCGAGCAGGGAGAGAGACAGAGAGGAGAAAGAGAATCCCAAGTAGGCTCTGTGCTGCCAGTGCAAAGCCTGAGGTAGGGCTCAGTCTCAGAAACCATGAGATCGTGGCCTGAGCTGAAATCAAGAGCTGGACATTCAACTGACTGAGCCACCCAGGTAACCCTAAAGGTAAACGTTTTTTAATCTCAAAAATGGTGGTTAGAAATTGTTCTATCATTTAGTTCAGGTAATCTAGTTTGTTGATATAAGTTCTAGAATTGCATAGTGTTCAGAAAGCTAAGGACAAGATACTAATTTTTAGAATACTGCAGTATAGGCAAGAACGCTCAGAGAAGACTTTGAATGTAAGAGAGTTTTAAGTATAGGATGGAATTGACTATAGCACATCAATAATTAGAAAATATGCCTCTGATCATTTCTTTACAGTTGTGGAGGCCATAATTAGTAACCTTTCAGTTTACAAGGAAAATTAGTTGGTGCCACTTCATCCCAGTGCTAACTGGACAGACACTCATATATATATTAATTAATTGCTCAAGTGTTCCTTCTGGAAGGGAACACCTCTGCTAAAATCATATTTCCTGGATGGTTTCCAGCTTCATAAAACAAGGAAATAACATTTTCCCTTTGGAGCACATTTACTGCGTGATATTTCTACACCAGTTAGTGTGGGAGTTTGGAGATTCTCTCCCACAGGCACCTAACCATTCTGGGTCTCTAACCCAGGATAAGAAAATTCATCTCTAGCTAAAGAGTGAAAAGAGACAGATGCAGCCCAGACAATCAATGTCAGCCAGAAAAAGATTTGTTATGGTTCATTCTGAGGAGGGAACTGGAAGGTCAGCCTTTCTTCATTCCATCCTCCTATGAACTGAAGCCACAAACTCCCTCTCTAGCCTCCCCTTCCTAACTCCTACTCCCCTACCAGTTCCCTCAAGCAAAAGCTGGTTGGAATCAGTTAACTGACAGCTGGAGGAAGAGTCAAAAGAAAGAAGCAAACAGGACTCGTAGGGAAAGTAAAGTGGTAGAAAGACAGACAGGACTTCAGAAGAAAAGAAAAAAAATATGGCGGTACACTAATGGGGAAGGACTTACTGGTACCAACCTGAGACAGGCAGAATATGGCTTCAAGGGTGGGTTGAGAGTAAACATAAAGACATTTACATCATTGGGATTCCTTCCATGTACTTCAATTTTCTTTGTGAACACGTCTTTCCAATTATTAAGAACATATCTAAGGACTTTCACTTGTATTATTGTGTTATTCAGCTTGGCTGCTGTAACAAGTTCCCATAAGTTGGGTGGCTTAAGTGACATATCTTTCTCACAATTCTGGGGGCTGAGAAGTACAAGATCAAGGTGCTGGAATATCTGGTTTTTGATGAGGGTCCTCCTGGCTTGTAGATGCCTGTCTTCCCATTATGTCCACACACAGTACAGAGGAAGAGAGAGGGGTATCTAAACCCGTCTTCCCCTCATAAGGCCACCAGTCCCATCGGGGAGCTCCACTCCCATGACCATACAAACTCAAAGGTTCCTCCTCCAAACATTGTCATACTGGGGATTATTAGTGCTTCAGCATTTGAATTTTGGTAGTGCTGGGTGGGAGCCACATTCGGTCCACAGCAATAATGCCATGACTGGCTCAGGAAAAGTGAGCATTGAAGGATGGAGACGTCACTGGCCACTACGGTGCTGTGTGCTGGTGTTAGGAGGATTGACTTTTCCACTTCTCATCTTTGGTTTCAACTTGCCCTATTGTCTTTCTACAGTGATGTCATTTAGTGTATAAAAACAATACACTGAATTGTAAAACATTAAACATTATTTCTTCAATAGAGGAATAACAGGGAGGAATATTTTATTAATGTCTCATTTTCCTTTCCTGTTTTTCTTCTAGAATGTAATATTTTTTTTCACTTTTTCAAAGATTATTAGTGTCCTTTTTCTTTTCTCTCCACTTCAGATACTGTGACCCCAGAAGCATTGTGTAAGCTCGGGGATGGAGTATTTTAAAGCACTGGACAGATCCAGGTTCAAATCCTAGCTCTATCTCTTTCTAGTTGATTTTACCTCATCCAAGTTGGGAAAATTGAGTAAGAGAATTTAACACAAAATATGTATGAATTAAATGGCATACAATAAACCCTTACTGACAGCATTGTTAGTGTTTTCTGTTTTCCTATATTTGGAAAGATCTGGTCAATTAAATTTATACCAGTATGCAAACATAGACAAAATTAAAGATTTGGTCTACTGAGTTGCGCACATTTACAGTCCCTCTGAAAAAGCATCCAAATTCATATCAACACACAAGAGAAAGCAACCATGATCTCCATGTAACGTTACTTCTGAACAATCGAGATGCATTATACCTACTGTTAGAGTCTACTTCTGAATTATTTCCCATCTTATTGGATATTATCTAAAAATTGTCATCTCTTCCTCTCTTTCCCTCACCTTCTGGCAATCAGTCATCAGGTCCTTTTAACTCTGTTCTCAGATTACTTTGGAAACCCATCCTCTTTACACCTACTTCCATTGTGTCATTTCTAATCTGGGTTATCACAGTGGCCTCTCAACCAGTTTGTTTGCTTGTTCATTCATTCCACTTGGCTCTCTAATCTATCCTTTGCACCTTGACACTTTAAAAGAGCAAATCTGATCATATTTCTCCTATCTAAATCCTACCCAGTGGCTCTCTATGCCTTACGCAATTCATGATAAGATTCCTAGGCTGGCCTGCCGCATACTGCTTGTTGTCTTCTAATTACCCATTTTCCCCTTTCCTTTTGTAATAGAACCAACCCCTCCCTCCATTTTTAGGAGGCACCTACCTGCCCACATGGAAGGTTAAATTCCCCAGCCTCCTTGTAGTTCAACACGACCATTCGCCTCAGTGCTGGCCAGTGGAATGGAATAGTGTCATGTACCATTTATGCTAAGTGTCCTTAAAGTGGAGCAGTATGTCCTTCTTTATCCTCCTTTTCCTGATAAATAGATTGCAGATATGAGAGTTGGAGCTAGATCAGCAATTTGAATTTGTGAGGTGGGATGCTCAAGATAGTGGAGCAGCAAAAGAGAACCGAAATTTATAAGGATCAGAGCTTCCAAACTTGCCTTAGACTGATTTCCTCAGGTAATAACTTAAGTATGAGAGAAATAAACTTCTGTCCTATATGGGTCAATATTACTTTGAATTAGTGACACAGTTAAGCAAGTTAAATCCTAAAATAGATATCCATTATCTTTCTTACTTTTCGTGTTTCGCATTCCATCTCTTTACTACTGGACTTTTTTCAACAACAATACTCATCTTGGAGTGGTTTCAATCTTACTGCTTTTTGTTCGTGTTGTTCCCTTTGTCTAACATCACATACTTGCACTTCCAGTCTTCCTCATTTGGATTTTAGAATTCTTACTTGATTTTAAATACCAGGTTCAAATATCATCTCCCATAAGTAATCACCGACAATCTCTCTTATGCCCTCAAAAGTAATTTTGCTTTCTCTTTGTGTCTTACAACTTCCTCTGTTGTACGGGATTACATTGTTTCACCATTCAGACACGTTGACAATTACTTATTTGTATGTGTCCTTTTCCCCAATACTCCTTGGGGACAGTGATCCTACTCTATATATTTGCTGTGTTTAGCAGTAACTGGCAATTAGTAAGTAATTAACAAAAATTTGTTGAAGTATGGTTTTGATTGTATAGGGCATAATCATATTTCTGGAGATGATTTTAGATAAAAATAATGGTGCATAGTCACTGTTTCTCAATTCAAAGGAAAAAAGCGCATTTACTTGGTACATGAGGGACAGTTACAAATGTTTAGCTTCTCGTGGCATGTTATTAAAAAGACTGCATGACTTTATTTCAAATACTACAGTCTGTTTTGAAATGTTTCATGATAAAGAATGTTGCCTCTGATCAATGTTAGAACATTAAAATAACATTTACTTCCAGTGTAATAAAATTGACTACAATCATAAAAGCAGAAGTTTAGAAATATCTGTTACCTTTTTAAAACACAACTTTCTAACAAAGCTTTTTTTTTTGTATAAAATTTTGTACCCAACTTTTCCCCCCAAATGTTTCAGAACATTTTCCCATGTTTTCAAGTTCCCCTCAAAACCATTAAAAAAAATACCTGCATAATATGCACTCCATGGCTTCCATGCTTTATTTAACTACTCTACTTTCTGTCCTCATGGATTTGCCTAGGCTGGACATTTCATAAAAATGGAATCATGCAATATGTGGTCTTTTGTGGCTGGCTTTTTTCAGTTTACATAATGCTCTCAAGGTTCACTGATATTGTATCAGCACATATCAGTACTTCACTTCCTTTTATTGCTTAAGAATATACCATTGTATGTCTACACCACATTGTGTTTAGCCATTCATCAGCTGATGGATATTCATAGTGTTTCCATTTCTTGGCTGTTATGAATACAAATGGCATCAGCATTCATGGACAAGTTTTTGTGTAGACATATGTTTTCCCTTCTCTTGGGTATACACCTTAGAAATGGGATTGCAGAATCATATAGTAACTCCATCTTTAGCATTTTGAGGAGATATTAAACTGTTTTCCAAAATGGCTGAACCAATTTTCATTCCCACCAGCAATGTATTCACATTCCACTTCCTCCACATCCTCACCAGTAGTGGTTGTTATTGGTATTTTGATTATAGCCATCCTAGTGTGTGTGAAGTGGTATTCTCATTGCAGTTTTAATTTCTTTTCCCAAATGACTAGTCCATGTTGAGCACCTCATCATGTGCTTATTGGCCTTTTTTTAATGTATTTGAAAAGTCTAATTTATTTTTGTAACAAATCTCACCAGTGCACTCATAGAATTTAGTGTGCAATACCTCAGGGCTAGTACATTCTGGAGAAAATCAATGTCACAAAGCTTAAAATGGGGTAAGAAGGAAAATTTCAAGTGAAGTGCCCTTAATTTACAGTTAAATGAATTAATAGCTAGAGAGGTTAAGTGACTGCCAGTTGAGGTGAAGCAGCCTAGAAATCGAAAGCAATGATTACATTCAAACCACTATCATCTCTTTGGAAAACACAAAGAAGCAGGGTAGCTTGGAAATGATATAAACTCTCATTTTACACTTGAGTGTTTTGGTAGCAAGAGAATTGACTATAACAGATGGTGGAAAAGTATTCTACTTTACTTTTAGCTACTGAAAGAAACTGGTAATAGCTTGAATCTATACAATTTATCTCAGTTGATGACCTAGACCTAACAATTCATTCTCTGTCCGTAGCAAAGCACAGTACTAATAGATTTCAAACATATCACTCAAGGAAAGATATTTAGCTTATCTGTTGCTGGATTAGGACCAGGATATTAAATTCTTAGATTCCTGACTCACTGGGTTGGTAATCTTTTAGCTAAACACTACACTGCACCCTCTTTATTGCATCTTTCCAGCAAGCAGTGTTGTCTGCAGTCCTTGATGCAATTATTTTGAGAATCATTCATCCTAATAAAATCACACTCAGAAAATGTTAAAATACTTCAAAAAAAAAAAAAAGGCAGGCTGTCTGTAATTTGCTGTTTGCACAGATGAAGTTGTACAGACTACACAGGATATTGACATGCAATCCATTAGAGTTTATGGCTGACTTGTTCTTTCCCAAAGGTTAGTATTCAGAATTTCTAAACCTAAGCCATGTCTGAGATTCACAGGAGCAATGGGGCTAATATGCAGTGTTTTGTTTATCAAAGCCATTTTACATCAAAGAGGCAGTCAAGTATAAATGTTTTTTTTCAAATTGCAAGAATTAAACATAAGTCACATTTATCTAAGGGAGCTAGCTTTCTTTTTTTAAGTTTTTATTTAAATTCCTATTAGTTAACATACAGTGTGATATTAGTTTCAGGTGTACAATATAGTAATCTAAGAATTCCATACAATATGCGATGCTCATCACAAGTGCACTCCTTAATCCCCATCACCTATTTCACTCATACCCAAGCCCACCTCTCCTCTGGCAACCAGCAGTTCTCGATGCTTGAGTCTGTTTCCTGGTTTGCGCCCCCCCCCCCTTTTTTCCCTTGGCCTGTTTCTTTTGTTTTTTAAATTCCACATATGATTGAAATCATATAGTGTTTTTCTTTCTCTGACTGACTTCTTTTGTTTAGCGTAATACTCTCTAGCTCCATCCACGTCGTTGCAAATGGCAAGATTTCATTCTTTTTATGGCTGAGTAATATTCCATTGTATATATGTACACCACATCTTCTTTATCCATTCATCAATAGATGGACACCTGGACTATTTTCATATTTGGGCTATTATAGATAATGATGCTGTAAACATCGGGATGCGTGTATCCTTTCAAATCAGTATTTTTGTATCCTGTGGGTAAATACCTAGTAGTGCAATTGCTGGATCATAGAGTAGGTCTATTTTTAACTTTTTGAGGAACCTTCATACTGTTTTCCACAGTGACTTCACCAGTTTGCATTACCACCAATAGTGCAAGAGGGTTCCCCTTTCTCTACATCCTTGCCAACACCTGTTGTTTCTTGTGTTGTTAATTTTAGCCATTCTGACAGATGTGAGACAATATCTCATTGTATTTTTGATTTGTATTTCCCTGATGATCAGTGATATTGAATATCTTTTCATGGGCCTGTTGGCTATCGGTATACTTTCTTTGGAAACTACACCAATGTCACGAGTTACTGCCTGTGTTCTCCTCTAGGATTTTGACGGCTTCCTGTCTCAGATTTAGGTCTTTCATCCATTTTGAATTTAGTTTCGTGTATGGTATAAGAAAGTGATCCAATTTCATTCTTTTGCATGTTGCTATCCAGTTTTCCCAATACCCAATACCATTTGTTAAAGAGATGATCTTTTTTTCCATTGCATATTCTTTCTTGCTTTGTGGAAGATAAGTTGAACATATGGTTGTGGGTGTATTTCTGGGCTTTCTATTCTGTTCCATTCATCTGTGTGTCTATTTTTGTGCAGTACCATACTCTTTTGATCACTACAGCTTTGTAATATAACTTGAAGTCCAAAATTGTGATGCCTCCAACTTTGCTTTTCTTTTTCAAGGTTTCTTTGGCTAGTCAGGGTCTTTTGTGGTCCCATACAAATTTTATGATTGTTTGTTGTAGCTCTGAAGTGCTCTTGGTATTTTCATAGGGATTGCATTAAATATGTAAGTTGCTTTGGGTAGTATAGATATTTTAACAATATTTGTTCTTCCAATTCATGGGCTACCTTTAATTTTAATGGCAGATAACATCTCAGGAGTCAGTGAGTGAAACTGGACTGGGAATCTTGTTATTACCCATAGCAGGGCCGCCTAAGAACTACATATATAAAAAGGACAGGTAACTAGAGATTTTTGCCTTTGAATAGCAGTAGCTACTAATGGAGGAAATGTCTCAGTGATTATGCTTGATGTTGGAAAAGCTACTATATTTCCAAAATTATATATCCTATGTATATTGTATATACTCTATAGCCTAGAGGTCAACCATAAAATGCTAGACTGCCACAAATACAAATTTTGTTATCAAAAAGATGTTCAGGATTTAATTATATCAGTACACCGTTTCTTTAGGTCATATCTTTTCTCTATTTTTGCATTATTTTATCATTTTATTTTTCTCAACATAGAATAATTTGAGAATAAACTAAAGGACCACAATTGTCAGAGACATTTGAAACAATTTCACTATTTTTGTGTGTTTCTCTGCAATCTCTTAAATATTATGTATTCTAGATCTTTAATGTTATTGAAATCAAACTAGTCACACAAGAAATTCTTCTAAATAAATATGTTAAAAAATTTGTGAACTTCATTCTTTTTATAGGTCTGCTTTCTCCTTTGTGACCAGTGAAAATTTGCAAAGGATTCAATTTCATTCTCTATGCATTCTTTTATGAACACTTTTCATATTAAAGACAATGAAATACAGAAATTATTGCTTTTATAAAAAATTGTCTATTCTGAGTCTAACACTAAAAGATGAAAAAATTCCAAACTTGTCTGTGCTAATCATAATTGCAAGAGGAATATTTATACTGATTACACATTAAATCTGTTATGCTCTAAAGATACTCTTCAGAATTTAGTTTAAATGGGACCTTTCAGCCTCACCAGAGGCCATACCGAATCCATTTTCATTCTCAAGGGAAATTTCATTTCTGAAATTCCATCACAAATAACTGAAATCTAAGTTATAATAATTTAAAGATATTGAAGGATTTCTATTTCAGAAATGTCTCTTCTTCTCTACCTCTATGCTTAATTTTACTTACGTAAAGTTTAAACTTTTTGTTTCTTTGCTCATTTTTTTCATTTATTCTTTAACACTTATTGACCATTTACAATAACAACCAAGAAACTGTCTGACATCTATGAAAGATGGGATTAAATTCCAAACTGATGCTGCTCACAGTCTACTAGGGGACTAATTCATGCATAAGTTGAATGCGAAGAAAATAAATAATTTTCTCTTCCTTTTATTTATCTTCTGTGGCTGTGAAATAGGCAAATCATAAATGAGATTTTAATGTTATTAGCTAAAATGAGAATTTAATTCTAATAGATTCTGATGCTAAATACCATGCTATGATTTAGAGATGTAATAATTTGCAGAATATATCCTTTCTTTTAAGTATTTACAGGCTGGTATAGAGTCAGGTGTATGAGCAGATGCTTACTATACAATTTGACAAGTGTCATAATAGTGGAAAGTCCAGAATAATTAGAGAACACACCAGAGAGAGACTACAGTGGCCTGGATATGTTTACTAGAGGAAAAAACTCTTAAGTGTGGCTCTGAGGTGCTAAGGGTAAACATGGGTATATATCCTGGCAGACTGAGAATGGATGGAGGGTGGGAAGAACAAGTCAGAAGCATAGATATGGAATTTTTATGTAGCTACATGGATGGAGATGACCTCAGAAAACCTTGATAAAATGTAAATCAGCTTGTTGTTGTTGTTGTTATTGTTGTTATCTAGAAATTAACATAATAGACACTCCAGAAAAAGCCCATAGTTGGTTCTCATCTTCTATTTTATTTATTTGTGAATTACATGAACTTTTAAGTACTTATTTCTTTCATGTTAAGGAAATAATTTCTTTTGCTTTCCAGTTTATTAGAACTGTGTTAACCTCTAAAGGAGTATCGTTTCCTCATTAAGATCCTGACTAAATCAGTGCATATCTGGGAGGGATGGGAGGATTGTGAAAAACTGAGGGGTCTGGACAGAGAAAGAAGGAACAAAGGGTGACAACAACATCTTTGTCCAATATATGCCTAATCAAATAGAGATGTAAATTAGGAATGCTTCAAAAGTAGAAGTGTTATCAGTCCAACATTCAATGGCCAATAAGTGTGTAAAAGATGTTGAACATCTGCAGTCATCAGGGAAATTCCCATTAAAATCACTATATCTCACCGCCAGGTCTAAAATCAAAAGGTCTGACAATACCAAGAGGAAATGGAATGACCTCATATGGCTGGTAGAATGTAAAATGGTACAAACACTTTGGAAAACAATTTGGTAGATATTTTACAATTAAACACACTTACCATATGATCCAGCAATCCCGCTCCTAGGAAATTACCCAAAATAAATTAAAACATACCCACACAAATGTTTGTACATGAATTATCACAGCAGTGTTATTTATAATTGCCCCAAACTGTAAACAACCAATATGTCCATCAACAGGTGAATGAATAAGCAAATGATACTTTATCCATATGATGGGATATTTTTCAGCTAAAAGGAGCAAGCTACTGTTGCACACAACATAGATACATCTCAAAATCATTATTCCAAGCAAAAAAAGAAAAAGAAAGAAGAAAAAGGAAAAAAAAACCAAGGCACAAAATTGCGGGAGATTGGCCGCAAAAGGCACAAGGAACTCCCTAACTGTATGCTTAAACTTGATGCATTTATTGTATATGAAATAAGCCTCAGTCAATTTAATTAACAATGAGATGAAAAATCCTTAACAGAGAAAACTAGTTACCGAGATCGAGATCTTTCATGATATAAAGTGAATTTTCATTAAATGAGCAGATAATTTGTTTTGAATAACTGATGGCACAATAGCCAGGAGCAAGTGTGGTGTTCAACTTATGTTTATACCTTTTATCTGCTAGATGATGCTACACTCTACATCATCTCTGAATCCAAACCCGATTCTAGTTTTCCCATCTTAAACTGTTCACTATGTGAGGGGCAGGCAGTAGCGAGATTAGGCAAAGACGATTTGAGAGTTTTGTGCGGAAAAAAGGAATGATAATACTATGCATTGTTCACATTGTTATTATAAAGGTACAGCTTTGCAAACTGATTGAGGCATATTTCATTCAAGGGGATCTCATTCATAATCAATACCCAGGTTTCAAGGCTTTGTTTTAAATAATTTATTATTGATACCTCACTCAAATATAAAATTAACACAATTCTAGCAGAGTTCTAGGAAATTGCATGAAAAGGGCGATTGAATGTATTTTACGTGATCCAGGTGGAAATACATAAAATGAAAGCTTTAAAGGTTAGTACTTTCCCTATCTGTTTGGTAGTTCCAAACACCCAAGCTACACCAACTTTCACCCAGCACATTTATTTTTTTAAGTTTTTTGATGTTTATTTATTTTTGAGAGAGAGCAGAGCACACACTTGCGTGTGTCACCCAGCACATTTAAATTAGGCATGTGAAATTACTCACCATACTGCCTTTGATAGATGATGCCTTTGATAGATGAAAAGAACCATCAAGGATAATGAAATGCTGATGATAAGTAAGGATGCATGCCTTCATTCCTCATTTTGATTTTGTGGTCACCCTGCTTATCATGCGCCAGGACTACCCAATCACATCACAAGTGTTCAGTAATGATAACAGTAATGAAGCATTGCACAAATATTATGAGATTAAATATGATGAACAAAAAAAGTTTTAAAAGTATTGATATAAGAGAAACCTAATCTGAGTTAATAAAGAAGTGAATTTATATGTATTTCCAGAATAAAAAAAAGAAAACCAATATTATACAGAGAAATATTCAGAATTCATTTAGTATATAAACCTAAGTTTTGCCTGATTTGATCTTGAAGCACAGTTGTAAAACATGAAATAATTATGGTAGAGTAGGATAAAAGCCATTATCCCCATTTTGTGATACCCAGTGATTTCTCCAAGGAGCTGCTGAACAAAGTACACTTAAATTTAACACATTTAAGTATTGATTTTGACATTTCACTAAATTTCTGGATTATAATGACTAGTTTATGAGTCAGACATGAGAATTCTATTTTGATTCAATGACTTTCATATAATTGGAATGAATTCCAGTAGAAATTTTTATAAGTTTCTTTAGGCTATAGAATAGAACATGTGGCCTTGGTGACACTGAGATTTTTTTTTCTTTAAAGATGAACACTCACTCACACCTTCATGATAAACATCAATTTATGGCATTAAATGCCTTTTACAATATTGGAGCTGATCTACAACTTTAGGATATGTGAACCCCCGTCATGAATGTCTATATTAAGGATCCCTGGTTTATAAAGAAGAGTCTGTAATATGGAAAAATAGTCTTCAGAATTAAAAAGTCTTCCTCTAAAGCCAAATGATCAATGTGTTTGGTGGTAAGAAGGAGAAATTCTTTAGATTTTCGAGTCACCCGAACAATCTTTGTATCACAAATTGGGAATGAATAATTTTTAAGTGATTTTAACAACATCTACTAAACAATAATAAACTTCTGCTAACAATCATAATTGGTACTTACATCAGGAAGGAATGCATTTTAGCCATATTTTACAGGATATCCAAATTACAGGGGCTCAGTTGAATAGATTTTATTAAAAAAAACTTAAAAAAAAATGAAACAAAATGCCCAGATATGAGGCTGCTTAGAACTGGTTTGGCAAGTCTATAAAATCATCAGTGATACAGCACCTTCCAACTTTCTGTTCCGTAGCCTGCGGGGCAGCATTTAGGTTCATGGCCATTGTCTCATATTCACAAATTGGATTCTCTACCTGATCCAGCATTTGGCAGGCTGGGGTTGTGGAGAAATAGAAGAAGAAAGGTGTGTACAAGTGAATTGAGTCTCTTTTAGAAAGCTTTTTTATAACTCCCAGAAACTTCCACTTTCATTTCATTGGCCAGAACGATCACATGGCCAGTTTTATCTTCAAGGGAGACTGGGAGGTATAATTCTGCACCTGGTTAGAGACTGCCTCAGTCAAAATCAGGTTATATCACCACAGGTGAAGAGGAGAATAGACACTGAGAAGGCAAACAGAAGTTTCTGTCACAGTGAACACAAGTTCAAGTGAACAATACACACATTGCATCTGTATGACATGGTGGGATTGTTTTTAACTTTCTCAAAGAACAAAAGCCTTTTATACTTCAATTTTAGTCTAAATTATTTGCTGCCAGGGCAAACACTATGCTTCGTTGTTTAGCTTTAATAGTCAAATGAGTGTGTTTGGAAACAGTTTACATACTAGAATTGAAATAAAAATAGAAATGCTATGTTTTGGCGACAAATGCACCTGGACCAAACTTATGTGTAATATAGATTAGTATTTTGCCAATTTATCTCATAATATTTGTGTAGTGAGTGAATACTTTCTCAAAAATCCATTTTGTGTACAATATTCCAAATGGTTTGTATTCATTAAAAAAAAATCTGTTAAATAAATGGCTCAGGTGTACTGCTATCATGAGGTATTTCCAAAAACTCTTGTAACTAAAATATAGCACTTATAATTGATCCCTTTAAAATGAGTTATACATGTGTGCATATTTGCATTAAACATAATTAGCTAACCACAGCCCACAGCTTATGTCTGTATGGTGTGTGTAATCTGTTTATAGAACAGAGCAGATGACATAATGTAGATTTTGGCAAGTAATCACATTCTCCTTCCACAAACAACATCTGAAATGATAAAAACAACATACAGATGAATAGCTCCCAATAGGTAAAATCATTATAACCCACATTTGCCAACACAATTTTAATCCTGTTTTGTTGGTCAAATATTTTGAGAGGAAAGTATATGATTCTAGCACATGGCTCAATATTTCACTTTAACAAGAGAGTAATTCTCCCGCATCAAGGATGTGGGGCCAGGAAACACTGTAGTTGGAAAGCTGAGCTGGGGGCTGAGCCCCATGCCTCAGGTTAGCCTTGCTGAAAATGCCAATGCCTTGGTCCTACCCAGTCTTACCCTCATTGTGTCCACTTCTTTATCCTTTGAAATAGAGTTCCAACTGTATATATGCTCTCTCTGCTCCCTGCGAAGAAAGAAAGAAAGGAAAAATAATGTCATCTGAAGATGTAGAGTGCTCCCTTCTGCTCTGCATCCTACTGCATAAGTGCAGAAGCTCCTTATCACATGTCAGGTATGAAAAGGCAAGGCTCTTCCCTAGTTTTATTCAAAGCGATGAAGATGTTGCCATTAATCACTAATTTTTCAATATATTCTTCCAGGATCCTGACCATTCTTAACTGGATTCCTAGTCACTTTCACATAAAGTTTTCAATTTCTTGAGGATTTCTTTAAATATACACACGTTTTCCTGATTATGAAATACTTTCTATTCACTGTAAGTTATTTTGAACATTTAGAAAAGTAATGAGGAAGTGCACACACACAAAAAAACTCTGAATAGATTTTTTTAAAAAAGAGTTTTACTATCTCACTTAACAAAAAATCGCACTATTACTGGCTATCATATAAACAATTTGTTTAAATCCTGACTTCAGGCAAGTTTCCTTTACAGAAAGAATGTGCAGTGAGATGTGCTCTTAAATCTGTCCCTTATCCTATGAAATACAGTTTGTGAGAACTAAATTTTATCAGGTTAGAAGAAAGGTGATAAACGTAAGTTAGTCTGTATGCCCAGCTGGAAATAAATTTAAAGGCTTCCTTTTATATTTGCTAAGAGTAACCAATCTAATATTTATCACCAAATTATTGCTCCAGGTATGTTCAGACTGTAACTTTGGTTTTTAAGACAGGCTATTCATGTGGGACATTTAAAGAAATGTTTCTTATTCTGTAAGTAATACCTTGAAATAGGGCAGAGTGATTTCCTTAACACACCATATGCTGTTTAATTGGCCCTTGCTTGACGTTTTTGGAGGTGGTTTAAAAATATTACAACTTTTGGAGCAGTGGTCATTTAATGAACAAATAATTGCATTCCAATTAATATATAAAGACCATAACAATATCCCCTCTTCTATATACAGACAAGTAAAAATTTTGAATCAACTCTTCAATTTCATTTTAGGTTAATATATTAATAGATAAAAGTAGAGCAACCTTCAAAAGAACCTGGTTCTTTAACAAGGATTTTCCAAAGTTTAAACTAAGAACTAGTAAGTTAAACAGCTAGCACTATTAGCCAAGTGGTATCTATTATCCTTAGACCCTGAAAATCTCATTGTAAGATACCTCATTAAAAAAAACAAAACAGTTAACTTTTCTAAACCTGAGTTTGCTCATATGTAAAATGGAGCAAGTATTAGAATTGACTCATAAAGTATTTGTAAAAATAAAGTGACAATTATACAGTAAAACCTTGGATTTTGAGTAACTTGTTCTGGAAGTGTTCGACAAGACAAGCAAACATTTCTAATAAATTTTAACTGATAAATGAGCAATGTCTTGCAATATGAGTAATACGGGATGCTGAACATCACATGAGCACAACTGAGCCAATGGTTCTTGAAACTCACTTTGATATATGAGTGCTTTGGATTACAAGCATGTTTCTGGAATGAATTATGCTCGCAAACCAAAGTTTTACTCTATAATGTTCTAGACATAAAGATCTAGCACAGAGCAAGCTTCTCTTCTTTATAAATAAAAGAATAGAATATGAATATTATTCTAAATAATGTCACCCTAAGCATGAATATTATTATACTTAGCTCACAGAAGAAGAGGAAACTGAGAAATATCAAGTAAGGCACCAACCAAATATCTAAAGCTGTGCAGCTTAAAAGTGGTAAATCTGGGATGGAAACCCGGACTGTATGACTTTAGATAAACATGATACTTCATACTTAACCACTGTGCATTCTAATTCCTCTATCGTCAACACATTTTCCACCCCCATCCTTCCTTTAGGAGATTCAACTTTCTCTGGGCATTTGGGATGGCATGCAACATAATGCCAAATGACCTTCTATAGCCAAATGGAAGGTTAATGGGAATGGCTCCTGCCCAATTCTGTGTGGGACAGGCCTTCAGTTGCTGCTGAACTAAGGCAGGATCTTCTCCACTGCTTTCTGTTTCATTCTTTGAGGTTCTGTAAAACGGATTTATATTAGAAATGGCAATAGCCATCTTACGCTGCTTCCAGGACTCTTCCTGTAGGTACTTCTGCTTATAACACAACACTGGGGAAGATGGTACCCCCCGGAATACAGCAGTCCACCATCCTCTTTCATTCTTTGTTCTGCCTTGAACATTTTCAGGGATCGCAATCTCTGAATTAGTATAGAAAGAAAAGACAGGGCACCTTCATGGCTCAATCAGTTAAGCGTCCGACTTAGGCTCAGGTCATGATCTCACAGTTCAGAAGTTCGAGCCCCACATCGTCTCTGTGCTGACAGCTCAGAGCCTGGAGCCTGCTTTGGACTTTGTGTCTCCCTCTCTCTCTATTCCTCCCCCACTCATACTCTGTCTCTCTCTCTCTCTCTCTCTCTCTCTCAAAAATAAACAAACAAACATCAAAAAGATAATTTAAAAAAGAAGAAGAAAAGCTTAAGGAGGTAAACAATAGCACTTTGGCCACCTCCAAAAGTAGCTCCCAGGTACAAATGAAATAACTGTCTTATTTTCTACAGGTCACTGAGTTGGGGACTCTGACTTGAGGGAAAGAAGAGGTTTTCTGACCTTCTTTCAGTTGGATAATGTACTCCTGTTTCATGAGACAATAACACTGTGGCCACACATTATAGCCTCCAGGTCCATGGCTGTGCATGGGCCTATGAACAGCTCTGGGAAGTATTGAGGGGGCTCCCCAGGCATGAAGAACACAGAGTTAGGTGTCTGTCTTTTTCTCTGAGGAGGAGCAGGCAACAGAATGAATACTGAGCGTCCAGCATGATGAGTGGTGTAATAGAGATCATACATGGCACTGAGGAGACACAGAAGAGAAATAAATAACTCCACTGCTTACATAGTCTTTGCTTAGAGGAGGAAAAAAAAAAAGAAAAAGAAAAAGCCGGTCACCAGAAGGCAGCTGCTGTACCTATATTGCAGGCGTTGATGTAAGATCAAAGCTGGGGGTACAGACATGAATATAAGCCCAAGAGGGAAACAAAAGGGTACTCAAACATTAATTTTTTTGTGGAGGATAAAAAAGAATAAGCTTGGGCAATTACTGTAGAAGGAGATGGAAAAGTAAATTTTAACCCGAAGCACATAGAAACATGAGCACCCAGGTGAGAGTAGTATGATTCTCTGCCTACACAGTGTATGCGACAAGTTAAATCCCATCTTTGGACCTCATTCCTCAGCCATAAAGAAAGATGGTTAGCCAAGATGGAATCTGAAGACCATTCCAGCTCTGGCGTTTTCTGGTTCTGTGTCTTAGTCCTGGTAAGCAACGACAATAGGCCACTCCAGTGAAACTCACAGCCAGAGAATGCAAAGTAGTGCTCACCTCTACAACCGAGAAGGAAGCAGCCGGAACACTGACCGGCCCCCAGAGGAAGCATAGCCAGTGGGCATATTACAGATGTTACAGATTTAGGAAAAACAGCCTTTGAGTATATTCACACGTGAAGTCTCAAGACTTGTATCATACCAAAAAGAAATTATTCCTGAATTTAAAAGAAAAGGTTAATTCCAGAAATGAAAAGAATGAATATGCAATTAGAATGAAAGTAAAAATAATACTACGAACAGGGATGACAGTTTTCAGTAGTCACATGTTTGCAAGTCAGCTGTTTATAATAAGCTTAAGCTTGAAATTGATTAATTATTTTATTGTTCTGACTATTCTTTTGAAAATGGTTACATCAAATGGTTTGAAAATGGATCCAGATGTAGTGCCTCTTTGACATTATTGAGAATATATGAGCAAACGGAAGATCAATGATTTCATTAAAAATAAAGACTCGTCTTATGTTGGATATATCTGAAATAGTTTCAGTGTTAAAAGTGTAGTATGTAAAGAACAATTAGCCTGTTTGTAATGTTGGAGGAATACATTGCCGTTATTGCTAATGAAGATTAGTCTATCTATGTGGAAACTCATCTTCAGAGAGTTAATTGTTACTTGTTCATTCTAAAAAGGGGGGAATTTTTAAATAAAAGAAAGTGGAGTTGTGTGAAATTGTCATGAGTGGCTAATTCTCACAGGGATGTTGCAATAGGTCTTTGTTTACAGAGGCAAAAAGATGATGAGACTTTTCAGTAATTGGAGAGAGCATTTATTTAATTATAGATATTTTCACTATAATTTTAGAGGAAATACCACACAATTACATAAACACCGAATATAATACCTTTTTAATTTGCATAGTGTGTGGTTAAATCTATACTCGAAAATAAACCAGAGCCATAATTATATATACTTTTGAAGTTAATACCTAATCTTTTCACCAATACAACTCTCGGTTATTTTATTTGTAAATATATTAGCATATCAACACTTTTAACCACTAATATATGGTGATTTCTTGAGAATAATTATTTATATTCCCTTACACTTTTGAAAATATCTACATCGTTTCACCTGGTTAATACTTTAGAAGAGTATGGTTAGCAACATTTTTTAAAACTCCATGTTTTAAAATTGCATTTAAAGTTCTATGTAGAATATATTGCTTACTGTTTGCAATCTATAAGGTTTTATTTTAAGAAATTTTTCTTTCCATTTTGAATCATAATTACTATGTTTATGTTATTTAACAATTTTATGCACACTGAAGTGGTTTTAATAATTAGTATAATTATGGCTCTGGTTCAGCGTACATTGCCAATATACTTTTACAGTGTTTTCTACAATGCACATTTTTATGGCTGCTAGATGAAAGAATTGATTTACTTATCTGAATCTTCCACAATATACCGTGGATCTTTGGAAAAAAGAAATAGTTTTTAAATAAAAGAGTTTCTGGTGATTAAAAACTGGTGAAAGAGTACGTTTCATTAAAAAAAAACCTTAACTCTCTTAATAAATCTTCACTGCTCATGTGCTATGATCTAGGCATAAGAATTCACACACGAAGTAGCATGAACTCTGTCTTTAGAGAATTTACAAACTCTGAGGGGAGATAGGACACATGCACCATCAAATAGGATAGAAAACAAGATTGAGGGGCGCCTGGGTGGCTCAGCAGGTTAAGCGTTTAACTTTGACTCAGGTCATGATCTCACAGGTCGTGAGTTTGAGCCCCAAAACTGGCTCGCTGCTCTCAGTGTAGAGCCTGCTTTGGATCCTCTGTCTCCCTTTCTGCCCCTCCGCTGCTCTCTCTCTCTCAAAAATAAATAAAATATTGAAACAAGAGAAAAAAAAATCAAAGTTTATTGACAGACAAATGAACAAATTTAGAAAAGGTGAAACTGTAAAAATGTTGAGAGACAGACAAGAGATAAAGGGGGTTAGGCTTCCTACGCCTTCACATCAATCCTCGTTCTCAGCAAAGAGCTCCCTGACTTCCTCTTCACGGAGAAAAACAAAGCACTCGGAAGAGAACTTCCATTAAGTACCATCAACCACTTCTGCCCACCTCCCTGCATGACCTTGTCCCAGGTCACTATGGATGACCTGTATGTCTATCCAGGCTAGTCCCCCCATTTTCTCTCTAGACTTCATTCCTTCTTTCCGTATATGGATGTTTTTCCAGCCTTATCCCTTCTGACTCCTGCATCATTAAGTTTTCTTTCTCTTTGGATCATAATGATCACCACAAAAACACTCTGTTATTTCTCTTATAAAAAACGCAAACCTCTTGACTTATTTTCCTCTCCGGGTAATGCCATATTCCTTTTCTTCACTTTGTGAAACTCCTTGAAAGAACTGTCTCTATTTGCCATCTTCAAAAAAATTCTGAACACACACTTAATTGGCACATCCCCTTTTCAATCCAGCAAAGAAAATTTTGTTGGTAAGGGTGTCTTCCTTGATTCAGAACTTCTCAGTCCTCACCTCCATCGACCTTTACCTACCAGCAGCGACAAACACAGGAGATCATTCCAGCTTAAAACTCTTGCTTTGTTTTGGTTTCTTGTGTACTCACCTGGTTTCCCTTCTGTCTATCCTCTCCTTAGCATTCTTTGCTATGTCTTCTCATCACCTGACCTCTACACTGGCGTCAGCACTCCATCCCTAGATCAATTTCTTTGCTATCAGAGCTTGCTCCTTTGAGAATTTCATTCAATCAAATGGCTTCGAAGATAGTCTTTCGGTTGGTAATTCCAGCCTGTGACTTCTTCCTCACTATCCAACTGCCCACTTGATAGGATTGCCAGACTCCTCAAATAAGAATGTAGGCTATCCAGTAAAATCAGAATTTTAGACAAACAACGCCTAATTTTTGTAATATAAGTATGTACCATGTTTTGTATTTATCTAAAGCTATTTTTTTATTTATTGGAAAGTCTAATTTAACTGGGCGTCCCGTTTATCTGACAACCCAGTGTCTCCTCTTTGATGCCCAGAAGGCATCTCAAATAGAAAACATCCAAAACTGAGCTCCTGACATTCCTCCCACACCAGCTACTGAGAAGTCTTCCTCTTGATGCAAGGCAACTCCATTCCTCTAGTTGCTCAAACCAAAAACATGTATTGTAGTGACTCGTGTCTTTTCTCATATCCCAGCTGATTTATCATCACATCATACCAGGTCTAAGCTCAAGTTCACTTATCCAGAATTTGATCTTTCACCTCGTCCTGTAGCCATATCCCCTCTTGTCTCCGAATAGGTCTCTCTGTATCTGCCCTTATCCCCCTCCAATCTCCTTTCTGAATAGCAACCAGAATACAAATATGAGTGTATAGGGTTGATGTTTATAGAAAATAGGTGACTGTTTTAAAAGAAAGCACCAACCCTGGGTTAAAAAAAAAAAAAGCCTTTAGAATTAAAACAATACAGACTTGACTTTTATCCAGATTGTTTTAAATCATTTTTGTATAAGTAAACCTTTGCTGCTCCTGAAAGGTTTTTCTTGCAAGGTTTATAGGAAGATAAGCTGCCATTATGCAGCCTGCACTTGCATCCCTGAAGTTCTGTCATACTGCAGGGAAAATGCCAAAAAGTCCTGGCAGCATAGCTGAGGGCTGACCTCTTAAAAAGGTTTGAGAAATTTAAAAGATCAACAATTCAAATAGCTATTAAGAGGTTGTTTTTTTTCTTTCTGTTTGCTACAAAATAATAACAAATGGCATTTATTGACCAATTACTATGTTTCAGAACCTGTTTTAGGTATATTACATGAGTCTGTACTGCTCTATCCCCATGCACATATGAAGTGCAGAAAGGTTAAATGACCTGGCTGGGGCCAGCGGTATAGCTATGGGCTTCAGCACACTGCCCGCAGCTAAGTAGATCAGGAGCCCCTTTGCCTGAGCTATCCAGAATCTTTTTCTCCTCTGGAAGCTAGAGATACAGTGAACATGTCCATGGTTTATTTATTTGGAGTTCTTGTTTCCTTTAAAAATTCCCTTTGTAATACTTTACTTCTGATTTATATTATCAGAAAAAAAGATGTCAATAATCCTGAAAATATAAACTGGTTCTTGAAATTCACACTCTCATACGCACACACATTCCCAGAGTTTGAAAAGGCTATTATGTTGACATTTACAGTCTCAACCTGCAGAGATGTGTTTGAAAGATTAGAACTTAGTAATTATGCTTTTCCGTGACTCCTTGAAATGATGTTGGTTAAACAATTCAACTGTATTCTGAAGCCCAACGATTATTACTGATGAGTTAAATACTATGGCTTAGTATTATTAGGGGGTCTGTCATGTGATGCTTAGGAGGATTATGCAGCTGTCCCGTGTCTCTTTTGGAATCCCACAGACTCAAGAAGAAGGTTGGCAGAAACCCATAATGGGACCCATCCGCCAAAGAACACTACATTCCTCACATCTTTGACTGGCCACACAGGAGAAACTTTTCCAACATGAACAAAGACATTAAGTAAAAGTTCTAATCAACAATGATGAATCAACAATTCTGGAGTTTAATCCCAAATGTGTTCGTCATCTGGCAATAGGAAAATTAATCTTCACTTAGAGCCCCTGGATTTCTTAAAGAGAGTAGCTCAAAGAATTATTTATGGAACATATTACATAGTGACAACAGAGTACAGTGGCAGTGTCATGTGGACATTTGGCCCCACTCTCAGACAGGCTTTGTTTATTTTTAATGAAGGAAACTAGATTAAATAGAGCCATTTCCCTTAAATGTAATTTCATCCAAGAGAACTAAGAAAGAAAGTGTTGTAGATTTGATATCAAAACATCACACTGATTCACTTAAAAGACACAAATCACCAAATTGACTTTGTGTTTTATAATAGCAAAACAACTGATTGGTAGACTGGTTTTTGTTCACTTTTTAATTGATTGAACAATATATATGCTTTTAGGAAGAAAGCAGAGGATCATATTGATTCAAATTAATCAACTCTCTTTGCTTTATTTTTATTTTGTAAAAATTGTTTTAATGTTTTATTCATTTTTTGAGAGAAAGACACACAGAATGTGAGCAGAGAGAGCAGGGAGAGAAGGAGACACAGAATCCAAAACAGGCCTTGAGCTGTCAGCACAGAGCCTGACATGGGGCTTGAACTCACAAACTGCAAGATCATGACCTGAGCCAAAGTTGGATACTTAACCAACTGAGCCACCCAGGCACCCCTCTTTGCTTTTTTCAACTAAAATGAACACATATTCTTTTTTTTCATGTTAAAATAAAACCAGTAGTTGATAAATGAAATCATAAAAAATCCAAGACTGATTATCAACATTCTTGGTTCTAGTAAAAGAGGTTTTGGCAGTATTCATGAGGATATTAAAAAAATCAAAATAATTCTACACAAGTCAGCATATTTAGAAAGATATCAGAGCCACATTATAACACAGCCTACAGTTACTTGCAAGAGTACTTGCTTACCATTCAGCACTGTTGGTGTTTAGAAAGAAATGTTTTTTGCCTTGACCATACTCACAAAAGAACCCAAAAGGCAAAGTTTTGCAAAGGATATTTGCAATATTTGTTGCATGTTTTCTGTAGCAAAGTAAACCCTACTCTAGACTGCAGCAAATTTTCACTAAGGTCAGTGTTTATACTCATAGATATTACTATAAAAATGTATACTCAGTTAAAGCAAAATATCTTATGTGTAATGTGATGAAAGATTCATTCTAGCATGAGAATGTCTTTTAGGAAGTATAATTGTATTAAAATTTCTCTGCAAATTCTTTGATATTTCTTCCTTCAATTCTCCACTCCTTGAGACTGGGCTGTACATAGTGATTTGCTTCTGACAAATAGAATATTGCAAGATTGACAGTGTGGTACTTCTAAGAATGGGACATAAAAGGCATTGTGGTTTCCTCTCCAGAATTACTCACTCAGGTGGAAACTGGATGCCACACTGTGAGGATATTCCTGTAGCCCCATAGAAAAGTCCAAGTTGTGAGGACTGAAGCGTCCTGCCAATAGCTATGTGAGGAAGCCATCTTGGAAGTGGATCCTCCAGCCCCAGTCAAGCCTTCAGATGACAGTAGCCTTGGCTGATATCTTCATAGCAACCTCAGGAGCAACCTGAGCCAAAGCCACCCAGACAATGTGCTCCTTAATTCCCAATGCACAGAAACTGTGAGATAACACATGTTCCTTAGTTTAGTAAGTTTGAGCGCTGCATCCAGCTCTCTGATGTCAGTGCAGAGCCTGCCTCAGATATTCCCTCTCCCCCTGCCCCTCCCCTACTTGCTCTCTCTGTCTCTTTCTCTCTCTCTCTCTCTCTCTCTGCCTCTCAAAAATAAACATAAGAAAAAGAAATCACTTGGAAAAAAAGATAAAATCTTGAGGACATGGTTGACAGTCATAGCTCAGAAAGCCAATAGTGATTACTAATTTGTTCTGGAAAGGAATTGGTTTGCTTCCAACAGCAGCAGAAGAGAGGAGAAGAGAAGGGTAGGAATGGAGTATCCAGTAAAACGTCTAAATGCCATACAACCTACAGGTAAGGGCCAATGGGAAACCTAAGGAGTTTGGAAGTCAAAAGAATTTTTAAGAAATGAAATGCCTGATGTAGTTTTAAGCTTTGTAGCTCGTGTGTGTGTGTGTGTGTGTGTGTGTTTGGAAATCAAGGAAATTAAAGATTCGGAGCAAGCAAAGATGAACATGGAAATAAATGCTCCCATTTTTGTTTAACCCTCACAGAACTATTTGGGCTTCCTTAACATAGTTTGCCTAAATCTCAAAACTCTCAGAAGTCTGTAATTACATAAACATTCAACAAAAGTTAAGGATGTTCCTGTAAACAATCTGCCCTAGCCTGAGACATGTCAGCTGAAACAAGGGAAATAAGGTCTGTCATAATATTTTAAAGGCTGATATTTTTCTTAATGTCATCCTAAAATGCCAGAGTAATAAAATCTAAGCCAACAGGTCTTTTGATTGAACTAAGTCTGTTATCCTCCTATTTACCTATTTCTCCTTTCATTCACTCTCTTTTTAACCCTTGTCATCTCCAAATAATTTCCTTCCAAACGTCTATTCTGCATCTCATTGAAGTAGAACGCTGTGGTGTTATTCTAGAAATACCATGGACTTTGGAGTCAAACAGTTCTGGGTTCAAATCTCAATTCACATTTTCACCTGCAAGCTGCTACAGCATCTTACAAGTCTTCTTAACCCCTTTCAGACCCACTTTTCTTTCATGTCATAGGGGGTTTATAATACTTATCCCCTCAAGTTCTTGTAAGGATTAAGTGAAATAATATACAGAAAAATGTAGTACAATTGGCAACTCATATATTGGAAGGAATGGCTGCTCTTGTTAATAGAATTATAGCTTAAGACGTACTCTTGTCTATCTGTCCCTAATAAAATGAAGGCTGATAAAGGGGTAAGTTCTACTTTTCTACATTACACCTGAAGAGAGACAAACAGAATTGTCTGGTAAATTATTCTGGAATATCAGGTTGCCTGTCTCTGAGCCCCTTGATCTGAGCTTTGTCTCCCTTAGGTTGGGAGAGAAGGTGTTTGACTCTCCATAGAAGAAGCTGCCTCTGAACTCAACCACGAAGTTTCACTTTCCGTGAGAATGGTAGAGAGAAGCTCCCTTTCCCCTTCAGCACGAGGCCTCTTCTCAGGAGATCACCAGGCACTAACAACTAGTGACATCAGACAACTGCCTCTCCTCAAGCTTTTTGGTGCCAGAGCAACAACTGATGACTAAGAGGCTTACACCAGGCTGTCCTCACTATAGAAGACACAAGGGACCAGGCTTCATCCTATGGGGCACAGCCCTGTGGTGTGCCCAGAAGTAACTCAAATGTTCTCTGTGGCATGCTAAGAGGAAGAGGTGTGCCTTCTCTTAATGATTTTGGGCTTTCACATTTCCCCAGTAAAGTCTGACTTTTACATCCATCGTGCATTATACTGGGATATTTGTCATCACACATCTTGCATGTATTGAACAAAACAGATTTAAAAAAAACGCTTGCCCAAAGAGTGTATATCCCATTGAGAAAAAGAAAAACAGAAACATAAAATACAGAAAATGGATCAGTGAAATATTTTACATCTGTATGTAAAATATATACATATGTAAAAGATATATGTATATGTGAAAAATGTGTAGATAAGTGCTGTGAAGAAAAAATAAGCAGATGATAGAGAGTGTCAGGAAAATATACAGATCTTATGATCTCTATGCTCAATATATGCTCTAGAAGACATATACAGTGATGCTTTCTATAACAATGTTTAAAGTAAAAAAAAAAAAAGAAAGATCTGACTATGTGTCCCTCAAAGAGAGGTCACCTGTTAGTGAGTGAGAGAAAGATCACTGTAGTCAATCATAGGTTATGGAAGGCAGAAAATTAAAACCGGCATCAGGAAAACTTGGTAGAAGGTCATTGAGGTAGTTTAGAGAAAAATAATCATAACAAGTAATACTTTTGGTGGCTTACCATGTGCTGGGTGATGTTCCAAGAAATTAATGTAACCTATTTAATCCTCAAAATAACTCTGTGTAGTAGATATTATCATTAGTCTCCTAGGAAGAGAACAAGCTTAAGGGATCTTCACAAGATCACACATTAGTGGCTTAAACCAGACAATCTGCGTTCAGAATCACTGTCTCAACTACAATAAACTAACTACAATGCCATCTGCTCTCAGGACCCATAAGAGCAAAGAAAGCATGAAGAATTTCACAGGAGAATTTTTCTAGGAAAAATTGTATTTCCTTCTACCTAGTTACCATCATTTATTTTCTGTGACTCCTGAGAAAAATTGTTATATGGAGAATAATTTATACGAAAGGAATTCCAATAATAATGTTTGAGACTACCGTGTTTTACTGCCCCACATGCAGTTGTCAGAACAAAGTTCCATCTTCATCTGCTTAGAGCAATCTGTCTATTCTTCTAATTAGATTTAGAAATATTTGGAAGAAAAGTATAAGAGTTTTCTATATATTATAAAAATATAATTGTCTCCCATCTGCTTTAAGAGAGAAATTTCATTAAGTGTTGAATTATGGAGCCAAAAATTATATTGGAGGTATTTTTTCTTTTGTATTTTCTCATGTATATATTTTTTGGGTTATTGTTACTAGCCCTTGATTTAGTGCCAGATTATAATATTTTTTTAGTTATTCCATTATCATTTTGAGTGTGAATCATAAATCTAACATTCTAATGAAATCACAATGGCTTCAAATCAGGCACCAAATGTTCCAAATTACAATTGGCCTGGATTATTTTTATTGCAGCCATCCTTTTCCCCTCAATTGTGAGGTCAAATAGGGGCTATACAGTAGAGTTCTTAGCTCCAAGACTTATAAAACTGACATTTTTATATCAAAAATATCAGAAATAGTTTTTTACAATGACTACAGCAAGGACATTGATAATTTTGAACATAGTGAGCCTTCTCTTAACTTCTTCTTAAAAGGGCTATTATCTTCTTTTAATGCATTTATCCTTAGATAGAGTTTATTTTATTGCTTAGCCACAAAAAGAAAATAAAGGAATGTTTTAAATAGAATATTGGATTTATTGGTCTAAGCAAATCCACTTTAGAATAATAAGAACCTTATTGACTCATTAAAAACTGAAATATGGTACATTAGTTTCTATAATTCTAGCTTATGTGCTTCATGCTACATTGAAATTTTTAGAATTTCATAAACTTTCTTACCTTGAAGTAACTATGCTATTCAGTTATCAAATAGTTTTACTTGCTTCCAGAAAGTCTCAAGCGTGTCAATAGCCTTAAAACCCTGTGACACATTTCTTTTTTGTAGACAGGAAATAACCATAGCTCAAATACATTTTCAATCCAATGTAGTCTTCTGAAAATTGAGAAATGTACTGTTCTATGAAGAATAAATGCCCAAATCTCCATGAACTATAGAAAATCACTAAGACTAATTTCAATTGCTTCTGTGTAGTCAGATGCACGGTAAAAGGAAAGACAGACATTGGCGACAGAAACACCTGGGTTCAAGTCTCACCTCTGCCCTGTATTCTGTGATCTTGGAAAAGTCTTTTTTTTTTTTTTTTTAACTTTAGTTAGGCTCAATTTCCCTGGCCACATTTGTAACTATGGGATAAAAGTAGTACCTACCTTGGAGAGCTATGATAAAGCCAAAATAAAATAAAGTGTCCAGTGTGGTACTTAGACTACACCCAGAGCTCCATAAGTGGCAGATATTGTCATTATTTATGCTTCATTATTTCATTACATCCTTCATGATATCCTTGAGTTCAGTTTGTCGTGCATGCATGGTAAAATGGAGAGACTATTGTCTCTCCAAATGATAACACTTTACTTGAATGTCCCCGGAAGCCGGATGCTAAGCAAAGAACCTGTAAGTTTTTTTATTTCTAACCACTGTCACTCTAAGATAGCATGACCAACATATCAATATAACACGATTCAATAATGCAGACATTGCACAGAGTGGATTTCAGTATGTGTCACATCATAAATTGACTCTCCTTACAGAAATAAAAGGGATCATAAGAGAATATGATGAGCATTTGTATGCCAACCAATTAGATAATCTAGATAAAATAGACAAATTTCTAGAAACATGAATTACAAAAAATGGCATAAGAAGAAAGAGGAAATGTAAATAGGTATATAACAGGCAATGAGATTGACTCAGTAATCACAAACCACCAAATAAAGGAAAGTCCAGGACCAATTGGTTTCACTGGCAAATTCTACCAAACATTCAAAGAATTAACACAAACTTTTCTCGAGCAACTCCAAAATTAAAAGAGAAGGGAATAATTCTTAACTCATTTTTTGAGGTCAGCATTAAACTGATATCACAGCCAGAAAAAGACACCACAAGAAAAGAAAACTGCAGACAAATAAATCTTACGAATATAGATATAAAAATCCTTTGGAAAATACAAGTAAAATGAATCCAGCAGCATAGTAAAACGATTATACACCATGTCCAAGTGAGAATTTTTTTTAAGTTTTATCCCAGGAATGCAAAGGTGTTCAAAACACTAAAACCAACCAATGTAATACACCACAGAATAATACATCAATAGAATATGGAGGAAAACCACATGATCACCTCAACTGATGCAGGAAAGCATTTGGCAAGTGTCATGATTAAAAGCATTCAAAAACTAGAAATAGAAGGGCATTTCATCAACATGATAAAGGACATACATGAAAAACTCTTAGAATCATACTTGTTATGGACTGAATTGTGTCCCCATAAAATTCTTATGTTGAAGCCCTAACTCACAGTGTGAGTATATATTTTATTTAAAGTTTAATTCTTTATTTTGAGAGAGACAGAGACAGCATGAGTGGGGGAGAAGCAGAGAGAGAGGAAGAGAGAGAAAATCCCAAACAGGCTCTGTGTTGCCAATGCAGAGCTCGAACTCACAAAACTGTGAGATCATGACCTGAGCTGAAACCAAGAGTCAGACACTCGACTGACTGAGCCACCCAGGTGCCCCTCAATGTGACTATATTTGAAGACAGAGTCTATACTGAAATAATTAGGATAAAATGATGTCATGTGGAAAAAGAACAAAGTTTGAGGGTTTACACCTCTTAAAACTTACTACTAAGCTATAGTAATCAAACTATGGTACCCGCACAAGAATAAAAATATAGCCCAATAGAATAGAATTGAAAGCCCATAAATAAACCCATACTTCTATGGTCAACTGATTTTAGGCAAGGATGCCAACGAAGGGGAATTAAGATGTTGGAGAAATAGGGGGACTGGGATTTTCCTTGTCCCTCAAACACAGCTGTATTGAGGTCAGATCACCTGGAACACCCGGGCAATTGATCTGAGGAGATGCAGAAAGATTGCCACAGGTGGAAGGAGACAGCTTGGCAGGATCCAGGTGTGTGTATGTGAACTGGGGGAGATAAAATGGCATAGCCATGGAGCGGAGGGAATTTTTTCTGTGGAGAGACAAAAGGGAGAGAAAGAAAGAGGGGCTGTGAAAGTGTGGCATCAAGTTAGCACAAGAAGGAAAACCTCTCTGGACTACAGACTGAGGAATGAGAATATGGAGAGTGCCAGGTTTTTGTTTTTGTTTGTTTGGTTTTGTTGTTGTTTTCAAACAGGCTTTATAGCTGAAACTCAAGAGTTTTCAGAAATGTGCTATTTTTTCTGGAGTGGAGCTGTGGCGTGTGCTCCTGGGGAGGAGGGAGCTGGCCCCCAAGTGTAGCCTGGTGTAGTGATCTCAGGGGGAATCTCAAGTCCCATTCCTGGAGTACTTCGGGAAGCAGGTTTATTGCCTCCTGAAGGACAAAAGACCCTACAGGTGCCAGCCAAAGTCTGCTACTCCAGAGCAGGGGAGACGAGCCGCACTGTGTTGGGTCCCTGAAGACGTGGGGTTTTGAATCCCAGCTGAGCACGAAGGAGGTGCAGGAGAACTGTGGAACAGGGCAAGCTGACCTTCTTGCTCTTCTGTGAGGGCTGCATGAACAGCGTGGGTTGAGATATCCAGTCTAGGGAGGAGAGTTTGGGGTGAAGTTATTTTCCCCGCCAACACCAGCACAGTAGGACTTCATAGAGCAGCACAGCAACCCCCAGGGGAGGTGGGACCTGCTTACACCAAACTCACCCCCTCAACCCCCATGTCTGGCAATTGCTTATTGACTGGAGCAAGACTGACTGACCCGATGCAGCCGGCCTCTCCTCCAGACCAGCACAGCCACCAGCCCCAGGCACCAACAGACAATTGTTTCTTTTCTTTTTTCTTTTTCTTTCTTCCCTCTTCTTTTTTCTTTTGGAATCAGGCTCATGGTTTCTAATTTTTTTTTTGTCAATTCCTATTACACACACACACACACACACACACACACACACACATATATATATATATATATATATATTTGATCAGGAATTTTTATTCTATTCTTTTTCCATCTTTTCTCTTTCTTCTTTATTTTCCTTTCTCTTTCTCTGGAATTAACCTTATAGTTTTTTGATTCTCTGTCTGGTTTTCTTTTCTCCCCTTCCCATTTTCTCTTTTTATGGGATCAAGCTTCCCCCCACCTTTTTTCCCCCAGGGTTATTTCAACAAACAAATCAAAGCACACCTAATTAAAGGTCCAAACACTCCACCACTGCAAAATGAGGAGCCCTGCAGACGACTGGCCAGTGGGATAGAGTAGCCAAAATGCAACAGCAGAGTGCAAGCAACATACACCAGAAACACTTGCTGGAGTGCCAGGCCCTGGACAGTGTATGACCCCTTTTTAATATAGTAGTACTCTCAGGTGCAGGACACATAGCAAGCTTTTAAAACACATAAAAGACAGAAACCTAGCCGAAATGATGAAACAGAAGAAATCTCCTCAAAAGAAATTCCAGGAAGAAATGACAGCCAGAGAATTGCTCAAACAGATATAAACAATATATCTGAACAAGAATTTAGAATAACAATCATAAGACTAATAGCTGGGCTTGAAAAAAAACATAGAAGACAGCAGAGAATCTATTAGTGCGGAGATCAGACACTTAAGAAATAGTCACAATGAATTAAGAAATGCTATAAGTGAGATGCAAAATAACTAGATACAGTGACAATGAGGATGGAAAAAGAGAGGAGAGAATAGGTGAAATAGAATATAAAATTATGGAAAATTATGAAGCTGAAGAAAAGAGGGAAAGGAAATTACTAGACCATGAAAGGAGAATTAGAGACCTAAGTGATTCAAATGAAATAATATCCATATCATAGGAATTTGAAGAAGAGGAAGAGGAAGAGGAAGAAGAAGAAGAAGAAGAAGAAGAAGAAGAAGAAGAAGAAGAGAAAGAAGAAAGGGACAAATTGTAGCTGAGAACTTTTCTAACCTGGGAAGGAAACAGGCATCCAAGTCCAAGAGGCACAGAGAACTCCCTTCAAAATCAATAAAAACAGGTCAACACCATGACATATAGTGAAATTGGCAAAATACAAAGATAAAGAGAATTCTGAAAGCAGGACAAACAAGCCTTAACCTAAAAGGGTAGACACATAAGGGTAGTAGCAGACCTGTCCACTGAAACTTGGCAGGCCAGAAGGGAGTGTCAGGAAATAGTCAATGTGCTGAATAGAAAAAAAAATATGAACCAAGAATACTTTATCCAGCAAGGCTGTCATTCATAATAGAAAGAGAGGCAAAGGATTTTCCAGCCAAACAAAAACTAAAGGAGTTCATGACCACTAAAGCAGCCCTGCAGGAAATCCTAAGGGCGACTCTGAGTGAAAAGCAAAGGACCAGAGACATCACTACAAGCACAAAACCTACAGATAACACAAAGACACTAAATTTGTATCTTTCAATAATCACTCTGAATGTAAGTGGACTAAATACCCCAACCAAAAGACAGGGTATCAGAATGGATTAAAAAAAATAAGATCCATCTATAGGCCACCTACAAGAGATTCATTTTAGACCTGAGGACACCTGCAGATTGAAAGTGAGGGGATGGAGAACCATCTATCATTCTACTGCATATCAAAAGAAAGCTGGAGTAGCATACTTATATCAGAAAAACTAGATTTTAAAACAGACTGTAACAAGAGATGAAGAGGGGCATTATGTCATAATTAAGAGGTCTATCCATCAAGAAGAGCTAACAATTAATATTTAACATAAATATTTAAAATATTTATGCCTCCAACTTGAAGAACCCAACTATATAAATCAATTAATCACAAACACAAGCAAATTTATTGATAATAATACCATAATTGTAGGAGACTTTAATACTCCACTTACAGCAATGGACGGATCATCTAAGCAGATTAACAAGAAAACAATGGGTCTGAATGACACACTGGACCAGATGGACTTAACAGATATATTCAGAACATTTCATCTTAATGCAGAAGAATACACATTCTTCTGGAGTGCACATGGAATATTCTCCAGAATAGATATCATATTGGGTCACAAAATACTCCTCGATAGGTACAAAAAGATTGAAATTATACCCTGCATATTTTCAGATCACAATGCTATGAAACTTGAAATCAATACAAGAAAAAATTTGGAAAGATAACAAATACATGGAGGTTAAAGAACTTCCTACTAAAGAATAAATAGGTTAACCAGGAAATTAAAGAAGAAATTTAAAAATACATGGAGACAAATGAAAATGAAAACATGACAGTCCAAATCCTTTGGGATGCAGCAAAGGCAGTCCTAAGAGGAAAATCCATTGCAATTCAGGCCTATCTCAAGAAGCAAGAAAGGTCCCAAAGACAAAGATGCCAAGACCTATCAATTGGGAAAGAATAGTCTTTTCAACAAATGGTGTTGGAAAAACCAGAGAGCCACACATCCAAAAGAATGAAGTTGGACCTCTACCTCACACCATATACAAAAATTACTCAAGTGGAACAACAACTTAAATATAAGAGTTAAAACAATGAAACTCTTAGAAAAAACCTAGGGAAAAATATTCATGACCTTGGATTTGGTAAAAAGATTCTTAGATATGACACTAAAGTTACAACTACCAAAATACAAAAATAGATAAATTGGACTTCATTAAGATCAAAGCTCTTATGCAGCAAAGGACATCATCAACAAAGTGAAAATAGAACCTACAGAATGTGAGAAAACATTTACAAATCATGTATCTGATAAGGACCCAGTATATAGAATATATAATGAACTCTTGCAATGCAACAACAAAATGACAACCCAGTTAAAGATGGGCAAAGGACTGGAATGGGGTATTTCTTCAAGGAAGATATACAAATGACCAACAAACACAAGAAAATATGGTCAACATCATTAGTCACCAGGAAAATGCAGATCAAAACTGCAATGAGCCTTCACTTAATAGCCATTAGGATAGCTATAATTCTAATAGGAATTAGAAAAGGCAAAAGAAAAGACAAAAGAAGACAAGACAAGAAAAGGAAAAAAGAAAAGAAAGATAAATATTGTCAAGGAAGTGGAGAAATTAGAACCCTCAGACATTGCCAATAGAATGATGCAGCTGCTGTGGAAAGGTTTGATGGTTCCTCAAAAAGTTAAACATAGACCCAGCCACATCCACTCATGGGTATAAACCCAGCAAAATGAGAACGAGTGTTCACATAAAAACTTATACACAGATGTTCATAGCAGCACTATTCACAATAGCCAAAATATGGAAATCACCTATCAATGGATGAAAGGAGAAACAAAGTGGTATATACATACAATGAAATATTACTCAGGAATAAAAAGGGATGAACTACTGATAACATGCTACAATGTACATGAATCTTGAAAACATTAAACTAAATGAAAGACAGAAAGGTTATGTATTGTATAATTCCACTTATGCCAAATATCCAGAATAGGCAAATTCATAGTCAGAAAGCAGATTGATAGTTGCCAAGGGCAAGGAAAGAAGAGTCAAGAGTGATTTTTATTTATTTATTTTTTTGTGGAGAGAGAGAGAGAGAGAGAGCGCGTGCGCACATGAGCAGGGGAAATGGGCAGAAGGAGAGAGGGAGAATTTTAAGTAGACTCCATGCTCAGCACAAGCCCAACACAGGACTCAATCCTAAGACCGTGGGATCATGACCTGAGCTGAAATCAAGAGTCAGTTATTTGCTCAACCTACTGAGCCATCCAGGCGCCCCAAGAGTGACTTCTTAATGGGTATGAGAGGTTTTTTGGAGGTGATAAAATTTTTAGAATTAGAGGCAGTGATTGTAGAACACTATAAATGTACTAAAACCCATTGAATTGTCCACTTTACAATTATTAAGAAGCCTCAGTGAAAATACATCATTCTGGATCACCTTTACCCAGATCCCGCATATCCCCCACTGCCCACGATTCCCTCCACAGTGTAGCCAGATAAGCATAAATATCCTTTTCTTCTTAAAGCCAAACTTACTCAGCTAGATTACGTGGCTTTACAGCTCTACTCACAAGCATTAATTCTTTTCAAGATGAAATACATTCATTAGTATTATTTAAAGCCTGCTTGGCTTAAGTTAATTTCTGATCCTCTTTTATGAGTTTCTTGCCTTGGGCTTTAATTAATCTATGCTAAGAATGGCAATCCCTATCCTTACCATCCATCCTCCCTTATTTTTATAAGCTTAAAAATGCTAACACACATTCAGGCACTCCAAGCCATAGCATTATGTCTGTATCCAAATATTTGGTTTATAGAGGATAGGACAAAGGACTGCATAAAGGCAGGGAATGGGTTTTGAACTTCACGAAGGAAAGCAAAAATTGTGACTTTCGAAAGATGTAAAAAAAATTTGGTTCAGAAATGTTGGGCCTGTATTTTGCAAAACAAGTTAGCAGAAAAGCTTAAGCATCCTTCAGTTACCAAACAGTAAACATCTCCACCCTTAAAAGAAGACTTTAGTTTGAAGAATCCTGTGGAACTGGAAAAGTTGATGAAATCAGGTCATATAACATTTCTTTTACCTTTCCAATTTCACTTTTTAAAGACTTTGTACTTGATCTTAGCCCACTTAAACATGCAACTCCTGGGACTCATAAACTTCCAAAAGATAGTTGCTTCTCTCATAATAACTAGCATTTATGTGATTACAAAGCAATTTTATACACACTTTCTCATTTGATAGAATATAAAATATAATTGTTATCACCCTCATTTTATATATGAGCAGTCTTAAAATCAAAGTATTCAAATAACTGATAAGCCACCAAACTGGAAGCCAAACCCAGATCCTTTGATATCTATGCTCTCCAAACTCATTATGCTACTTCTCAAATGACAGGTTGTGTCTGACTGTCCTGAATATGTTTTTGTTTCTATTATTTGTATCTATTTTTTCTGGTAGGACTTTAGGTACATATGACATGGATACCCCATTGTGATCATTTTGAATTCAAGCAGACAATTTTTTTATTAATTAGATAATCTGTAGAAAACATTGCATTAGACAGATTGGAAGATTAAAGCCAAAATAAATGATTAAGATTTTGAAATGAATCTATTGAGTGATAAGATTTACACAGATGGCTAAAATGCACATCGATAGTGTTTGGCCAGTTTCTCCTATAATATAAAGCTCCTAGGGGTACTTAGTAAACTTATAGAGTCCCACAGACCTCTCCTGAAGATTCTGATTTAGTATTTGTATGTTATCAAGTATTCTGGGTGATTTTGATGATGGGGAACACTGGATTATAGAAAATTGGTGGAATAACAGGAATAACTAAAGTCCTATGGCATCTCAAAGAACACAGAGCTCACCTCCAGTTGTGGAAATCTATAAAGGCAACAGAAAGGATGTGACATTCGAGTCATTATAGCTGGTAGGATTTCAATAGCAGAGGAAACTCAGAGACAGAGTATCACGTACATACAGTACATTTTGGAATGGAAATTATTTCAGCAAAACTAGTGCTTATGACATGTGTAAGGAAAGATAGGCCATATTGAAAGGGGTCTTTGACTATTTATGCTAAAAAATTTTAAATTAATTCAGTGTGTTAAGAGGAACAATGATAAGTTTGGGTTTTTTAGAAACCAAACCAATTGATTGTCTAAAGTTCTCTGTTATTTTTCACTGACTCAAAGTGAGCTAAAAGTGACATGCTATTTTCATCACTTAAAGCAAAAACAATATTTTTTTGAAAAAGAAAAACAGTTTATGTACTTTCCTGTGCACGTGAATAAATTCTTTATATAAATGCAAGATTAGGTGTGTAAATATAATAGATGATTATTATACTTTGTATACATTCATAGATTATTCCTGAATCTTCCCCGGTAGACATAAACTAACTTCATCACACTAATCTTTGTATGCCACATTATTTATTATGTATCTATTTTATTTCTCTTTCACATCCTAGTGCAATTATTTTTTTAGCACCCAGCTGAAAAGTTTCATTTGATTAAGTGAAGTATTTTGGATTCCAGTTTTATTTTTCCCATATGACTAGAAGACTCAGTCATGGGGGAAAAAATTTTACCAAGCAATCATCTAGTTACCCATACATTTATCAATTGCCCATTCTAGACTATGTACTAAGATTGGCAGGACATAGTCATACCAATGAGGAGCTTACATTCCAATAGGGGGGACACAGATACTAATAAATTAAAGCAATGATTTGTTACAGGGCTATAATAGAGGCTAGAGATGGTAAAGAGGTAGAGAAGTACATTCAGTTCTGGGGATGAAAGTAAATGGGTGAAAAGAGCAGACCAGAGATAATAAAGGCTTCTACTTACCCAAGGGCATTCAAACCGGATTCACCTCATTGCAGAAATCATGACCCCCAGTTACTCAGAAAAAAATTGGCTTGTCTTTTTGAATACCCACTGGTACATCAGAGTCAGTTTTTCATTTATAATCACTTATATGCATTTATGTCTTTTAAGTCAAATCATTTTGAAAACACTCCCTAAACACAGTGAGATGTATTAAGCAGTTCTTGCTTAGTGTGGTTACAGACAAAACAGATGCCTTGTAGTATATAATGGCAAAAACAGCAATAAATTATTAAAAATGTAATGTGTTAGATGTTACTGTTTACAGTAAAAAAAGACTAGAAAGTTAACATTTCTGATATACATGTACCAACAATAATAATGGGTTATAAAATTTCACAAAGCACTCCCCGTTTTAAGAAAAAAAAAAGTAGTTTAGCCAAAGCTGTGTGTGGAAGCTTCATCTGGCCTGGATGGAATGAGGAGAGAGAACGTGGTGACTACTTAGGGGACTACTGTCAGTTTCCAGGCAGGTGTTAATCAAGTACTGGATTATAGGACATCAGGGGATGGAAGGAAGAGAAAAATGCAAGAAAACTGGCAATGGTTAAGGCAAAGACTTCCATACTGGTATGCTGTGAGGGGACAGGAAAGAAGAATTCAGTATGACTCTAAGGTCTGAGCAAGCAAAAAAATAGAGGTGTCATTTACATAAGCCAAAGAAAAATCTGGCTTTGACGAAAGGAGATCAGTTCTAGTTAGACTGTAAAATATGACAGCAAGTGATTGTGGGTAATGTTTTGTTTTGGTTCATTGAGCTATGCAGATTGCTATTACTTATAACAATAACCTAACTGGCAAGATCACTAACACCTTCTGTTGGAAACAGGGAAATGTTACTAGGGTATTTCATCAGCACATCCAAGTGACAAGTGAATTCTATCCCCAGACAGCCACCCTTTTCACAAGAATCCTGTGAGACATATGTGGGCAGAGAGTGATATTAGGGAAAGAAACATCTACGGGAATTTTGACTCCAAAGTGAAACTTTAATCCTTTGCAGAACTAGGCTCATTAAGGAAAGCCATAAAGATTCCTTTTGCCTAAGTGGTTTCTTTTCTCCTAGACTTCTCTCTGGTTGTTTCTTGGCTTAGAGCTAAGTGGCAGTGGAGGAGGTGTGAATGTGTATGTGTTAGAGTATTGGTGTGAGTTTGTGTGTGTGTCTAGGTCATTATCTCCAAATTGGAGGAATTTCTGAATCTTTTTAAAAAACATTTAATGTTTATTTATTTTTGAGAGAGAGAGAGAGAGAGAGAGAGAGAGAACATGAGCAGGGGAGGGGCAGAGAGAGATGGAGACACAGAATCTGAAGCAGCTCCAAGCTCTGAGCTATCAGCACAGAGCCTGAGGCCGGGGTCTAAACCACGAGCAGTGAGATCAAGACCTGAGCTGATGTCAAATGCTTAACCAACTGAGCCACCCAAGTGCCCCAGAATTCCTGAATCCTAATTGCCTCCAGTTTAGTGAAAGATGGTAATAGTGGTATTAAGCATTTACTTCAATTATCTAAATATGGGACAGGAATGAATTATTTAATTCTTATAGAAACCATGTATTACTAACTCCATTTTACAAAGGGGAAAATGAAGGCAAAAGGGAAGTCAAGTGAGTTAACTGAACTTGTACAGTTAGTAAGTGGCAGAATCAAGATTCCAACCCAAGCAGTTTGATTATCACCTTGCTTCCTAGTAGAAGCTCTTTTAATCAATTTCAAATTAAGTAACTAGCCAGATACATAAATGCTCTCCAACAGCTCCATAAGGCCTAATGATGGACCACTGCTCTGCATTCTCTCTGTAAGGTCCAATGATGGACCCAGCGCTGTATCCCCTCTGTAAGGCCCAATAATGGACTATTGGTCTCCATTCCTTCCATAAGGCCAAATGATGGACCGGTGCTCTCTATCCTCTCTGGAAAATACACTGACTAAAGATAGGAAACACACAGAGTCCTGACTGCTAAGCCAGTCTCTGAAACCCCAAACTTCTACTTGCAACATAAATTTTGAACTCACCAAGCATCAGTTGTTTTTGTCTCCAATCTATTTTTTGCCAGTTGAACCTATTGTTGGCATTATATAGTATAATTAAATATCACATTCACTAGTGAGATAGGGTGCAAAAGGAAAGATAAATTAGCAAAAATAAAGCACTATTGATTATATAAAATGTTAATTTTTTTAATTAATGAAGAAAAGTTATTTATAAAATAATTCTGTTAAGTTATTCAAGTAGAAGTTTGGGGTTTCAGAGACTGGCTTAGCAGTCAGGACCCTGTGTCTTTCTTATCTTCAGTCAGTGTATTTTCCAGAGAGGATAGAGAGCACTGGGTGGCTCAGTTGATTAAGCATTCAATGTCTGCTCAGGTCAAGATTTCATAGCTCGTGGGTTCAAGCCCTGCGTTGGGCTCTCTGCTGATAGTCTGTATTCAGACTGTTTTGGAAATATCTTTAATTAGGGATACCTGGGTAGCTCAGTTGGTTAAGTGTTCAACTCTTGATTTCAGCTCAGCTCATGATCTCACGGTTCCTGAGATTAAGCCCCACATCAGGCTCTGCACTGACAGCATGGAGCCCGTTTGGGATTCTCTCTCTCCCTCCCTCTCCCTCTCTCCCTCTCTCCTGCTTGTGTACTCTCCCAAAATAAATAAATAAACATTAAAAAAATAAAATATTTTCAAGTCATAGTCCTACTTTTAAAATTTGATGCCAGAATTTGTAAATGATATAAGTTTACTTTCTATAAGAAAGGCTATAAATTCTAGTCAGAGGACAGATCATCAAAAAAAAAATCTTTATTTGTACATCAAAATGTCTATACTACCCAAAGCCATCTACAGATTCAATGCAATCCTTATCAAAGCTCCAATGACATTTTTCACAAAAGCAAAAATAAATAAGGAGATTAATTAATTAATTGATTTTTAAAAAGGTCCAAATTTGTATGGAACCACAAAAGACTCTGAATAGCCAAAACAATCTTGAGAAAGAAGAACAAACCTGGAAGCATCACAATTCCTGATTTCAACCTACTACTAAGCTGTAGTAATCAAAACAGTATGGTACTGGCATAAAAACAGACACACAGATCAATGGAAGAGAATAGAGAGCCCAGAAATAAAACCACACATATACAGTTAATTAATTTATGACAAAGAAGCCAAGAATATACAATGGGAAAGGACAGTCTAATAAACTGTGTTGAAAAAACTGAAGTCACATAAAAAAGAATGAAACTGGACTGTTATTTTACATCATACACAAAAATCACCTTGAAATGGATTAAAGACTTGAATATAGACCTGAAACCATGAAACTCTCGGAAGAAAACATAGGGGGTAATCTCCTTAACATCAGTTTTGGCAATGATTTTTTGAATTTAACAACAAAAGCAAAGGCAACAAAAGCAAGAATAAACAACTGAGATTCCATCAAACTAAAAAGCCTTTGCACAGCAAAGGAAATGATCAACAAAATGAAAAGGCAACCTCTAGAATGGGAGAGAATATTTGCAAACCACATAACTAACAAGGATTTAATATCCAAAACATACACGGAGCTCATGCAGCTCAATAGTAAAAATACCCAAATAACCCAATTAGTAACTGAGCCTAGGACCTTAATAGACACTTTCCAAAGAAGACATACAAATAGTCAGCAGGTACATGAAAAGGTGCTCAACATCGCTAATCGTCAGGGAAATGCAAAGTAAAACCACAATGAGATATCGTCTCACATCTGTTAGGATGTTTATTATAAAAAAGACAAGAGATAACAAGTGCTGGCAATAATGTGGAGAAAATTAAACCCTTGTACACTATCAGTGAAAACGTAAACTGGTACGGCCAGTATAGTATCATGTTATTTGTCAATAGTAAAAAGTTTATTTTTTTCCTACCAATTAGATGACATTTATTTCTTTTTCTGGTCTGATTGCAGTGGCTAGGGTTTCCAGTACTATGTGAAATAAAAGTGGTGACAGGGGCACCTGGGTTGCTCAGTCGGTTAAGCGTCTGACTTTGGCTCAGGTCATGATCTCACGGTTTGTGAGTTCGAGCCCTGCATCAGGCTCTGTGCTGACAACTCAGAGCCTGGACCCTGCTTCAGATTCTGTGTCTCATTCTCTCTCTGACTCTCCCCCACTTGTGCTCTATCTCTCAAAAATCAATAAATTTGAAAAAAAAATTTTAAAGTGATGACAGAGGATATCCTATCTTGTTCCTGATCTTAAGGGGGAAAGCTCTCAGTTTTTACCTTTGAGTATGATGTTAGCTGTGGGCTTTTCATGTATGGTCCTTATTATGTTGACATATGTTCCCTCTAAACTTACTTTATTTATCCCTCTGAACCTATCTATTATGAATGGATGTTGTACTTTGTCAAATGCTTTTTTTCTGCATCTGTTCCAACGATTATGGTTTTTTGTCCTTTCTCTTGTTGCTGTGACGTAACATGTTGATTAACTTGGAAAATTGAATCACCCTTGCATATCAGGTTAAATCCCACTTGATCGTGGTGAATGATTTTTTTTAATGTACTGTTGGATTTGGTTTGCTAATATTTTGTTGAGGATTTTTGCGTCTATGTTCATCAGAGATACTGGCCTATTGTTCTCTTTTTTTGTGTTATCTTTACCCTGGTTTTGTTATCAGGGTAATGGCTTCACAGAATGAATTTGGAAGCTTTCCTTCATTTCTATTCACATTCTTTAAGTGTTTGGTAGACTTCACCTGTGAAGCCATCTGGTCCTGGACTTTTGGGAGTTTTTTTTTTTTTTTTTTTTGACTACTGATTCAATTTTGTTGCTGGCAATTTGTCTGTTCAGATGTTCTATTTCTTCCTGATGTTTGGGAAGGTTATATGTTTCTAGAAATTTATCTATTTCTTCTAGGCTGTCCAATTTGTTGGCATATAATTTTTCATAATATTCTCTTAAGATCCTTTGTATTTCTGTTGTGTCACTTATTATTTCTCCTCTTCATTTCTGATTATGTTTATCTGAGTCCTCTCTCTCTTTTTTTTTTGAATATGGCTAAAAGTTTATCAACTCTGTTGATCTTTTCAAAGAACCAGATCTTTTCAAAGAAGCAGATTAGTTTTATCAATCTGTTGTATTATTTTAGTTTCTATTTTATTTCTGCTTAAAATGGTTTCTCTGTCACCACTTTTTGCCATTTTAATTACTATGTATTTTTGTGTGGACCACCCTGTGTTTATTTTGTTGGGGAACCTCTGTGCATCCTGGGTCTGGATGTCTGTTTCTTTCCCAAGATTCAGGAAGTTTTCAGTTATTATTTTTTCAAATAAGTTTTCTGCCCCCTTCTCTCTCTCTTCTTCTGTGATGCCTATAATGTGAATGATATCATGCTTGATGGTGTCACTGAGTTCCCTTAATCTAGTCTCATTTTTTATTATTCTATGTTCTTTGTTTTGTTCAGTTTGATTGCTTTCCATTCCTTTTACCTCTAGGTCACTGCTCCATTTTTCTGCTACTTCTAATCTACTAATGTACTTTCAATAACTGAAATTAAAATTGTTTATCTCTCTGTGTCTGTTTCTTTGTGATAGGAGAGTCAGCTGTATCTCCTGCTCTTGAAAGTAGTGACCTTATGAAGAAGAGGTCCTATAATGCCTATAATGCAAAGTCCCATGTTTGCTAGAAGCTGGGGTTTCAGGGGTGTCTCCTAACATATTGCATGCACCCTGCCGTTGTGGCTGAGGTGTGTTTGTCTTCCTTCAGTCTAGTCATCTGCAATGACTTTCTTTGCCTGTTGTGAGAAACGTTTGGTCTCTCTGCTATTAACAGACCAGTGTAGAGCTGCCTTGGGCTTGAGTTGGGTCAGACCAGGCATTTGCCTGAGCTGCAGTCACACCAAACTTGGGTTTCCCTGTGCTGTCCCCTGAGACTTTAGTTGGTGGGTAGAGCCTACAGTCAGACCAGATGTCCCCTTCCAGATCATTGTTGGGCTGAAGTTGAACTGTGTGTGTAATTTTCTTCCCCTATCGCCAGGGTAGAAGTCACTTTAGAGTGGCATTGACCCCTGCCAGGGCCGCTTGCACATTGCCACACTGGTCGCCAGGCTTTGGATGGACTCCTGATGAGGGCGTGTTGGATGGATGTGTCTGTAGGGGAAGACAGTGGTGGGACGGGAACTATTAGCAGCTATGTGCAGAGTGTTCCTATTGCACTGGTTTCCACAGGTGTCCGTGTGTCTAGGCTGGGAAGTGGTGCCTGCCAATTCTTTTGTCTTAGAGAAGATTCCTGCCGCTCCAGCTCATTCTCTGAGATTTAGTAAATAAATCCCCTTTCTTATGCCCCAGGTGTTTTTTTAAACTCCTGCTTCTCAGCAGGGTTTTTTGTTATACTGTCTCTTTAAAGGCAGGGACTCAGTCTTCTAGCCCCCTCCATCTCTCCCAGAGCCCGGCCTGCTGAGTTTTAAAGTTCCAACTGTTAAGCCCCACTGATGGTAAAAAAAAAAAACACATAGTTAAGACTCTCCGGTTTTCAAAACCAAATGTTATGAGGATTCATCCTCTGAGTGTAGGTCCTCCATGTCTGGGGTGACTGACGCTCCTCTCCCCTCTCCACACCCACGGAGCTCCTCCCTCCTTGGGATAGTCTTGTGGCTCAGTTTGACTCCTCACTGAGTCTCCACCTCTCCTACCATTTTTGATGTTGCCTCTTTATGATTAGCCGTGGAGAGTCTGTTCTGCCTGTCTTCAGGTAGTTTTCTGGGTTATTTGCATATAAGTATTTTATCTAGGTGTATCCGTGGGACAAGGTGAGCCTGTGATCTTCCTACTCTGCCATCTCCCCCCAAAATCCAATAATTTCTGTTTTTAATTTTTTCTCCAATCTACAATAAGAAATTTTAAGTCTATTTAACAGATGCTTAGGATTTATTTTTAAAATATTTTTCTCATTTGAGTATAGTTGACACACTATGTTACATTAGCTTCAGGGGTGCAACATAGTGTGATTCAACATCTTTATACTTTATTCTATGCTTACCACAAGAGTAGCTACCATCCGTCACCACACAACACTAGTACAATACCATTGACTATATTCCCTATGTTGTACCTTTTATTCCCATGACTTGTTCATTCTGTATCTATACCTCCCACCCCCTTCACCATTGTGCCCATTCCTCCACCCCCCTCCCCGCTGGCAACCAACCATCAGTTTGTTCTCTGTATGTATAGGTCTGATTCTGCTTTTTGCTTATTTATTTATTTGTTTGTTTTGTTTTTAGATACCACATATAAGTAAAATATATGGTATTTGTCTTTCTCTGTCTGACTTATTTCACTTAGCATAATACCCTCTAGGTCCATCCATGTTTTGCAAATGGCAAGATCAAAGGCTTAGTCTGGGAAAAGGCATATTAGAAGAGTGCCCAGGCTCTGCTCTCTTTTTAGAGCCAGTCTAAATAAGTATTAAAAGAAAGCATTTGTTACAGAACTCAGAGTTTTACTTTTGTCATGATAACATGCTGTTGGGGCATTCAGTTTTCCTTATTTGTTCCATTCATAAATATGAATTATATTTCATTCCCAGAAATGATGGGATCTTAAAGGTCTTAAAATGAAAGCTACTAAAGGTTGAAGGTAAAAGGTTGAAGTTCTTTTTGTCATTGCCTGTGCTGCCTCTATCAACAATGTGAAGAATGTCTAGAATGTTTCTGTGTGTGCCCTAGACACTCTGGCTCTGTTGTGATATTTCTGTAGAAAACAAAGAATCACCAAACTACAATAACCCACAAAAAAAGTAAAGACTTCAAATCAAGGTTCGTGTTTTACCCTTCCAAAGATTTCATTCTCAGATGATATCACATTTGAACATAGCACAAATAAGTGGGTGCAAAAACTTTGGAAGAGATCCTATATTTTTTCTGGTTGGTTTGTGGCTGTCATTCACGGGCAAAGAGAATACTGTCTTCTAAATGGTGATCTTGGGTTTTAGATATCAAGGTTATAAACCTTTTCAGAGTCGCACTGAGCTGATGCTTACTCTGTTGGCAATTGCTTTAGGAAACCCGCAGATCATTTCATGAAAAATCAGAAAATAATAAAAATATTAAAGTAGTTACAATTTAAGATTCCAAAAAAGAAACCCTCACACTTAGGGTAAATAAGGTTAAAGTACACTTCCTTTTCACATCAATGCACATTCATTCTGTAGAAATATTCTAGAGTCTCATACTTGAATGCTTATTTAAAATGGAGTGAGAGAGTTTTCAAAAAAAGATAGTCTGAACCATGGAAAGAAATGAGAAAATATCTTTCTTTTCTAGGAGAAGCTCATATTCTAATCCCATGATGTGCTTCAGAATACCAACTTCTTAGCCACACTACGTTTATATGGGTATAAAAATCTGTTGTCTTCTTATTCCAAGTTTCCAAACAGTGGACTGAATCACACTTTAAAATGTTGCTCTCCTTACCAAACATACTAAAGAAATCTTAATAGTCTCCCAATGAAGGAGTCAAAAGAAGGCTTTTGTGGTAAGGGAATAAGGTAGTTATTTTAAAGAGTTACAAAATAGGGCACATAAAGTTCTCAGTGATTTTTGGAAGGGAAATTATTTTCCACCCATTCTGTCACATAAAAATATCTACACCACAGTATTATAATACACCAAGGAGGAGAAAATCATGCATATTCTTTTAGAATATATTCGTGTGCTTTCGGGATATAATTTTCCACCTTTTTTGAAGTTAAATAAGGAAAAATAGACTATTACTGGATATTTCTTTTTCAAATGTTGGCCAAATAATGAATTTAACAAGCACTGGGATTATCACCATAGTCTTTCCCCAACTTTCTGGATCTGAAACATCAATATGGAATTTCCCCTGGTGATTTCTTCATTTCCCCCTTCCTTCCTTCCTTCCTTCCTTCCTTCCTTCCTTCCTTCCTTCCTTCCCTCCTTCCTATCTCCCTCCCTCCCTTTCTTCCTCCCTCCCTGTTTCTTTTCTTTCTTTCTTTCTTTCTTTCTTTCTTTCTTTCTTTCTTTCTTTCTTTCTTTCTTTCTTCTTTCCTTCTTTCCCAGGGCATTTGTTTCTTATTTTCATGTTTTTTTTATTAACATGTAAGCAAATGCCTATAAAAATTTGGTTTTAGGGGGTCCATATTCTAAAATGGTATTCACAGGACTCTGTTATCCTGTTAAAATTCTTTACTTTATGTGCCTTCTTTGCATTTGTCTAGAAGTGGAGTATTTAAAAACAAAACTAAAAGAAAGACCGTCATTGTGGTATAATAGAATGAGAACTTGGTACTTAATAAACCAAAGACAAAGGAAGAAGTCAGTATAGAGGACAGGATTTTTTTTTAGATGAATGCATAAAGGAAATTGAAAATGGATTTTTAAAAACTTTTTGGTTGTTATTATTTTGCTTTAGTAATGGGATAAATTTGGAATGTCATTTCCATCAGTGCAAAGGATTTTTTTCTATTTCATTGGACAGAGAGACAGCATGCACCATTTAGATGGAGGAGAAAGTGAGGTGTCAAACATGCATTTTAATATAAAAGTAAACATATTTTTAAAAGATGATAAAAGTCTGTAGGCACTTTAGAATAACCTGGTAAAACATTGTTTTAGAAATTCAGCTTCAAATGGAATAGAATATATGTGTCTTAAAGAAAATTTTCTGAAAGGGCAAGGGCTTTTTAAAGTCAGGCAAAGAAAGACTGACTGAAAATTTGTGTTTATGTCCTATGGACTGTCTCCTATCTTGAACACAACTGTGACATTTCTATCTCTGGAGTCCTACTGTCCAACGTCACTTCGCAACATCAGCAATTCAATGGAGCCTCCTATTTTTGTAGTTGATTATAAGAATTGCAGATCTGATTCCAGAAGTACATATGACTCTTATGAAATGAAATTGTGTAAACCAGAAAGAGTTCACAAAATCTACAGTATGTAAAAACTTATCCCATTTTAGCTAGTTAACCACCACTTAACAGAAATAAAACTTTTTTTTTCCTTGAGAGAGACAAGAAATGAATCTGCCTGGCTAATAAACTTTTGTGGTTTATCAACCCATTATCCTTCTATGGTCGTGCTGTGTACTAGAAGCTGTGAGGCAATGGTCTTCCTCCCTCCCTCCTTGCTTCCTTTCCTCCTTCTCTCTCCCCCTTCCTTCCTTCCGTACTTTAATGTTTTGTTTTTACCAATGGACTATATCTTTATTTTTTTTTAATTTTTTAATGTTTATTTATTTTTGAAAAAGCATACGAGTGGGGAAGGCCAGATAGAGAGGGAGACACAGAATCCAAAGCAGACTTCAGGCTCTGAGCTGTCAGCACAGAGCCTGATGCAGGGCTAGAATTCATGAGCTGTGAGATCATGACCTGAGCCAAAGTCAGACACTCAACTGTATATTTTTAAAAATCACATTCCAATAAGGGAAACATAAAACAGTGGAGCAGGTTACACTGAAGTTTAGGTAGAGACCCGAGCCCAGGCCTTCATTTGCCCTACAAACAACTTTATGAGACATACAAAAAATAAAAAAAGTCTTAGCACTCTAAAATTATACAGTGTGGTCAAAGAAGTGCAATGAACACACACAAAGCAATTACATGATGTGCAACACATAAAATGTGCTGAGTCAGGCACCTGGACTGGGCCATTGTACAGCGGTGTGGTGGAATCTCTCACCTGTGTTGGGATGTTGCTTCATCCTTCATGGTAACTTTGCTTGTGTTACCTATAAACTTAAGGGTATGATTTCTGGTAGAAACTTTTGAAATACTAAAGAGCTGAGATGAAGCAGCAACAGGGCCTTCCTGGTAACTGAAAAGAAAAACCACCAATTTCACAGACAAATAAAAAACAGAATGCTCTAGCCAAACAGAGACTTCTGTGGGCTGAAGTTCCTAGAGATAAAGTGGATGAAAGATATCTGAAGCTTTGAAAGAGTGATTTGGAGTGTACTAAGTTCTCTTTTACCGTATTTATGAGAATGTTCAGTTCCATAGGACTTGTTCAACAATAAAACTACAACTTTCCATTTACATGATAGTTGAGTTGCTCTTAGATTTTGGGGCACTCATGGAAAATGTTTGTCAACTTATTGTAATTTTGTCTAAATTTTATCTACAAAACACCTGAATATCTACATGCTTTTTGAGAACCAAAAATGATTCTTTGTGTTTTGTGCCTTTTGTGCCTTTTTACTTAAAAAGAATTTATTGAATACTAATATATGCATATTTTCCATCACTGCCTTTGACCATATGACCAGGAAAGCAGATATAGATGTAGAAATTTCATCAAATTAATAGAAACATTTCTTTATAAATCTCAATATTGAGTCTGATTATATTGCATTAATATGACAATCTATTTCTCCAATAGTTTGTTCTTCAACTGAACATATAAGATTATTTTAAAGGGTCTGTCCAGTATAGTCCTGGGTACTATAGCAATAGATAGTTTCTACACCCTTCCATTATTTACTGAAATAACATTAATAAAGGTGTTTCTTTTCCTTCTTCTCCTATGGTAGCTGACATAAGTTTAAAATTTTTAATTCAGAGTTGAAACTAACTGGTACCATTGTAAAGTTTGGTATTCTACAAGAGTTTTTAGAATATCTCAGATTCCTGGGTTAACCAGTCCTGAGAGAAAACAGACTCAGTGATGTGAACTGGCTCTTTTAATGTAACATTGTAAACAATCTGTCTCCAAAGGACAAAAGTTACATTTAAAAAGTTTCTTTTGTTCTGGATGAAAGTTACATTAAAAAAAGTTTCTTTTGTTCTAAATGAACTATCGGTGTACAAGAACAACTGAAATATTCTTTTGAATCCTACAAAACTGCTATTCAGATGTCCAAACCTCATTTTTTAAATGACATACCTGAGTTTGAGGGGTTATTTTGCCTAAACAGCTCATACATAGTGAGGCTGGGATTCAACTTCAGGCAAAACCACTCCAGAGCCTGCCTCCACCATTAATATATTATTTAAATACTCTCTGTCCAAACGGGTCTGTTTTCTAAAGTGGTTTTATCTCATGAAACTTCTTGAGTAAGATTTGGCAATCATGTTTTTAGGAATATATTTTATCAAAACTTCCAAAATTATTAGCATAAAATTATTCAAAATATTGTCTTATTACCCTTTGAAGGTCTGTAGCACATAGGTTATCTACTTCACCCCTAATATTTGTTGTTGGACTTTTCTTTTTTCTTTTTTCTTCTTTTTCTTAAATTGTCTCACCAGGAGATTGGCAATTTTGTTGGTAAGGAAACCACTTTTGGCTTTGTTCATTCTCTCTTCTTACTTACGTTTTTCTGCTCTACTTCATTAGTATCTTTTCTACCCATTATTATTGTCTTCCTTTTATATTCTCTGGGCATGTTTTGCTAGTCTTTTTTTTTTTTTAGCTTCTTGAATCTTTCTTATTTTCTCATATGCATTTAAGGCTGAGCATTTCTTTCATATTGCTTTAGCTGTATCTGACAAGTTTTAAACTATTATTTTGTTCAAAATATTTTGTCATTATGATTTCTTTTTTGATTATGAGTTCTTCAGACATGTTTCCTAATTTTTAAATTGTTTTCTGATTTTATAGCTCATGATTTCTGGTTTAAGTGCCTTATAGTCAGAGGATATGCTCTATTTGTTTTCACTTTTTCAAAATTTGTTGTAACTTATTTTATAACCAAGTATGTAGTCAATTTTCTAGTAATGTCCTGATTTGCTTGAAAAGAAAGCCAATTGCTACAATGGCTGGGAAAGAAGAGTCATTAACATAGTGACCACTTTATGGACAAAGAAAGGGATAATCGACAAAGTTTGCAATATTACTAAGTTTGTTATTAAAAGTAAGCTCTATTATTAGATGTGATGGGACTTCTGGCAGTTGCCGCATATTCTAGTTTTCTTGAATGAGAGATAGAGAGCATTTTTTCCTCTTGCGTCTTTCCTTTATTTGACTGATTTCTTCGGGCGAGCAAAACTGCACCTTTCCCACCTTTTCTGTCAATGGGAGTAGAAGTCCAGGTTCACTGTGTAACCCCTGACATCTGAAGCAGGTAGGTGGGTAGGTTCCTCATTCCTACTGGGATGGTGAGTGTACTGGCTCCTAATGTGGTTTCCATTCACACCACACTCCCTGATTGGTTGATATAGAAGCAACATTCTTCCTTTAGGAAGTCCTCTCCTTTCCGGAGTTAGCAGGTCCAGCCCTACAGGAAAGAGTATAGCAACAGGGATGAACATCTTACCCCTGGACAATGTAAAACGCCTGGCTTCTCCCCTGGGCTTCCCCTGATACCGCTCCCGCAATGAGAGGGAAGGGCACCTTGTTATTGCCTTCCGGAGTCCAGGCTCCTCTTGTGGTTTCCACGACACTGCAGGGTAGGGGGACCTATGTTACAAGCCAGCAGAGATGAAAGTCCCAGATCCTTGGGGAGTGATAGAGTGAGTGCCTCATTATAGCCTTTCAAGGGTGGAGTCTAAATGATCCACTTTTTTCTAATGTGGGTGGAGATGGGGCCACAATTTTTCTTTTGTGTTTCATTGATGTAACAAGATTATTGTCTACAAGTTTCTTGTCTTGTTAGCCTTCTAATTTCCCCCCTTTTCTTCATCCTTTGACTGGATAGAGCAGGATTTTCTTTTTCTTTTTCTTTTCTGGTCTGTACCTGTTAGTATTTAGGGTTCCCTGCTTCCTCACCATCAAGTCTGGGATATATAAAACAAACAAACAAACAATTAAAAAAAAA
>CM053569.1:59744999-59932024 GCA_028646485.1 Cryptoprocta ferox | reverse complement strand
ATACCTAGCTTGCTTGCTTGCTTTCCCTCTTTCAATATAATGTCTTGCTCCATAATTTCCAGTTTTTCTTTTCTCTTTGTAAAAAATGTTTTAATATTTATTTATTTTTGAGAGACAGAGAGAGACAGAGCATAAGCAGGGGAGGGGCAGAGAGAGAGGGAGCCACAGAATCTGAAGCAGGCTCTAGGCTCTGAGCTGTCAGCACAGAGCCTGATGTGGGACTTGAACCCATGAACTGTGAGATCATGACCTGAGCTGAAGTTGGATGCTTAACAGCCCCATTCTTTTCTTTCTTAAACATAGCAAGCATCTTTGTTTTATATTCTGTATTTGATAATTCCATATTTGGAATTTTGGTGGTTTGAAATTACAATTTCTCAATAAAGTTGCATTGTTCCCTTTAGTTGCTTGCTAACATTCACCGTCAGCCAGTCATTCTTGGGGGAAATTATTTGTGGAACTTATTTAAGCCTGACATAAAAATTGATATCCTTTAAAGAGAATTCACATTTGTTTCTTCCAAGTACCTTGGGAACACTGCCAGTCTCGGTCCACTTTATACAATATTCACAGCTTGAGGCTTATTGGCTCATTCAGTGATGTGATTTTAAGACAAAAAACCTGCACAAGGACTCACTTGTGGTAACCCTGTCTCAAAGATGTCCTTTACCCCTCCATCCCTTTCTACGTTGTGCAGCCTTGCAGTCCTCCAGGAGAGGGAGTCAGGGTGGACTGACTTCTGGGTCACTTCACGCTAATGCTGCTATGCTTTGGTGTTGGAATTTTGTAAATGGGATGGTAGCCTGACACTGGTCCTCAGTCCCTCATGTTCTATGAGTGAGTGAAATGGCAGCTCAGTTTTTCATAGGTAGTAATGCCCTCAGGGCAAAGGGACCTTAGTTGTTCATATTACCTCTCTGGGTCCAAATCTTCATTTATATATTGGACTGATAATTCTTACAATTTTTCAAGGCTTCCATGATTTTCAGAAGGGTTGAAAAATATATATATTTTAATAGCTTTTATCAGCATTGTAAGTCTGAATAACCTGAATTTTCCTCAGAAAGGGGAATCTTAAGTAAAAGGTTAGCAAATTTATTCCAACACTAAAATAGTAATACAACCTATGTAATAAGCTACATTTCAGGATGCAAGATTCATTTAATATTTAAAACTCTAATGATACATTTAAACCATTAATAGGTTAATATAGAACAATATTGAACTATCTACACAGATAACAAAATGAAATTTAATAAAACTCAATAACAATTTCTCCTAAGATAAAATACATTAAAACCTTGTAAATAAACTAGGAATGGAAAAATGATTTCCTAATAGCTTAGTCAGTTAAGTATCTGACTTCAGCTGAGGTTATGATCTTGCAGTTTGTGAATTCAAGCCCTGCATCAGGCTCTGTGCTGACAACTCAGAGCCTGGACTCTGCTTCATATTCTGTGTGTCTCTCTCTCTGCTCCTCGGCCACTCATATTTTTTCTTCCTCTCTTTCTCTCTCTCTCTCTCAAAAGTAAATAAACATTAAAATTTTTTTAAAAACCTCAATAACAATTTCTGCTAAAATAAAATACAGTAAATCCCTTAAGTACACTAGGAATGGAAGAATGATTTCCTAATAAGATTTAAAAAATATGTATTTCTAAACTCTACAGTTAAATCATAACTTAATAGGAGAGCACTAAAGTCATCCCTCAGTTTGAAAAGTAAAACAAAAATTCCTCTAGGCCATTATTCTGCAATATTTTTCTAGCAATTTTAAGCAATTAAATCATAAAATAATCATTAACTATTAAAAAAGAAGCAAATTTTCATTATTTACAAGTTTAAAACTTTAGATATAATAAAGGATATCTACTTACATAAATATATAACCATCAGTTTTAATACATGCAGCAGAATCTAGTTAAAACATATATTAGAAATTAAAAATGCCAGTCAGAATAATAAAAAATATATAAAATATTTAGGTATAAATGTAAGAAAAATTGTACGGGTCCTAGCTGATGAAAAAAATCAAACTTTTATTAAGGAATATGAACAAAGTGTGAATAAATTGGAGGATATGTCATGTTTCCAAATAGGAAGACTTAAAATGGTAAAGATAACATGACTCTCCAAATGACATATATATTTAAGTCAATCCCAAACAGAATTCTACTCTGGTTAACTTTAGACTGTGGCAGTATGTTAAATTTTCACCTGAAAAAAAAATCATACAAATAGCAAAAACAAGATGTAGGAAGGTAACAGTGGCAGCTTGGAGTCATGATGTTCTGTGATATTTCTAGGGCCACACAGTGTGATTGTGATGCTTACATCAGCACAGGTCAATGGACACAGTCACCAAAGTGTGTAAAATAATTTATATGCATAAGAAATGAGCACTTCAGATTAGTAACAAGAAGAGGAGTTAATTCACTAATAGTGTTGGAATAATTGATTCATTTTTAGGCAAGAAATAAAGTAGCTTCTTATCTTGTATCATGCCATAAAATAAGTTATAGATACATACAGATTTAAATCTAACTTCAATTTAAATGGTCAAGATCAATCACAAAAGGGTTAGAAAAAAATAAATGAATATTTATAGCATCTTAAACTTGAGAAATCTAAGTATAAATCCAAAAGTAAAAACTTTGAAGAAAAAATGATAGATTTGATTACTTAAAAAAGACACAACTTTAAGAAATTATCTTTAAAAATTGAAACACCATGAAGAAAGTTGGGGAAAAGAAAAGTTTTGCAATACAGTAATAGATAATTTATTAGTTACTGTATTAGTCTCTTCAGGCTGCCATAACAAAATATCACAGAGTCTATTGCTTTAACAAGAGACATTTATTTTCTAGCAGCGCTGGAGGTGGGAAGTGGCAGTTTTGGGTTCTCTCCCTTTTGCTTGTGGATGCCACCTTCTCACTATGTCCTCACATGGCCTGTTCTCCATGCAGTGCATTCCTAGTGTATTTTCTTCTTGTAAGGATGCCAGACCTACCGGATTAGGGCCCCAGCCTTATGACTTCATTTAACCTTAATAACTCATTTAAAGGCCCTTTTTTCCAAAAACAGTCACATTGGGGATTAGCGCTTCAATACACAATTTGGGGAGAAACAGTTCATTCCATCACAGTTGCCGTCTGAATAAAGATTTCCTCAAATCAATAAAGAAAATAGGACCACCATAATAAACAAGTGAACAAAGGGGGAAAAACCACAAAATCTATTGCAAGAAGTACAGATGTTCAATTAACTGAGGAAAATTACTCAACTCACTTGTAAACAAAGCACTAAGCTTCCAACGTGCAACATGTTATTTGCCTGTAAAATTGGTGATGATAATATTGAAATATTAATAGGTATCAATTAGTAAAGTTAGAGGGGAAATGACTTATTAGGTTTCATGACTGATAATAATCTATTAACTCAGAGCTAAAACTATCTCTACATTTTGGAATAAATGTCCAAAGAATTGACAGAAATGTTTATTTTACAACTAAATATTAGGTATTGAATAGATGGTACATTATATAGATTACAGCCAAATTTAGAATTCAAAATGTCAAACTTGCTTTCATAAGCTTTAAAAAAACCCTATATAAATTAAATATGAAAATTCTGACTAAAAAATATCCAGGATAATTTACTCTTTAAAAGTCTACTTGGAAAGCTATGATCTCAGTATTGACAAGGCCATTATGTTAGTTAAAGTGCAAGACACTGAAATTTAGGAGTACCTTCATCCCATCGTACATAGAAATTTCATGAGGCTTATTTGTAGAGGGAGAAATGCATATTATCCAAAACATGTTTATGATTCTGATAGTGATAAAAAGGATGAGAAATTTAAAATATTTTTAGGATATTTTAAGATTTGTAAGCACTCAAAGCATATTATAAACTGATAGACTCTCAGAAAGATACTCAACGATGTGCAATAGTCAGTGGAAAAAGTGAATCATCATAGAGGAATAGAGAAGGTAGAGAACACGATAGGTAACAAATAGTTACAGTGATTCAAACCTAAAAAAAAAGAAAAGAAAAGAACTTTTAAGACCTGTAAAAAAAGAGGCTGCCATACTTCTTTTTTATTTAATGTTTATTTATTTATTTTGAGAGAAAGAGAGAGTGTGTGCAGGGGGAGGGGCAGAGAGAGAAGGAAAGAAGCATGCTCCATGCTGTCAACAGTGTCCCATGTGGGGCTCTGTCCCATGAACTGTAAGATCATGGCCTGAGCTGAAATCAGGAGGCAATAGCTTAACCAACTGAGCCACCCAGGTGCCCCAAGGCTGCCATACTTTGAATTTAAGGAATATAATGACCCCATAACATATTGTGCTGAATTAGAAGCTATATAATCGAGAGTCAGTGGAACTGCAAGGTTGTGGCCCACAGTCTCTTGACGAGCTGCTGATCTAATCTCAGACAACCTCAGGGTCCACTAGATAGTTGCTAGGGAAAGAAACAATAGTTTCCAACCACCCCAAAATTTTATGTAGAAAATGATACGATTATCATTCTAGTTCTTATCAGGTTTTGAGATTAGTTTATTGGCATCTTACACTCTGATATGTTCATATTTATGTGATCTTGTAAATTTAAAATGAATTGTTGCTTTAAAAAATAAGTTCTTCAGATTACATATTTGATTAATGATATAGTCATCTTTTTAAGTGTCCTAAAAATTATAAACTGGGAGATTCAGGTTAATCTTTTAGAAATATTCACACACAAAGGAACAGTGTACAAAAATTGATAGAAGTTATTTTATGGCTTTAATCAATTGAAAATAGTGAGAATAAATTAGATCATCACCAGACTAGACAGATGGAGGGTTCTTGGAATTCCCAAATAATAAAATCAAAATTACAAAGACTTTACTTGGAATAATGGCTCTTTTTTATTAATATTTTTTCATTTTATTTGAGAGAAAGAGAGAGAGAGAGAGAGTGAGAGAGAGAGAGAGAGAGAGAGTGAGAGAGAGAGAGAGAGAGAAAAAACATGAGCAGGGGGAGAGGGGCAGAGGGAGAGAGATAGAGAATCTCAACCAGGTCCATGTTCAGCACAGAGCTCAATGAGGGACTCAATCCCATGATGCTGGAATCATGACCTGAGCAGAAATCGAGAGTCAGACACTCAACCGACTGAGACACCCAGGTCACCCCACTAATGGCCCCTTTTTTAATATCAAGGTTTATTAGATGGTTAATCCTGAGATGTACCTATGATATTTAATGTAAACCTATCATATATTCAAATACTTAAACTCTAAAAATGAATTAATGTCCGTGAAAGTAATTGCTCCTATCCACGCCTTTAATTAGGATAATAACTTGCCATTTGTCAGCTATAAATCATCTTTTAACTTTAAGCAGCAGTCTACTTAATGATAGTCATTATATAAGAAACAATGCCTTGGAATTTCACAAACGTACACACAATTCAGACATTTTCATTTTTCTGTAGGACTGCCTTAGTTAATATCTTTAGGGTAATGGAGTTCTGAAGCAGGCAGAAGGTTTAATTTAGTGATTAATTTTCACTATGGAACAACAAATAGAATCCTAATTAATGAGTTTGATAATGCATGGCTATTTGCTATTGAGGACATGATGAGCCACATTTATAAAATAGCTGTATAGCAGAAAGCAGTCAAGGACAGAAGACAGCCACCTGCACATGTTAATCCGGAAGTCATGTACGGTCTTTTTATAGAGGAGAGTTAGTGGTTAGCTTCAGATCCTCTGTCTTAATTCAAACTGTATTATGTAAATCAGTATGTGAAGCTGGGTCCCTGCCAAGAAATATAGCAGGTGAACTGTGCACATCCTTATAGAAACTCAAGTGCATATACCTAATTTATGCATGTGTATAAGTGAATGAACCAAAGTCTACCAGTTTAAAGGGGGGGGGGGGGAGGATGTTGACAATCGACACTAAAACATTATCATATGGATTAATTATTTTTCAAAAATTAGTTTGCTTTAAATATATATATTTGTATTATATCCACTATTGGGTTTGTCATACAGGTCTTAGTAGTATATTTATACTACTATACTGCTATATTTATAGTAGTATATTTAGTGCATAAATGGCCTGGGTAGAGATTTTATCAAGCCTTCATCCTGAAAAATATTCCATTCACCCTCACCATTAGGCATGCATTACTTTGAGTTGAGTTTGTGATCTTCATTGAAATGCAAACATCTCTGAAGGGAGTTACATATATATGATGCTAACGTCAGTCAGTAACATTTCATTATTTATCCTTTATTAAAGTATTTCAAATTCATCGAGAAAAAGATTTTGATGTGTCTGAGGGAAGAAGGAAAAATCTAGAGTTTGGAACTAAGATCGGTTCCAGTTGGAGAGCCATAGTTAGCTGGAAGACATTCAAAACATCGAGGAGGAGGAGAAAGAAAGAGTGTTAACACAGAGAAAAATAAGATGGCATTGAATTTCAGCAACAACTATGTCTAATTCATATTCTTAACTTTTCTCCTGGTGAGCTCTGTGTACCAAAATCAAATATTCTACTAATTTTGATACAGGTTGTTCCAATATTACAAATACATTTTCTAAAACTGATTTATGTGTCAGTTATTTAGAAAATGTTTTCCCAGAGAAACAGTGCTTTAAATCATAGATAGGATCTTGGCCCAGCCTCAAAATTCTGTTTAAACAATATAGACACATAATAACTATTAGCTGTCTATTGCTACATAACTAACCACCCCAAAATTTAGTGAGCAAGAACATCCTTTTCATTATTTCTCACAATTCTATGAGTCAGCTGGTTTTTATGTTTCATGTGATTTATATTGGGCTGCAGGTATCTTGGGGCTGGATGGGTGGAAATGTCCAAAATGGACACTCACATAGTTGGCAGCTGATGCTGGCTCTTGGCTCGGAGCTCAGCGGGCTAACAATCTAAGCACTTACACATGGCCTCTTGTTAGACTTGGGATTCTTATTGCATGGCTGTTGGTTCAAAGAGGGAGCCTCCCAAGAACAACAGTGCCAAGAGACAAAAAGAAGAAGCTGCCAGGACATTAAGGGTTACACCCAGAAGTGACGAAGCATCTTCAGCCATATTCTATCAGGCAAAGCAGCCACAGAGCCCTCTAAGATTCAAGAGAGGAGACAAATAAACTCTATCTGTTGGCAGAATGGTAAAGTCACATTTCGAAAGAGGATATGGGACTGAAGTCCTTTGTGTGGCCATCTTTTGAAAGTACAATCTGTCATTCCCTGTCTACTAATACCACAAAAGTGACTTTACCACTGTGTAAGGAGATCGCCATGATGTACTAAGATCGAGAGCCTTAAGGCTTCTTTGTAAGTTTTAATAGCCCCTTCTAAAACATGGGGCATTATAACAATACAAAAACTGCTTATTTAGCAACTACTGTGTTGAAGTGATTTATACTTATTCATTTAATCCTGATGATTGCTTTGTGAGGCAAGGCCTTTTATTATTCCTACTTTAGGGATAGGATACTGAAATAAAAAAAATTAAAGAACTTTCCCAAGGTTAAAAAACTAATAGTGACAAAACTGGGATTCTTCCATATTCCCATAAGGATTAAAGAAGGTAATATATGTAATTGTAGAATGAAAATTCATATTTTCATCATTACATATAACTAATTCATAATGTTTTAAAATTAAACACATTTTCATTACAAGATATTTCAAACATGAAGAAGAATTTAGGAAGCAATAAAATACAGATAAAAAGAACTACCACATACATTATAATTGTCTGATACATTGGGGGCTCGGTAAGCTACAGCTGTTGTTGTTATTATTATAAACAGTCTCCTGTTTAAATAAAAATTATGTTCCTCAATACACCATGAAGTTTGAATTAATTTTTGAATTACAAAAGAAAATTTTCTCATGATTTTAGCACATTTCTCCACCACATTCTCTGTTACTTCACAGTGTGGTGAGAACTACCCGATTTTACTCTTTGACTGAGACAGGTGTACTTTCCCTATTATTATATAAATGTCCACCTTCTAAATATTCAGTATCAGAACTAATTTGGTGAGGGGCCTGAGTGGCTCAGTCAGTTAAGCATCTGACTTCAGCTCAGGTCATGATCTCATTGTTCGTGGGTTCAAGCCCTGCATTGGTCTCTGTGCTGACAGCTCAGAGCCTGGAGCCTGCTTTGACTCTGTGTCTCCCTCTCTCTCTGCCCCTCCTCCCCCCTCTCTCTTTCAGAAATAAACATTAAGACAAATTTTAAAAGGGGGACTAATTTGGAGAGTAAAATGAAGAACACAGAAGAATGGATCAGTGACCTAGAGGACAGAGTAATGGCAAATGATCAAGCTAAACAGAACAGAGAAGAAAGAATAATAGAAAATGAAAATAGAACTCAGTGACACCATCAAGGGAACTCAGTGACACCATCAAGCATAATAATATTCACATTTTAGGGATCCCAGAAGGAGAAGAGAGAGAAAAGGGGACAGGAAATTTATTTGAAGATAACTTCAAGTAGAAAATTTTATTAGCTGAAAACTTCCCAAATCTGGGGAAGGAAATGGACATCTAGGTCAAGGAGGCACAGAGAACCCCCAACAAAATCAACTTAAGGAGGTTCATACCAAGGCTTTTTAATTACTGGAGTAATTAAAATAGCAAAAAATAGTGATAAAGAATTTTAAAACCAACAAGAGAAAACAGGTACAAGGAAAGAAAAACCTCATAAGGCTACCAGCTGATTTTTCAGCAGAAATTTTGCAGGCTAGAAGGGAGTGGCATGATATATTCAAAGTGCTGAAGAAAAAATCCTGCAACTGAGAATACTCTATACAGCAAGGCTACCATTCGGAATAGAAGGAGAAAGTTTCTCAGGCAAACAAAAGTTAGAAGAAGTCCTCACCACTAAAGCAGTCTCATAAGAAATGTTAAAGGGGATTCTTTGAGTGGAAAGGAAAGACCATAAATAGAAGTAAGAAAACTCAGAAGCACAATAGCCTTAAAATTGAATCAGTCAAGGGGTTCACTAAATAAAAGGATATAAAGTATGACACCATGAACCTAAAATATGGGGGAGAGGGGAGTAAAGGATGAGTTCAGACTTAAGTGAACATCAGCTTCATATAGACTTCTACTTGCAGAAGCATATATACCATTCATATATACCATGTGAATGGTAACCATACATCAAAAACCACCACTAGATATGCAAAAAATAAACAGCAAGGAATCCAAGTGTAGCACTAAAGAAAGCCAGCAAACAGTGACCGAAGAGAACAAGAAAAGAATGGAACAGAGAAGAACTATGAAAACAACCATAATGCAAGGAACAAAAATGGTAATAAGTGCCTACCTATCAATAATTAACTTTGAACGTAATGGGCTAAACGCTCTAATCAAAAAACATAAGATGACAGAATGGATAAAATTATAAGACCAATCTATATATTGCCTAGAAGAGATCCATTTCACACCTAAAGACACATGCATATTGAAAAACATTTATGTGAAAAAGAAAGCTGGGGTAGCAATACTTATATTGGACAAAACAGAGTTAAAAACAAAGATAGTATCAAGAGGCAAAGAAGGACGCTGTATAATCATTAAGGGAGAAATCCAACAAGAAGATGTAACAATTGCAAATATTTACACACCCAACATGAAAGCATCCAAATACATGAAGCAGCTATTGGCAAATATAAAAGAAGAAATCAGTAGTAATACAATAATAGTAGGGGACTCTAAAACACCTACTTCCATCAATGGATAGATCATCCAAACAGGAAATCAACAAGAAAACAGTGGCTTTGAATGGCACATGAGACCAAATGGATCTAGCATATTCAGAACATTCCATCCTAAAATAGAAGAATACATTTTCTTTTCAAAGACACATGGAACATTCTCCAGACTAGATCATACACTAGGCCACAATTCAAGTCTCAACAAATTCAAAAAGATTGAAATCATAACATGCATCTTTTCCAACCATGATGCTATGAAACTAGAAATCAACCACAAGGAAAAATCTGGAAAGAACACATGGAGGTTTAATAACATGCTACTAAAAATGAATGGATCAATCAGGAAATCAGAGGAAATCAAAAAATACATGGAGACAAATGAAAATAAAATTTTAAATGTATACTTATTTATATAATAAAGACAGTGGCTATAGTACACTTAGTACTGTTCTGCTAATCCACCCTCTGTGTGTCTCTAAACATATGCACATCCTTGATAAATATACAATGTTGTTTTGTGGGTGTGTGTTTTATTAGATTATCCAGAAAAGACATTGTGCTATAAATCTCATTCAAGTTCTCCTTTACTTTTTTTTAGTCACTTTTACTCACTGACTATCGTAAAGGATTCTGTCCTATTCAGGATCACAATTTGCTCATCCAGTCCTCTGGGATTGGAAACTGGATTGTCTCCAACTTTTTGTAATCGCATCCTTTGTTCTCTTTTGGAGCTGTGTGAGAGTTTCTCAGGGATACATATCCAGGAACGGAATTGCTGTGTTATAGGGCATACACATCCTGGATTTCATTAAGTGCTATCAGACTTGTCTGCAAAAATCTTGCACTAGTTTAACCTCCCATCGGAAGTGCTCGAAGGCTTTTGTTTCTCTGTTTATCTCCTGACAGTAAGGATTTTTTTTAATCCTATTTTTGTCATTCCAGTGGGATTGAAAAGGTACGTTGTTAGTTAACGTATATGTATCTGATTACCAGTGAGGCTGAATATTTCTTCATGTTCTTTGTTCAGCATTCTTTTAGGTATTTTGTCTTTCTCTTGCCGTTGTACAGGCGGCTGTTTCATATTCTAGCTTTTAAATAACCGCCAGTTTTAGAAATTACAAATTCCTTAATCTGGAACCTGTTAATTTTGGCGTTGATATCTGTAGTTGAGTAGAAACTATAGTGATATTTTCAAATTCCTTACTGTTTGTATTATGTTTACTTATAGTCAAAGAGTTATAAGGGTGCCTAGCTGCCTCATTTGGAAGACCATGTGACTCTTGATCTCAAGGTCGTGAGTTCAAACCCCATGTTGGGTATAGAGATAACTTAAAAAAAAAAGAGTTATTATACATTTTATTTCTTTATGCTCTTCACTTTATATACATGCCTTTCCCATTTAGATCTACAATTATTTGGAATTATATATGGTATGAGATCAGGATCTAACTTAGCCATCTTTTCTCCATATTGTGAGTTAATTACTCCATATCCTTTGCTAAATCACTTCTCGTTTCCCAAACTTATGTAATATATCTCTGTCAAATTGTAATATATAAAATAGCCTGATTCTGAGCTCTCTCTGTTCAGTGGGCTTATTTGACAGTTGCTGTACCAGGCTACTGGGTTGAAGTATGGTTGTTTTATAGCATGTCAATAGCTAATAGGGAACGCCCCTTTCTTTGTTTTTTTTTTTCCTTTTCTAAAATTGCCTTCGACATTTCTTAAAATACATTTTAGAATCAGCTTGCAAATTTTAGAAACGAAAATCACAGACATTGTTATATCCTTTAAACTCTAGGCATTTTTGGTTGTTTTTTCTGATTTTAGCTTCTTGCTCTTGTGACTTGCATCTTGTTTCTATTATACTTTCTTCTGCTTCTTTCTGATGTAGATAAAGGCTAATGACTTTTGTTTGGTGGTTTAGTAATATTGCTGAACAGTTTTATATTCTCATTGTAACAGTTTGTGACCAGGAGCACAATGACAGAGAATTCCAGAAAATTAACACCTAAGGAGAGACAGCATATTAAGCTGGTTACACAATGACCTGGATAAAGGATACTCTTGATAAGAAAAAGAGAAAATATATCAGAGATTACAAAACACTTTGCCAAAATTAGTTATACAAATATATTTTTCAATATCATTATTTTAAGTGTAATTATAAAATTAAAATAATATATTTTAAAACAAGATTCTACAATACATTATATATTTACTTTTTATACTGTTACTTTTTAAAAAATTGTGCAATCCCATACATACTTCTGCTTTTTTACTTATAATATGAATATTTTTACTTTATTGATTTTTTAAAGTATGGTTTTTAACTCTTTAGCCATTTTTTATTGTTGCATTTTATTGCATATAATTTATATATACAGAACAGTGAACAAATCATTATTCTACAGTTTGATAAATGTTCATGAAGTGAAAACACTGGTATAAACAGCAGCCAGACTGAGAAACACACACAGAAAGCATAATTTTGAGTGTTTAGGTTGTTTCCAATTTCCCAACACATAAAACTTTATTTACAATTCTGATTTTATTTCCTTTGGAAAGATTCCTAGAAATTGAGTTACTAGTTAAACAACAGGAGAATTTTTAAAGTTCTCCATATATATTGGTAAATGCCTTCTGGGAAAGATCGAATCATTTCCTAGAGCCAATAAAGGGGCTCATGGAAGAGCATCTGTGCCCACGTAGAGTACTATTGCTTTGTTAATATTTTCCAATTTGAATGGTAAAAAAAATCTCATTATTATTTCAATTTTTACTACTAAAAAAATGTACTCTTTGGCATCTCTTTCCCAGCAAATTATCTCTCCTTCATTTATTTTTTTTTCTACTGGAGTGTTACTGATTTTTTAAAATTAATTGAAAAACAGTTTGTATTTTAAGAATATTGACTTTGGGTAATACTTGTTATAAATAGTTTTCTACTTTTGACTATTGCTTTTCAATTTCTAGATGTTTTAAATTTAGTGTTAATTTTTCAAAAATATATATGCAATTAATTTAGGGATAAGTAAGTCTAGAAAGTTTAATCATTCTATCTATCTGTTTATCTATCATCTATCTATCTCTGTCTGTATTTCAGTTTCCCACCACAATTTCTCATTTCTAAGTGGAACTAACATTTTCTTTCTGTCTTCCTTTTGGCATTTATATTTGTATTTCTAAATAGCATACTTCTACTTCTATTTCCATTTCTTGGAGGTTTTTTTTTTTTTGTTTTTTTTTTTTTTTTTTTTTTTTAGTGTCAGTTATTACCTTTTGACGCCCTCTTGTGAAAAATGAAGATTTATCTCTCTCTCACTGCCTCACTACCACCCACTATCTGCAAACACCTTACCCATCTGCTGAGTACCAGCACAATAATACTATTTCTTAGGTCAGTATTCGGTGCCTCTATCAACACGGCTGTGCGATCATACTCACAGCTAAACTAGTACAAATTATATGATTACTTTTAAATCTTCATTACAACTTTTTGTTTCCCCTAGAGTTAAGAATTTCTTGCTTTTTATTTACTTCCTTTCTAAATTGTTATGTCTAGTTCTTCCCCCAACACTCTAAACTGTGTAAGCTTCTTCCTAATGTACTAAAAATACGATAGGTGTTCTATCCATTTAATTTACCAGGAGGTATTTCCTTCCTCCCAGACCATCTGGGCAGCTGCAGTACGTACACGCTGTCCCCTGGACCTGCTGTGCAGATGTCATCCTAACAGGACTGTCTTCTACCTCACTCCTTTGCTTGAACTACGGTTTTCTGGATACTGTGGTTCATTTCTTCTTGGTTTAATCCCTTGCTTTGATTGAAAACTGCCTTAAAATGGTGCCTTTCTAAGATTATTTTCATCCTTCCCTCATGCTTTATTGAGTCATGCTATATGAAGCCTTTCCATACTCAATGTTGAGATATCACCACCCACCCTCATTTCCTGAACTCAGCTCACAGAATTCTGGCTTCCAGGCAGTACCTTCCAGGCAGGAGATTAGAAAAATTCTTTTCTATGAAATCTTGACCAGTCTAAATTATTTATAATTATAAATTTATAACTATAATTATAATGATATCTCAAACTCCCTAAGGAAATAAAAGAAGCGTCTCAGATAATAATCCCACAACTAGTAAATTATAGTTAGAATTTTCCTCAGGATTTTGAAAGCATTGCTCCTTTTTCTTCTAGCTACAAAGGTTACTGTTGAGAATCTGTTTTCATTCCAATTCTCTTATACTTTGGATATAACCTGAATTTTTGTTTTTCTTTCTGGAAGCTTTTAGGATTTTCTCTTAGTCTTCAGTGTTCCTGAAATTTCATGACGTTGTACCTTGGTGTGTTTCCATTCTTAGCCATTTGTAATGAGCATTCAATTGGCCCTTTCAATATGAAAACTCTTGTCCTTCAGTTAGGGAAGTTTTCTTGAAATATTTTCACTTACCCTTCTCTGTTCTTTCTTTTTACTTTTTTCTTCAATATCTACTAGTTAGATATCAAATTTTCTGGGCTAATCCTTTGATTTTCTTACATTTTTCTTCTTATGTTCCATTTTTTTATCTTCCTTCTCTACCTTCTGTAAGAATGCCTCATGTTTAACACTCTTCCTATTTAAACAAAATTTCGCTATTATATTTATAATGGTCCCTTTTAAAAGTAGAATTTTAAAATGCAATCCCACTGATGTGTTTTGGATGCCACATGTTATTGTTTTGTTTTGTTTTGTTTTGTTTTGTTTTGTTTTGTTTAAGTAGGCTCAAGTTAGGCTCAGCTCAAGATCAAGAGTCAGATGCTTGATGGACTGAGCCACCCAGGCACCTTGATGCCACATGTTTTTTATCCCTCTGAGAATGCTATAATTTTTATTTAATTTCTATGTTCCATATTCTCTGCTGTTTCTGACTAGGTTATCTTCTTTCTCTATTTCATGTGAGAGTTTTCTCAACATCTCTAGTTTTTATTGGTTGTCCATTAATGTAAGAGGGAGACCAAAGCACTGACCACAATCCTTCTGTGAGTAGGGCCATCACCTATCGTCCTCACTACAGGGTACTGTGTTGAGCAGTTTTGTAGCTGTTGATGTTGTTTCAATGGGACCCCATGATGTAAGTACTTTAGGTTTCTTTGGGGCTGTTCAATATGCAACAGAAAAGAATCCTCTACTCTTTTGCCTGGGAGGTATAAATCTGGCTGCCAAAACTCTGTGGGCTGATTTGAAACAAGGGGTGAGAGAGTGGCTTCTTAGCATTCAGTATGTATACTTCCTTAATTTGCCTGTTCACAGCATAATAATTTGTCTACCACTGTACCTGGTGTCCTCCGACCAGAAAACATGTTGTGCTCTCTTCGGAGAATACGCTTCCGGTTTTCTGCCAGGTAGAAAACGAAGAGTTCCCCAGCTGCTTTTTGTAGCGGCAGTGATTAACGTTGGGGATAACTGCTTTTTTTTTTTTTTAGCACAAGCAGGGGAGGGATGGAGAGGGGGGACAGAGGATCTGAAGCAGGCTCTGTGTTCACAGCAGTGGAGCCTGATATGGGGCTCAAACTCACGAATGGTGAGGTCATGATCCAAGCCAAAGTCAGATGCTCAACAGATTGATCCACAGGTACCCAGAGGGTAAATGCTTTTTAAACAGAACCTCACCCCATGCCTTTCTTTTCAGCCCAATCTCACTCTACTTCCAGAGGTAGCTGGTACCAATGCCTGAGCTTTGCGGGGGAGGGGCAAGAGGGGGAGGCCCGCAGTGCAAATCCAATTGCTTCTCAGCTGCTGACAGAATTCTGTTCTCCGCATTTGCTAAATCAGTTATCAACAATCCTTTTGCTCCATAGCTTCTGAGTTATGTTTCTGTGATCCTCACTTCTCTTCTCCTTTTTCTTGTGAGTTTACAGTTTCTTTTCCTTTAGCGTTTATGTCATTTTGGTGACTACTGGACAGAAATAGAGGCAAATGTTTCAGTTCACTCTCAACAACTTTGATGTTGAATATAGAAATATTTCATTTTTATAAAGTGGTATTTACCAACATTTTCCTTGACAATTGTTTTATTTGTGTTTATGTTTAGAAGTCTTCCCATACTCCAACGTTAACATGTTCACTCATGTTTTCTTCTACATTTTATTATTTCATTTATACTCAATTTTTAAATTCACTTGAATTTATTTGTATGTATTTATTCTTTAAATAGCCAATTTTCTCTTGCCACTTGTTGAATAATTTATTATTTTCGCATTGTTTGATTATGTTGTGTTTATTATCACTCAATTCCTATAATATCTAGGTATGCTTTTTGTATTTTATGGATGTGTTGGTTTATTGTTATGGCTATACCATAAAACCACATCTTAGAGAGATCTGAGGTCTGTCTTCTTAAAAAAAAAAAAACAAAAAACTTTATGATTATTTTTCCTGGGAAGTAAGTAAGATAATCAGTGTGTATCATTCTGTTTTTAGATACAAAAATAACCTTTCACTTTATAATCTAGCTATTCTAGAACTAGCTTAATTTTAAATGAAAATTTTAAATTTTAATTCAGTAAAAACATTTGCAAATGTTTTATTGAATGGAAGAACATGGAATTCAAAATAATAAAAATCTAATTTAAACTACACTGTTACATTTTCATTTAGTTAATTCAGGTTCATTGGTTTTAATTCCACTGGCACTGTCTAATTTCTTCCTATGTTAACCTTGAGTCAAATATTTTTCTGCTCCATGGCAGAACATACCTGTGGTGCTGGCATTCACATTAAAAGCTATGGTGGAAATTTAGGAAAAGAACAAGTGAATGTCGTTAAGGATGGAATTGTGCTCCTCCCCCCAATCTATATACTGAAGTTCTAATCCTCTGTGGTTACATTTGGAGATAAGATCTGTAAAGAAGTAATTAAGGTTAAATGAAATCATAAGGCTGGGGCCCTAATCCAATAGGACCAATGACCTTATAAGAAGAAGATGAGACCCCCACAGATGAATGCACACAGGGAAAAGGAAGGCCATGTGGGGACGCAGTGAGAAGGCAGCTGTCTGCAAGCTAAGGAAAGAGCCCTCGGGAGAAACCAACCCTATCAGGACCTTTATCTTGGACTCTAACCTCCAGAATTGTGAGAAAATAAGTTTTTGCTATTTAAGCCACAAAGTGTGTGGTATTTTGTGATGGCAGCCTCAGCCGACCAATACAAGTAGATGGTTGTGAAAGATCTTTATGTGTGTCCCTTCAAGTTCACTGAAAATATTTAGGAAAACTGAGATCAATGTATTTCTCTTCTTAAAAAAAATAATCCTACTGCAGTCTACTAAACTGATTTCACCCACTAATGATCATTTGGATTTTAAAATGCAGATTTGTTCTACTGCATCGACATCAGGTCACAAGACTACAAGAGGGATAATATGCCTGGTTGGTGTGATCATGAGGTATGCTTTCCAGGGAGGTCAGAGGTCTTAGCTGGCTCACTCACATAGATGGGAGAGGCTGCTTAGACAGACTTCTTGCTGCTTAAGACAAGAATGCTACTTCAGTAACATGCCAACATTTTTGGTTTGGGTCATACTTTTATTTATTTTTTTAAGTTTATTTACTTATTTTCAGAGAAAGAGAGAGAGAGAGAGAGAGAGAGAGAGAGAGAGAGAGAGAACACATGTGTGTGAGCAGGGGAGAGGCATAGAGAGAGGGAGAGATAATCCCAAGCAGTTTCCACACTAACAGCAAAGAGCCCAACATGGGGCTCAATCTCATGACTGTTGAGATCATGCCCTGAGCTAAAATCAAGAGTCGGAGGCTTAACCGACTGAGCCACCCAGGCGTCCCTGGTTATGGTGATACCTTTAAATAAGATACGTCACTCAATTGTTTGTTCACTATCCCACTTTATCAATAGGTATAAGAGGCTAATAAAAGACATTGTTTGGGTTAAAATAAGTTACATGTGAAAAATATCTGAAAAGTAAAATTTAAAAATATGTGCCAGACTATGATATTTAATGGTTTATAATTTATTTCTCCTTAGTATTTTCTTTTGCCAAAATATGTACAAGGAAGAAGTCACAGCAATAAAAACAAATGATTATAAAATAAAACAAATGTATGAGTTGGTAAATTTGAGGAATTCTTAACAATAAAGCATTCCATTCTTTTATCTTAACTGTTTTATCAAAGAAAAATCAATTGGATGTATCATGTTATTTTTTAAAAACTGAACATCATTGCTCATGGTCCATTAAGTTGAATGCATCAAATTCATTGCTTTTTTTTTTTTTTGCAGTATGATGGCTTACTGTTTTGATTTTTTTTTTTTTACTATTTATAAAATAATACAAAGAGTTTACAAATCCAGAGATTATAGTAAAATTTTTTAGGTTTGTAAAATTACTAAAATTCCACCTCTCAGACATAAAGACCACTATCATAGTTTTTGTCCTAAGAGGAAACAGGGGAAAAGATGAAGGAAAGAAATATGAGAATGGAGCTGGAGAGATGGCAGGCACCATCAAGTCTGACCCTTGGTTTCCAATGCACAACCGTTTAGATCTTTAGTAAAGCTCCTAACTGATGTCCTCCTAGCTGTGTGTGGATTTTTGTGGACACTGGTGAATGGGCTGTGTTTCTCCTAGGAGCTGGGACAGGAGGTCTAGGATATGGAGAGGTGGTTGTGGATTGAAGACAGCTAGTCATGGCATAGCCGAGGCCTGAGCTCCAAGGCTATGTCTTCCCTACATATTGCAAATATCGTCCTATAATTTCCTTGACTAAGTCATCTCTATGTATATTTTAAGATAATTCAGTTGATTTTACATTTGCCCTTGATGTGACACCACTTGCCCCTTGGGACTCTTCCTCTGAGGGCCCATGGCCAATTCTAAGCAAGTCACTTGTTCCCCTTGGGGCCTATTCTTCTTCAGCTGGGAAACAAAGAATTTGGATAAGAGTCTTTAAAATCTCTGTTTCTAGAAACCTCTGCTTTCTATGTGTAAGATCTCTAAATATATGTTTCATTCCTTGAGGGAAGACTTTGTATTGAACTTCTTCATAATTTCCATGATGCCTGATACTTCAGTTCAGTTCCATACACATTTATTACATTATTAAGTGCCTACTCAGATGTTGGCACAATATGTCAGCTGAATAATATCCACTAAATAAATGAAAAGTCAATTTTTTCTGATAATGTCATAACTTTAACTCTTAGAGTTTACGTGTTGTAGCAGGTTCTACTAAGTTTGTTTGTGTATTTGTTCATTTTTGTTTGCATGATAGGAAATGTTACAAATTAAAATGCTCCCAGGGATAGAATACATGATACCATAAACAACTCATGAATTATTATTTTATTAGAACATAGTTGACTTGGTTATTGTAGTGCATGAATATCTCAGCCATAAAAAAACCTATGCGAAACCATTTTATACATATTCAACCTATTTTTCAGCAAAGTCAATATTGTTGCTTAAAATAACATAATGTCATAACATAATGACCAATGAAAGCTGAGTACACCTGTGCTTGGGGCCTATAAAAAGAGCAAACTTAACTAAAATTTAAGCATGTGTTAAACCTTGACTATATTTTTTCAGAATTAATGGAAATGCAAACTTCATATGGAGCCAAATCTCCGGGTATGACTCTGCCAAGAAAAATAGATCTTTGAAGGGTAAAAGCAGGTGGGAAACAAATGTCTTTCTAAAAATCATTCAATCATAACCTACTTAATGAAAGTACTAGTGAAATTCAATTGCTCAAACCCAGCATATCCCTTTACACCAAGAATATGGTATATTCTAACAAATATGGCCTATTCTAACAAATGAGGTTTTATTTCTGACATCCCCATAATAATCCAACTAACCTTACTCACCAGTGTTTTAGTCTTCTAACAAGTGTTTAAGTGGTAAGTGCTTTGTTGTCAAGAGCTAGGCCAGGATGGCTTCAAAGAAGAGTTGATTTTTCACTTGAGTCTTAAAGGCTCTCCCAGCAGTTCACCAGTGAAGACATCAGGAAGAGCTCATTCCAGCCAGAGGACAGGCTCAGTACTGATGGATGGGCTCTTCACGTGACAAGGCCTTTCAGGATGGCTTTGCTTCTTTGCCTATCTTCAAGTCACCTCTTCCTCTTTACTATTTATATCATAATATCCAACCAGACTCAACACTTAGCTATTTACCTCAATGATCTCTACATACAGCTTACTCCTAAGTTTGCTTGAAAACCACCCTCAGCTTTGAAAACCAAATTCAAATTCATTATTTCTTCATTGACTCTTATCTTGTCCCTGCCCCCCAATCCCAATATAAAGCCTCTCCCACCTTTGTGTCCCCAGATACTTCCTGACATCTATGTGTTTACTATGAGTCTCCCCTTCTAGTCCCTTTAGCGTGGAGCCTTACTTTCCAGTGGTCATGGATTCCTGAAGCACAAAACCGTGTCTGGCATGGTGGAAAGTTGATAAATATGCATTTAATAAGGAGAATTACTCATTTATGGAAAAACTGTATCAGATGTTTAAGGACCTCATTCTTTCCTACAATTTGAAAGATTTTTAAATGATTAAAATGAAAACATGCTGTTAAAATACTTCTGTAAAGCTAGACTAGGAGAAAAGGATTTTAGTGGTCAGTAATTGGGGTCCATGTGCTCCTCTATACATAACTTTTACTCCTCTATACATAACTATACATTTTACTTAAGAAAAATCTTTAAGTGTATCATTTCCAATTTAAAAAGGAATGGTGTGCTGAAATTAAGTGAGAGTGGAGAGCCCACTGTCTATTCCTTATTCTACATTTAATCTAATATTAAAGACAGTATCTATTAAAATAAATAAAAATTAAGTAATTTTTACTGCCTGAAATTTTGGAATGATTCAGAAGACTTTGAGCACTAAGTTATGTTATGCCAGATATCTAAATCATGTCATATCCTATCTTGTGGACGGGGTAATTTGACTTTATATCCAGGTCGTTATCTACGTTATTTTATTGCACTTTGACAGATATCTAAAGAATAATTGCTTTTTCTAAGCAACTGTTAAAATTAAAAGTCCTATATTTTCTATAAAATAAGATTTAGATAATATTCAGTAAAGTATAAAGAAGAAAGTCAATATTTTTTGAAATATCCCTTCAGATATATCAGAAATAATCACTGTTAATGTGTTGATGAACATTCTTCTTAATCTGTTGTGTATGTATTCTCTCATGAATGTACACACACATACAGACACATTCACACCCACACATACACACGGTCACTTAAAGATATAATGAAAAGGAAATTATATTTAAAATAGTAACGATAAAAGTATGTCTTCTGAGTTACTATCTTAAAGTCCATCTTCTTTCCGACTGTATTGTTTAATATCTCCAACATCATGTTGTTTTCCTTGTTTTATCCCTGTCTTTAGCAGGAATGGGTCCAAAGTTTCCAAAGTATGTAAAATGTTAGCTTGGGGACTAAGGTATATGTATTATAATGTCAAGGAAGAGATATCCTTGAATGCTTTCTCAGTATCTATAGATTTGATATGTGGTTTTCCTCCATAGAACTATTAATATGGTGAATCAAACCAATGGATTTCCTAATATTGATGCATACTTGCAATCTTGAAGTAAACACAATTTTTTAAAAATGTTTACTTATTTTTGAGACAGCGGGGGTGGTGGTTGGGGAGGGGCAGAGAGGGGGTGGAGAGACACAGAATCCAAAGCAGGCTCCAGGCTCCAAGCTGTCAGCACAGAGCCCGATGCAGGGCTTGAAACCATAAACTGGGAGATGATGACCTGAGCTGAAGTCTGACGTTTAACCAACTGAGCCACACAGGCACCCCACAACTCTTTTTTTTTTAATGTGTTATTGGATTAAGTTTGCTATTTTTCTCTTAAAGTGTGTGCACTGCTATTCATAAGATCAATCTGTAGTTGTTCATTTTGTGTACTTATAATCCACTTTTAGTACCAATAAATAAAAAATTATTGGTTCTAGTGGAAAACTGCCTGATATGTGAAAATAAATCAGAGATTGGCCAAAAATAATGATACTTAATACTGATGAAGATGACAGCAGAGTGAAACTGAGAATATTTTTCTGAGATTCTTTCAAAAATGAGATATTCATCTATCAAAAATAATATGTAAACTCTTTTTCATAAAGATTGGACCCTCCCTGGGAATTCTTTTGATGGGTTTTTGTTATCTTATGTAAACATCAGCCTTTTGCATATGACATGTTTTATATTCATAATCTATTAAATTAAGTTGTGTCGGTTATTTATTTAAAAAAAATGCTAAATCTAGTAAAGATATAAGTACATTCACAGGCCACAGAATTAGTAAAACAACGAAAACACTTAAGTACTTTATGATTCTCCTCGTTACTCCTGAAATTCAACATAAAAGTTGAGTTCTGATTTTACTTGGCTCTAATATTAACATTATCATTGTATTGAATTCCATTGTGTGTTGCAAAGCTGAACCTCAAGATGTAGGATTATATGGCCATAAATTAGAATTATTTGACATGTGTCAATAAAATAACATTGCCAAGCACTAAAACACTTTGGCTTTGTGTCAACTCTGAGGTCAGGATTTGTAAGAATGACATAGTCCTTTTTCTTGCCTGCTTATTGCTATGGCCCTGAGGCTGTAGTAACCAGATGTCTGGCACTTTGCATTTAAAGGTCTCACAGTTTTAGCAGATAAAGTCTCAACTTTTCTTTCTCTAACTCAAAGCTATAGTTTCCATTAAAATACACTTTTTTATTAATCTTATTTTTTCTATAATCTATCATCAACAATGAAAAATAACAAATTGTAACTTATTGTACATTTGAATTACCCTTTTTACTAAGAGTCAAAGAATAAATATATTTAATTTTTCCCTTATGCTGTTTAAAATTATGTTGTGTAAATCTTAGATACTGTTTGAAATTTAATCTCTCTATGCAATATGAGCAATTTGATGGTACCTTCTTATCTCTTCATCTCTGAATCTCCAGTCCCCAAATGCTTAAGCAAATATGTTGAAAGAATAAATAAATGCATGAATCTAGAGCCAACCTCATTTGAAACTAAGACTTTCTAAGACTACCTCCATATTATGATTCAAAAACAAAACAATACCAAAACGACAACTAGAACAATAACAACAACACTGGCCTGTACTCGTTTACTGAAAGATTGTTGGCTAAATCTCTGTACGGGAACTTATAGTTAGTTGGACCTACTATCATAGCTAAAGATTTTGAATCTCTTAGGTATTTAGCTATATTTTAATGGTATACAGGAGGGGATGAGGATCCAAAATGTACTCTTAGGGACAATAGCAACTTTATCATCAAGTTCCCTTTATTAAATTTTAAAATTAAATTTTATGGTGGTAATTATGACCAACCATCTGGGTTTTATCTGAGTAATTCAAAGACCATAAGGGCTCTGTTGCATCTACAGTAATCTTTATTTCAGGGGGAAAAAAGGCCTTTCATAAAATATAGGAAGAGATTGTAAACACTATCTAATGAACAACTGAATCCCAGAATAGTCCTTTAAAAATAGAGTAAAAAAATAGGTCGTGAAAGCACTGAGAATGATTTCAGGTCAGTCACAACAGATACACAGATGAACCTGGGGCACTGTGTTGCACCAGAAATGAAGAAATAATATTAACAATTACTCAAGGGTATATCAAAAGGACTCAGGAATCAAGTTGAAGAGGATCCCACTGGCCAAAGATGGAATAGTTTGAGTAACCTTAGCAATAATAAATGCAGTGCATTGAAACACTTATGTCTTTAAAATCCATAATTTATCACATATGTGCATGCACACACATCTGTCATTGCCTTCATGGTTTACCTTTAGAGGATGTTGAGAAAAACATCTCAGTTATTTTAAAACTGGTAATAAAGGGAAATAAACAAAGATTTATCCTGCCTTTCCTCCATGAACTGTATCTCGAAATAATCCCATCGTGGATGTAAGAAGTTTCTCAATATAGAACCATCCCAGCCAATACATGAAGAAGAAATGATAGAATAAAACTGTTATTTTGTCATTCTTTGCAAACTAATAAGTCTAAGAAATAATTACCAAATGCAGTTAACACCAAAAATACTGAGATAACCGGACAGGCATGTCTGCTGGTGGAAATACACAGCACCACCTAGGACGTTGTTCTGCCAAAAAATTAATTCCGAATCTGATCAAGACATCAGATGGCCTACCAACCTACATGAAATATTGGAGACAAAGGAATATGTTAAATGACATTCCGAAGATTCAGAAAACACCACTCAGGCAATGATATACCCTAAAACAGTGCCTCTCAAAATGTGGTCTCCAAAGCAAAAGGTTTGGGAATTGTTACCAGTCCATAATGAGATAAGGGTCTCATGTCAGATTGTAAATCAATTATATCACTAGGCACACTCTTCAGTTCGGCTGAAGGAAGCTGTGTGTCATTGTCATTCTGAGTCAATCTCCTTATCTCACACAGGCCAGCACTAGTTCACAAATGACCGGGCCTCTTTTAAAATGTATTAAAACAGAGGAAATAAAACTCATAGATTAGAAAAGATGTAATAGTGATATCAACTAATTGCAATATGTTAAGTGTATTTTTAGGCTGACTTAAACAAATTATAATGAACATGTATAAGGAAAGGAAGAAAATGTGAACACTGACTAATAATATTAATGAATAAGGGCATTGTGGCTATAGTTAATATTTGGAGACACATTTTGGAATATTATGAATGAAACGAAATGATGTCAAGAATTTACTTCACAATAATATGGAAGGATGTGGGAAGTGGTTTTATGTAAAAGGTGTAAAAGTAACAAGATCAGACATGTGTTGAAGTTAAGCTGGATGGTAGATACATGTACTTTCTTCACATTATTTTCTCTACTTTTATATGTTAAAATTTCCCAAAATAAAAGGTTAGGAACATACTTAAAGTTTTCTTTGCCAAAAAATTTGTTTTTCTAACATTGAAATTTAGCTGCCGCGTAAGGAAATATATGGAATGTTCCTATAACCCACTCTTATGGGTTGACTTGTGTCCCTCAAAAACATATGTAAAAGCCCTACTCTGGTACTTACGACTATAACCTTATTTGGAAAGAGTTTTGAAGATGTAATAAGTGAAGATGAAGTCATTAGGGTGGGCCCTCATCCATTATGGCCAGAGTCCTTAAAAGTAGAGGGCAATTTGGATACAGAGAATAACAGGTAGAAGACCACATGAAGATGGAGGCAGAGATTGGAGTGACGCATCCATAAGCCAAGAACACCAAGGACTCCTGGCAATCACCATGAGCGAGGAGACAGACGTGCAACGGGTTCTCCCACAGAGTGCTCAGAAGAAACCGACCTCTGTCCTCCAGAACTCTGAGACAATAATCTTTTATTGTTGGAAGCCAACCAGGTTATAGCACTTTGTTACAGCATCCCCCAAAAAACTAATACAGCCTCTGAGCTTGATAAGACTGGTGCCTACATGTCTGTATGCTGGGGGAAATGAGGCAGGAAGAGGGTGGTTCACTGTGTTTTTACGAAAGCCTTTTTAACAAAAATAATGTCATCTTTTACAGTTGACTGATTGTTGACTTTTTTATGTTCAGATTTGTGACTCTGTGTTCTCCTTTTAGTCACAAAGCTTAAGAAGAGATAGCTACAGCACTTACTTATGAAGCAGGAAGGAAAAAAAAAACCCATCCCAAACTTTTAGAAACAAAATGGGCATTTTTTCTTGCATAATAAACCATAACTATTCAAAGCACACCAAAACAACTGGTCATTATAAATGAAAATCTGATTTCTTGGTGAACTTTTAAAAATGTGGTCAGCTAATTATATGGGCATCCTCTGGGCCAATGTTTTCTAGTCCTGTGTTCTACCAGGCACTTGCAGATGGCCAACTTTTGAAAAACATTGTAATGAAATTCGATTTGTTTGTGCATGCAGATCCATCCAGACCTTTTAAAAACTGCATTCCTTACTACAATTGGGAGGACAAAAGAAGAAAAGGAAGAGAAAGTGGGACAGGGGTCGAGAAAAGAAAAAAAAAGGCAAATTAAAGGAGAAAAGCTCATAATGGGCTGCAAACACATGACTCCTTTTCTCTGCTTGGCCTCCTGTACAGTTAATACTGGTTTGCTTTGTGGAGAATAGATTTGATGTCTTATGTCTGCAGTATATTCTCTGGAGTGACTAGCAAGTTACTTCTGTGACCCAGCAAGGACGTAAGTAAAGCCGATCTTGTTCCTTTACAGAACGATAGTACGGGAGACAGAAAATCAGTCCTGAGGAAACGAGGACTCAAAGTTTCCTAGAAGAGGATCCCAGGGAATTAAATTCAACCCCAAATAAGTTTATCTCGCTGTTCACAGCCATAACTTTTGCTGGCAGTTCTTAACTCTTGGCACCACTCAAAGTTTCGTCAGTGGTGAGACAACTCATTGTTTTCCTTTCAACGCCTTCTCGGAGTGCAACGTATGGTGCTTTCTGCTGCCTTCCAGCAGCTGCTGTCAGGCTTCACAGGAAGCCTTCCAAGTTCTTCAGAGCTACCCCAGGGAAATAAACCGAGGAATGGAAACCCATTGTCACCCCCAGCCACCTAGGTGCCCCTTAAGCTTTTAATATCAGAGGCCTGACGTTCAATCCAACCATAGTCTGTGGTATCCTGAGGATATAGAATATCCACCACCATTCTTTGAAGGGCAGGTCAAGAGTGAGAAGGGAGACATTTAACAAAACAGGGGGAAAAGCATTTTGATTTAGATGATGTTCTTTCTTAAAGAGCTATAAGATATGTTAGCTCAAACAATTACCAAAATTTCAAGCTGAGGGATAAAATTTGACACAACAGTATGATACATGTTTATGACTCCAGTTTCATGCTTTGTCAAGTCAACCTTAGAGAAAAGATTACATGTCATGAAAAAGAAGGGAATTGAGTGACCTGAAAAATAAAGTAGACTGGCAAGAAACACCAAGGGAGGATACAGAAAGAAGTGGAGAACAAAGGAGAAAATTACCAGCTCAGTAAGCTTTGAGATTACGTGTTGGTTGATTTATTTGTGTTACCTAGCATGACCTGATCGTTGGCAATGTTAATTAGCTTGTTAGCCATTGCTCACAACTTTTACTTCTTAAACTGAAACCCAAGGTCCTCAGCTCTGAGTACACATTGTAACCATATAGAGGCTTACAAAAATTACGATGTATAGACACTTTTGTTTAACATGGGTAGAGACCCTGAATGTGCTTTTTAAAACTTTCTCAGATAAATGTAATTACAGCCAAGGTTGAAGAAGGTGCCACAAAGCTTCTGTGACTGACAAAGCCAGAGCACCTCCTCCAAAATAAGGAGTGAACAGCACTCCGAGAACTGTGGAACCCACCCATATTTTAGACCAGTGGCTCTCAAAACAAGGTGTGCATCAATAACCCTATGGAACATTTTATGAGAACCAATTTTTTAAAAATTTTGTAAGTTTATTTACTTTGAGAGAGGGAAAGAGTACAAGTGGGATAGGGGCAGAGAGAGAAGAGAGAGAGAGACAGAACCCCAAGCAGGCTCTGCACTGTCAGCACAGAGCCTGAGGTAGGGCTTGAACTCACGAACTGTGAGATCATGACTTGAGAGCCGAAACTAAGAGTCAGATGCTTAACTGACTGAGCCACCCAGGCACCCCAAGGACCAATTTTTGATTCCCACATTAGTGATTCTTACTCAGTAGGTTTTGAGGGTTTGCCTGATCATTCATGTTTTGAAAAACCTTAATGGATAGCTCTGAAGTAAAAAAGCACATAAAACCACTGATTTTGATATTCATTCAGACACTGAGTCAGGAAAGTATCAGAAAAAGAGACGGTTTTACCAGATCCAGAAGTTGCCAATGCTGCCGTAACAGAGGAACACAACTGAAGCATCAGAGTTGTATTGTTTCACAGTTCTGGCTGCTACAAGTCCAAGATCAAGGTGTCAGCCTGACTGGTTCCTTTTGAGGGTGGTGAGGGACAATCCGGTCCCTGCTCCTCCCCTGGCTTCTGAAGGTTTGCTGCCAATCTCTGGCATTCCTTGGCCTGTAGATCTCTGCCTTCAGGTTCTCATGGCATTCACCCTGTGTACTTGTCTTTGCCCAAATTTCCTATTTTTTAAGAACACCAATTATATTGGATTAGGGCCCATCTCAGTGATCTCATTTAATTCATTACCTCCATAAAGACCCTCTTTCCAAATAGCGTCACATTCTGAGGTACTACTAGTAGTTAAGACTTCCACAGGAATTTTGGGAAGACGCAATTCAACTGGTAACATCAGATGTCTCCTTTCCTTCCTTCAAAAATACTTCGGCATGGGTAATATCTGCACTGCCAATTCTCAAGGAATTAGAATTCAATAAAATACAAGTAATGTTAATCGTCCTGAACCCAACCTAACTCTTATTTGTAATCTTAAAGGCTTTAGAAATTGGATTCTCTAGTTCATCTATCGACCATTCTAATCAGATAAAACTGTAGTTAAGACATTTTACAATTGCCTGTCTTTTGCAAACATCAGCAGGGACTTTATAACATGCTAAATTTTAAGAATGCACAGACTCAGAGACATTTTTAAACTAAAATGGTAGTGATAAAACAGTGGTATCTTCCGCGAAAAATATCAAGCTTTTCTCTAATAAAAATGTTTCTACTGCCCATGAGTTATTTTCCAGGTTTGAGAAAAATTTTGTAAGGAAGTCCTTACTCCTGAGGATAACAAATACTCTTTGTGATTCTTTAGTTATCAAGCTCATTTTGGCTCATATTCTTTTTACCCCCTCGCCCCGTTTTTTCTGACAGCTGACTATCCTTGGACACATATGGCTGAGATAGTGAGATTTGACCTAGAGTCAGCAAACCACCTAGCTAATTAAATTGATCCTTTAAAATAAAATATGGAATATTCTCTTTTCCACCCTACAGTTTCTAATCAGAATGTCTATATTTTTTTAAAAACAAAAAACAAAAAACCTGAGAACTTTTCAACTGGTCTAAATGGCATAAAGTCTGAATAAAATTTTTCAAGACTGTTTCAATATACTCATGTTTCGTGATTTTTGAAGGGAAAATTGGAAAATTACACCACCTCTACACAGGAGAATCTAGTGCTAGCATGTTTGAATGCAGACAAATTAATTAAATTTCAGAATTCAACAAATGAAGAAACCCTAAAAGTGTTTTTATTTTATTTTGGATCTGGAAGAGAAGAGCTAAGGGAGAAATAATGGATAAGATTAAGATAAGAACTAGTTTCATGGCAGTTTCACCAAGAACTGTCATCATCTGCTCATGGGAAAAAAGATATCAGAGCAAGAGACCTTCAAAAAGAAGAAATAAACAGACTTGAGCCCAAACATTAATCTGTGGGATTTGGGTTTGTTCTGGGTTTTCACAATTTCTCTTTGGGGACTTTGCTTTAAGACGGAGTTCTGTCTTAAGCATTCTGCCTCCCTGAAGTGATTCCATGTTTTATAAGCTAGGGAACAAGGAGTGTGTGTGCATGCATGTGTGTGCACGTGTGTGTGTGTGTGCGTGTGTGATTTTTGGTTTGTGTGAATGTTGCCTTTTTTCTGATATACAAAAGCAGCATAGTTTATATGCACATACTTTCTACCTGGAGAGAAATGAACCCAGAATTGAGGGAACGTTTGGCTGAGAGCCTCAGTTGGGATGTGGAAAGCAAACAGAATAAGGTTAGTTGAAGGTTAAGCTGCGTTGTATTGATGTAGTAATGTTGTCTTTAGAACAAATTAGCTCACTGGGACTCAGTGACACAGTGGAGTATTAAACCCTTCTTTACGAAAAGAACATGTGCAGGTTGTCTCTAGCTTGAAAAATGCCAGTGAAAAATTACACAAAGATCAAGATTGAAAAATGTTTACTTTGCAGAAAATCATTTAAAAATGGAATCTCAATTTTGTTGGCAGCTCAGTTTTTTAAAAGGGCTATTTATTCTAGACTCCTGCAGCATATGGTTTATTGCAGTTTATATGGTGTATTGGAACTCATGAGCTTGAGCACCTTAGGGAATGTTTGTTTTTATTTTTTTTTAAGGTGGTTGGGCTGAAATTCAGTATGAATCATATAAGAGAGATTTAGAAGTACGTGAAGATAAATGTTTCCCATGTGACACCAAACAGCACATCTGGAAAGGGATCCTATATAAATAAATACTTGAAAAGACCATCGTTTTAACAGATATCAATAAGAAATAGAATTGTGTTTTTCCTTAATTTGAAAAGGAAACACAGTTTTTATATATATACTAAAAAGAACACTGTCTTCTCATGCAAATTTCTGGAAGCTCCATTAGTGTGGAAATAGTCCTGTTATTAATGATTCTTTCGCATTGATTCACTGATTCATCTGCTCATTCCTGAATATCAGCCTATCACAGCTGCTATTCTGCTAGGCTCAATGGATATAAAACAGTAAAACAAATTCCTTGCTCTAAAATGTTTCTTAGGTTAGTCATCAATATGTTTTTTTAAAAAATATGACTTCCATGTATGTCAACTGATGCCCCTCCAACATAATTATATGTATTAGGATTCTATCTAGTTTTGTGAAGAATTTCTCTTTTCTCTTTCACATTATTTAAAAAATTTTAAATTTACTCCCCACACGGCTCTGTTGCCAGAAACATATCTATATTACTTGGTAATCCCTAAAATGTGCTTCTTACTTTGTTACAAATAGAAAATATTCATTAGGTAAAATACATTTCATTTCCAGTTTGATTCAAAGAATCTTCCAGTTTTATTCCTTCTTAATCATTTTTTTCTTTCTTTTCTTATTTTATTTTCAAGATTACTTTTTTTTAAAAGAGCAATCTTAGTTCACGACACAAAGAAGAGGACAGTACAGACTTCCTGTACCCTCCCGCCCCACACATGCATGGGGCGTTCTGTGCATAGCCTCCCCTTTATCAGTACAATTCCCCAGAGTGACTCATGTCTTATCACGGATGAGCCTACGTGGACACATCATAATTAACAAAAGTCCATCGTTTACTTCAGGTTTCACTCTTGGTATTGTGCATTTTATGTTTGTACAAATGTATAATGACATCCTTTCATCATTTTGATATCAGAGAGAGTATCTTCACTGCCCTAAAAATCTGTGCTCTGCCTATCCATCCCTCCCCCAGTGCCACCCCTGGCAACCACTAGTCTTTCCATTCTGTCCATAGTTTTGCCTTTTTCTGAATGTCATATAGTTGGAATCATACGGAAGGTAGCCTTTCCAGGTTAGCTCCTGTCAGTTAGTAATATGTTTTAAGGCTCTTCCATGTCCTTTCATGGATTCATAGCTCATTTCTTTTTAGCACTGTAAAATATTTCGTTTTCTGGATGTTTATCAATCCACTTACTTAAAGAGATCATGGTTGCTTCCAACTTTTGACAATTATAAATAAAGCTGTATGAACACCCATGTGCAGGTTTTTGTATGGACATAAGTTTTCATCTTTTCTGGGTAAATATCAAGGAGTCCGAGTGCTGGGTCATATGATAAGAGTATGTTTAGTTTTGTAGGAAACTGTCAAATTGTCTCCATAAGTGGCTGTACCATTTTGCACTTCCACTAGCAATAAGTGAGAGTTCCTGTTCCTCTACTCACAGCATGCATGGTTGTCAGTGTCCCAGATTTAGCCGTTCTAACACGTGTGCAGTGATATCTCACTGGAGTTTCAATTTTCATTCTCCTGATGACACACAATGTGGAGCATCCTCCTTAATGTTTTCAATACCTACGAACATATGGTTTTGGTTTTAGTTTAAACACACCTCAGGTTTGTCGTTACTATTGTTGTCATTGCGATTTATGTATGTATGTATGTGTTTGTTTGTTTGTTTATAAATGTTTATTTATTTTTAAAAGAGAGAGCACAAGCAAGGGAGGGGCAGAGAGAAAGGGGAGACCGAGGATCCCAAGTAGGCTTCATGCTGACAGCAGAGAGCCTGATGTGGGGCTGGAGCTCACAAAGTGAGCTCATGACCTGGGCTGAAGTCAGATGTTGAACCAACTAAACCACCCAAGGGTCACGCTATTTTATTTTTTAAAATCAACAAAATATTGGGCTTTCAGTACAGTAAAAATTCAGACTTGTATTTTTTAAGGCATGATATTCAATACTTCCCAATATGCAATTTCTCTAGTCTGCCAAAGAATGTTTGAAAGTACATAGCACCTTCATAAGTATGCAAACAAGGAATTGACATTAAAGAAACTGGATAGTAACTTTCTTTCCTTCAAAAATATTACATTAAAAATTACATTAAATGCATTTGATATATAGCCAGATAATCAACCTATCATTATATTGTTAGTGATTGAATACTAGTAGCTAATCTATTTCTCAGTGCCTGTTATGGGTTCTTTTCTAATTGTGTTTATGTTTGAGAATACTGGAGTGAAGCCTTTTACTGTAAACTTATTGTTTTTCCTATTTTTTCAATAAAATTAATAAAGTTGGATCTATTATTCTTGACATTTGATAAGTGAGCTTATTAAAGGGGAGTTTCTTCTCTAACAAGCAGTATCATTCCTTACATGATAGTACTTCATCGTTCTAAGGTACTTTTCAAAAGAAAGAATTCAAATTTTACAACCCTATTATGAGGACAAGCGAGGTTGATTCCTAAAGTATATTTTGCTGGTTTTATCATACATTTCCCAATAAAAACATTTTCTCCAGAAACTTGAATATAATCTAATAATTTAACATATAGTATCTCACTTGATACATTTCTCGTTTTTTTTTAATTTATATTTGTTTAAATGGTATTTTGTGTTTTCCCCCAAGTTTGGTCATTAAAGAACTTATGATCTACTTTTTCATTTTCATTGCATATGAGAAACTGATTTACTGTAACTTTTAGATATAAAGACTGAATTTAGTTGAACCATTTCAGAGAAGTGTTTTTCTAATTAATTAGGGTAATTTAGCATGCATGCTTGGTACCATGTATGGCACAAAGTAAATAATGCTAGTTATTATTATAAATAAAAATTGTCCAACATGCTTCAAATCTACAGATGTTATCACTAAGAATCAAAAAAGAAAGTAAAGGGAATTTTTGGAGTATTTACACTATATGAGTGCCTGGGCTGGTGTATTCAATATTATCTTTATTTACTCTTAGTCCCACCCCTCTGAGATAATTGTATCAGCCAAGATAACAAGGATGAATATCTAGCCCTCACCACGGCCCCGTGGTTTAATGTACTGCATTATTTCCTTCTCACTCACCTCACTCAGACATCCTGAGACCTGGCTCCTCCTGGAGAGTGCTCCATCCGCTTCCAGGGCTTCAGTGCTGACACTGGTCCTCTGTTGCCGGGGGGTGGGGGCAGGGGGTGGGGGCGAGCAGATAGAGAAGAGAAGGCCAGATCTAAAGAAAAGATCAAACTTAGGGTCAAGTTTTAAACAATAATGTCTGACTCTCCAACCTAGCTCTTTCTTAAATTGTACTATCTGTTCTTCTCTGCCTCCCTATCATTTCACATGATGCATTTGAATTATTCATTCAACAAATCACCCCCATTGGTTGACACAATATGTTAGCTGAAGGAGTTGAATATTTAATTTATTAACATAATTCACTACTCACCTATAGATATTACTCAGAAAAATAAGAATCTAAAACAGAATCTCAGTCCATGGGCGACTTCTTCCAAATTAGTTTTATTCTATGGTTCTATAAATTTAGTATCATAATATAATGTAATTATGCTAGGATTTATTTATTATTTGAAATTAAGATTACTGTATTTCCAATGAAAGTGAAAATATAACAAAATATTGGGTTATACTGTATTTTGTGCTTTTCCTCTTTTAATGTTTATTTATTTTTGAGAGAGAGAGAGAGAGAGAGAGAGATGGGGGGAGCAGAGAGAGAGAGGGAGAGACAGAGACAGAGAATCCCAAGCAGGCTCCATGCTCTATTTGGTGCTTTTCTAATGAAATGAAAAATTGAAAACTGGCCTTCATTTAGGTTTAAACTTTAAAAACAAATTATTTCTTATCACACTTCTCTTTTGGCAACTAGGAAAAGATATAAATGGCAAGATTTCAGATTCTTAATGGTAACCGTAAAATCCTGAAAACTTCTTCCTTGAAAACAGAGGAATTGATAGAGTAGGGTATTAAATACAAAGTATAGAAGAGAGATTGGACTGGGGTGAAAAATTGACATAATAAATTTATGAATTATTTCCAAAACCAGGATTCAGGCTCTGTGAGCCTACAAGTAGGTTTAGAATAAAAAGCATAACCAGAACCCCAGAGAACATCAATGCCCATTGTGCAGATACATGTCTTCTAAATTAACCCTACTTTAAATAGATGCTAACATTTAAAGAATATTTGGAACCCCGGGTTCTCCTATCTATTGGGCTCATGCCCTAAAATGTCTAAAAGAAATTTACCTGGACTCTAATTCTCCTGCATTTTTTAATTACCAAAGCAAAGTTGTGAGATCTCCAAAATGTCTTTCTTGCTCACTCATCAAGAGTGAGCTTGTTTTTCACTGTAGGTACTTTAATTTTTACATTGCAAATAGCCTGCTTTTAAAACTGTTGATATTTTGTTGGTTTCAAATTGTTCTAAATTATCTGCGAAACAAAAGCAAAACTTGGACAGCGCTTACCCCTCATAGGACAAAATTGGATACAAGAATGAATACTTAGGGCCAGTTCTGCTTCCAGAGTGCATTCCCATGCAGAATGTGTTTCACTGAACTCAAGTTAACAAGGAGAGAATTATACAAAGTAGCAGACAAAAGAGTTTAATTATCAAAGTGAACATGAGAATTCGAAAATCATTGAGGTAAGGTGGAGAACAGTAAACAAAGTAGCAAGTTTTGTACTTTCATTTCTTACGTTTTTAGTTAGTTACTGAAGCTCATTTCGGCAGCACATACACAAAAATTGGAAAGACACAGAGAAGATGGGCTTGGTCCCTGTACAATGATGACACTCAAATTGGTGAAGTTTTCCATATTTAGTTACAGTTAGCCACATACTTTTCGAGTTATATCTATAATACATGCACACATTACACACTTCATGGTTTCTTTATATATTGTTTAGCAAAACACAGCATATTCAAAACAGGACATGGTAGAGTATTTGTCATAGAGAAAGAGCAGACAAATCTTAGTTGATTTTTGTTAAGCTCTTTACATGCGTTGTCTCATTTCATACTCATCAGCCTATGAGTACATGTTACTAGTGCTTCTATTTTAAGAGAGGAAATGAAAGATTAAAAAACCTAGGGGTGCTTGGGTGGCTCAGTCAGTTAAGCGTCTGACTTTGGCTCAGGTCATGATGTCAGCGTTGGTGGGTTCAAGCCCCGCATCAGGTTCTATGCTGACAGCTCGGAGCCTGGAGCCTGCTTCGGATTCTGTGTCTCCCTCTCTCTCTGCCCCTCCCCTGCTTGCTCTCTGTCCCTCTCTGTCTCAAAAATTAATAAACATTAAAAAAAATAAAAAGAAATAAAAAGAAGGATTAAAAACCTAAACAATTTGTATTGAAGCATGATTAACATAAAATTTTGTATTATTTACAGGTGTACATCATACTTATTTGGTATTTTTGCACATTACAAAATTATTCCAATGATAAGTTGAGTTACCATCTGTCACCATATAAAGTTATTATAATATTGTTGACTATGTTCCCTATGCTATATTTTACAATGCCATGACTTATTTATTTTATAACTGGAAGTTTTTTCTTTGTTCATTCACTCCTATTAGAGCCAAGAATTCATTTAAAGTCTTAGGAGGTCAGGTCTCTTCCTTAGCTTTTCTCTACAGGTACAGTCCATTTTTGAGCAAAATTTATTCCTGGGAAAGGATATACACAAACTTTAAAAACTGGCATGAGTGTTTACGGGCCATATATGTGCCTGTTTCAGGCATGATTATGTCTTAATAGGAAATTAAAAATGTGTAAGTGCTCTGTGAAATAATTAAAGTATAGGGTTTTTATTAGCATCCAATAAGTAGAAGGCTCAAAATGCAAATAGAGGTTGCTTGGATGCTAATAAATTCTTCTTGAAAAATAGTATGTCCCAAGTTTTAATGATCCTTCAGATTAAAGTTAGACATTCCCATAATCTTAGTTCAGCTAATGATATATGAAATCACTTCCTGTTATAGCAACCATTTCCATAAATGTCAGTATTTATGTTTCCAGTATTAAAAAAATCACAACCTTCTTAGTCTTGGTGTACTCAAACTTAGTACCAGGGTGCCAGCTGAAACATGAAATAGTACCTGGCCACCTACCTTTATTCACAGACCAATAACATCTAGAGCCTTAAAAATGCCATCGCCTTGTTTGACTGCACTGAGCTGTGAAACTGGAAGGATGTAGAAACCAGAGCGGGCTGCTAAAATGAAGTCATCTTGCTAAAGGGACAATTTGTAATGGGGCATTGTGCTGACAGGTCTGCAAGTCTATAGTCTACAGTCGCCGAGTATGTTTGAGCTCAAAATAGACCTTGTGTGTGACAAAAACAGCATTATACTCAACCATTGAGGGAACTTGATGGATATTGCTTCTCCCAACTCTGGAAAATTAAAATTGAGGCCCTATGGAAAGGTCTATTCATGTCGCATGCTCCGGTTTCTTAAAGAAATCATGGTGTGTATAGAAAGAATGGTCTACACATGATTGCTGAACACGAAGAACTATCTGTCTTTATATTCCAAACTTTAAAAAAGTTATTATAATATTTGTCTCCTGATGATTAAAAGGTTTATCTCAGTTTAAACTCTAAACCATATTTCATAATGCATTGCTTATGGTGAAAAAATTAAAATGATATTAAATAGCATTGACCCAAAAGCCTGGGTGGAACTGTTTATCTAGAACCTGATACTCTGTTGACAGAAATAGCCTAGTATATTGAGTAGTTTCAGGAGACACAAAGGTTTCTTTTTTTTTTTTAACGTATACTTTATACTCTTATGTGTAATGTATTATGATCAACATAAGGAGATTTTCACTTTGATATTTTTAATTGTCAAACAGAAATATGCATGTGCCAAAAAATCTTTCTTTTTCAAATATTTGTTTATTATAGATTTCCAGCTGCTTCAAAAATTAGACATTCTCCATGTTAACTTACAGATCAGACAATTCTTTTCTCCTAGTAGAAGCAGAATTTATTTTCCTCAGTGGAAAGGATCTGTCCTGACAGACGTCAGCAGCCATCTTGGGTGGTTGAAAATCAGAGAATGAGAACCATAGTCTTAGCTCTGCCAGGTTTGTTCATCCCTCTAGATGGGTTTTCCCATTTGGAAGATGAGGGGCTTCTAATCCATAGTAATAGTTAATATTTAGTGAGAACTTGTTTTGTGTCAGGCACAATAGCTCTCCACAAGGTCGCTCCTGATATTAATCCCATTTTATGGATGAGGAAAATTGAAACACACAAAGATAAAATAACCTTCGTAAATAATTAGAAAGAAAGCCTGAATTTGAACCAAGGCTCCACGATCCATTGAAAATTACAACTCATTCTGCCTTCCCAAAGTGTTTTTGAGCTATGAACAAAATAAATGATTCTATATCTTGCCTTGTTATAGTTTGTCACTTAAATCTTTGTGCTTGAATAAAGATTTTGTCTTCCCACAAATTTTTAAAAGTTTTAATGTTTATTTACTTATTTTGAGAGGGAGAGAGAGAGAGAGAGAGAGATTGAGAGAGAGAACCCCAAGCAGGCTCCATGCTCAGCATGGAGCCCCATGCAGGGCTCAAGTCCACAAACTGTGAGATCATGACCTGAGCCAAATCCAAGAGTCAGAGGCTGAACCAACTGAGCCGCCCAGGTGCCCCTCCTATATTTTTTATAGTAAACAGTCTGTTAAAGATTTGGCATGTAAGTGGCATCATATTAAGCACTGTGATGTCAAATTAAAGACAGCTTCTTTTTCTATTCTTTAGTCCTTTTGAAAAAGAAGAACTGGCATCCTTCCTATACTTACAACTAAGCAAAGAGAAAGGACCTAATAGTCATAAAAAAGAAAATAATGTATGAAAAGAAATGAAAAACCAAGATGTCCTATTTCCAGATCCAAGTAGCAGGGTTACTAGAAAATAAATCACGTTCTTTCAATTTGCCTAGTCCAACATTGGGAGATATGAAAGTCAAACAAACTTCTCGGTCATTTTTAAAGTTATATTGAAGAGAAGCAAATTCTAGTTGAACATATATGGATAGATATAGTTAATTATGGAATAAAGTCATGTGGGATAGATGAATAGTTAGCAATTTAAATGGCTCCAAGAGCTCTTAAGTGCCCCAAATCACACACTACATTAAAAACACTAGTTCAGTTGAAATGGAAACACTGGCTGGACCTAATAAAACCAAACAATTATTCTGAAGTTTAGATCTGAAAAGCAAAGTTATCAGCTCTATTTGGTTTAAAGGAAAGTTTTAAATTTGACCAAATTAATATGTTTTTAAAATTCTCCTGCCTTTTGCCAGCTCCAAATGGAGAACTCCAGTCCATTTCATAAGCTGTTCAAAGTCCTCACAAATAGATCCTATCAGAAAAGGAAATTACAAACCAGGATCCCAAATAAACATAAATGCAAAACTCTTCAACAAAATATTAACAAACTGAATTCAACACTACATTAAAAGAATCATACAGTAGGACCAAGTGGGATTTACCCTGAGATGCAAGAATGGCTCAACATCTGCTGATCATTCAATGTTGTACATCACATTAGCAAAACAAAGGATAAAAGTCATATGATCTTTTCAGTAGATGCAGAAAAACCATTTGACAAAATTCAACATCCATTCATAATAACTCTTTGGAAGCTGGTTATAGAGGGAATACACCTCAACATCATAAAGGCCATATACAACAAACCCACAGCCAACATACTCAATAGCGAAAAGCTTTTCCTTTAAGATCAGAAACAAAACAAGGATGCTCACTCTTAACAAATTTTACATGCTACTGGAAGTGCTAGCCAGAGAAATTAGACAGAAAAAATAAAAGCATCCAAATTAGAAAGGAAGAAGAAAATTGTCACTACTTGCAGATGACATGATATTACATGTAGAAAACCCTAATGACTCTACCAAAAAACTTATTAGAACTAGTTAGTGAATTCAGTAAGGTCGCAAGATCTAAAATCAATAAACAAAAATCAGTTGTGTTTCTATAAGTCAACAATCAACTATAAGAAAGGGAAATTAAGAAAGCAATTGCATCTACAGTTGCATCAAAATGAATAAAATACTCAGGAATAAATTTAAACAAGAAGATACTGGTAAAAGAAATTGAAGGAAACGCAAATAGCTAACAAAAGAAAAGACATTTCATGCTAATGAATTAGAAGAAGTAATATTGTTAAAATGCCCATACTACCCAATGCAATCTATAAACTCGATGCAATCCCTATCAAAATTCCAATGGTATTTTTGGAATAAATAAGACTAAACAATCTTACATTTGGTATGGAACCACAAAAGACCCTGAAATATCCAAAGCAATCTTGAGAAAGAACAACAAATCTAGAGGCATCACTCCTTTTAGTTTCAAATTATACTAGAAAGCTATATCAAAACAATATCAGGGTATCTGGGTGGCTCAGTTGGTTAAGCATTTGACTCTTGATTTTTGATTTGGGTCATGATCTTGTGGTTGTGGGATTGAGCCCTACATCGGGCTCCATGCTGAGTGTGGAGCCTGCTTGAGATTCTCTCTCTCCTCTTTCTGCCCCTCCCCTTCTTGTGCTCTCTCTCTCTTTCAAAATAAATAAATAAACACTAAAAACAAAAACAAAAACAGTAGGGTTATTGGCATACAGACACATAAATCAATAGAATAGACTAGAGAGCCCAGGAATAAACCCATTCAAACAAGGTCAATTAATTTATGACAAAGAAGTCAAGAATGTATAATGTGGAAAGAATTGTCTCCTTAACAAACGGTGTTGGGCACCTGGGTGGCTCAGTTGGTTAAGCATTCAAGTCTTGGTTTCTGCTCAAGTCATGATCTCGCAGTTCGTGGGTTCGAGCCCTGCATAGGGTTCTGTGCTGTCAGTGTGGATAGACACTTCTTGGGATTTTCTTTCTCTCCCTCTCTCTCTGGCCCTCCCCCCACTTGTACTCTCTCTCTCTCTCTCTCTCTCTCTCTCTCTCAAAATAAATAAATAAAAAATAGTGTTGGGAAAACTGAAAAAGCACATGTAAAAGAATAAAACTGGACCTCCCCCCATCTTGTACTATACACAAAGATCAACTCAAAATGGATTAAAGACTTGAATATAGGGCGCCTGGGGGCTCAGTTGGTTAAGCGTCCAACTTCGGGTCAGGTCATGATCTCACGGTGGGTGGGTTTGAGCCCCGCGTTGGGCTCTGTGCTGACAGCTCAGAGCCTGGAGCCTGCTTCAGATTCTCTGTGTCCCTCTCTCTCTCTGCCCCTCCCCCACTCGTGCTCTGTTTCTCTCTGTCTCAATAATAAATAAACATAAAAAAAAAAAAGACTTGAATATAAAATCAGAAACAATAAAATTTCTGGACGAAAACATGAGAGTTAATCTTCTTGACATTGGTCTTGGCAATAATTCTGTGGATTTATCACCAAAAGCAAAAACATCAAAACCAAAAATTAACAAGTAGAACCACTTCAAAATAAAATACTTCTTCTGCACAGCAGAGGAAACCATCAACAAAATGAAAAAGCAACTTATAGGATGGAAGAAAATATTTTCAAATCACTTATCTGATAAGGGGTGAGTATCCAAAATATGTATAGAACCCATACAACTCAATAGTGCAAAAACAATTTTTTAATAGGCAGAGGAACTAAATAGACATTTTTGCAAAGAAGACATACGAATAGCCAACAGGTGCCTGAAAAGATACTCAACATCACTAATCATCAGGAAAACGGCAAATCAGAACCACAATGAGTTATCACCTCAAGCATTTCAGACTGACTATCCTCAAAAAGATGAAGGATAGCAGGAGTTGGGGAAGATGTGGAGACAAAGGAACCCATGTGCAATATTGATGGGAATGTAAATTGGTGCAGCCAGTATGAAAAACAGTATAGAAGTTCCTCAAAATATTAAAAATAGAACTACCATATGATCCAGCAATTCCACCTCTGGGTATATATCCAAAGGAAATGAAATCACTACCTGAAAGAGATATCTGAACCTCCATGTTCACTGCAGCATTATTTATAACAGCCAAGACTTGGAACAACCTAAGTGCCTGTCGATGGATGGATAGATAAAGAAAATGCAGTTTATATGTATATATATAAGTAAAACAGAAAGACAAATTCTGTATCATCTCACTTGTATGTGGAATCTTAAAAGGCCAAACTCAGAAACAGAGAACAGTTTGGTGGTTGCTAGAGGCAGGTGGTGGGGGCTGGGCGAAATGGGTGAAGGTGGCCAAAAAGTACAAACTGCCACTTATAAAATAAATAAATTCTGGGGACGTAAGGTATAGCATGGTGACTATAGTGAACAATACTGTGTTTTACTTTTGAAAGTTACTAAAAGATAGATCTTAAAAGTTCTCATTGCAAGAAGAAACAATTATAACTATGAGGTGGTGGATGCCGGCTAAACTGAATGGGATGATCATTTCACAATATACACATGTATCAAATAATTATGCTGTACAGCTTTAATAGTATCATGTTACTCGTCAGTTATATCTCAATAAAACTGAAAAAAAAATAAAATCCCCAAATAATGAATTTAGAAAGAAAAAAGAGTGTGAGTAAGCTGAAAACATCGATTAGAATAAATCATCCAGACTAAAGTTTATAGAGGAAAAGAAAAAAAGTTAAAGAGAAAAACATGTAAGAGACAAACAGGACGTATTATAGAATGTCTAACAATATGTGTGCTGCGCTCCTAAAAGAAGAGCAAGAATGGACTGCAAAAGAGATTTAGTGATAAGAATAAGTATTTCCACATCAATGGGGAAATCAAGTCTGAGATTCTAAAGCATATTCCAATATGATTTTTAAAAATATTTTTAATGTAACTTGTTCTTGAGAGAGAAAGAGAGACAGAGCATGAGTGAGGAAGGGGCAGAGGGAGAGGGAGACACAGAATCTGAAGCAGGCTCCAGGCTCTACGCTCTCAGCATAGAGCCCAACGTAGGGCTTGAACTCACAAACCATGAGATTATGAACTGAGCTGAAGTTGGATGATTAACCAGTTGAGGCCACCCAGATGCCCCCAAGAACTTTTTTGTTTAATGGGGAAAAATAGCACACCAAATCATGATGGGGTAAACAAAAGTGAAAACAGAAGATAGAACGAAAGCTTGAGAGCAGCCTGAGACAAACAGCGCAGTATTTACAGAGGAGCAACAATAATATAAACAGCTGAAAATAGAAAAAAAGAAAAAAGAAATAAAAAAATAAGAGAACAGAATATTTAAAGTCCTAAAGGAAAACAGTTTGCAGCTGAAAATTTTATAACCACAAAAACTGTACTTCAGAAACGAAGGTGAAATAAAAATATTTTTACACAAATCAAAACAGAAAATTTATTACCACCTACACACTATGCAGGAAATACTGAAGGGTGCTCTTTAGTCAAAAGACAAATGATTCCATCTAGATTTATCAGTAGTACAGGCACCACTAGAGTTATATTATAAACTACCATACTATGGTTTGATGAATTTCTTCTTACGTCTAACCACTTTTGCTTTATAAATTTAATTCCATATCACTTAGAGCATAAATACGTATGAATGCTATAACTTCTTGATGAATTGCATCTTTTAACCCTGAGTAATCATGCTCAGTCCAATTGAATGCTTTTTTACTCAGAAACATATTTAATTAGTTATCACTGTTACCACTGCAGGTATTAATAAATTTATTTTTGTCTATTCATTTTGGGTAATTTGTTATGTGTATCTAGTAATGAAAAAAATGTAACTGATTTTTTAAATTGGATTTTTAGAATTTGTGCCTTTTTATACCTGAGGATTTAACTCATTTGATTTATTATGTATATTGGTCTGTTTGACTTTTCCTTGCCATTTTTCTGCATGTTTTATATTTGCTATACATGAATTTCATTTTCCTATTGGTAGTTTGATTATTCAATTTATTCTATTCCTTTTGTTATCTCATGGGTTTAAAATTATGTGTGTGTGTACATATACATATATATTCCCAGATGGTACTCAAAAATTTTTACAGGTGAATTTTACTTTGTCTTTCAATATCAAGGATTAAACTTTATTTGCACAGTCCTCTACTGAAACAAGACAGTCATGTTATTATCTACCCTCTTCACCATACCTAATTGGAATCAAATTGAAATTTATTTCCAGGTTGGTTTGATTTGTTCGCATTTGCATAATGTATCAGTTTGGAAATCTTTTCTTACATTGTATTAAATTTCAGATTTCCATTGGCAGAGATTGCTTAGATATCCCTGCAGGTTTTCTTTTTCTTTGCTCATCATTTTTCCTTATATTGCATGTCCACTCTTTCTTTTATTCACTTTTCCTTTCACCACATTCTTCTGCCAAATAATTTTGTTCAGAGACGGTGAGTATGTACATTCTAAGTAGCAGTACATCTGAAATACGTATTTTATGCATATGTACTATTTTCCCTTAGCACTTTAAAGACTTTCTTTATCATTATCTTCCTGTATTGTGAGTTTCATAGAAGTCTGATGAGAGTTTCCTTCCCTCTCCATGGTAGGGGACTTCTGTTTGGTTATTCCTTTTATTCTTATGGCTCAGAAATTTCGGGAGGTCTACCTAGCACTCCATGTAAAGTTATGAGTCTTTCTTAATCTCAATGCAATTTTTACATCTTGCCTTTCATTATCATCCCCCTAATCCCTTTTCACCTTGTTCTGAAACTCCTATTGATCAATACTAGCCGTGACATGCCCAGTATTCAGGGATTTTACCTTTTCTATACTACTTTGATGTTTTGCCTTCAACTTCTGAAAGATAGCCTTCTCTGTCGATGTCCAATTCGGTCTTTGTCTTAGCCGGCTCAAGCTGCTGTAACAAAATATCATAAACTGGGTGTCAAAACAACAGAAATATATTTCTCACAACTCTTGAGGCCTGGTGTTTATGGTCAGATGCCAGCACGGTGAGGAGAGGGCCCTCTTCCAGGGTGCAGACCACTGACTTTTCCCTGTAACCTCAACTGGCAGAGGGCAGAGAGGGGAAACAAGTCGTTGTGACCCTTCTAAAGGCAGTGATCCCACCAGGAGGGTTCCATCCAAGGACCTGAATTAAACCTAATTACTTTCCCAGAGGCCCTACCTCCTAATGCCATTTCACTGAGGGATAGTGTTTTCAACGTATAAATTTGGTGGAGAGGGGTACAAACATTCAGTTTATAATAGTCTTCAACAATAGACCGTTATTATTTAGCACTTCTATTACACTTTTAATTTTGGCCATCCTATTTCAATATCTAAGAAATATTTACAGATGCCAATCCTTCTTTTTCATAGCAGTCTGTTTATTTATATTTGATATAAGTACAATCCTCTGGTTTTCCCCAAAACTACAAATTATACTTTTTTTTTACTTCTTTCTATTTTTGTTTTTTGTTTCACCATTATATTTATTTCTTCTGGAGTCATTGTTTTCTTTTCTTCATCATACTATTGGCTTCGCAGAGGTCCTTCTGGCTCCAAGGTCCTCTTCCTTGATACCTGCCAATAGCCCCATATTTAATTACTCTGATGAAGACCTCTTTGAAATTGTTGTCCCTAAGTTCAGCATTTTTCCTAGAGGTTTGATAAAAAATATTAATCTTACCTTTATAATGATCCTCTCTCTCTTTTCCATAGTTTTTATGCTCATCTGCCTTAATCTCCCAGAGATAGCTCAATATTTTTGATACAGTCATGATAGTCTTATTTTTTCCCACCATGCCATGACTGTGGATAAATCCCTTTCATTAATATACATTTTATCTTCTTTAAAAAAATTTTTTTAATGTTTATTCATTTTTGAAGGAGAGAGAGACAGAGCATGAACGGAGGAGGGGCACAGAGAGAGGAAGACACAGAAACCAATGCAGGCTCCAGGCTTTGAGCTATCAGCACAAAGCCCAGTGTGGGGCTCGAACCCACCAACCATGAGATCATGACCTGAGCTGAAGTCAGATGCTTAACCCAAGGGTCCCATTATCTTAACTTTTGCACAGAATTTTGGCAATTAGAGATGAGAGATACAAACACGTGAATTTACTTGGCCAAACTGAACCAGAAGACTTGAATTGGTTTTTCTCAGAAAAGACTTACATATGCCTTTAGAATAATATATGCAAAACTAAAATATAGTTGGGGCACCTAGGTGGCTCAGTTGGTTAAGTATGTGTCTCCCTTTCTCTCTGCCTCTATCCCACTTGTGTTTTCTCTTTCTCTCACTCAAAAACAAAACAAAACACTAAACTAAACTATAGTTGCTTTATTTCCTGGGGAAGAAAGGGCTCCTTCTATTGGTTAGCCTAATGCCCTAAGAAACAAAGCTAGAGATGTAAGATATATATCCTCGTTTATTTCAGGGTAGTGACAACTTTTACAAGAAAACTTTGGAGGATTGAAAACTTGCTACCTGTAGGGCGCCTGGATGGCTCAGTCATTTAAGCGTCTGACTTCAGCTCAGGTCATGATCTTGCAGTCCATGAGTTTGAGCCCCACATCAGGCTCTGTGCTGACAGCTCAGAGCCAGAAACCTGCTTCAGACTTGTGTCTTCCTCTCTCTCTCTCTCTCCCCTTCCCCTGCTTGCACTCTGTCTCTCTTTCTCCCCTTCAAAAATAAATAAAAACAGTAAAAAAATAAAAAACTTGTCACCTGTGAGCTTTTAAGAGTAGAAGTCATTTTTATTTGTTTGTTTTCCTTTATGTGAGCAGTACTTAGAGTATAAATCAATGTACACTTTTAGAAGAACTTTATAACCAAAAAATTTTATTTTGAAAAAATAATCTAGAACTTGAATAGAAAAATGTTCCTACTAGAAGTAAATCAAAACGTTGGTGCTTCCTTTCTCTTTGTTTGGCTTTACTCTATTTTCCATTATTTTTGGTGAAATAAACTCCATCAAAAAATAGTTGGGGTGCCTGGGTGGCTCAGCCGATTGAGCAACTGACTCTTGATTTTGGCTCAGGTCATGAGCCAAAGTGGTGGAGAGGGATAGAGTCCTGCATAAAGCTCTGTGCTGAAAGCGTGGAGCCTGCTTGGGATTCTTTTTCTCCCCACCCCCCCCCCACCGCCCCTCCTTTGCTCATGTGTGCATGCTCTCTCTCTCTCTCAAAAAAGAAAAAAAACGTTGAACCTTTCTGGAGACACCAAATAAAATTAATGGCGCTAGACTGCTGGTGGAAATCCTGAGTATCAGTGCTACAGATTTCACTGCCATTCCCGTCATAACCTTGTGCAGGAAGCTCACCTCAGGATTCATCGATACAGCTACAATGATTTGGAAGCCTGGTTGAGTTATTTATCATTAGGTTTTGTCCAGGTGATCAATTGTGGCAGGAAGTCTAGATTTAATAGAAACCATCAGCAAAGAATCATTGTCACCGACATCCACCTCGTGACCACCTCATGCACCCCCTTGTTAAGTCACCTAATAGGCATTACTTCTGTGAGGAAGGTTAAATTATGGGAGTGATGTTTGCTACAAGCACTCCCTGGTCAGGCAGGGACGCTGTGCACATTTTCAATTTTAAACTTCTTTGAAGGAAGCTGTGAGACAGTGTTTCAGGCTGGAGGCACTGGAACAAATTATCAGTGACGCTTAGCTTTGATTGTCCCCCATTCAAGTCTGCAGTCTTTCAGTTTCTCATTGTTTACTTCTTGCTAGCATTTTCACCTAAAAGATACAAAAGCATGATTTTTCTTAAGAAATGTAAGGCTACATCCCTGCTTTAACATGCTCCAAGACTATTAATCATGAACTAATATTTTTAAAACAAAATGTAGTAGTCTCTATGCCCCTGTTGTGATATCTAACTATTTCCAACTGAGCATTAGTCATTTGTCCTGGGGTTTTCCACAGCATTTTCCATGCGCTTCCATATGTTCTTCCAGTTATTTAGTTTCTTGGTTTTCTCCCCTACTATTTTGTGTAAGGAAAATTTCTCACAATAGACACTATGTACTCCGGTTTTGCAAAGTTCCTATAGTGAGCACATGTGTAACTGAATAACTAAATACATATTTGCAGGGTTTGTTTTTGGTTTGGGTCTTAATGAAGAGATAACATGATTTAAGAATTTATATTTGGAAAGTATGCCTGGAAATTTCCAATAAACCAGCAACTCTAAAAATTTCACATCATAAAAAACTTGTCTTCATTATGTCAGCGTTTCACTGTATTTCACTGTATGTCACTACATCTCTGTTTAAAGAGAACAAAAACACAAACAAACAAAACCCACCACTGCATTATTTGCATTTAGCATTTACTTGAGCTTTATTAAGAAGCAAAATGTTTGCCATACTGCCACTGGCCTTTTTATGCCGGCAAAAATACAAACTGTATTACAAAAACAAACTGAGATCGAGTAAAAAGTAAGGCCATAGAGACATAAAAGGCCCTAATGATTTTGTCATTCAGTATCAAAGTGTTGCAAGTGATTAAAAAGAGACAGACTGATTAGTTCATGACCTTAATTTTATTATTTTTTTCCAAGAAATCTACAAAACCTCATCCTTTCCACCAAACATTTGCTTGGAGCTTTTGAAACTGATTTGAAACTTATTTCCATCCTGTGTTAAATGCTTTTCTTCTTTGCAGTACTTGGAAGGCTTCTTCGTAGGTCACATTTTCTTATTTCATCTAAGGTAGGAAACTCCTTTCTTTACATGTTGCTTGTGCTATTCATTTCCGTTTGCTAAAGAGAACTCTCCAGGACAGTAAGAGCAAAAAAATAAGCATCACCAACAGAAAAGGACTTGTGTAATAAAATGCATCTAATTTCATATTTATCTAAGCCCAGAGAGCACATTTTGGTTTGCTGTGTCTCCAGTTAAATGAATGGAAACCTGGATTCATCAGAGGTGCAGATGTATTGTCTGCTTTCAGCATTTCTGCCCTGGAAATAGGACTTTAAAAATTACTGGCAATGATGCTTCATTCAGTACAACAGCAGGGGACCTTTGCTCTGAATAGGGAAAAGTTTGCAACAATTAGTGCTGTAAAATAATGAGAGGGACTGCCTCTATGATCATAAATTCTATGTCTCCAGGGGGTGTTGGACAACCCTTATTGGGAAAATTGCAGTTAAACAAGAAAGTCATTAAATGTCTTCTAACTGTTATTTCTATGACACATTCACCATGTCAGCAGTGGAAGATAGAAAAGAGAAAGATACGAAATATACATTGAACAGTCTCAGTTCATGAACTCAAGGAATTTACTCTCCTCCCTGTAGACAAGACAAATAGAACAATAGCCTCAATGCTAATATCCCTGGTAGTGGCCAGTGTTCCAGGATTTCAGAGGTAGTCGGAATTAAGAAGAAGTGATGCAATCTGGTTAGTATTTAAGTGGAAGCTAGAACATAGACTGGTGCAAGAAAAATGGTATAGATTAGCCAGGCAGAATTGAAGAAACCATCTTCTAGGTAGAATAACACAAAGAGGAAAAGAGGAGGAGGGAATATGCATTGTGTTCAAGAAAACCTGTTGGGGTGAGTTGGGATGACAGATCCCAGGAATTATTTTACTCTCCATCTCATTCTACTGTCAGAATCAATGAAATTGCCTGAAACGATATCTGAAACATTCAAATTTGGGGACTTTCCCAAAGTACTGCATTAGGGCTGACCACCGTCTGTATTCCACCCTTTGGCATCACCCCCCATGCCCAGGCCCACGTCGTAAAGGATAGAACTACCCCCATTCATGGAAGTTCATGTATCTCTATGTAAAATTTGTTAAGGAGATTCCAATACCAGTTTGCCTTGTCATTTTTACTGAATGGTCACGAACAAAATTGTTGAGACATGATTGAGCAGAAACCAAACAAAAACAACAAATAATTGCTGAATGGGTGAATATAGGTGTGATTTTACTGTATTTACAAAAAGAAGTTTTTGTCCCCCAAAGAATCATATTTCCCTAAGTCAGTATGAGCAAAACACAATAGCAATCCTCTGCTATGATTCTTTGTCATTTGAAGGATTAATTAGCTATAAAATGGTACACTGATATTTTAAATACAGGAAAAATGCTGCACATCCATTGCCAGTTTGTGGTGCTCCCTTTCAGCTTAAAAAATAGCTTGTTTTTTTTTAAAGTAACTGGCCTTTGAAATCATATTTTGCCGGCCACAAATTGGTGTTAGTTTACATATAAGCCAAACATTCAATGCTGACTTCAGAGGTTGACTATTGAAGGGTGAGTCAACAGAAGCCTGTGTATAAAAACGTTATAATAAAAAGCAAGTCACAGAGATCAGATTCTCGTTAGGGAAACCTCCGTCTCTTTATAATTTCTGTGTAACATTGTTTTGAGTAACCTTTGAAATCCTGATGGGGGGAAAAAACAAACCAGGCTTTGGCTGACATTTACAGCAAAATCAGATCCTTCCTCACAACTGGAGGGTGTATAATGAGTGGCTGTTGTAGCGTAGACAATGGAGGGAGTTTTTCAAGTCTGTTTTACATCAGCTAATGTTGGCAGGTAATGCCCTTATTGCTGCCACTGTTTTGTTAAGAAGGAAGAATGTGGTGTAAATCCCCTTAAAATTAAAAATAAGGCAGCAACTCTCCCACCCCACAACATGAGTTCATTCCACTAAAATGAATGGTTAGGGAAGGTCTCAGACCCACACCTTGCTCCACCCAATTACTGGAAGCCTTTTATTTTTTTTTCCTCTGTGGGCTTCATGGTGACAGCCTTAGAGTGGAATGTGAATGCCTTTTCTATAACCTAAGTAATGAATCATACCAGATTTGTGAATAATGCCTAGGCTCAATTTGAGACAGAGGCAAACAAGCCAGAAAAACCAGTGTCAAGAGAACTTGAACTAAATCAGACAAGGTTATTTACTGTCAACATTTGAATCAAAGGCAGCCCAAAATCCAAGGTGAAAGCATGCTGTCCCTAAAGATTACAGTTACACACTGAATCAAAACCAATTCCATGTATTTCTAAATCAATGTAGTAGTTCTGCTATCTATTTGATTTTTACAAATGCTTGGCTGGCTTCTATCAGGAGAGCATAAGTTCGCATGGAAAATACAAGAGATAATCATCAATAGCTTTTGGAGTGAAAAATGAAATCCTCTATACAACAAGTCGCCATTCTAAAACCACCTCCGAGGAATTCCAAGGACACAACCAGAAAAGCAATTGCCTTTCAAGACGAATCCAATACATGTCACCCCACCGATTTTAAAAAGCTGAGAAAGCTTAAGAATGATCTCTAAGTAATTCAAATTTTACAAACTTTAAGCAAGAACATTTTGATGCTAAAGTAAATGGCTTATTGTTTTTAGAAACTTATGAAACAAAACCAGGGATATGTGCATCCTATCTTCAGTTGAAACCCAGCCTTCAAAAGGCAATTCTAGCTTTAGACATTTAGCACCCAGAAATTTTTATAATGATCATAAAATTAAAAAGCAAATGTGTGGACCTAATCACTAATTTGTTTCTGGTTTCTAGTTTTCATCTTTTTCCGACTTTGATGGATCAATAAATTAAGTTCTTATCATTCCATGTATGTACAGAACATGCAAAATGGTCAAGATGCCAAAGGGAAGAACATTAATCATTCTCTCTGTTTTGCTCTCTTTTTCACCCTGTCTTTGTGGGCATTTTTATTATCCTAGAGGAGGTATTTGTGGGTTAGTTTATCTCAGAGATCCTTAGACCATGCCACATAATAGAATGGAAAGTCTTCTAGAATGACCATCCCTAAACTAGTAATGGTTACCACTTATCTGGCCCTTAATATGTTCAAGACAAAATATGAGCAGTTTACATACATGGTTGCATTTGTCTCTTACAAGTATCCTAAGAGGTGGATCTAATTATTTTTTAAATTTTTTGTGATGTTTATTTTTGAGAGAGAGAGAGGGGGGCAGAGCGTGAGTAGAGGAGGGGCAGAGAGAGACACAAAGAATCCAAAGCAGGCTCCAAGCTCTGAGCTGTCAGCACGGAGCCCAGTGTGCTCACAGCCATGAGATCATGACCCGAGGCAAAGTTGGATGCTTAACCAACTGAGCCACCCAGGCACCCCAAGGTGGATCTTATTATTATCCTCAGTTGATGAGGAGGAAACAAAATTAGAAGTCCTAAGTAAATTACCCAAAAAGAGAAAGCAAGGTGAGGAAATAAGAGACAGAGTTAGGATTCAAACCAGGCCCACCTATTTGAGGGTCTACAGTTTTAACAATTATACTATAATGGCTATAGATTGCTACAGTATTTGGTTGTTTAGGGTGAGCACAAAAATTGATATATGAAGGATGTACATTCTAGATACAGAGTATATTTGAGACAATAAAGATAATCCTATTTGATGAGACTGGAGGCAATATGCAGTGTATACAGAAGAAAGAGAAAAAATACAAATAAAGGATTTTGATACCTCAGATAGAAAATGATTAAGCTCATGCAAAAGACTATGATGAGCTGACCATAAATCATCTATCCAATTTTTTCCAACCACAAATAACTGCACATTTCTTAACTACTGTGTGCTGTACCTCACCACAGAAGACGTAAGCAGGAGTCTACTAGGGCCGCTGCCTAACCTGCAAGCGCCAGAATACAGGAAATCATTTGCTAATGCCTTCAGAGAGTAACAAGCACACTGTTAGCAAGAAACCACTTTTGAATGTGAAATGTGATGTATATGGTCTCCACTTCATGGGCACTAGGTAAGAAAGAAGAGACTGCAAGCAAAGAGAAATAGTACAAATAAGACTGAGTGAATCCAGGGGTGCCTGGGAGGCTTGGTCCATTAGGCGGCTGACTCTTGATTTTGGCTCAGGTCAGGATCTCACAGTTCATGGGATGGAGCCCCTAGTCAGGCTCTGTGCTGACAGCGTGGAGCCTGCTTGGGATTCTCTCTCTCCTTCTTTCTCTCTGCCCCTCCCCCGTTCACTCAATCGCTCAAAATAAATAAATAACCATTGAAAAAAAGAGACTCAGTGAAACCAAACATGAATGGAATGGAGAACCCACAACTGGTTCCTAGAAAGAGAGCAACTTAAAATAGAAACATGTGTCCAGTAGTTAAGTAACGGAGCTCAGACATGCTAGAAAAAGATGAGGAAGTGATTGTCATTTGGTCATTCCTATGAAGGCTGAAAAGTAGCAATTAGAACAAAATAATTTCTATCCTGTTTTATTTAATTTTCTATTCATAAGAACCAATTGTTCCAACAAACACATCTTTTTTCTTTAAAGGGTTATTTATTTATTTATTTATTTTGAGAGAGTGAGAGAGTGCATGCATGAGTTATGGGGGGAAAGGGTAGAGAGAGAGAGTGAGAGAGAGAATCCCAAGCAGGCTCTGCTCTGTCAGCACAGAGTCTGACATAGGGCTTGATCGGAAGGCTGTGAGATCATGACCCTGAGATCATGACCTGAGCTGAAGCCAAGAGTCAGCTGCTTAACCAACTGAGCCACCCAAGAGCCCCCAACAAACATTTCTTAATAGAGCACATTTCAGGGCAGTGTGGGCGAGCCATGCTAAAATGAATGCATCATACAACCTAAAATCAAAAAAACAATGTGATTAAAAAATGAGCAGAGGACTTGAATAGATACAGTCTATATCTTCAAGAGATCCCCACTCCAATGAGAAAGATCTGGCCAAATATACAAATTGTTCTTCAGGGAACAATAAAGAAAGTGCCACAGACAGGTAGAAAGCATAATGGATATTCAGAATTACTTGCCAAGATGACCAGAAGATAACATAAAAGGGCTTTGATATATTTGAGCTGTGCTTGAAAGAAAGAGCAAGATTAAAGAGATGTAGATGATAGGAGACTTTCCATGTAGAAGAAATCAGTAAAGTCAGAAACACCAGGAAGAATAGATATTTTGGATGAAACACAATTCTGAGCACATAAATACATGTTGGGAAAAAGCAGCCAAAGTTGGAAGAGTGTGGTAGGACTTTTGATCTTGAACTGCCTTAAATGCTACTGGGCTTCCTTTAGCCAATAAATGCCTTAAGTCTTTCCTTTGAACTGTATGTAGAAGAAGCAAGTTTAGCAAAGAGTAGCAAAATGCAATTTATGCTTATAAATAATTAACTAACATGTGCTTTTCAACTACAGGCACAATTTTGAGTATTTTGATCTGTGTGAATATGGAAATTTTACATGGATCCCAGTTTGTGACACACAGGTAATGCTAAGCAGCAACTAGATTAGGCTTTTAAGAAATTTAGTATGAAAAATACATCTCTGAAACTTGAAGTGTGTCAATTAATACATACAATTTAGTACCTTGTCATGTGTAGATTTAGAGAATGATGAAAATACTTGCCTATAAATGAATTCTCCCCCCAAAAAAGAAGGTGAAGAAATTTATTTTCAGTCCAGTTTAGGAAACTAGAATAGCAGGAATGTCAAAGTAAACATAAATGAAATTGTAGCCCAAATAGGATTTCCATTGTATCACAAAGAAAAAGCAAGCAACTCTGTTTTATTTTATTTTTATTTATTTTATTTGAGAGAGAGAGAGAGAGAGAGGGAGAGAGACAGCAGGGAAGAACAACAGAGGGTGAGAGAGAGAATCTCAAGCAGACTCCTTGCTCAACGAGGAGCCTGATGTGGGGCTTGATCATGACCTTCGGATCATGAGTTGAAATCAAGAGTCCGACACTCAACCAACTGAGCCACCCAGGTGCCCCCAGCTCTGTTTTAGAAATATATGGGAGTCTTTAGAGCTATTTATATGTGTATGTGAAAATACCCTCACACAACAGTACTTCTCCATATTGCTGAGATTGTTTTATTTTGTAATAACCATCTTCCTGTGGATAAACAGCATGGAGAGAATGGAAGCCAGATGTTTACATGAAGTCCAGCCAAGGAAAGATGTCCATAACCAATTATTTTGACTGCTTATATATAAGAAAATATGAATTGTCTTCAGTAAGATAAGTCTCAAAGCTAACTGGTTTAAAAAATTATATCCTTGTATAATCAAAGAAACTAAATTGATAGTTCCTTCTATTATTGACTTAATTAAACCATCATCAGTATTATAATTTTTGAATTTTATGCAAAAGCAATTATTAGTACATATTTTAAATTTATATTCTAGATACAATATGGTCTTACAATAACCATTCTGTAATCTAAAACTGAGAGTCCTTGGGGCGCTTGGGTGGTTCAGTCAGTTAAGAGCCCAACTCCTGATTTTGGGTCAGGTTGTGATCTCATGGTTTGTGAGTTCGGGCCCCGCATCAGGCTTTACGCTGACAGCGTGAAGCCTGCTTGGGATTCTGTCTTTCTCCTCTCTCTCTAGCCGTCCTGCATGCTTGCTCGCTCTCTCTCTCTCAAAATAAGTAAATAAACCTAAAACTGGGGGTCCTATAATTGAAATTAAACCTAAATTTACCAAACGTCAAATTAAAGTTCAAATCTTGCAAATATGTAGTTTGAAATTAGCTCAAATTTATTCTTCAGATTTATTATGAAAGCAAAGATGACACTGTGGGTAATTGCCATCAGTAATACTTTTTTTCTGTAGAGATATTATACTGTCTTCATCATTTTTTGTGTGTGCCCTTAAAAGATGTCCTAGTCAGCCAAAAAGAATAGCCCTTGCGTTAGCGTGGCCATACCGTACCAGCAAACACAGGTTACTGTATCATTGCTTCCATTGCTCTATGATACTATGTAACATTTGCTAATTCAGAAATTGCACTTAAAAAGGGAATACAATTTTAAGGGCAAACAAAAGGGAATATTTTAATAACAATATTTGGGCCCTTAGCATTGCACATATTCTGTCAGGTCATATAAAAAATCTTGCTTTGTACAATATACCAATGATATGTTGAATCACAGCAACAAGTGTTTTAGTTCTTTGTTGCTCTGAACAATGGACTTACAATATGGATGAACCAGAGGACATTATACTAAGTGAAATATGACAGTCACAGAGGGTTAAACACTGAATGAGTCTACTTATACAAAGTACCTAAAATAGTCAAACTCATAAAAGAAGAGAGTAAAATGGTGATTGCCAGGATCTGGGAGGCAGGGGGAAATGCAGAACCGAATCTCAAATAGGTATAAAATTTCAGGTACAGAAGATAAATACATTCTAGAGAGCTGTCGTACAACAGAGTACTTACAGGTAATAATATGGTATTGTGCACTTTAAATATGTTAAGAGGATTGATTTCCTGTTCATTGTTCTCACCACACACAAGTAAAAGAACACAAGGACATTTTGGGAGGTACTGGAGACGTCTAGCACCTGTATTATAGTGATGGCATCTTGGGTGTATGCAAGGTCCAAACTCATCAAAACATCAAATAGGTGCAATTTTTGTATATCAGTTATACTTCATTTTTTTTTATCAGTTATACTTCAATAAAACTGAAAAAAAAACAAATTATCTTCTGGATTTCTTAAAATATTTTAGTGAAATTACAGAACACTAAAACAAAAATTATTATTTTCTTGTCCAAATACAAACTAAACTTTGCTCATTTATCTGCATATTTGATTGACAGTGTAAATGTAAATTTTGGCAATTTGTGTTTAGTCTATAAAGTTCTTACTTCTCTTTATAACAGAAAAAGATCTTACCTACAATTTTTTTCTCTTCTCTTACCTGCAAATTCCTGCACACCTAGCACACAACATTGTTAGAGAGAGATGTGATATGCTTACTGGTGATATTTAAGTTTACATCATGATAGTTTGGGGTCACTTTTCAGTTTCTTCAAAATGTGTAGAAGTAATTAATGAAATTTTGACTTGACACAAATGAAAGAAGATACCCCTCCTTAGCCATATGCCTATGTGATAGTTCTCATTGCTAGACATAAAAAGGATGTTTAAACGTGGGCCTATTGTAATATTTTCAAAATATGGGACAAGAAGATATTCTCTAATTTGGAAACATATTGAGAATGAGAATGCAGAAACAGATAATAGTCAAACATAAATTTATATGCCGAATCTCCAAAATTGTTTGCTCATCTTGGAAGAGGACAGGGAAGCCTAAAACAGATGAACTGATTGCAGTTGAGTTATTCGATGTTATTTGTAGATTGTTAAACTCACACAGCAAAAAAATCACTTCTTTTAGGGAAAAAAGACTGTGTCAGAACTAAAAAAAAAAACTGTAAGCAGTGAATGGCAGTCAAAATAAGCAAGAGTTTTTCAACTTCTTTACTAAAACTCCAAGTTCATTTCACAAGTTTAAATTATCTATGCAATAAAAATAGTAATAAACATTTGCCTGGGGAAAGAAAATTATAACTTAGGATGACATTCACTGTGCCTCCCAGGGTTGAAAATTGATGGACATTTTAGACCTTGGGAGCCTATATGATGTATTTGCAGACCCAAAGTCCCTGACTGACAAATGACTGGTCTGGCAAAACAGGATGTGGATACAAAGCGGATAGACATTTTCTGAGATCTGAAAAGTAATTTTATACAAGTCTAAACTTACCTTCTGTTGCTAAGAGGTCAAATCCTAAGTATTCCATGCTCAAATGCTTTTGGTTGAGAGGTGATTTAGCTTGACATCATCACATTGGAAGGACACCAGGAATCAGTGTATCTGGGCTTGATTAGAAGAGAAATGCAAGTCAACATGCATTTTTTTACGGGGTTCAATTTACCACTACATAAAAGAGAAAAAGAATATCTTGAAAGTTTCAGTTCAGAGAGTATTTTTGGCAGAAGAAATAGAAATACTAGAAATATACTAATGTATCATTGGTATGAAATTAAAATATTGTTATTATTTTTCTCACAGATACCACCTTTAATAAGTCCTAATATTAATTATTACTAATTGCCACTGTTAATTAGTCTTCCTATAGCTTTTATTAAAAAATAGCACTTATGGGGGTGCCTGGGTGGCTCAGTCAGTTGAGCGTCCAGCTTCGGCTCAGGTCATGATCTCACATTTCATGAGCTTGAGCTCTGCATTGGGCTCTGTGTTGACAGCTCAGAGCCTGCAGCCTGCTTCAGGTTCTATGTCTCCCTCTCTCTCTGCCCTTCCCCTGCTCACCCTCTATGTATTTGTGTCTCTCTCTCAAAAAATGAATAAATGTTAAAAAAATTTTTTAATTAAAAAAATAATAGCATTTATGTAATAGAAAAGTGAGTAAGAAATAATATCTAATTTCAAACAAATGTCAATTTCAGTAACGGATATGTGCCTGATTATTTATTATATATTATGTTGTTATGTTCTTTTTTTGTTTGATATGGCTGTGTCCCAGATTGGCTGTCTAACAAATTGTTTTCCCTAATGCAAATCTGAATTCTGGTTCAAACATTTACTAGCAATGTAGCCTTGGGTAAATCATGTAACTTTCCTCAGCCAAACACTCCTCATCTTACACAATAATTATAAACAGTAATAACTCTTTAGTGGTTGTCAAGATGATTAGAGATGGTGGCTTGTTCTATAGTAAATGATCAATAAATATTAGCTCTTTTGTTCAGTATAATTGTCCCATCTGAAACTATAAATCCATGGTAGGGTCTGCCATCGGGATTTTGTTTTCCATTATAAAGTTCATCTTTTCCTGGCTATGTGACCTCATGGTCCTCAGTTTGCTTGTTGTTCAAGTCCTTCTCCTCTGAGGTTTTATAATGCTCTGTGTGCAGATTTAAATTTGTACTAAGTTATTTCTGACTCTCTGGTCAATTTTTTAGTCCATTGCACAGTTTAATTATCTTAATTGATGTACTCCTTTTTTAAACATTTCTGAGTACTTTCCATTCACATCAGTTCCTTTCAGAAAAAAAAAAACAACAACTATCATCTACTTCTGATTCTTCCACTTTGGATACTCAGTTTGCTCTATATTGTCAACCAAAGTTGGATATGAAGGATATGCATGCATCATGGGCAGGAAAGCACTGAAGGTTGGGAATTAGCAAATGGCTTCCCTTCAGGGAAAGTAGTGATTTGGGGAAAGACTTTTTGAAGGATGGCCTTTTGTTTCTTAAGTGTGCTAGCAAGAAACATTTCTAAGGGGAGAAACAGGAAAACACCAGAGAGAGATTGTCAGTTTGTTTCCTAAAGGGATAATTTTCTAATGGCATTGTGCCAGGAACTGGCTTTTCCCATAGTCCTTTCCCACCCCTTAAACACAGTTACAGACTGTGTGTAGGGTCAGCACAAACTGTGTCATCAGTCAGAGAAGCCAAACTGGAGAGAAATGTGAGGTTCAGCTTGTGGTTAGTGTGACCATGAGGCCAGACTGATTGGTGGAGCCAAGAGATTCAATGTGGTATAATCAGACCAAGACAAGGATGTGACCAATGCAATCATTTGCTTTATGATTCTGAGGCCAACTCTGGGTCTTTAGAAGATAAGTCGGCCTGAAATCTTTCTTAAGGGAGGATGTGGACAACATTTTGTTTTTAAAGTAAACTTCAGAGAGATCAAATACAGTGAACTGCACAATAACAGAATCTCATACAAGGAAAAAAAGAACTGAAAAGTAAATATAGTGCAAAAAATAGTGAGTAAGATAAAAGTATCATGTGATTACTAACCCATGTCCTCTTCCAAATTTAAATATGTACAAGTCAATGGAAAATGCCATTACACCAGGAGAACCCTTAGATTGTTTAGTCACTGTTCATTAAGAGAAGGTAGGTTCTTCCACAGGTGTTGGCATAAGAACTTATGGGGTTATGGGGGTACCCTCCTCCATGGATGAGGGGGCAATGGTTGCAAGTATCATTGACAAAGGAATGAATATATATTAGATTTTGTGTTTTTGAGGAATTAAACTCCCAGGCCTTAGAATTTGAATTTTGTGGAGTAGAAAATAAGATATTGAATCTCAGTCCATGAGAGACCACAGGCTTACTCATTGCTCCTGGAGCCAGCCACTTCCTTTGGGTATTTGGTTGGTGCTGGTATAGAAGAAGGTGAATATAGGCAGGTATGTATGTAATCTAAAAGAGTCCAACATTGGAAGAACAACTATTGTCAAAATGTCTATACTACCCAAAGAAATCTATATATTCAATGCAATTCCTATCAAAATAACACCAGCATTCTTCACAGAGCTAGAACAAACAATCCTAAAATTTGTATGGAACTAGAAAAGACCCTGAAAAACCAAAGCAATTCTGAAAAAGAAAACCAAAGCCGGAGGCATCACAATTCCGGACTTCAAGCTGTATTACAAAGCTCTAATCATAAAGCTGTATGGTACTGGCGCAAGAACAGCCACATAGATCAATGGAACAAAATAGAGCATCCAGAAATGGACACAAATGTATGTCCAACTAATCTTTGACAAAGCAGGAAAGAATGTCTAATGGAAAAAAGTCTCTGCAGCTAATGGTGTTGGGAAAATTGAACAGCGACATGCAGAAAAATAAACCTGGACCACTTTCTTATACTATACATAAAAATAAACTCAAAATGGATGAAAGACCTAAATTTAAGACAGGAAGCCATCAAAATCCTAGAGAAGAAAGCATACAAAAACCTCTTTGACCTCAGCCACAGCAACTTCTTACTTGATATGTATATGGAGGCAAGGGAAACAAAAGCAAAAATGAACTATTGGGACTTCATCAAGATAAAAAGCTTCTGCACAGTGAAGGAAACAATCAGCAAAACTAAAAGGCAACCATTGGAATGAGAGAAGATATTGACAAATGACATATCAGATAAAGAGTTTGTATTCGAAATCTATAAAGAACTTATCAAACTTAATACCCAAAAAAACAAATAATCTAGTGAAGTAATGGGCAAAAGACATGAACAGACACTTCTCCAAAGAAGACATCCAGATGGCCAACCAACATGAAAAATGCTCAACATCACTCATCATCAGGGAAATGAAAATCAAAACCACAATGAGATACCACCTCACACCTGTCAGAAAGGCTAAAATTAATAACTCAGGCAACAACAGATGTTGGCGAGGATGTGGAGAAAGAGGAACCCTTTTGCACTGCTGGTGGGAATGCAAACTGGTGCACCTGCTCTGGAAAACAGTATGGAGGTTCTTCAAAGAATTAAAAATAGAACTACCCTATGACCCAGCAACTGCACTACTAGGTATTTATCCAAAGGATACAAAAATGCTGATTCAAAGGGGCACATGCACCCCAATGTTTATAGCAGCACTATCAACAATAGCCAAATTATGGAAGGAGCCCAAATGTCGATCAACTGATGAATGGATAAAGAAGACATGGTATATATATACAATGGAGTATTACTCAGTGATAAAAAAAAAAAAAAGAATGAAATCTTGCCATTTACAACAATGTGGATGGAACTAGAGTGTATTATGCTAAGTGAAATAAGTCAGTCAGAGAAAGACAAATATATGATTTCACACATATGTGGAATTTAAGAAAAAAAAACCATAATGAACATAGGGGAAGGGAAGGAAAAATAAGATAGAAACAGAGAGGGAGAAAAACTATAAGAGACTCTTAAATATAGAGAACAAACTGAGGGTTGCTCGTAGGGAACGGGTGGGGGGAAAGGCTGAAGGAGTGAAGAGCATTAAGGAGGACACTTGTTTGGATGAGCACTGAGTGTTACATGTAAGTGATGAATCACTAAATTCTATTCCTGAAATTATTATTACACTACATGTTAATTAATTTTTAAATTTTTTAAATTTTTAAATAAATAAATAAATAAAAATAAAAGAGTTCAACATTGATAGCGGGAGTTTAAAGAATCCAAGCATGGGACACTTCGTTAGAGTTTAGTCTAGAGAGAAAGGGATTATACTTGATTTTGCAGAGAGAAAGAAAGAGCAAATGAAATCTTACCATGGGAATATCAAGCCACAGAGGGCTACCATTGTCACACCATGTAGGGTAAATTTCTGAAAGTGACACCACGTGGCAACAAGAGGTAGGTGCAACAATAGACTGATAAACAGCAACACTAACCTGAATTTGATACAGAAGCCAATTTCTACCCCCATTTTCCATTTGGGGATGTGTAATACCCTTGGGTTCGTGGAAAATCCAGGGGGAGGAGAAGGAACTAGAATTCTTGCTATCAGAGTAGGCATTTAATCCATCAATTACACTGAAAATTAATAGAGACAGGACTATATTCTCACACCAGGTAGTAGAGCATATATTCAATCTGCAAAAAGTAAAAATTGTTTATTTTTAGAGAAATCTACATTTTTAATGAACTAGCTTTTAAAGACATCACTAGATCTCCTAATGTTCCACTGAAATATAAATTTCATGAGGATAAAGAATTCAATGCTATATCCTTAGAACTTAGGAAGCTAGTATGTTCCCAGTAAATACTTATTACATAAATTAATAAAAGTTTTATTCATTATAATATTTTGAGCTTCAGAAATACTAATTAAATATAGAGGTCACTAAAGTGAACAGAGAAAAAATACACACTGATTTTGTTTGCATATCACAGATAAGTAAATATTTTAAAGTTATCTAGGCCTAAGAAAATAAAACATAATTAAATATATAGAAACACTTACTGGATACTTATATTATGCCAGATACTGTTCTAAAATTTAATGGAAAGAGCAGGTTCCTGTTTCTAAGCAATCTATTGAAAGGGATGTACAATTCACTTTAACAGTGGTATGTGGACAGTATTCTGGAAGACTGTAGTCATAGATCTAAAGCAAACCGAAATGAAGGGGCTTACGACAGGCTCTATGGAAGTGGTCCCTGAATGAACATTTAAACAATAGGACAAAGAATAGTTAGCAAAGAACAGGAAAAGATCAAGGTACAAAGTATGTACAAACCATGGATAGACAGAGCACCTTGTATTTTAGGAGAAACTATATGTATATGCAAGGCAGGGCGTATCAGCCAGAAGCAGAACCACTAGGAGGTAGATAGGTGACAGACGATAGACAGATAGATAGGTAGGTAGGTAGGCAGGTAGGTAGATAAGAGATTGATAGATCGATAGATGATATAGATAGATAGATAGATAGATAGATAGTTGGAGATAGATACTATATTGATAAATTGATAAATGATATAGATAGTTACTTAGATGTAGATAGATAGATGATAGATGATAGATGATAGATATAATTTTTAATAGTTATTTGACTTGATGCAAGTATGGGAACTGATTAAGCAGCTTCTGTAGTGCTGATGTCTTTACTGACAAAGGTTCCCTACTGTTTCTGCCACTGTTGTCCCACTGTACTCATCCATCATATTTGCCGGCCTTGCTCAGCAGCTGGGTTCTGCCTCATTCAGCCACCGCCACTCATCCCTCTCTCTTTTGCTCATGTCATTTGTCCCAGTTCTGTGCCTTCCATCCCCTCCTCCTGATATTCTCCTTTTCTAGCCTGATATATCACTGCTTTGAGTTTGCTGCTGTTGGGAGCATTCTCATCATTCCTAGCTCTTTAGTAACAGCTACAGTGGTTCCTAAGTAACTTGGAATATATTCTGCATGGAACAAAATTTGAAGGAAGACAGCTGAGTGCCTGAAAAGCATTTATTCCCACTGATAATCACTAGTGGATTGATACAGGCATGCGTGTTTCTGGTTTGTCATACAATAGAGGCAATACCCTTCTTTGTTAGGATCGTTGTGTCCTGATCTAACACCCAGTCCCCACCGGAATCCTGCCATCTCCCCTGGCTTTGGAGTAACCACCTATCCCTTTGCTTGAGGGTGGTGCTCCCAGTATCAAAGGTCTATGATTTGTTCCCCCAACCCCTTACAGCCATTCAGTGAGTCCTTCTGGGAATGGTTGGATCCTGAGATAAGTAGGTATGCAGATTAACCCGGTCTCTAACCTACCACCACCAGAAATTCAATATACAGATATTTCCATTAGCCCCCCGAATCTTTATTCTTCAAACCAGAGCCACAATATTAAAATAAAAATTACTCTTTTATGCATAAAACCCATAAATTCTGAAATGTCTGTTTTGTACTATTTGAATTCCCTTTCGGAATTTCAATAAAATAGTTCTATTTATCCCCTTCCTCCATTTAGCTTGTTGTCTTTAAATATTCAATATTAACTTTAAAAAAAACAATTAATTTTCTACTATTACTCAGTTGGTTGCTGTGGGGTTTTCTTCTTTTTTATTATGTTACTATAGTGTGTCATTGTAATAAATACTATTTTTCAGTATTTTTGTGGCAAATATAATCTAGCCAGAAAACCATAATCTGGTATGGGAAATCTCTGGGAAGTAGGTTTCAGTATGTAGACAAGTCTCAAAAACTTGTGTCTCAGTCTTCTTGCAATGTGACTATTTTTTGCAATCTTTTGAAGATTACATAAACTAACATTGAAAGACTCTTAAAATGTTAATACACACTGAGATTTTCTTACTATCAGATAAAAACATGGTGGTAGTTTGAGAGTTGAGTCAAGATTTGAGAACTAAAAAAAAAAAGATTTGGGGACTATTTAAAACGAACATAGAGTTTTATAAAAGACAGTATTGTCATGGAATTTTGGATTGAAGGAAATTTTCATGTAGTTCAACCGTTTGCTATTTGAAAAATTCCCTCTTCAGCATAGAAGATGCTCAATTACTATTTTGAATGAAAGGACTGTGCTGAAGGTGACCTGAATTAATTGATTAATATTTATTAATCCCAGTAATTTTACCCACAAATCCCATTCTATTTTATTCCCTGAACAATTTTGCTGAGTCTTATAATGTATTAAGTTAATATAACCCAATAAACACACACACACACTTCTAGACTTACGTGTAATAGATAAAATGTGCATCTTTTTTAATGCAATAAGTAATCTGTTTAAAGATAAAAATTTTAAATGTCCTTGACTAAATTAAATAAAATCTAGACTGAATTTCATAAAAGAAAACATAACCCTAACTGTAAAGATATTTTAGATTTTAGGAATAAAATATTTATATACCTTAAAAAGAGCTAGGGCCTTTTAATTTCTTTAAACAAGCATTTCAACGAGATCAAATCCAGGTTTTTACCACAAAGAAAAGATATCCAATGTGTAAGACAAATAAGTTTTTATATATTCATAGCCACTTTAACCATTTTCCTTTCAACTTTTCAATGTAGGATTCTTCTGGAATGCATAGTCAGGAACTCCGGGACATTCTGACATAGATCCAGGAGGTGTTGTATATTCTAGATTAAAATGGAGTCTAAAGCCTTTGATACATCATCAAAGCATTTCAGAATCTTACACCTCTTCTGTGAACATTTATGTCAAGCTTATAGTAGCATGAAAATAGCTCTTTTTCTCAGTACTACCTCAAAGTCAACTGCTAACAGAACATGTATTAAAGAAAATTAGAGCAATAATTTCACTTTTGCATTTGGATTTGCGTCATTTCTAGTTCACTTTTCTAAGTGTAACTTTTATATTCCTGCCAGACATCAGTTTCAGCAGACGCTCTAGAAGAATTGTGAGACCCTTGAAAAGTTAACCACAACTACTTCTCCTTCTCCATCTACTTCTCATTCTCAATAATTAGTAGGATCTTAAGTACACCAGACAGTTTCTCGGAAAGATCGGAAATTACAGGCTTACATTACTTACTTCCTTTTTTTCTTTTACTTCCTATTTTTTGACAGCTGGAGCCAAAAACATTGGGTGTTTCTCTTCAGCTGCTTTCCAAACTGTACAAGTGGAAAACTAAAAGACAAGGGAGGTTGCCCCATAAACAGCTCCATTTTGACTTTCTCTTTTAAATTGATTTAGTGAATATAGGCACGAGGTTTACACAAACTGGGCCTTCGAGGCTGTATAATTTATTTTATGAGTGCTGGCTTGTCTTTTGGATATTTTAACTTTTTCTCCTGGAAGGTCATACCATGCCAACTGTGTGCGAAAGTAAGTTTGGATCCTAGTATATTGCCAGACAACATTTAAGGACACTTGCATTTTTTTTCCTTTGAGAAAAAAAGCTCTTTGGGACAATATTGTCACAGTGAGAACTTAGGTGAAGTTCAGTTTTGTACTGGATCATAATATGGTAAAAATCTAATCTTTTCTTGATTTTGCTCGCCTACATGGAGATGGGTAAAGGTAAAAAAAATGTTCTTTAAAGTGTTAGCAGTTAACACAATAACTCCGCTCATAATTTATCTTAAGGACAAAAATATGAATAAGAATTTTTTCAAGTTATGTTTATTATAACATCATTAACTGTCAGGAAAATTCCTAGTACTCCAGATATCCTGCAATAGATCACATGGCTGGACTCATGTTCGGGCAGTGTGACTCAGGATTCTTGGGAAATCAGGAGGCCTATCTGGGACTGCAACTTCACTTAGTCCCAACATCTTAGCACTCCATCAAGGATGAACAGGAAACTTCAGCTTAGCAGTTCAGAACAAGGATCAGCAAACTTTCTGTAAAGGGTCAGGGAGTAAATATTTTAGGTTTTGTTGGCTATGTGGTCTCTCTGTCCGATGACTCAACATGCCATTGAGGGTGAAAGCAGCTTGGCCAAAACATAACCAAATAGGCACAGCTATCTTCCAATAAGACTTTGTATATTATCACCGAAATTTGAATTCCACGTAGTTTTCATGTGTCATGAAACATTCTTCTTCTTCAGATTTTTTTTACCCAACCATTGAAAAGGTGAAAACCATTGTTAGCTCACAGGCCCATACAATAGGCAGGGGGCCAGACGTCACCTGCTGCCTGCAGTTTGCCAACCACTGATTAGAACATGGACTCTGGAGTCACAGCTGGTTTGGGTCCTAATTTTACTATTGGTGGCTGAGTTATATTTAGGGGAAATATTCAGCCAAAAATGACTCATGATGAAGGTATACACAATGCTCTGTTCTTGAGGGGCTAGAAATCAGAAGCTTGCTTACTTCCTTCATTGTCCTTGTTATCAGTATAGGAGGCTTCCGTGGCAATGTTACATCTGGGCTTTCTCCGACTGGTCTGGCAAAAGCAAGCAAACAAACAAAAACAAACCAAATATCCAAAAAAGAGAAGTAGTTACATAACTTAGAATAATTCCACAAGACAAAATAGAATGCAACCATTAAAAAAACCATGTTTGCGACATATTCTGTGACATTTAAATAATATATATTTAACCACACTTACAGGGTATGACTGTATGGTATGCAACATGGTCCCTGAAGTGTACCTGGAATTTAATCAATAAAGATCGGAATAATTCAAATATTTTATCTTAAAGAATCCCCTGCACACACAGAAACATAATGAAATAGTATTTTAACATAATTCATAGATTATGTGCTCTAAGTGATGCACAGAACTAGGTAAATGTGAGAAATTGACATGTTGGGACACACTGTAGGAGATCTTGGAGAACAAGAATCAAGAGAGCGATGTGGGAAAAGGAAGGCAAGTGGACCTCAGAGAACACCTACGTGTTCAAGGCCACCCGAGTCAGAAGAACAATCCTAGAAAGGCATTTGCCAATATGGCTACTTCTCTTGCTAAGAAGGGAAAATTTTCAATTCCCTATTGTTTGTTAGTGGAGAATATACTATAAGGAAATTAGGATCTAAGAAGGAGAATCCAAATTAGGCCATAAAGAGATGGTCTTTTCTCCTTTCTCAGGCAAAAACATTTCTCACACCTTCCTCCAATACAGAGAAGACAGGTTATTCCCTTAATTGTATAAATGCAAGTAGTAATAATGTTTTCTATAATTCAGAAAGAAGAAAGAAGCCGAACATCATTTCATTAACCTTCTGCGTTAGTCTAGGTTCTTCAGAGAAACACAACTTCCAGTGTGTATATGTATATATATACCTACTGTTAGTTAGGTATATATACTATATGTGTTATATATACTTATTATATACTATATATTGTAATATATTATACTTTTAATATATATTTAAAAATATATGTATATATACAGACACACATATATAAGAGGAGATTTATGGCTATGGAAGCTATGAGAACTCCCACAATCTATGGTCCACAGTTGGAAAACCAGGGAGCCAATAGAATAATTGTAGGCCTGAGAACTTGGGGCAGCTGGTGTAAGTCCTAGAGTTCAAATGCTCAAGAACCAGGAGTTCTGATGTCCAAGGGCAGGAAAAAAGGGACACTCCAACTCAATCAGAGAGAGAAAATTCCCTCTTCCTTTGCCGTCTTGTTCTATTCAGGCCTTAACAGACTGGATGATGCCCACACGGCCTGATGAAGGTGGATCTTATCCACTCATTCTACTGATTCAAATACTAATCTCTTCCAGAAACATCTTCACAGACACACCCAGAAGTAAGGTTTTACCAGCTATCTGGTCATCTCTTGGCTCAGTCAGGTTAACACATAAAATTAACTATCACACCATCCCTCATTTTTATTTTATCTATTCCCCTATCCTGTCGATTTTTACTTTTCCAAACCATGATATAATCCATTTACCTCAAACTCAACTTTTCTGTATTTTCTACATCAAGATACGGGAAGAAAATTTTACTAGCTGTAGTTCACATAACTCAACAAGCAGAAGGAATTATTGATGTTGTTTGTTTTTGTTTTACCCAAAAGGCCTCACAAAATGAATATATGCATGATCTCTCTTCTGCTGCAACTTTCTGTCCTAGGAACACTATCCCATCGTGAATCTCTTGGTGGACCCAACATTGTTGCACAAACAGGCCATGCATGAAGGCTTTGGAGACACAAACTGCCAGAGTCAAGTTTAAGGATTTCTGATGTGGGTGGTTCTACTTGTTTGAGAGCAAGTGATTTTACCTTAGGTGCTTGCATTTTTCCTCCCTTGTCAATGTCTTACCAGGCCAATGAGGAGAGTGACTTTGGGTCATGAAAGGAGAGAAAAAAAATCCAACACTGTGCTCAACTTGTAGCAACCCTAACTTCTGGAACTGAAAAAGATTTATTTGAGATATAAAGACAGCTGAAAGATTAATTATTTAATAAATTATGGGAGGAGAGGATTCTGCATTTTTTGTTTTTGTACTTAGGCATGAGGTGTTGTCATTTAAAGATTGCTCATGTGAAAGCCACTAAGCTCTTTGAGGACCCAGTACTGCTGGTCCCGCTGTAAATGGCTAGCATCTATTTTGATTAGTTGGTGTTTGAGCCATTATGAGATATTTTGAATGTTACTTTTGCATATAAATCAAGTCCAAATCATATTTAAGGATGCAGTTTAGCTAAGTTCTGGATTTCTCTGAAGCAATGTTACACATTTTTTTGTCCTGAAATATTGTTTCTTAAATTTATTAGATGGATGTTTTGTTAGCCAAATGACAACTTGATAGCTGTAAATCTATTTGGCTTATACTACTTCACAATTTGGAAACAGTCCTGCTCAGAACCCATATTTTAATAGAGTATCATTTGACAGAGTGGAAAAATAAGAGTTTAAGTACCAATTCACCCTTATTCAGTTTGCTTTTCTAAATGGCATTTAAGTTTGTCTGCCCCATTATGAGGTCAACAGCAATCATTCCTTTATTTTGAGAAACATCCCAATCTGTTTGACCTTCTTCCTTCACAATATTATGGCTGCTATGAAGACATAAATTGGATACATAATCTAATTTTTAAAGGGCATTTTTAAATGATAACACAATCTGTGCACGTTATAAAACAATCACATGTGCAAATGTACACACACATGTACACACACACACACACACAAACATACACCAGTACTTAATTGTATGAAGTACAAGGTAAAGTCTCCCACTCATTTTTCTGCCCATTATCTATTCCCCAGAGGAAGCCAGTGCACTGAAAGGAAAATTCAGTAATGTAATGCTTATCAAAGACATGATTAAGATTTTGGTAATACTGCTGTACCTGTTTTTGTAGGGGTGCACCGGTCACTACAGGTAACCACATGGGCCATGCAGAAGCCAGTCTTGGCAGGAAGCCTTGTTATTGTCCTGGAACAGGAGAGTACAGGAGGCTTGTGAGGAGCTACTAGGAGGCCTTCTCCCACCCACTCCCTCTCTCACCTGGGAGGCTGTTATGAAATATTTTCTCATCCCCTCCCAGGTTTTGAAGGTGAGAGCTGTTCTTGTCCACCACCACCCGCTCAGAGCATAGCTGCAGACTGTAAAACTGCTTGGCTGCAGTCTAGAATTGGCTCCTCAACAGCAGACTATCTCAACAACTTGTATTGCACTCATTTGCCCCTTTTTGTATTGGAGTCATCCATTTTGATGTGTGGGACAAGGGCCAGGTTGCTGACACCTTTGGCTACTCTTCCTTTTGTTGTCTATGTAAGTAATAAACAGTCTAAATTTCAAGGTGCTTCGCTATGTCTTTACTAGCTGAATCTGTCCGGTCTTGGACTTGACCTTCGTCTTGTCTTTATCTTTTGTGCTTGGCATATGAACCCATTTAATCCTGAAAATAATTTTGTGAAGTAAGTGCTTTTTATAAAGATGGATAAACTGAGTGCTGTAGACTGAATGTTTGTGTCCTCCCAACCCAAAATTCATATGTTGAAGCCATAACTCTCGGTGTAATGGCATTAGGAAGTGGGGCTACATAATTAGGTTTAGATGAGGGCATGAAGCTGGAGCCTCCATGATGGTTTGTGTCCTTTTAAGAACTAGAAGAAAAACTAAGCTCTCCCTCTCTCTGTGCAATCACAAAGAAGATATGTGAGCACACAGAAAGATAGTAGTTATCCACAAGCCAGGAAGAGAGCCCTTCACCAGGAACTAAATCTGCCAGAACCTTGATCTTGGACCTCCAGAACTGGGAGAAATAAATGTCTGTTGTTTAAACCACCCAATCTATGGTATTTTGTTAGTGATCTAAGACACTGAGATATAGAGGTAACATAGGTCATCTTGACAAGTGGTAAAAGCCCACTGTATGTATGTATTTATTTACTTATTTTTAAGTAGGCATGAACTCATGACCATGAGATCAAGAACTGAGCTGAGATCAAGAGGTGGACACTTAACTGACTGAGCCACTCAGGCACGCCGGTAAAACCCAACTTTAAGCCAAGACGATTTTGTCATGGAGATTGTGCTCTTAACCACTGCACTAAGCTGATTTTTATATCTATATTTAATATATTTAAAATATTTAAAATATATTTTTTAAATGTACAGGAAGGAAGAAAGCCAACTAACCAGGATGGCTATAATCAAAGACACAGATGATAAACCTCGTTGGGGATGCGGAGGAATTGGAACCCTCTTGCACTGCCTGTAGGAATTTAAAATGGCATAGATACTTTGTAAAACAGTTAGGCACTTCCTCAAAAGGACTTAGCAATTCTTTAATAAGGATATACCTAAGAAAAATGAAGATAAATCTCTACACAAAAATTCGTACATGAACATTCACAGCAACATATTGTCTTTATCCATTTATCCACTGATAGACTCTTAGGTTGCTTCGGTTCCTTGGTTATTGTGAATAATGCTGCAATAAATAAATATCTCTTCAAGATAATGATTTATTTTAATTTTAATTTTTGCAACCAATCTCCCTGTTATTATTTATTTTCACCGTCCTCAGATAGTTGCTTTATGTATTCTGCCCTGTGTATTGAGTCATAGTCAGTAGTATAGGTATAAAAGAATGTACTTACTCCAATTTAGCCAGGGTCGGAGTTGTTGCTGGACCCTGCCCACACCCCAAGTAGGGAGGTGAGGTACCCATCCCCAACCTTTATAATATATAAGATAACCTTTGTAGTAACTTCTTATATAACCTTTTATTGTGAAGGTTATTTTCTAACATAATGTCGCAATTTGGTTTCCATTATACCTAGTAGACTGCCATGCTCAAAAAGCCACTTGGTAACTACATTTTAGTAAGAACCATGTAATGATCCTCTGCTAGGAGGTACTTACCACTGATTTGAACTTTCGTCCACTTTTGTATGGCCATCCAGGAAATCTTCTCTAGTCTTCTATTTTCTCTATGGGTCAACAAAGAAATGGCAAGGTAGAAAAGGATGAGTAACTTCAAAGAAAAGAGAAAACAATAGTAGTAACTCAATTTAAACTTTTTTAAAACTTAAAGTACAAATATCTTACCTATAGATAAGTTGGAAATGTTTAATGGCAGTCATATTTTCAAAAGCAAAACCAAAATATAAGAAGATTGTGAAGAATAGTGAAAAATCACTTCCACTGTAACACATCTATGATGTCTTTGTAAATGAGATATCATTCTTAATATGTCTATTCTGAATGAATGTGTGTATGCATTAATTAATGCTAGAGTTTTAGTTTTTGAATCTGAAGACAAGATAAAGATCTCAAATAAACGATAGGCATGAACAACCCTAACTTTGGTGGGAAAGCAAAGAACAATGAGTGAATCAGAGGGGAGAGAGAAGAATCATTTTTCCTTAGAAAAAAATTAGTAAGATCTCAAGAGAATCAGGGAAGAGTAACCATGTGCAAAAGCCAGAGATGGGAAATAAGAAATCAGGCTTCATGACTGCTCTCTTGAAATGCAGTGGAAATGAATCAAGACTCATCATTGTATCTCAGGCAGAATTGAGGTGGCTTTAGGGATTAGAGGCTTCCTATAAATCTTTGGAGAGAAGGACCAAGGGCAAGAAAAGAGTAGATTTAGGAAAATAAGCTGGCAATCTGAACCAAGTAAACTTTTGTATGTTACTCTAAACTCCACCTATCTAGCAGACAATAATGTTTTCTGCTTTAAAAATAAGTGACCTGAGATGGTCTCTTTATTCCAGACATACTAAGGTACATGTGAGGGGGTCAGATTGGAGGTGGGAGTCAGGCTGCAAGTTCCAGCAAGCAAATACTCACAGGGTAGTGTCTGCAGAAGAGACAGAAAAGGCAGGGACTCTGGATTTCTTTATTTTTTTTTTAACTTTATAGTTTATTGTCAAGTTGGTTTCCACATAACACCCAGTTCTCTTCCCCACAAGTGTCTGGATTCTTGCAAATGCACACCTCCCTTCAAATGCTTATGAATAATGAAGTAGTAGTGGAAGATTCTATAAATACATTCCACTCTCATCTTGCTTTCTTTTTTTTAAGTGAGTTTTTTATAATGTTTATGTTTGACAGAGAAAGAGAGAAAGAGAGCATGAGCAGGGAAGGGTCAGAGAGAGGGAGACAGAGGATCCAAAGCAGGTTCCATGCTGTGCTGTCAGCATAGAGCCCGATGTGGTGCTTGAACTCACAAACCTTGAGATCATGACCTGAGCCTAAGTTGGGCACTTAACCGACTGAGCCACCCAGGTGCCCCTCATCTTGCTTTCAGTGTGTTGCTCCTTGTTTTAGAATGAAAACTCTTTAGCATTAACTGGGAGAGCATGGTTGGAGAACTGTGTAATTTTGGTTATGGCTATGCTCAGACCACTACGTTTTCCAAATCATATGTTACAAGAAAATAAATGACTGCAAATAGCCTATAGGAAATCTTCTATATATAACACTTTATTGACCCTTGGAGGAATGCTTTCCATTTTGCAATAATGTCAGTCAATATTAAGAATTTGAGGACTTATTAAAAGATTTTCTAAAAAGGAAAGCTCTTAGAGATAAATCTGCAGCCACAAAGTAAAGCAAGGCATGTGATATGACAGCCATATAATAGGAAATTCACTAAAAATTAGCCACATGAAACAGCACAACTAGGCGGATACATTATCTTTTACTATCAAAAATGTGCTTTGTTCGGCGTTGCAACATAGAGTATCTTATTGGCAGGAAAATAAAAGGCTCTTGGGTTTGTCCCAGCTGTGTACTTAACAAGGCCCCACAGCTGCTTTTTTAGATCTTTTGTGGTAAACCATTTAAGAAGAAAGAGAGTGTGTTTTATCATAAACATCCTGATCCATGTTCTCCCCAATTCATTCTCCATCTCAGACTTCTTTCAAAATGCAGATCTTGGCCTATTATCAGAAAGTAAAGAGACTACAATTTTGCAACTAGAATTTTAATAAATTTTTTGGACTTTCAAGTCTATTGGTGAACCAGAGAGTGAACCAGCAGCCAAGGGAACAAAGGGAAGTGGTCCTCCTCCTGAACACCCCCCACACCTTCCCAGTCAGAAGCTTGGCTGTAGTGCCGGTAACTGTTGGAGTGGCCACAAGGACCCACCCTCCCAACACTGGCATCTGCTCTAACCATAGTATGGCTACCCAGGTGGATCAAAAGAGCCCAGTCAGTCACATGCGGTGAGAATTGCCCAAGCAGCCCCTGCCACATTCCTGCACTCTTGGCTAGCAGAGACACATTAGGCTTTCTGGGCTATTCAAGAGTTTTGACCACATGATATCCAAGGAAAAGAACACGATATACTAAAAGCTTCAAAACTTTGATGGGAAAATCCACAGAGTTGTTGGACAATTGCCTTTTACTGAAACTAGCCTCACTCTATAGCTTTTAGTACAAACCAAGAGCAAGTCCTCTCTCAGGGTATTCAAAATGGCGCCATCAGCTTTTCTCTACTGCCCCTCCAAGAGAGACTCTAGAAGTAGGCTTCCTGTTGCTGCTCCCCTTTGCTCCTTGATTAAACTGTGAAATATGAGCTCTGTGATTTTTGGTTCGTGCTTCTCATTTCATACTTTTAAATTAAATGTAAAACTTTCCTGACCCCTTTCTTCTTTCATTCTTACTCATTTTTCTTAAACCAGGCGATAGAGCAAGAATGAATAAACTGAAGCCTGTGGCTAGCCTGGATCTCAGTCTACCCCCAGAGGTCTACACTATCGGTTTTGGGGAAGTATACAGGATTTGGGCCTCTTCCTTTTACAAATAATTTCGCTGATTATTTCTTGGTTTTCAATATGTTCTAAAAGGAAAATGTGACCAAGAGAATCTATTGCCTTAAGTTTATGGTAGGCAGCATATTATTCCAAGGACTTAGAAAAATGAGTAGCCAGATCATGGGGATTGCAAAGAAACTTAATTGTTCTTCCCTATGGCTTGGTCATTTCTTCAGGCCTACATGGAATCTTGTGTCACTTCCAGTTGAAGATATTCCAGATCTTAGAGAGAGGTGCAACATATCACCCAATCTCTCTCCTTTAAATATGGCAGGCAGTCCTGTCTGGCCAGTGGTTGGGTAGCAATGACAGAGCAGGGAGAGTGGAGAAGGAGAATGGGGAGTAATGGCTGAAATACATTTAGAGTTATGGACACACTTCTACCCCCCTCACACCCGTTGACAAGCAAGACTTGATCCCACAACGTTTCTCATTAATCTCAATAGCAACTGTGGAATGACTCAAAACAGATTGAAAAGCCTTCCTTATATGGAACAGAAACTAATTCAGATATCCTACTCTCAGAGATATCAAAATATTAATATGTTTCCAAATAGTCAGCATGTATATATGGGGATCTTATCCATGAAATGACACTATAGCCAATGACACAGATAAATGACTTAAAAATATATGACTGAACTTTCTAAAGATAAGACTTATAAAAATAGAATATTAATTCATATTAATATTTGTTTAGTTTAATTTTTTTCTGGATATTTGTTTTTATGGGGAAAGTTGAAGTGTGTTGCCTAATTATCCTTAAAATTATGGAAGCTAAATAAAATGTTCTAAATTATTTAACAATCTGTTACACTTTTTTTTATCTTCCCAAATATTTTGTTTTGTAAAGTTTTTGACTTAGTCTTGGAAAGCCGTCCAACCTTTACCTAGACTTTAAATTGTGGATCTAGTAACATTACAGGTAACACCAATGACCTGTACAACTGATCGATTTATTTATTGTTTGACTTATAACTTATGTAACATTATTTATTTAGAATTTTAGAAAATCGTGGATAAATCAGGCACACATTCTTACTTCAAGAAACTAAAGGACTCGTAAAGGAGATGTTTGTATAAATAACTATCGTTTAAGGAATAAATGGCTACCTATAGTGAAAAATGATACATGTATTGTTATATTTATGTAAGATTTTTGCTAATTTATACATATGAGTTATTGAGAAAAGACTATTTTACAATAGAATTATATGTCTGGGAAAGGGGAGCTAGTGATGTTCACTCTGTAGGGAGCAGGTGATAGGAAAGGGTAGATTCTAACCATAAAAAGATAGACGGCAGGTAGTCTTGGGAGACACCAAAGACATGGAGTAGGGAAGTGTGGGTGTATGTGGGAATGCTGGGTAGGCCTGCTGGAACCTGAGTGGAGTTATGGTAGATTCGGTAGGGAGGTTGGGATCACAATGTAGAAGGATTGCGTTCTGGTCTATATGGCGTGGCTATTCCTGGATGGCAGTGAGAAACCATCGAAGTGTTTGGATATATGAATACATGATAGTCACATTGTTCTTTAAGAAGACTAAACTAACTGTAGTGCTATGAATGCACTGGAGTGAGGAAACATTAAAAGGTTGCTCTAACAGTCCAGGTGAAGACGGATGATTAAATACTGAGTGGCTGAGTAAGCGTATGAATGAAAGTTGTAATAGAAAGAAGGGGACAGTTGCAGGTGTTCTCATGACAGAATTAATCACACATTAAACAATGAGGAAAACTCTAGCTCCTTTACTCAGTTTCCCTTAAAATATAACAATGACCCTTGCTCTAGAAGACCATTGCACAAACACTGAACAATTTTCAAATTGTGGACCAAGTGAATCTTGAAAACAGCTATAGTTAGCAAATCACATCCATCTGAGTTCCTCCTTGTTCTTGCATGAAATAGTTCAAAGTCATGTACTCAGAGTGTTTTTCACAGTACCATGCAAGTGTCAAGTTGACTAAAAGCACGTATTTCCATCTGATATCAAACACACTGCCAAGCTTTAACTTTGCAATGAAACTGTAGTACGCCAAATAGAAAATCAGAGAACTGTGATCTTCTGAATGTTGATGTACCAGCTGACCTGTGGGTGCATATTGTCCTGGTTTTGGAATTAAAGAGTCTCACTTAAGGTCATTTGGCTCAGAGAGAAAATAAGCTGGTGTATGTGATCTGATATTTTTATGTCAGTGATTTACTTGACTGTCTCTTCAAATTAAGCTTCAACTATCCTACCTTTCTTTATGTCCGTTGTTCTTGCTGAAGTCTAAATAAAGGAAATTTAATCTAGTCAAACTATAGACTGAAAATAAACACTGAAGGAGAAAAGTAAGCAGCCTATGTTATTGGAATTCCAAGAGCTCTTTGAGTTCGGCCAGAACTACTCTTATTGGGGACCCTCCGGTGGGACCCTTGGTAAGTGCATAAACAAAAAGCCAAGTACTATCAAGTAATTGTCTGGCAATATCAGAAAATTTCCATCTTATTTCAGAAAAAAAGCACCCTTTGGTGTCAGTGAGCATAACATAACAGTGAGGAAATCCACATTGGCATGCCATGGCTTTTCCCCATTAAGCCATAAAGGGCAGGCTGAGTTATGTTCATGCTTTGCCAAACAAGTTTTAGCTGAAGTCAGGAAAGTGGAAAATGCCTGGGTATTTCATTGTGCAATGGAGAACACCAGATATATTAAGAGACAAGCAAGAGGCAGCAATTTATTGACTGACAAACATGCTCAAATGGAAATAGGGAGCCAGAGGACTGGCCATAGAATGGATTTTCCTGTAATAGTTTGCAACTGAAATTTCCTGGAAAAGACCACCCTCCCAGAGAACAGAGAACTACTCGTGTGTGCGTGGCACAGGCCATCTGAATGGCCCACACTTTCAAGCCAGACAATTTAGGAAATTATATGACTGGAATTTTAAAACCTGCAGTTCTACTTCATATATCACAAAGCCCCATATTTCTTATCCTGTAATCTTTTAAACTTGAAATTCCACAAGAGAAACGTTTAATGAATATTGTTCTTTTCGATCCTTTGAAATCCTTTCTTATTAATTTGAAGTAACTGGGAAAATTGTAATTATTGAACAGTCTGGATCAGAAAGTGTTTCTAAAGCAGTTTTTATATTGAAAGAGAGAGTCAGAGATGAAGAGGAGAGGAAGAGAAGAGAAACAGACAAATAAGAGAGGGGAGAGAAGGAGCGAGAGCAAGAACGGGAGAATATCCCTCACTTGAGTGAAGGAAAGAGAATTTAATTGACATGACTTTAGCACATGTAATTAATTCACTTCTCAGAACAGTCCACTGTGGTTATCTTGAACCCCATTCTAAAGCTGAAAGAGAGACTAAGAGAGGTTAAATAAGTTGTCCAAGGTCATACAGATAGGAGAAACTTAACGGTAAGATTTTTCACTAGAAACCACTGCCTGTGACTTCCCGTGTTCCTCAGAACATCCTCAGCATGCCAAGGAATCTCCTTACCGTAACCGTTAATTAAAATTTATTTCTATTATTTTGGTGGTTTGTGTTCAAGTGAATAGTTTTAAATGCTTTAAAAAAAAAAAAAACAGGGGCACCTGGATGGCTCAGTTGGTTAAGTGCCGACTTCAGCTCAGGTCATGATTTCACGGTTTGTGAGTTTGAGCCCCACATTGGGCTCTGTGCTCACAGCTCGGAGCCTGGAGCCTGCTTCGGATTCTGTGTCTCTCTGTCTGCCCCTCCCCTGCTCACGCTCTGTCTCTCTGTCTCTCAAAAATAAATAAACATTAAAATTTTTTTTGAAAATAAATAAATGTTTTAAAAAAGTGTTTCACAATTCATCATATATCATTCTGGGATAAAGACATCTTTCTCAGCTCTGCCACAGCTTTGCTATGTGACCTGAGGCAAGTTACTTAAACTCCCCAAGACTCATTTTCTTCATATGTGAAAGAGGAACAATAAAATCAACTTCAGAGGTTATTATATTAAATGAGGTAATCTATAGAAACACTTAGTGCAGTGCCTGGCGTATAGTGATAATCAGTTAAGATTAGTGACAATAGCCAGGTAGATTATGGCACTTTAACAAACAGCCATCAAAATATCATTGATTTTAAAAAACAAAGTTAACTTGTCATTCCCTTCAGTGTCAGTCATCGGTCAGCTCACTCAAGGTCCCACAATGAGGGAAGCCACATTTCAGTAGGGCACATGCTTCTTCGGTCACTTAAATGACAAAAGTGACAATGGTGACTTGGGCTATTGGTTCCTAAGAGCTTTCATCTGCAAATGAAACATGATACTTCTGCTTATATTTCATTAATCAAAGAAAGCTTCATGACCCAGCCAAGTTCACTAGGTTTGGGTAGGGTTGGGAGTAATGTGGGCTATGTAATCCTATCAGGCACCCAGAACCAATCACAACAATTATTTAAACTAATTTCTACCATTCATTTGCAAACAAATGTATAAATTTAAATCCTCTTTATCAAGCAAAATTTAGTCAAATCATTGTTAATGAAATTTTATTATACTGTATTAGCAAATATAAATACCCCTCCCTATCCAAATTGATTCATTCCCAAATTCAACTACCAAGGGATTGGAATTGAGGAGTATTGGTACTTGGGAACCAAGTGAGACACTTCACTAAATGAAGATCTTTGCCTCTTACATAGTTTTCACAAAAATATCCCAGCATCCTAACTGTATCTGTCTACATTTGCTTTTTATCATTTTCTTTGCTTTCCTCTCTCTGTCTCTCTCCCTTTCCCTTCCATCTCCCTGCTGTGTGTGTGTGTGTGTGTGTGTGTGTGTGTGTGTAACCATTTGAAAGTCACAGACATGATGCTCCATTACCTGTAAGTATCTTAATATGCATTTTATAACAAAAGACATGCTCTTATATAATTATAATACAATCATAAAAATGAGGAAATTAACATTGGTACAATACTATCATCCAATCCAAAGGGCCCATTCAGATTTTGTCTATTGCTCCAATGATATCATTTATGAACTCTTTCCCTTATGGTTTCAGGATTCATTCATTTAGTTGTCATGTCTCTTGAGCCCTCTAAATTAGAATAGTTTCTCAGGGTTTTATTTTTCCCTTGTATTTCATGATCTTGACATTTTTTGAGGGATGCAGACCAGTTACTTTGTAGAACAGTCCTCATTGTGGGTTTGCTTGATATTTCCTGGATTTAGGTTATGCATTTTTTGGCAGGAGTATCAGAGATGCTATATTCCTCTCAATGTATCATATCAATAGGCACATAATGGTGATTTACCACTTGGTTAACCTAATGTCTGCCAGATTTCTCCACTATAAGAATGCTTAATAAAATTACTGTATTTTAAATATTTTAACAAGTATTTCATGGAAAAATATTTTGTAACAATTTAATTATCATGCTTCTCATCAAATATTCACCCTCTAGTTTCAGTATCTATTGATAATTTTTGTCTCAGTCAATTATTACCATGAGGTTACCAAATATTCATTTTTAAAGTCCATTATTTCTTAGTAGTTGATATGTTGCTCAAAGATAGAGACTTCACTTCTCTCTTACTTATTTATTCATTCATTCACTTAGATCAGCATGCACTCATAAATTCCTACTCTATCTAGCAGGTCATAATCCATTACTATCATCCTTTTATCAATGCTCAAATTTTCCTAGATTTGAAAACTTAAAGTACTATTAAACTGACTTCTATATTCTCTTGACATTTCCCCCATTCTTGTGCAGTTCCTACTTTCTTATGCAAAAGAATGTTGAAGGTTCATTCATTGAAATGAACCTAGTATTGAAGTCAGTCATTTCTCTAAAGACCTCTGGTTCTTTTTAGTGGGAACTGATAATTAGAAAACAAGATCTTTGCACTCATCGTTTCTGGAATGCCATTGCTTTATAGACCCTCTCAGATACTAGAATTAGTAAATACACACACACTCACAAATTCACTTATATGTATATCTATTTCTAAATCCACTTATCTACATATATTAAAAAGCATGAATGCCTCCAATTCCAATGCAACTTCACAGGGCTTATTGTGTATCCTTCACCTCAATCCTTCTGATATGTTAACCCACTGCTCTGGCCCCAGGTTCTTGAGGTGTCTAAATGCTTTATTTGTATTAAAACGATTAGGAAGTTACAGTAAGAATTGAAACGAAAATATTCCTTTTTGTGCATGGTTTCCTTTTTTTCATGGCAAAAGTATTTATGAAATACCCACAGTAAGGGCTGAAGAAGGTAGAGAGGACTCTCAGGTTTAACAGTACTTTGTGTGTCCACAAATTTACAAAGTAGGATAAGAAATGGTTTTCATAGGGTGGTTTTTTAATCATTTTATCCCAGAATCATATACAATGAGGTCTACATAAAAAAATGTAAGGGATACATGAAGTTTTTCATTAGTATTGTATTGATATCTTTGATTTTTGGTATATGTACATATACATATAATAATCTACAATGGGATTTCTGACTCTAGCCAAGATGGAGTAGCCCCATTCCTCCCAGTTTCTCTCTCTGAAAACTATTTAAAAAAAAAACAAACCACACTGGACATAACACACACACACACACACACACACACACACAAAGAAGCCTAAGAAGACTATAAAAGGTGGAAGGAAGACAGACTGCATTGGGACCTCAGGACTTGAGGAACAACACAGTGGTGAATCCTCTTTTCTTTGATAGCCTCCTATGTATCCCAAAGAAAGCACTTCAGAAGCCTTCAACCCTCAACTGCCAACAAGCACAAGAGCAAACAAACAAACAAACAAACACCTTCAAGAATATCCTATTACCCCTAACCAAAGGATGGAAATAAGGTAGCTTGTCACCAGAAAGTATTTTTCCTACTATAGCCAAACAATAATAATAGTAGTCATACTCATAGTACTAGTAGTAGTAGTAGTAGTAGTAGTAATACCCCACACTCTCTCCCCATGGTTTCAGTGAGGCCAAGCAAAAAATGTCCTTCCACCCTAACACCCTGTGTGTGCAAGCATGGGGTTCTATTTTCTCACTCAGTGGTGTCAGTATTTCCAAGCATGGAGCTGAGTCACCACCCCCACCCAGCCTCAACAAGACTAGAAGAGGTGATACAAAGCAAGGCTAGCCAACACTGCTGGTGTCAGCAGACCCCAGGGAGGAGCTGGATGCCTATACCCACCTAGCAACAATGACACTGACTGAAGTGATACAGAGCTGGCCTAACGTCGTCAGTGGTTCACCTCCCCACTCTGGTATCAGCAGGACACAATATAGAACTGAGCCTCCATCCCCATATGGCATCAGTAAAATAGGAAAAGATGGTGAGAGGCAGGGCTAGTTGGCACTCCACATATCTTCTCAAAACCCCTAGAGACACCAGGATTCAGTGGGGAGCTGAATTTCTAGCCCAGCTCTGCAGCAGCAAAGTGGTGACACTGAACAGAAACACCTACCTGACTCTTGCACAGCACATCAACAGGTAGCTGCCTCGAAAGAAAGAAAGAAAGAAAGAAAGAAAGAAAGAAAGAAAGAAAGAAAGAAAGAAGAAAAGAGGGGCTCCTGGCTGGGTCAGTCAGTGAAGTGTCCAACTTCAGCTCAGGTCATGATCTTCCAATCTGTGAGTTCAAGCCCTGCATCGGGCTCTGTGCTGACAGCTCAGAGCCTGGAGCCTGCTTCAGATTCTGTGTCTTCCTCTCTCTCCTTCTCCCCTGCTTATGCTCTCTCTCTCTCTCTCAAAAATAAACATTAAAAATTAAAAAAAAAAAAGAAAATACTAAGTAGATTTCAGAGTCTTATATTACCCAAAATGTCCAGCAGACAGTAGTGAAATCACAAGAAAATCTCAACTTGAATGAGAAACAAAAATCAACAAACACCAACATCCAGATGGATCAGACGTTGGAATTAAGTGACAAGGGTTTTAAAGCCGTCATCATCAAAATACTTGATTAAGCAATTATGAATCCTCTTCACACAATTAAAACAGAAAGAAAATCTTAGGAAAGAAATAACAGTTATACTAAAAGATTCAAATGGATGACACCAGTTGATAACACTGTATTGTATAATTGAAATTTTTCAAGAGCTTAATGTTCTTAATGTTCTATCAACTTAATGTTCTCTTTAAAAATGTTAAAAATGTAAATATATGAAGTGATAGATTTGTTACTTAATCTACTGGGTCCTTTTACAATGTATACATATATCAAATTATCACATTGTACACTTTCAACATCTTATAATTTTATTTGTATTTAAACCTCAGTAAAATGGGAAAAAAAGAACCCAGTGGAAATTTTAGACCTGAGAAATATAACAACTGATAACAAGAACTTGCTGGATGGACTTAGTAATAGAATGGAGATAATAAAGGATAGAATCAGTGAAGTTGAAGATAGATATATAGAATTTACCCAGTCAGAACAACAGAGAGAAAGTAAACTGATAAAAAGAAAATGAACAGTGTGTCAAGAACCTGTGAGACCATAATGAAAAATCTAATATTCACATCTTTAGAGTCAGAGAAGAAAAGAATGGAATGGGACCTTCTCCAAATTTGTTGGAAAACATAAACATACACATTCAAAAAGCTGAGTAGACCTCAAACAAGATAAATCCAAAGAAATTTAAACTGATACATATGGTGATTAAATTTGTAAGAATGGAAGGCAAAGAGAAAATCTTGAAAGCAGCCAGAGAGAAATAACCCATTACCTATAAGATAACAACAATTTGAACATAGCAGATTTCTCATCTGAAACCACTGAAGCCAAAAGGAACATTTTTCAAGTACCCAAGAAAAGCACTGTTGGGGTGCAGGGGTGGCTCAGTCGGTTAAGTGTCCGACCCTTGACTGGCTCAGGTCAAGACCTTGTGCTTCATGAGTTTCAGTCCTGTGTTGAGCTCTGCGCTGACAGTGCAGAGCCTCCTTGGGATCGTCTCTCTCCCTCTCTCTCTCTGCCCCTCTCCTGCTCATCATCGCTCTCTCTCTCTCTCTCTCTCTCTCTCTCAAAATAAATAAATAAACTTATAAAACTGTCTGTGTGGATAGTATCAAAATTCAAACTATAAAAAGAAAAAGAAAAAGAAAAACATCAACTGAGAATTCTGAATCAGGAGAAAATACTCTTAGGAATGAGGAGGAAGTCAAGACATTCTCAGAAAGAAAACTAAAACAATTTATTGCTAGCATGCCTTACGCTAAAAACAGCTAACAAAAGTTCTTTAAACAGGCAAGTAATCGTAATAACTGTGTGGACTACTTCTTTGTTACTCTGTGGTAAGCTCATTGGAGGAGTGAAATATATATATTTTTTCTGAACAATGGTGTTTTCTGGAAATCCTGACAAAGATCTTGGTGTATAGAACAATGCTGCCTGGGGGTCTGTGGGTGGCTCAATCAGCTAAGTGTCAGACTTTTGATTTCAGCTCAGGTCATGATCTCAGGGTTCGTGAGTTTGAGCCCGCCATCGGGCTCTGTGCTGACAGTACAGAGCCTGATTGGGAGTCTCTCTTTCCCTCTCTCTCTGCTCCTAACCTGCTTATCTTCTCTCTCTCTCTCTCAAAATAAATAAATAAACTTAAAAACAACAACAACAATGCTGTCTGATACAAGCTGGAAAGTGTGAGCTGTAGGTGTGACCCTGGTTTTCTGTTCCTGGTGTGACAGAAGTGTGGTCCTCCTACGGAGCCTCAGCACATCTGCTCAAAGATGGAGAGCCAAAGACAAACGACAGAGGAGTTCAGTATTTGAGTCCAGTCTTGAGCTGATATGGCACCAAGAAGACAGCTTTTCTAACCTCCCCCAACAAGAGAAGGGACATTGTTTAGAAATACACCTGGGAGTTGCTCTTGTAGGAAAACATGCCGGTGATTGAGAACTTCTGAAATGAAGCCCAGGGCTATTCTCCTGGCAAGAAAAGAAAAGTTGGATTCTTCTATTTTGTTCAAAAAGGTTAAAGGTGAGGGTGGAAGAGGAGCAGTTTGGGGTGTGGAGGTGTGATCTAGTGTAAGAAAAGATAACTTTTCCGTGATTCCTCTGTCTGAATATTCTAGGTCTGGAACACATCAAAAGCAGTTAAAAATAATGTGGATTGTTTTGCTTATCTGTCATCCCAGTGCAGTTTCCATAGTATTTAAAATAGCAAGCTATCTTTGGGTGACATTCGCCTTAGTGATGTGAATTGCAATTTTCTTTATGATGTCAGAACTGAGTTATTTAGTAAGTGGGAGGAAAGCTATCTTAAAGTACAAAATGTACCTTAACAGGAAGAAACTCAGTTGAACTGAATAGACTAGAGTTTACATTCCCTCAGTTTCTATTTTTCATCTAATATTACCCCATGCTACTGGAGCTTCAGCCAAGAATTGAATTTTATTCTTTCTGGTCTTGTGATTTCCCTTCAGTAAGAAATGTTCAGGATTAGATACATTAGTAAATGCAAAGAAATTTAGCTAGTATTTGCTTGGCTGATTCTCAAAGAGGATCAAGAAAGGAAATAGAGAACACTCATGATAAACTATTTAAAGGAGCACTTTTAAACTGGCAAGTTTGAAGAAATGGCATTTTATGGTGGTTCAGATACATAATATGTTTTTATAGAATGTTCAAAAAAATGGCATTTTATGGTGGTTCTGATACATAATATGTTTTTATAGAATGTTCAGAAAAAAAGAAATGATCAAATCATAGTCTTTTAGACAGGGATGGCATGAGAAGTGGTTTATTTGATACGTACGCAATATTTGAAAATGATTTCAGTTCACTCCCAGTATAGTAGAGGAAAAGATTTGCTGAAGAAAAGATCTTTATAAAGCACATGGACGTATTTACAGCAGATTAGATTTCATTTGTGATGTAAGGGGGAAATACTCAATATTTCTTTTATATGTTAAGGAGCTGTTTAATTACCAGCAGGTAGACTGCTGCTCTTGTCTCTCACAATGGCCACGCTTGCACTAAGCTTGACAATTACATGCCCTTTATTAAATGACTTGTTAATGTTAGTCTTCCCCAAAAAAGGATTTGCGGTGAGAAATTGAGTGCCATTGGAAATGGACTGGAGGACACCAGTCCTGAAACTGCTGCTCATGAGTACTGCATGGGATTCCTTCACAATAAGCACATTAAGAAAAAGGAACACATTCAAACTCATTCTTATTAGTGTGGAAAAGATAAAATACAAGCCTGTATATAAAATGCATTTAGCAGAGGGAAGTTTCAGAATGACCCATGTTTTTATTGTTTGTTCATTAACTTGATATGAACTTTTCATTTTATTTCGCTTTGTTTTAATTCCTTAGGTCTTTTGCCAGTCACAATACTGAAGTCCTGTGGAAACTAACTAACTGGCATGATGTCCAGGTTGCCCAAAGAGGAAAGTAGTGGGATACTTACTGAATTTGATTAGGGGTAGTTTATTTTCTATATCAAGTAACTTCAGTCAGGGAAATTTCACAAACATGAACTACTAAAATCTTAGAGGAAGTGCTTGCAGTGAACCACTAAATCTCAAGGGTTTGCTTTAACCTCAGAGGTAATTCTATCTTTATAGTTAATCGGTGACATAGCTAAGAATCCAAGAGAAAACATCCCATTTTGCCAGAGTTGTCTGTAGATGTTTAAATTCAAATAAACAAGAAAAGCAAATGATCCAAAGATAGTGGTCTTTGAATTTCATTGGAATTCATAAAAGTCTTTTCTTTAAATAGTGCTGTTTTTGGACTCGCCCTGTAGCCTTAGACGTTGAGTTGATGGGTAAATGGTTATTTTAGGTATTGTACTGGTTAAGTGCAGTCCTTGGGAGGTTATGAACTAGAGGGAAACAATATGAGGTGATGCTGGACCAGAGCGTTTTCTCTTTTCTCAAATTATGTGATACACCAGGTTTTCAGGGAGAGTGACCTTGAATTTAGATGGTCTAACATCAGGTCAGACATTCCCATCTCTTCATGTCATGACTCTGCAAGGCCTTTCACCTCTCTGAGCTCAGCGACAAAAGGAGGCCTATGGCACTTTCCCTGTTTACTCCATGTCTGTCATGAGATCATGATCAGCTAAAAGATTTAAAAAAAAAAAAACTACTTTAAATAAAGTAAATCATTATGCAAGAAAACTATAGAATGTTTTATTTTTATAACATAAAAGTGACTAAATTAAAACCATACTACTTACCCAAATTGTTTAAACATGGACAAGCAGTGTTATCTGGTCATTTTTCACTCTTATAAATGAAAAATTCATCATTAATATATCATTATCATGACGAAATCAATGGGTTTGAAGTCTTAGAAGCAAATTACAGGTTACAGATTGGCTTGCTCTTGGGATTTAAATAATGTGCTCTGTGGAATTAATAATTGTCTAAGAAATATTTGCTGAATGAAGTAATGAATGAACAAAGTTTGTGCACAGAAATAAATCCAACTCTAGAAGCCAGAGATGCAGGAAAGTTCATTGCCTTTTTTTTTTTTTTTTTTTTACAGAAAATGCCATTTATTTTTTTAAATGTTTTATTTATTTTTGAGAGACAGAGAGACAGCATGAGCAGGGGAGGGTCAGAGAGAGAGGAAGACACAGAATCTGAAGACAGGCTCCAGGCTCTGAGCTAGCTGTCAGCACAGAGCCCAACGCGGGGCTTGAACCCACAAACCGCAAGATCATGACCTGAGCCGAAGCCGGATGCTCAACCGACTGAGCCACCCAGGTGCCCCAGAAAATGCCATTTAAAAGAGATTTGAATTTCTATTGTTAGACAACTTTGTGTAAGTTAAGGCATATGCCCTTAAAATTTTGTCTGTAAAAATACATGTTAGAGGGGCACCTGGGTGGCTCAGTCGGCTAAGTTCCGGACTCTTGATTTTGGCGCAGGTCTTGATCTCACAGTTCAAGCCCCCCATCAGGCTCCACACTGAGAGCATGGAGGCTGCTTGGGATTCTTTGTCTGTCTCTGTCTGTCTCTGCCCCTCACCCGATGTGCTCTCTTTCTCTCAAAATAAATAAATAAAACCTTGAAAAAAAAAAAGACAGAGTGACTCAGTGGCTCAGTCAAGTATCTAACTTCAGCTCGATCATAATCTCATGGTGCATGAGTTCGAGTCCTACTTTGGGTGAGCTCATGCCCTGCTTTGGGTTTGCTCAAGCCCTGCTCAGATGAGCCCTGCTTCTCTCTCTTTCTCTCTCTCTCTCTCTTTCTCTCTCTCTCCCCCACTTACACCCCCTATCTCTCTCTCAAAAAAATACGTATTTGATACAAAGCCTTAGTTCAGTCCTGATGTTTGCTTACTATATTTAATGTTGCAAACAGGAAATACTAAGTGAAATGTTGAGAGAGATTGATCATTCTGATTCCTGGATTTTGATAACTTAGACAGACTGCATGTCCAAGTGTATTTCTGATCGTCATGCAAGAACTACCTTTAAAACACCATTTTTTCTTGAAAACCACCATTTTTTTCATAGAAATGAATAGTTTTAAATGCTTATTCACATACCAGTCAAGACTTGTGTGCAAAGAATTCAAAATGAATGTAATTATGCTCTGATCTTATCACTCTTACTAATGGAATACTAAGGAAATCTGTTAAGTAGGAAGGTTTAGTAAAATATTTCACAGTACAATAGTTACAGTAAAGTTGGCTTTTCAAATGTGAATAGACTATTCCAGTAGATGTCTAAAAACAAGAGAAAAGTCTTAGCCTGTGCTCTGTTGTACCAGCTCTGCCGAATAGCACACATCCTGGCTCAGAATCTTAAAAACAAAAACAAAAACAAAAACAAAAACAAAAACAAACAAAAAAACACTGGGTCATTTGTAAATAATACAAACTTGGGAAGTTTCTAAAAGTAGAAATTTAGTAAAATTTAGTTTGCAATACTTAGATGCTTACTACAGTTATCTATATCTAGGCTCAAAGTTCAGTCTTAAAGTTTATTGTCAATTTGACAGTGATCAGTTTGGAGAAGTCTTAAGAATATTTTTGCTGCTGACTTACTTTTTCCTTTATGTATGTCACAAAACTTCATTATGCCTCAAATTAAGTTAAGTTCAGAATATAAGATGATAAATCAATTATTTGGTGCCCTTTTAATCAGCAATATTCTGGGCAGAGCATTCTGGTGGCTTGTCACGGTGTTCCATGAATAAGAACTCTTGGCTGGAAAGAATTCCTACTTCCTCTCTCTTTGTGACTCAAGTGTTTACTTTTCTACTGGTCCTCGGCTATGGGTTTCCTCTTTACCATCTTTATCTGGGGCCATCTCTACCACCATGAATGGCCTCTACTGGTATTTGATATGACTCACGATCTTGGTTGAGGACCGAACACTTTTCTCAGGTTGGTTGGAATTATTGAGAGGTTCTTTACAAAGAAATAAAGGGAAATGTGACATCTCTCCTTGTATTAGCCATTGTCTTTTTCTGTCCCACATGAACTCTTTCCTTTTCTATTAATAGATCTTGGCCTGATTTCAAAGGCAGTCATGAAACACAGCGTGGAAAAACCATCTCTGTGGCCTCAGTTCAGATAAAGGCACAACTAGACTACATAAATGCTTCCTGAGATTTTGTATCTAAAGCTTGTGAGAACACTTTTCATCTCTGGGGGTGGAAATCATGGAGTGTGAAGCCCGTGCTGCAATCTGGTTATGATCGCCATTCAATACGGTGAAGAAGGGAAGAAAATCCATCTGTAGAGGAGAGTATAAAGCCAAACAGAAAACGCATAAAGAAAGAGAAAGAGAGAATTCTAATTTCATTTGAGGCCCAAAGCCAGCTCTTCCACCACCCTTCTGTGAGCCAATAAATTCCTCCTTTTAACTTAAGTTTGTTAGAGATGATTTCTGTCACTTGTATTGACCATTAACCACAAAGTATTAGAAAACCAACGAAATAAAAGACTACAGAGCGCAGGTTTTTAATGTGAGAATAACAAAAGTTTGCCTACATTTTAACTTGAAAACTATATTCACCAGATTTACAAGTTTTGTTTCTGTTTTTGTTTTTTAACCTCACTAATTCACTCAGACTTGAGTATATAATCAGACGACTTAATATTTGGTCCAAAACTAGGTAAGGTTGCCACTTTTAGTTAGTGTACAGAGAGATTCCAAGTACTTTGCAGACCTTTCCATTCATTCGTAGCTTCACTTATTTGTCAAGGTCAGTGTTCTAGGCACTGCAGTTGCAAATAAGAAGCAGAACAGGCCACTCTAAGAGCTCATAGCGTAGTGAGGGCATAACACCGATGGACCGATGGATGTTATGGGAATGCAGGAGAGTCTAGCTAGTACTCTGGGTGGGTGGGGAAGTCCAGAAAAGCTTTACATAGGAGGTGACATTTGAGCAGTGTCACAAAGAATGAGTGGATCCTTTGCAGCAGTGCATTTCCCCAGTTGTCAATTTCTCACCTTTTCCATTTCTGCATTTGAAAATAGAGACACTTAGAACATCAAAAATGGCCTCAGTGCCAATAATTTTGTGAAGAAAATTTTGGCTTGACCCACAACAGGAACAGGTGAGAAAGACCACAATGCTGAGAAACAGATTTTATGTTATAAAAACTGGAATCAGATGAAACGACATGAAAATCAAGATGAATAGAAGAAAGATCTGTTTTGTATTTCTGGGTAGAATTTGGATTTTTTGTTCCAGATCCACTTTTTAAACATTATTAATAATTCTGAAAGCCCTGCATAGGTCCAGGAATATTGCCAGAATTTCAGAGCATGGAGCTATGAATTTCTTCACCGTGGTTTTTTAATCATTTCAGTTCTGAAATTAACCTTCCACAGGCTGTTCACATTAGTAACTAGTAATTCATATTAGCTGATCAGAAAAAGCAAACTTTCAGTTGACGGTATTGTTTTGAAGTTTTAGCTCTTCTCAAGGACATAATCACTCACATGCTATCAAAATTGAACTAGCAATTAAAATAATGTCTTAACTGTTAGGAGCTCCAGAGTTTGTAGTTTGCTTATTTCTTTTAAGCCCAGAAAAATATATCTATGTTTTAAGTGAACGATCTTGCCTTCAATTTTGTTATTATACTAGCTCTTAGGACTAAATCTTTATAAAATGAAATCAAGTTTTTAAAAGCAACTTGGGTGTCTATGGATTATTAAAATTGCTCATATTCTTCACAATTTTCTTCGTTGTCAAAGATAGGACAATTACTGTGACTTGTGTGAGTTCTGGGAGAAACTCTTCTTGTACACATCATTTTTATGACATCACTCGCATTAAGAATAGGAAGGAAGTGATTCAAATGGAACTGGATACCCTTCAGACACACCAAAGAGGTGCAGAGAATATTGCATAAGGCTGACCAAAAAGAAAGAACAGTAGACAAAACAAATAACAGAAAAAAAGAAACACACTTTTGTGCTTATATTCAAAAACTAAGGAGTTGGGGTGTTTTTATGGAGAAAGGTAGCAAAACAGGTCCAGAGATTATGATTGACTACTTCTAAAATAGAAACACTTTCCAATACCACCACCAATTTATCAACTTATTTTATTACACAAACATGTATTTTAGAAAAGCATTCTGGTGTAGTGATTTTGTCTGAATTCGTTAGCGTCTTTTCATACGCTGTAAATCACTTAATATCCCAAAGGAACTGGTGCTAGCGGAATAGATTCTTTTCACAAATAATTTCCCACCCAGTCTCATATTATCTCTTTTCTCTACGCTAACTGCTTATTTTCTGGAACATTCAGTTCATTGCACAAGGTCAACAGCTCTGCCAGTAAGTGGTTAAGGCCAGAGTGACCTTGCCCTTTTTCTTCTATCACAGGATTACATGGCATGTTTGGCAGATTGCTAAACTAAATAATGTGACATATGCATATTTTTCAAATTGTCTACTGTCTGTAGACAAATTACTAAAATTTTGATTTATTGGATGATTTTCCATCAAGATTAAGCTGAAACATTCTTAATAAAGTATTGTACCCAGGGGTGCCTGGGTGGCTCAGTCGGTTAAGCGTCTGACCGTGGCTCAGGTCATGATCTCGTGGTTCACAGGTTCGAGCCCCATGTTGGGCTATGTGTGCTGACAGCTCAAAGCCTGGAGCCTGCTTCAGGGATTCTGTGTCTCCCTCTCTCTCTGCCCTCCACCCCCACTCGCACTCTTGTCTCTTTCTTAAAAATAAATAAAACATTAAAAAATTAAGACTAAATGAATAAATGAAGTATTGTACCCAACTGCAGTTCTGGTAAGTCTACCAGTGTTTGCCTCTGCTCAATGATTAGTAAGACTATGAAATTTTTTTTCTTAGACTAACTTCTTATTTTCTAATTTAACAGCCTCATAGTCTAAGTTCTTCCTATTTTTCAGGGTAAAAACAGCTCTAAGTATTTCAATGTAGACTATACATAGAAACTATAGTTTCTACAGGATGCCTGGGTGGCTCAGTTGGTTAAGGGTCTGACTTCAGCTCAGGTCATGATCTCACGGTTTGTGGGTTCAAGGTCCACATCGGGCTCTGTGCTCAGAGCCTGGAGGCTTTTTGGGTTCTGTGTCTTCCTCTCTCTCACCACCCGTCCCCTGCTTGCGCTCTGTCTCTGTCTCTCAAAGATGAATAAACATTAAAAAAAATTTTGAAAAAGAAACTATAGTTTCTAATATGAATAAAAATAATGATTTGGTATATATTCGAACCTCCGTTTTCTACACTTGTTTATTGTCTAGGTTCAAATATTTAAGTGTAGCCACATGAAATTCAAACTTAATTAAAACTTTCCATACTGATAGTAAGTAAGTGTTTGGTAACTTACTATCAATTAACTTTCAATACAGTCTTGTGTGGATTAAAAAAAAAAAATCACTATCCTAGGGGCACCTGGGTGGCTCATTCAGTTAAAGCATCTGACTCTTGGTTTCTGCCCAGGTCATGATCTTACAGCTTTGTGGGTTTGAGCCCCGCATTAGGCTCCATGCTAACAGTGCAGAGCCTGCTTGGGATTCTCTTTCTCTCTCTCTCTCAAAATAAGTAAATAAACTTAAAAAAATCATACATTTCAAGAATACTCATTTTTTCCCTAAGAACATGAAAATATAATTATGAAAATAAATTAGGAGAAAGGGCAAGAGCAAATAAATTTTTGAAAGTTCTGTTTGCTTTGGAGATTATGAAGATAGTTGAGAAATTTAATTTGGAATTTTTTCAGTTTCAACAGGATGTCTAAAGTTATCACAAGATTATCACTTCCACATGTATGGCTAGTATTTCTGGACTGATATTTTAGGGTGCTTGAAAGAGATTCATTTCAGAAAATACTAGTGATTCCAGGTTAATGAGAGGTTTCAAGGGTCAGAAGTTAGGAGATTATTACTCTTCTCTCCAGCTCTAATATCGATCTGATATGCAAACTTCAAGAAATTATTTTATCCTTCTCCCAAATATTGGTTTGATATAAAAAACAAAATCATATTAGCAGTTCAAAACATCATGTTCTTATAAGCAGTTCTTTATTATCACTGTTTGTCACATGAGAACAATTTACCAGGTTACTGGTAATCTTCACCAGTATAGTCATTTTCCCATTTCTTTAAAAACGTATCTAGAAATGCTGGCATATCAGTTCTTCAGAAAGCAGGTAAATCTTGTCATCATGCCAACCAAAACTCATGTTATGTGAGATAAATGTGGCAATTTCCATAGTTCTTTCTTTAAAGGGCACCTTAGCTTATCCTGGTACTTATGTGTTCTGCACCATGAAAAGGAATGTCCCATAGCTGGACCAGCTCCTCTTCAGTCTGAAGAGCTGTAATGTCATTGCTCTTGGCTGCCACAAAGTGGCAGTGTGCCCACTAACTTCCCCATTACTGAAGCCAACGTTGGTCTTCAGAATGAACCAGGCTAAGAGAACGACACCTCAGGTTTAGGGTTGCCAGACAAAATACAGGAAGCCCGGTTAAATTTAAATTTCAGATAAACAACAACATACTTATACTAAAAAATTATTCAGTGTTTATCTGAAATTCAAATTTAACTGAGTGTCCTGTATTTTGAATCGCCAAATCTGGCAACTCTAGTGGATACATTTGACTCTTGCAATCATGTAACCTTTTTAAGTTGAAATATACTTATCTTTAATGTATTAGTTATCCATATCTATTGAATTATGGAAACTCTTTAGTTAGGGGTATCTATATTTCCCTCTTCTACATGACTTCCATTTACCACATAGTACTAGACTCACAGTTTTACTCGTAAAAATGAATATATTCAAAGGCTTATTTGTAGATATTTTGAATGCTGGCTACATCATGGCTATTACACTAATAAGCATTTACTGATCAGACAATACATACTTTAGAAAAACGTGCACCAAAGAAGTTAGAAAAGATTGTAAAGAAGGGGCAGAAATTGACCTGAATCTTGAGGGTGAGGGTGGAAAGGAAAAAATTAAATGAAAAGAATGAATACAAGAACCTTTTAGATGAGTGGGCAGGTATTTTCATAGCAAAATAAAGTAAAAACATTTATGAAAATCTTAAAGGTTTAGTCCAAGGAACTAGTTAGAATACTGGACCATTAACATGATTTATTCATTCATTCTAGTGCCCAAACAATCTTGGCATATATCATATGCACTCAGTAATGAAACAATTGAATTATTTCAGAGGGTAAGAATGGTACTGGGCTTGACAGCACTTATTTTTCCATTTTTAATTCACTTGAAAATTTCTCCTCTATTTTAATGAAATCACTTCAAGCCTTATCAAATTTCAGCAAAACTCAATCTGGCTTTTATTACAACAGTCCTATGTAATTTTATTATGTATAAAATTATGTACATTAGTTGTTTACTCCAGTATATTGGGTTTAAAATAGAATTTATTTGTCTAAAGTATTCAAAAGTCAGTTTAAATTTAAAACTTTTTAATTTAATACAAAGTGTCCCATAAAACTCTGTCTTCAATCTCACTCTACCAGAAATCCTGGGTCAAAGATACGGTTTGTGAGTTTTCCTTTCCTCTTTTCAAGGAACTGAAAATTATATACTCTATCTGACCTCCTATAAGACTGCATTCATCTCTGTTTCCTACTCTCATCAAGTATGTTTTCTGTAGGAGTCCACATTTTCTTATAAATTTACAGGATAAGCAAATGTCTATTTCTTGTTATAAGGAGGAGATAGTGAATGAAAATCTATAATTGCTATATTTTGCATAGTGAATAAGTAACAAATCTACCTCAAGCTACACATTTTGTCTAACACAACCTAGCTATAAACACACACTGTATGTTATTGATTTATATTATAGCAAAAAGTATGTACTGTAGCTAATCAATGATTTTATTATTTTTTGGAAACTTATGCTATATTTCACTATTTCAACAATCTATATTAGGTAAGATTTTTTTACCTGGAGCAAAGTATTACCGAGTTTATTATCAACAGCATCTCATTTTTGGGGTATATGTGCCAGATATGCTGCTGGGTGCTATACCAAAAAAAAAAAAAAATCATTTTTACAAGCCACTTCTTTCTAATAGATTTTTAAGTAACTTATAATCATAAAGTTAAAAGATGTTAACATTACTGATATAGTTATAATGAGCTTAAGATCTTCAACAATTGCTAAAGGGGATTAGCTCATGTGGTTCACAGCTCTCTAGTGAAGAAAGGAAACAGGAAACCTGAGTGGTTCTAGGAATGCAGAGGGGTAGAGTTCTGCTATCTAGCATGGAACCTTATCCATAAATATTCCAAGTTGCTAAGTAATGGCAAATGTACACATTTTGATGATACACAGAACAGAAAATAAGATTCGCGTTTTCTTATGGAAATCAAGGAGTAACTGATTAAATGACAATCCATCTTGGTGTAAAGGAGGGTGAGGGAAGAAGATGTAAGATGACGATGCTTATATCTCATTCATGAATACTGTAATAGAAAGACAGCTATTTCAATAGTATAGTAAATGGAGAGAGCTTCATAAGAAGCAAAGAATATTTAAATCCAAACGAGAATGGCCAAGTAAAGAAGAGAAAGACTACTGTATGGTGGTAAAGAGCTTGTCAGAAAAAAAAAGAACTAATTTTTCTAATACATGAAAGCTTCTGTAAATCAATAGAAATAAAACAAAACAATTGAGAAATAAGCGAAAACCATGTACAGATAGTGCACTTTAATGCACTTTAGTGCAGAAATACAAGAAACTCCTAAACATCTAAAAAGATGGTCAACCTCACTCAAGAGAAGTGCAAATAAAACTACAAGATAACATTTTTCATCATCAAACTGCTAGGAGTACCACAGTTATGAGGACACTAAAGACAAGAGATGCACAGAAAGCAACATGAAATGACAGTAGCAGTGAAGCAAGAGACAGCTATTTTAGATGGTGTGGACCATTCCAATTGAGGCGGGGGCGGAAGTGAAGAGGATTGAATAAAAGCAAACAGTGAGTATAGATGACTTAGTTGAGGAGTAAAGAGTAAAAAGTTTTGTTTATTAGTAAATGAAAGAGAAATGTGTAGACTGCATATAATATGCTACCATTTGTGTGTCTTTAGTGAGACCATGGACCTACCAACACCTTGATTTTGGACTCCAGACTAAAAAGCTATGAGAAAGCAGCTTTCTGTTGTTTTAAACCTAGGCTATGTTATTTTGCTACAGCAGCCCCAAACCTAATACAATAAAGTGATATTTCATGAATGATGTAGGAAAATGTGTCTTGGAAAAGTAGTTTAGATTTCAAGAATATGAGATCATATGCATTCATAGAAAACAGAGATTAGAGTAGTATAGAATATCTTTTGAAGGAACAAGATAAATTGTTCCAAATCTAACCAAACTATTCAAATGCAAAAGATTTAAACACAGATCATTGATACAGGCCAGCTCTCTACGTACAAGTGAAATAGATATAAAGGTGAATAATTCATTTCTCTCATGAAAAGACGGCAAATAGATAAAAAGAAAGAAATGACTCTTTCGCAGACATAGGACTTTGTGATTCAGACTGACTCTTCTGAGAGTTTGTCTATTAAACAATCTGACTCAAAGAAAGCACAAACGTCTTTATTCATGTAGAAGGAGTATGTTCATGTTGGGAAAGGTGTAGCAAACAAAATACTGACTACTTCAGAAATTTAAAAAAAATGATTCAACTGCAATGGTCCGGTGTTTTACATAGGGCAATGAGTAATTGCTGTTCTTTGTTTATTTTTAGATAAAAGATCTACAGCTATAGAACCTTATCCATGACATTTTCACAGAACACACTATTTAAGATTTACATCATTTCACCACTCAAGGTAATTATTTCTTAAGAATACCATAAAATGTATTTAAGTCATTTCCTGTCTCCCAATGAAATGAAAGGCATCTCTAAAGGGATTTCAGTGTATCCTTTTGAGTGTGTGTGTTTTATATTTTTGCATTTTCCCAGGAAGAAATGGAGACAGTGACTCAATTAATACCTTATGGGTATTCTCTCATTATTCCATTCTTGGTTTCAATAACGATTTGAAATAAATGGAGGCTGTTTGCTCAACTCTCTTAGGCTGGTGCTTATTAAATAATAGCTCTGGTCTGCCCTATGTTGTTTTTGTAGTCCAGTCATAAATAAATAGGACTTCAGCTCTTATTCAAAGGAAGCTTTGGAAATGACTCCTATTTATTTCTGCTAACATTAAAAAGAGAGAGAGAGAAACTATTGACAGGGATAAAAAAAAAAGTTAAAGTCTATGCAGTCTCAATGTACTGATGAAGATCCTCAAGTATTTATTTGAAGATGAGGAACTGTCAACTCATCAGAGACAGTGGATTGGGCCTGAGGGTTAAGACTCCCTGACCCCAAATTGTTAAGCATTCTTGGCTAAGGTACTCAAACAACCTAGGAATTAACGCTCACTCTTTTTGTTTGTTAAGCTAATTGTGGATTCACAGCCAGATGGAAAAAAATAATACAAAGAGATCATTTATACCCTTTACCCAGTTTTTTCCATTGTATAAGGCTACAATACATCACAACCGCTATATCGATGTTAATACAGTCCATCGATCTTACTCACATTTCTCCAGTTTTACCGGTACTTGTTTGTGTGTGTATGTGTGTAAGTAATAATATATATTTTATCACGTGTAAGTTCATACATCTACCATCACAGTCAAGATGCTGCAAATTTCTATCACCAGACGGATCTTTCATGTTGGTCTTTTAAACCAAACCCACCTCTCTCCTGCCACACCCCCAGCTACTCCCTGATCCTCATCCCTAATCCCTCACGACCACAAATCTGTTCTCCACTTTGACAATTTTGTTATCTCAAAATATTGTATTAATGGATTCATGCAGTACGTAAACTTTAGAGATTAGCTTTTTTCTCCCTGGACATTCAAGCCAGTTGGTGCGTGTATCAATAGCTTGTTCCTTGTCTTTGCTATGGTTTGACTGTACTGTAGTTTCATTAAACATTTACCTGTTGAAGAACATCTGCTCTATTTCCACTTTGGGGCAATTATGAATAAAGCTGCCATGAACAACCATGCACGGGTTTTTATGTAAACATGTCTTTGTTTTTCTGGGATAAATGCCCAGGAGTGTAATTGTTTGATAAGAGATACTGGCATATTTAATTTTATAAGAATCTTCCAAACGTTTTTCCATAGTAACCTACCATTTTACATTCCCACCAGCAACATATGAGTGATCCAGTGTATTCTAGTGATTGCCAGCATTAAATATGGTTACTTTATTTCAGTCATCTTGCTAGATTTATAGTGATGTATCTTTGAAGTTTTAATTTCCATTTACCTGATGGCTAATGAGACTGACATCTTTTCATGTGCTTATTTGCCATCTGTGTATCCTCCCGTTGAAATGTCAGTTCATGTCTTTTGACAATTTTCTATTTGGATTGCTTGCTTTCTTACTGTTTTTTTTTTTAAATAACCATATAATTAACATACAATGTTATACCATATAATTAACATACAATGTTATATTGGTTTCAGAGGTACAGTGCAGTCATTAAACAGTTCTATACATTACTCAGCACTCATCACGATAATGTACTCTTCATCATCATAACCTATTTCACCCATTCCCCCATCTACCTCCCCTTTGGTATCGATTAGTTTGTTATTTACCATTAAGAGTCTGGTTTTTCTGTTTGTCTCTTTTTTTCATTGTTTATTTATTTTGTTTCTGAAATTCCATGCATGACTAAAATCATACGGTATTTGTCGTTCTCTGAATGACTTACTTCACTTGCCACCATACCCTTTACGTCCATCCATTTGCTGCAAATGGCAAGATTTCATTATTTTTATGGCTGCATAATATTTCATTGTCTCTATATATCACTTCTTCTTTATCCATTCATCTATAAAAGGACACTGGGTTGCTTCCATATTTAGGCTATTCCAAATAATGCTGAAATAAACATAGAGGTGCATGTAACCTTTTGAAAAAAATATTTTTATATTCCCTAGGTAAAAATCCAGTGGTGGAATTACTGGATCATTCAGTAATTCCATTTTTAAGTTTTTAAAGAATTTCCATACTGTTTTACACAGTGGCCGCACCAGTTTGCATTCCTACCAGCAATACACAAGATTCCTTTTTCTCCACATCCTCACCAATACTTGTTCCTTTTCTGATTATTCAGTGTCCTTCTTTGGGTCTTACTACAGTCTTTGCTTTAAACTCTGTTTTGTTCAATATTAAGTATTGCTACCCCAGCTTTCTTTTCAATTCAATTTGCATGATAAATGCTTTTTCCATCCTTAATTTTTGATCTGCCTGTACCTTTAGATCTGAAATGAGTCTTCTGCAAGCAGCTTATAAATTGGTCTTGCTTTTTTATCTATTCTATCACCCAGTATCTTTTGATTGGTGCATTTAGTCCATTTACACTCAAAGTAAGTATTGATAGGTATGTATTTATTGTCATTTTGATACTTGTTTTATGATTGTTTTCATAGTTCTTGTCTGTTCCTTTTTCTCCTGCTCTCTTCCCTCCAGATTTGCTGGCATTCTTTAGTGATGTACTTGGATTCCTTGCTCTTTATTTTTTGGATATCTATTACTGGCTGGTTAGTGGTTACCATTAGATTTATATACGCATCCTAACATCTGATGCGTATAGCAGTCTATATACAGTTGATGGTTGCTTAAGTTTGAACCATTCTAAAAACATTAAATATTTACCCCGTCCCCTCACATTTTAGATATATGGTGTCATAATTTGCATCCTTTTATTTTGTGAATCCCTCGCCTGATTTTTATAGGTAAACTTAATTTACTGCTTTTGTGCTTCCTACTTTTGTCTCCCACTTGTGGTCTTTCCTTTCCACTCACAGTTTCCCTTTTAACATATCTTGTAAGGCTTCAGAATAGAACATAACCTTGTTGGATAGAGTATTCTTGGCTGTGGATTTTCCCTTTTAGCAATTTGAATGCATCGTGGCACTCCCTTCTGACCTGCAAAGATTCTGCTGAAAAATCAGCTGATGGCCTTGTGGGGTTTCCCTTATATGTAAGTATTTTCTTTTCTCTTGCCTTAAAAGTTCTTTAGAACTACTTTTTGCCATTTTAATTAATATGTGTTTTGATGTTGACCTCCTTGGGTTGATTTTGTTGGGAGCTCTCTGTTCCATCTGGATCTAGATGTCTGTTTCTTTCCCCAGATTCACAAAGTTTTCAGCTATTATTTCTTCACATACATTTTCTGCCCCCTTTTCTCTCTCTTCTCCTTCTAGGATCCCCACCATGCAAATGTTATTATACTTGATGGTGTCACTGAGTTTCCTTAATCTATTCTCACTTTTTATTATTTGTTTTTCTCTCTCCTGTTCAGCATGAATGCTTTTTATTCCTTTGTCCTCCAAGTCACTGATTCATTATTCTGCTTATGCAGAATATTTTAAATTGTATTTATTGAGTTCTTTATCTCAATAAAATATTGAGAACCTATTAGGTTCTTTTTTATGTTTTCTATCTCTTTGTTGTGGATCTCACTCTCCTCCTCTCTCTTTTCAAGTCCAGTGAGTATCTTTATGATCAATACTTTAAATTCTCTGTCAGGTGTATTACTTACCTCCTTTCTGTTCAGCCATCTTGCTGTGATTTTATTCTGTTACTTCATTTGGGATGTATTCTTCTGTCTCCTTATTTTCTCTAACTGTGTCTTTTTCTATGTGTTAGGAAAGTCAGCCAAATCTCCTGCTCTTGAAAGTAGTGGCCTTATGAAGAAGAGTTTCTGTAGTGCCCTATAGTGCAATGTCCCCTGTTCACTAAAACCTGGCGTTTCAGAGGTATCTCCTATGTGCGATGTGTGCACCCTGCTGTTGTCACTGAGCCTTGTTTGGCTTCAGTTCAGTCATCTGCAATGGCTCTCTTTGGCTGTTGTGGTCAGGGTTTTGTCCCTGTGTTGTTAGTGGGCCAGTCTGTGGCTGCCTTGGGTTTGATTTGAGTGAGACCAGACATTTGCCAGAAATGCAGTAGCACCAAACTATAGGGAACTTTCCCAGTGTTATCCCCTAAAAAGATTTCATTGGTGGACAGGGCCTGCTGTCAGACCCAACGTCTGCCCCCAGCCCACTGCTGAGGTTGCAGGTAGATTGATGTATGTGGTTATTCTCCCCTCTCTTAGGGGCCGAAGTCATTTTGGAGAGGTGCTGGTGCCTGTTCAGGCTGCATGCACACTACCAGGCTTGTGGCACCACTTTGGATGACTCCTGTCAAAGCTGTGCTGGCGGGGGTGTCTGCAAAAGAACACAGGGACAAGTCTCAGAGTGCTAGCAAAGCCCTCACTGATCCACTTTTGGAGGGAAACTGCAGCCACCCAGGAAAACTTGTGCCCAGGCCAGGATGGATGGGGTAGGTCCACAGAAGAGCCCGGAGACAGGGCACACTTTAGCAAGCTAGGTGGAGGGTATTCATGCTTTGCTGGTTCCTGCAGGTGTCAGTGTATCTAGGCTGGGGGTCAGGGAGGGAATACCCACTAGCTCCTTTGCTCTTCAAGAAGTCTCCCACAGATCCCTGCTCCTCCAGCACACACTCTGAAGATTACTAGATAAATCTCTGTCCCGTATATGCAGGGACATTTTTCAAACTGCTGCCTCTATGCAGTATTTCAATGGGGCTGTTTGTTGTTCTGTCTCTTTAAGAGCAGAGACTCAGTTTCCTATCACCCTCTGGAATTCAGAGCTTAACTTGATGATTTTTAAAGTTCCAGGTGTTAAGCCCCACTGATTGTAAAAACTCATGAAGCCAGGTCTTTCTGGTTTTTCAAAGCCAAATGTTATGGGGAATTCATTTTCCCAGTGTGGGTCCCCCATGCCTGGAGTGCTTGGTTTGGAGTCTGTCCCTCTCCCCATTCTGAGCTCACAGCATCCTCCTTCCTACAGAAAGTCCCACAGGTCCATTTGGCTCCCACCACGTCTCTGTCCTTCCTACCCTCTTGGATATGGTCTCTTCTCTGCATTTAGTTGTGGAGAGTCTGTTCAGCCAGTCTTCAGGTCATTCTCTGGGTTATCTACACTGATGTAGGTGTTATCTAGTTGAGTCCATGGGATGACGGGAACTTAGTTAGGGTCCTCCTACTCTGCCACCTTCCCTGAAAACCCTCTTACTGTTGAGTTTTGAGAGTGCTTTGTATTTTCTAGATACTAGCCCTTAGATGGACATGTGGTTTTCATATATTCTCTCCAGTCCATAGTTTGTCTGTTCACCTGATTTATGAGGTCCAATTTATTATTTGTTCCTGGATCAAGTCTAGGAACTCTGTACCAAGATCCTGGTCCCAAATATTTTTCACTACTTTTTTCTCTAAATGTCTTCTAGTTTTACATTTTACATTTAAGCCCATGATCTATTTTGAATTCATTTTTGTAAAAGCGTGAGCTTATTTGATGAAAAGGCTATTCTACCTCATTGAACTGCTTTTGCATTTTTGTCAAAATCAGTTAAGCATATTTGTGTGGCTTGATTGCTGGTTCTACATGTGTTTCATGGATCTATGTGTTTCTCTCATAATACCACACTGTCTTGATTCTTGTAACTGCGTAGTATGCCTTCATATCAGGTAGAATGATACCTCAAAATTTAATTTTATTTGTCAGGATTTTTTTTTTATCTATGCTAGGATTGGTGCCCTTTTATGTAAATTTTAGAGTAAGCGTATCTATATAAACAACAACAAAACCTCACTGGGATATTGATAAGAAAGATATTAAATCCATAGATACTTTTGGGCCAGATTGACATTTTTAAAATATAGTATGTCTTAGTCCATGAGCATGGATGTCTCTCCTTTTATTTAGATCTTTTCAATTTATTTCATCAGGATTTAGTAATTTTCAGCACATAAATCTTGTATATGTGTAAGAGACTTAAACCCAAGTATTTCTTTTTCTTTGGAACAATTGTAAGTTATACCATGTTTTTAATTTCAGATTCTTGCATGTTCAATGTTAGTATTCAGAAATGCAACTGGTTTTGTTGTTTTTGATTTTATATTATTCTGCAACCTTGCTGAACTTACTTATTAGTTCTAGGAAGTATTTTTGGTAGATTCCTGGGGATTTTCCATGTAAACAATCAGGTCATGTGCAATGAAAAACAATTTTATTCCCTCCTATCTAATGTGTATGCCTTTTATTTCCTTTCCTGTCTTATTATTAGAACTTCCAAGGTCCTGTTGAGGTAGAGTAGTGAGAGTGCACATTTTTATTTGTTGCCTAAATCCTCCCATTAGAGCAAACACACCATGAAACCAGAGACTTCACCTATTTTTTTCATTTGCTGTGTATGTTGCCTATAGGAGTTCCTGGTACATGCAGACACACAAAGAGTGTTCAATAAGCAGTTAGTGAAAAATGAAAAGAATAAATGACCAAATGCAGACATGAATGATGTATTTGGAAGAAAATAATCATAGAATATACAACAGATTCCACTATTCTTTCTCACCAAAGAACTGGTGACAAAATTTGACCTTCCTGGTGACAGTTTGGTCTCTGCCATCTACTCTGTCCTTTACTATGTTACAATTATTATTGTTCTCCCATTGGGCACTGTTGGAAATCCGTGTTTCTTTTCAGAACACTTATTGCTAATCACAAAGAGTCTTGACAAATCAATTTACTGGAAGCCATAATCAATGTATTTCCTGCCCAAATGTTCTTTCCTTTCAATCTGCATGGTTCGTTCCAGGCAGCCTGCTTGATTTCTTAACAGAGAACATATTTATTCATTTATTAAACAAATATTATTGAGAATCTATTATGTGCCAGGCAATGTTTTATGCATTTTTCTCTCTTGAGTGCTCTGTTCTTCCCGGCAACTGTGGTCTCTCTGAGGCATCAGTATTTCCTGAAAGATCAGTATTTTCCATATGCTTTATGTACAGGAGGCCTTTCAGGAGGGGGAAAAAAATCATTTCCAGCCCTGAGTATATGATGAAAATAGATACTCCATTTTCCAGAAACATTAACAGCTTGATACTTCCTGTGGACACCATTAAATAAACTTCTGGAAACATCAAGTGATGTCCATTATTATTTCCTCATATTCAAGAAGACATTAGTTACAGTATCATTAGGTTTGTTTAAGAACAAAAATAAGATTATTAAATAAACCAAATATTAGGCATGGCGGGTTTGGAAATAATGAGAAATAAGTAGTGGAGAAAACATTGTTTATGTGGAAGTAAATCTGGAAAACAGACAAAAATAAAAACAGGAGCCTTTTCACAATGCCTGTCTTGTTCTTCTGTCAGACATCTTAGATCATCAGAGTTCTGTTTTCCTAGTGAGGTAGCCTTCAGGTTACCAAGCTACCACTGGTTTCCTGATGCTGTAAAATTTAACTGTGCCTACAAAGCAACTTCTGAAGATAAATAGAAATTTTCCCTCAGAGGATAAACAGGGACTATATTAAATTGTAACTGGTATTCAACTCTACCAACTGGTTGGTTGATAGCTAGTACATTGTAATTAATTTAACTTTATACGATCAAGATGTTGTATTATGCAAGTCTCTCTCTTAGTCTCCTGAAGCAGTAAAAGCTTTTCCCTCTGTTATCCATATGCTTGAGTTTAGGTTTAAGTTTGTGGATGGAGGCATTATAAGATGCTGGAGTGGTTCCTTACATCTTTAGTACATGGGACATTGGTGTTTATTCTGCTGTACCTGATTTTGGGCAAATTTATTTCCCATCTAAAGTATAAATAAATTATATGATGTATGAATAAACCATAATGATGGAATATCCCCTAAATTTCATGTAAATGGCTTACAGAAAAAATGAATTCATTCATTCATTCATACATGTATGCATTCATTTATCTAAAAATATATTACTTGATAGATTGCTATATACAATCTAGAGGGTAGAGATGAGATCAAGCCCCCAGCTTCATGCAGCATAAAGTTCAGAGAGTTACCAGATCATAAACAAAGCAATAAATAAATGAGATACTCACTCAGTGTAATGAGTGCCATACATGAAATAAGGAGGCAGAGATACGGAGTGGCCAGAGGAGGATATTTTTGCTTGAATAATCAGAGACCTCTCCAGTGGCATTTATACAGCATTGCAGCAAATAGAGTCCTCTAACATCTACAAGAATAGGTCCAGATCCTGAGCAACCTATCTGTCACAAAGCCACTTTCCAGTTATAAACAGCTCTGTCATTTAACTCTAATTTATCTGGCTTTTTATTTGGTGAGAAAGATGTGATAAGTACTAAAAATTATCTCTTAAATGAGAATGGCTACATCTTTCTCTGCCATTTAAAAATGATGTATCCCTTCCTTATCGATTTGTGATCCTTCTTTCATGATAATATTACATACTCCAGTTTTTTTTTTAATGGCAATAATATTTAACTGTTTCCTCCTCTGGAATATATTTGGATGTAATGCAGGGTATATAATTATCCCCTGTCTGTTGTGGACCTTTCTCTCATACTGTTGGGTGATGTCACCTTTGTCACATCTCAAACTTATGAATCATGTTTTTAAGTTCTATCCCAAGAATTTTAATTTTTATACTTATAAATAAAGTTGTCCACTTTATTTTTCTGGATTAGCTTTCCTCAGTTTTAATGTCAAAGTTCTACCAACTTCATAAAATACTCTGAATAGAACAGATTTCTCTATTCTTCCAAATCTTGAAATAACTTAATACAATACAGAAATCTTTTCCTTGACATTTAAAAAATAAGCTCCTCAAAGGCTAAAAAGACACTTTCCTGGATGAAATTATTTTATACACATTTGTCTGTTTTTTTCCCGTGATTATCAGTTAATTCAGGCCTCTATTTCTAAGTCGCTTTGCTAATTTATATTTCCCAATACAATCTCCTATTTATTCAAGATTTTCAAATATCTTACCATAGAATTATATTCACTGTAATCACTCTCTACTCATGTTTTATTGAGTTTTTTAGTCCTCTTTAAAATCAGAAGTTTGTCTTATCTGATTGTTTCTAATACATGACAAGTTCCTGGATAGATTTGTGGTTGCTTTCTGCAGCTGCTCTAACGAATTGCACAAAGTTGATGCCCCAAAACAACACCAATTTATTATTTCATGGTTGTGTGGGTCAGAACTGATGCAGGTCTCTGGAGACTGAAATCGAGGTGTGGGCAGGACATTTTTGTAGTGCAATGCCAGGGGTGATTCCATTTCCTTGCCTTTCCAGCTTCAAGAGGTCACCTCCATTCTTTGTCTTGAGGCTCCATTTCTCAACCTGCAAAGCTAGACACAAGGCGTCCCATTCTTCCACGTCGCACCACTAAACCTTCTGTAGTCATATCTGCCTCTGATGCTGTCTCTTCTCTGGCCTCTCTCTTCCACTTGAAAGACCCTTCTGATTCTGTTGAGTCCATCCAGATTAGCCTTGGTAACCACCTTATTTTAAAAACAATTAGTCACTTTAATTCTCTCACAACCTTAATTCCCCTTTGCTGTGTAACCTATCATATTCACAGGTTCCAGGGATCAGGGTATGAATATCTGAGAGGGATGGGAAAACACATGATTGTGTTTATCAAAATAACAATTATATTTTTGATGTTTTACATCACCTTTCTGCTTTCCTTTTTATTTTGTTTCTTTTTGCTTCCTTAATGTAAATCCATTGCCATTTAGAAAGCTCTAGTGAAGTGTTTGGTTTATTTATTTTCACTTTCTAACAAAAGGTTTTAAATCAATGAATTTTCCTTTAAGTACAACTTTGGCTTTATCTCTGAGGTTATTATAATCACATTTCTAAATATTAGAAATGGTAGATTTAAATTTACATGTATTTGTGTTATCTTTAAATAAACTTTTATTAGTTATTTTTATTTTTATTAGAAATTGGCTGGTTCAGGTTTTCTTTAAAAGTTTTCTTTGTCAGGGGCACCTGGGTGACTCAGTCAGTTAAGCACTTACTCTTGATTTTGGCTCAAGTCATGATCTCACAGTTCGCGGGTTCGAGCCCATATCAGGCCTCAAGGCAAGCCCCACATTGGGCTCCACGCTGTCAGTACAGAGCCTACTCTGGATTCTCTCTCCCTCTCTCTCTGCCCCTCCCTTGCTCTCTCTCAAAATAAATAAATAAACTTTAAAATATATTTTTAAAAAAGTTTCTTTGCCACATAATATGAAAGCCATATTTAAGAACATTCCACCCAGGGGCACCTGGGTGGCTTAGTCGGTAGAGCATCCAACTTTGACTCAGATCATGATCTCAAGGTTCATGAGTTTGGGGCCTGCTGTCAGCATAGAACCTGCCTCAGAAAACTCTGCCCCCACTCTCTCTGTTCTCCTGCTCACTTGTGCACGCTCTCTCTCTCTCTCAAAAGAAAAACGTTAAAGAAATAATTAAAAGAAAACTGAAAGAAAAAAGAACATTCCACCCAAAGGCAGAATAAATTAGTAGGCAATATTTTTCTTACTAATAACAATAATAATAATAGCATTTTTAAGAGTTTACCTGGTACTATGTTATGCAATTATAGATATTATATCATTTAATCTCCCTACTTATAATGCTGATGAGGGAGCATGGGGCAAGCTGAGGGCAAAGTACAGGCTAACAGCAACCTCCCCCCATCTCCCCCCATGTCAGGTGGGATATGTGTGATATTCCTCGGACGCTCCTGGCTGCCCAGGAACAGGGGAAAGGAAAGATAGCAAATGGTTGACTGATAGAGATCACAGGAGTCTCTTTCGGTTTACAGATAACTTAGTAAACTGCAAGAAAAAGGCAATCTTACCCATAGACTAATCTCTGGAACCTATAGTCCATTTCCTGGAGCCCTAATATCAGCCTCATCAAGATGTAAGGGGATTTAAATCCTTGCCGTGGTGATGTGGGAAACAATGGCAAATGAAAAGTTAAATTCCCTTACTCCCTACAGCCCCTGACAAGTCCTCGAAACAGGCAGAGTGATCTCCTTCTAGGAGTGCAGCCACCTTGATGATGATAGTTTTCTAGGGACAAAAGGGAATCTTGGCTTAACATTATCCTGACCTCTCAGGATCCTGTAAGTCTACAGGATTAAGATACAAAAATTCCTTTGGAAACTTCCTTTAGCTCAACTCCCCCAAGATATATGCTGGAAATCATACTCCAAGCTTATGGCCCCCTGATATACATCTGAAGGGCCTCACGACTGAGGTTTTACTAAATGGTAATAAATGGTGTTTTCATAACAGTAGCTAGCCCCTCAAGGTCCTGAAATCCTTGCTTCCAAAATGACTTAGAGACTTTATCCCTGACCCCCTCCCAACCTGAGGGTATACAATCAGTTACCTGTCACAACCCCAGTGCAGCTCTTCCTGCCCACAGAGCCTGTCCCCCTGTTTTAATAAAATCACCTTTTTGCACCAAAGACATCCTCAAGAATTCTTTCTTGGCCTTCAGCTCCAAAGCCCCCATTATTACCCCAAAACCCCATCCCTGTGAGTATATATTGTTAATATTTTTTATTTACAGAGGTAGAATTGAAGTTATATAGCTAGTAGACAAGGAAAATAACACGTGGTTTTAACATTGTTATATCTATTATTCAAATTTAAAGAAATACATTCCTATAATGTTTTACTCTCTCTCTCTTTTGGGGGGATTTGTTTTAATTTTTTAAATCTCAGGGTTGAGAAAGGTAGTAAAATTGCTCACAGTTTTGTTTTTATTTGTTTGTTTGTACTTATATAGCTTTTGTTTTACACAGTTTGATGTTCGCTTGGTCAGCATATGCATTTTCATGGGAATTATATTTGCAATTTTAAGATAAGCTTTTTTGTAAGATGATTCCTTTAATTACAAATGACCCCCCTTCTCATTTAATACCTTTTCACTTTGCCTACAGCTAACATTATGCCCGTACTTTCCTCACTTTCTTTCTTTGTTTTTTTCCTGATAGCTCTGCACATTTCTTTTTAAGATTTTGCTTCACTTGTTAGATTTATAGCACATGCATAATTTTTAGCTGGATTTTGTTTATTAACACAATCCAAGAGTATTTGTTTTTAAATAGAATTTTAAAATAATTTATGTTACTTCCATAATTGATGATTTCAGCTTCACTTTTATCAATTTATTTTATACATATGTCTTATTTGTTTTATATTTTCCGTTATGTGAAATACTGCAGAATGTGTTTTCTTAGCTTTTGGCTTCTCTGGTGTTTTAAAAAGTACTCAATATATTTTTAATAGTACTAGTGGTTATCATGATCTTTCAAAGACATTCTTGAGGCATAATTCTTTAATTATCCAAGTTTTATACAAACACGATATCTTTAGACTGTTCCACATGTGAGCTGAGAATTTCATATACATTTGCTTACTCCTATTTCTCTATTCTATTTACCAGTCTTATTTTAAAAATTTAAGCAGATTTAATCTCAAATTATTGTTAATCATTTCTATTCTTGCATTTATATATATTATTCTGAGTTAAATGTGAAAACATGGAAAAACCTCACGCAGGGCTTTCCTTCTTACTCACTTCCCTTCTTAGCTAAAGAAGCAATCAACATTCTGAGAAAATTGAGCAGAAGTAAAAGAAAGAAAAAAGAACAGAACAAAAAAAGGAAAGGAAAGGAAAGGAAAGAAAGGAAAGGAAAGGAAAGGAAAGAAAGGAAAGGAAAGGAAAGGAAAAGGGAAAGAAAAAATAACCATCTGCAGATTTTCAGAGAGATTTCAGTCACTACAGTCTCTTCCCTAGATTTATCCCCAAAGGAGCTGGCAAAAGAACTGAGCGTCCATTGGGCCAAACCATTATCTTTCTGTGGTTGAACTATCCTAAGCCATTTCAGGGCCAGCACATTTTGTATGGAATTCCTCTGCCACTCTTTGTAAAATACATTTACATTTATAAGGGGAATCTCCATTTGTAAAGGTGCCTCCCTCCCTCTAGAAAAGGAGAAAGTCTTATCAATGGAGAAGGCTGAGACTCACATCTGAGTAACAACTATACTCTCCTTTACTGTGCTTTGCTGAAAACCTCCCATAACTGTCTCCCCACCCCTCTACATCTTTTTTTTTTAATGTTTATTTATTTATGAGGGAGAGAGAGAGTACCTTGAGAGCAGGGGAGAGCAGGGGCAGAGAGAGAGACAGTATCTGAATTAGGCTCTGCTCTCTAACAGAGTTGAGCCCAAGGTGGGGCTTGAACTCACAAAGCAAACCATAAGATCATGTGACCTGAGCTGAAGTCTGACGCTTAACCAACTGAGCCACCCAGGCACCCCGCCCCTCTTTACATCTTTTGTCTTAAGCTGAGGATGGTACTTAAAGTGATAGCTTGGGCCACTTTGGGGAGTTACTGCTTTCCCGGGTATGTCCCATGTATACAGAAGGTATATGTATTGCTTAAATTCTGCTTGTCTTTTTCCTGTTAATCTTTTTATTACAGGGAAATCTCAACAAAGAACACGAAGGTAAATTATTTTTCCTCCCCTGCAATTCCAGGCATACATGGACGATGTCAATTTTTCTGTCCACTATATTCTTAATCCCTAATAGTCTCTAGCACAGAGTAGAGGCTCAATAAATTTATTCACTTATTCAACATATTATTTTAACATTAACTACATGTCCTACACTACTTTAGATGCTAGTCTTGCAGCAATGGTCCCATGGAGCTCACATTCTAGTGGAGAGAGAAAATAAATACAAAAACCACCGTAAGGTAATGAGAAGGGCTATGAAGACAAAAAAATAGGGCAATGCCAGTGGCTGGAAAGCTGAAGCTAATGTTGTTCAGGAAAAGTCTGATTGGGGGTGTAATATGAAAAATGACACCAAACCGAAGAAGAAAATCGCCACATGAAGATTGGGGCGGGCGGGGGGGGGGGGGGCCTGCCAAGGCAGCAGAAAAGGCAAAAGAAAATGTCCAAGACACAAATAAGCTTTCCTTCCTTCCAGGAAGGACAGGGAAGTTACCATGTAATCATGGGCAAAACTGACAAAAGATTAAAGATCAGAGTAGGAAATGAGAATGACCCTGGGAAGCCAAGTTGAGAAAGAAGGGGAATAGACTTGAGCTCGGCACAAGGACACAGAGGGTGGGTTGTAGAAGATCAGTCTCCTCTAAGTATTGATTATTCTAATAAGTGATAGGTATTCTGGTAAGCTTTTTGCTTGCATTGCCTTATTTCATTCCTGCCCATGGGTGAGAATCAATTGAGAGGATAAAGAGCCAGAAATTCCAAGAGCTTAACAATTTGCCAAACATTCAACAAATCACATGTGGCAAAGCTAAGATTTGACCTTAATGCCTGCCTTACTCCAAAATCTGTGCCCTTTACCATGATCCCAAACAGAGTGCCACTCAGGCAGATAGACCAGTTCACAGTAGCTGGAAGAGAACACGTGACAAAAGGACTGTCAGATTCGCAGTCTTTTTTGCTACTTGGAAAAATGCTTTAATGGTTCCTTCCTGACTCCACTCGTTAGTGCTTCATCCGAACAGGTGCATAGTATAAAATGTATTGCTATAGTCCTTACACCCCCCATTCAAGCAAGCAAGCAAATTATATTTAGCTGGTGAGCGAATGCAGGAAGCTATTATACATGGTACAACTTCATAAGCTGAAACTCGAGGTTTAGTGACACACTGTGCAGTGGCCGTAGTAAATCACTACCCATATTGTTCCTTCCCAAACATGCTCTAATTAGTGGGGATGTTACATGGTAGCGTTGGTTACCTTCTCAAGGTTTAGAGAGAAGTATCCGTATGTTCACAGGTGTTAGCAAAATCTTCTAAACCACTCAACATGTAAAACCAGAATACATGCAAAGAGAATGACCAATGACCCAAATTTCCTTTTACCTCTTTCCACGTCTTTTGTTGTATTTCTTTGTCACTAAAATGTCTCCCATTCCACAGCTTAAACACTGTTATCTTTGTGACTGGTTTGTCTTGTGCTGACTAAGGGAAATGGGTAGTTATACCAAGGAGTGATGAGACACAGTGTGTCTCTACTCGCACAGGCTTCAGTTGTAATGTTAACTTGTTTAACTGTGTGTGTTTCTTAAAGTTTATTTATTTATTTTTGAGAGAGAGCACCAGCGCTGGAGAGGGGCAGAGAAAAAAGGAGAGAATCCCCAGCAGGTTCCATGCTGTTGCAGGGCTCGAAATCACAGACCGAGAGAACATGACCTGAGTCGAAATCGAGTCAGAGGCTTACAGAGGCTTACCTGACTGAGCCACCCAGGCACCCCTAATGTTACTTGTTTATAAAAACATATGCTGAATAAAGTTAATCACACCTTATGTAAGTGAAAATAATCTTAGATATCAGTGTAATTACTTATTACATCCTCAGCACTATCTTTTTGTAAATTGTCCATTGGGACATTGCATATTTTGAGTATTGTTACCAAGAGGAAACACGAGCTTTCTCAAGACCCATTGTTTATTTTAAAATGAAGATTACTCATTTTGTTACGGAATACAAGAAATTAATTGATTATGAAAAATTCCATCTCTGAAACAAAGACATAAATCAGTCCAGTTTCCACTCTATGAAATATCACACAAACTAGTTTTAGCTTTAACATAGTCCCATGTAGGTTTCATTTGGGGGAATATTGCCAATATCGGTGAGTTTTTACCAGTGATGTTGCTTTTCCTGAATTCCACTGAACCTGAAAATGACTCCAAATGACAGAGTAATGAGAGACAGTAGAAAAGGAGAAAGACAGCTCTCCTTAGGGCTCTGAAGCTACGCCTCTGCAATACCATTCTTATAATCCCTTGTCTTAGCATTGACTGTCCACACCCATATTCCACTGGACCATGTGTTCTTTAAAGTGGCAGGTTAGCCTTTTTATTTCCAGTTGCCAGCTTGCTCTTCATTTTTAATGGCTTGTATATTTCACTCAGTATATCATTTCTGGAAGAATCTAAAAGAAACTATAGGCAGGTTGTAATCAGTACTATTTGTTTCAGCAGACTGATTAGGTGTAGGGTCTCTCTGACTCACATTTTTTATGTGGTCCATGTGTTTGATGATACTTCACTGAAACATCTCTTTCTGGCCATGATGACAGCATTGAGGGAGATAGAACCCTGTTCCTTGCAATATATTCTGATCAATTACTCTACTGCAACATGAATATTTAAAAGTAGGACATGTATGTATATTTCCCAGTTATTTAAGCTATGTGAACAATTCTACTGAAAAAATGAAGTTGCTCTGTTTTATCTATAAAAACCTGAATGAAGAAGTCACTGGGTTGTTTTTTCCCAAAGGAAATCATAAAGGTAAGTCTTGATCAAATCAGGATTTTTTTCAGAGTTTGAATAGGAGTGGGGACTCTGAAATCCACCTCCATAGCCTCTCTCACTACCTCACCTCCACTATCAAACCCAGCAGACTAGAGATACACACTGACTTAGCAGAATGTCTGTGGATAGGGCTCCTTGAGGATATCAGGTAGACCTGAAAGGTAAATTGATTTGAATCACTAGTTGCATCATTCTGGGCCTGGCAAGAGACTCCCAAGTATCTCCTCTGCTAACCTCAAATAATCATCACAAATTTGGGTGGATAACCCAACAGCTTTCTGGTCCATATCGCTATGATGCATTCATAAAGATCACATCAACGTGGGAACTTTCATTTCTTTACCTACACTGGACTCAAAGTTAGTACTTGAGGCAATAGTTTCAAAGCAGAAAATCAAGGACAGGGAATAAAACCCCTTATCACTCCGATGTAGGAAAATCATGGTGGCCCCTTACTCCCTGGGGCTCTCCTCTCCTTGTCTCGTCACCATTGGCCTTCACAGGTGCTTCTTGGAATGACAAGTGGAATCTAAGCAGTCATCTAACAGACTGGAAAGTGTTAAAAACTATTTACAAGTAATGGAGTCTTTCTTACATAAATACTGAAAAGTGAAGGAGAGGGAGAAATTTTGAAGAGACGGAGAACAGAAGTCTAAAGTATTCAACTGTCAGACGTGCTTCACTAGGACACTTAGAGCCTGTTCCATGAATGAAGGTCTATAAAAGTTCTGTGGGTTAGGGAGAAAAGGACTTTGCTTTGAGTTGGTCTTTTGAAACGTGCAGATAGTAAGTCATCAGGAATGTCCTCCTCAATTATAAGAGGCAGCAATGCATGTGTAAGCAAGTGAAAACAGACACCAGCCCAGCCCTCAGGGGATTCAAGATTTCCCTTAGTACATTTATAAGATGGATTCAATGTAATTTTCCCATAAAATGAGTATATGGGAAGTGATTTTTCCAAGAACACACAGTGAGACAGTAGACAAGGAGTCTAAGAACCAGACCAGATGTCATAAAACATGAAATCTGTTCCTCAACCCTTTCACTAACTCACTGATGTGGCTTAGATTAATTTACTCAGTTTCTAATCCTTTTATGAAAACAATGCTTCCTGTTTATTTTTAGAATGATCCACTCAAAACTTTTAGCTGTTCTTCTTGTCCATTTTAAATTATAGCATAAGAAAAGTTAGAACTTCATTTCATACTATCATGATAGATACTTAACACAAAATCCCTTTTTTTGTGACAATATGGCAACCCTCATGCAGGGCCCAGAGCAGGGTCATAAAGAATTAGTTGCCTTGATTATGTATCTCTACTATTGGCTAACATTAACAGGCACACTATCTATCATAAAACTCTTATCCTGTTCCTCATGACCAATATATTTACAAATGATAAACAACAACAGCCACATTATTGTCCCCCACTTTTTTTTTTAAGTTTATTTATTTTGAGAGAAACAGGGACAGCGTGAGCAGGGGAGGAACAGAGAGAGGAGGAGAGAGAGAGAATCCCAAACAGGCTCCACACTGCCAGCACAGAGTCAGACTCCCAAAACTGTGAGATCATGACCTAAGTAGAAAGCAAGAGTCAGACCCTTAACCAACTGAATCACCCAGGCACCCTGCTCCTACATGTTTTTAATGCTTGCTTATCAATGTCAGATTCAAAGATGCATTAAGGCCCATTGTGGTCTTTCTTTGGAATTCTCTAGTTTGGGGAAAGGGAATTTAAGATCTAAAGGAGTGAAAGGGGGGCACCTGGGTGGCTCAGTAGGCTGAGGTTCCCACTCTTGATTTCGGCTCAGGTCATGGTCTCACAATTGTGAGGTCAAGCCCCTCAGTGGCTCTGTGCTGCCAGTGCAGAGCCTACTTGGGATTCTCTCTCTCTGCCCCTCCTCTGATCTCATGTGCTCACACCTGTGCACACACTCTCTCTCTCTCTCTCTCTCTCAAAATAAATACATAAATGTTTAATAAATAAATAAATAAAAGGAATGAAAGAATGAAAATTACAGTGGCTGAAAGCAATATTCAAAAGCTGCTCACAAAGGAGGAAAAACAAGCATACATGGGTGTGGGAAGGCAAGAAATTTGTAACCAAGTAAAGTAAGAGAAGCATCTATATGATAAAACAAACAGCAATCATGCAAAGCCTCCAAACTTTAGTCAGGACCAAGTGTGGTTTTTAAAATAAAAATATTTGAGAACATGTGACCAGATGTCTGTATTTTAGAAAGCATTTCAGAGTGATTTTCATTTTTGTTGTTTCTGTTTTGGGGGACTGCTCCTCTTATTTCAAAACAAACAAAACAAAACAAAACTAAATAAAATAAAACCCACCTGAACTGAGTGAAAGAAGTTGTCCAGATGTGTTCGATAGATTAGATTCATCAGAGAGTAGGAGTGATTTGTAATGTCCTTCATTTTCACCTCGTTCTCAGACTGTTAGAATTTAGCATTAATGACTAGCTACCAAAAACTTAGTCACATTTTGTATTCAGTATTTGAAATATTTTTCTCATTGAATTGCCACATTTGGTAGCTAAATATACTAAACATATGTTTACTGAGTAAAGAGTAAATAATACTGAACATATGATTAACAGATGGATAATTCTTAAAAGAAGAAGACTGGAAGACTGACATTTTTTCATGGTTGCTTTAGGAAAGGTAAAGAAGCAAATGTGAAATTTGAATTTCATTTATCAGAATAGATATAGTACAGAGATATTTAACATTCTGTAATATAGACTATTATTTAGATTAAAGTTTTCTTTTTCATACACAGTTGAAAATAAATTTATGTAGATTTCAAACATAAGAGAACTTTATTTTGAATCTAAATTTTCATTAATTATTCCATTTCCTAAAGATGGTGTAAAAAAAAGATTTCAGAAGGCTGCCTGGTTCATATACTGTAGTACTCATTCTGATAAATGCATTATGGAATAAAAAGCCAATAATGTTTTTCCCGAGTGATTTTTTTACACTCCATCTTTTGATCCTACATTGTCAATTGAATGCTCAACAATATTTAGAACACTTTCTGTTTTTTTTTCCTTCATACTTAATGAAACACAGGTACTTCCTCTTTATTAATTGAAACCTAACATATTTCCCATTTGCAATACTTTTTTTCATAGTGTGTGGTGAAGAATTCCACAGTTCCAAGAATTCGTGCTAGGATATTTGAAGGTAACACTCCTATATTTATAATGACAAAGTTTTGAATTTTGTAACCATGAAACTCTCATAGTTTCTCAACATTTGACTTTGAATGAAATTCTAGCCTAAAGAAAGATTAAACATATATATATATTTACATATATATTTAAAATATATATTATAACCAAATTACTGTATCATATTGAAATGTTCTTATAGTTCACTCATTATTAATCAAATTCTTATAAAATTTCCTGCATACCACATGACGTCTTAGTTCAGGTTCTGTAAAAATAGACTCTGATACAGGAATTTATATGCAAAACATTTATTGGGAGAGTGTTCTCAGGAGCTAGATCTTGTGTAAGTGAGGAAGGCAGGACAGGGAAAAGTGAAAAGCTGACAATATGATTGCAACTGAAGCTTCAGCCAATCAATCCTACAAGGAGTTCTGGACCCAAGCAGATCCTCTAGATGTGTCCCAGGCCATTGGCTCTCAGCAGACCCCTGGTGGGGGTGAGAAAATAGAATGTAGACAGGGGTCAAGGAGGTTCCTTGCATATAAGGATGAGTCCCAATGAAGGCAGAGACGTGAGCCTTCAGCATTTGATACTTCTGGAAGCTGGAGAATGCATCCATAAGTCCTGAAAAGAAGATCAGAGCCAAGCATCAAATATTTTTTCGTTGAAAGTCTGTTCTATAGACTGAATCATTCAGGTAGAACTTGGGAAATTTGGTAGCATGATAATAAGAATGCTATCACACATTAATCTTTTAAAATCAGGATCATGTCTACATTTGTTTATCTACAAAATAATCCTTTTTTTTTCTTCTTCAGATGTTCATGAATCAGATAATAACCTTCAGAAAAAAGTAGGGCTTGTTAGGAATAGAGACATGCTCAAATTGCCTTTAGATATAAGGTAACTTATCATCCTCCCTCCACCCCAAATCTGTTCTTGTATTTTTCTCCTAGGCACATAGCTGCCCTGCTAAAGACAAACTTCCCCAGCCTCCCTTGTGAATAGGTGTGGTCATGTGACTAAGTTCTCACCATTGGGATGTGAGTAGCATTGACCGGGTAACTTCTAGGTCCTTTTTCAAAATGCTTTTCTGGAACTTGTTTTTCTTCCCTTTCCTTTCTCCAGGCTAAAATGGAAATTACTAGAATAATCCCATAAGTATCATGTTAAAGTTAGCAAAGATGCCTCCACTCTGTGGAGTAAAGCCCACCTGTCTGCCGTGGAGTGCTACTTTTGCAAGATATAGATGTCTATTTCTTGTAAGCTACTCTATTTTTAAATTTATTTGTTAGGAGAATTTAGCTTTTTACCTAATTAAAACAAAGAGATTATTTTAAGAAGGCACATAAAATAAGAGATATAGGAATATCTGTGTTTTATGAAAGATCAAGAATGGGAGAGTCATTTGTGATACAATAATCTCTAGAAACCAGATTATCTTGTTTTTCTTCATTATAACATTTCTGATGCTCCCTCTCTAGTTGTTTTTTTTTTTTTTTTGGTCTATTTATTTACTTTAAGAGAGAGATAGAGAGACAGAAAGGAGGGGCAGAAAGAAAGGGACAGAGAGAATCCCAAGCAGGCTATGAGCCATAAGTATGGAGCCCAACTTGGGTCTTGAACCCACGAACTGTGAGATCATGACCTAAATGGAAATCAAGAGTCAGGCACTTAACCAGCTGAGCCACTCACATGCCCCTCCCTTCTCTAGTTTTGTGCTAATGATGATTGAACAAACCCTTGTCTTGCTGGTACTGACTGCTGTCTGTAGTTTTATTTCATGACTTTGGCTTAGGCACACCTTCTCCTATCTTGGGCTTTTTGCTGATTGGCTCCTCTCTTTGTGCTTTTCAGTTTATAGCACCCCAAATACACTACTCTGTCTGTATAAGTCACATTTTAAGAGAAAAGATCTGGTTGGTTTCCATTGTAATTGTTATCTCTGTTGGGCAGAACGCTCATTCCAGACCACTTTATAGGCTTCCCTGGAGCCTAATGTTGAGCAGCCCTTCGGCCAAATATTGTAGGAGATTTTGTCAATTTTGGCTGCCCTGCACCCAACCTCCTTCCTGTTTGTTTAGACTTTCCATTGCGCATGGTTTTAGAAGCAGCCACAGGAAGCCAGGAATTTCTCCCTGTTCTTTGGCTCAAAGAATCGTCACATGACTTACACTCAGAAAACCAGGTATTTTTACCCAGTATTCAAATAAAGACAAAGTGACATAAATTCCCAGAACCAGTTAGAAACTATACACAGTGGGGGTGGTATGATCGAGATTCCAATAGTCTGAGCAGTGTAATCTTACGGAGATTGTATCTGAGACATTCTCTTGACAACGTTCCTTGCTGTTCCTACACTCCTGTTTTGTAAGGATGATTAGTTTTTATTTTTTATTTTTAGACAGAGTGTGTGTGAATGGGGGAGAGGGACAGAGGAGAGACAGAGAGAGAAAGAATCCCAGGCAGGCTCCACGCTCAGTGCAGAGCCCAACGCAGGGCTCCATCCCATAACCCCAGGAGCGTTACTTGAGCCAAAATCAAGATTTGGACACTCAACCAACTGGACCAGGTATTATAAGAATGATTTTTCAAACTTTATAAATTCTATGAGTTTCTCAATATCTATCCTCCCCACAAAAATCTTTTTTGGTAAGGTAGCAAGTCATGTTGCTTGCATCCCAGGTCTTAATTATGATGGGTATTGGCACCCATCTGTGATCCAATCAGCTATGACTGAGTTGGCAGGGCCATTCGATTGGCTTTCCTCAGAAATGGTTGCATAAGTAAGGAGAGTAACCTGAGGATATTAGGATACATGAATTTAAATTTATTAAAGGTAAAAGAATAAGGTAGAAGGAAAAGTCTTTTTGCATGTGCTAGTTTACTCCCTATAAACAGAAAGCAAACGTGCAATAACTTTGAAAAGACAATGATTCATTCTGTTACCAAAGGCTTTCTCTTAGAAAAGCCTAAATCTGGGGCACCTGGTGGCTCAGTTGGCTAAGCAATAGACTTCGGGTCAGGCCACGGTCTCGCAGTCATGAGTTCAGGTCCCACATTGGGCTCTGTGCTGACAGCTCAGAGCCTGGAGCCTGCTTCAGATTCTGTGTCTCCCTCTATCTCTGCTCGCAGCCTGTCTCTCTGTCTCTGTCTGTCTCTCAAAAATAAACATTTGAAAGAAAGCCTAAACCCAAGACTGAAAGAAAAGCCAGTCTCTGTTCTGGTTATACTCAGCAATGCTTCTCACCAATGACCACTGGACACAAGCACGATGGAAGCTTAACTCTAGCCATGGCTTAACGCTAAAACAGTGTTCAGACACCCAGTGTCTGGAAAAGCCACATTAATGTACTTCAGTATTATTCTTTGCAACTTCCATAACCTACGTCAAGTTTTACATATTGCCTCAATTAGAAGCACTAAATCTACTCTCTGGAAGATAAACATAGTTAGGTACTAAAATAAAATATTCTGCCTTTAAAAATAAGCATAATGGCCATTTAAAAACACCCTTCTTCCTGAGATTCCTGAGAATCATTGCTATAAAATCGTGGTGCTCTAATTAGGCAAGTGATGGATATACCTCTTTTTAAAAGCTTTTAAATGAATGACATGGAATCTGTAAAGAATTTTAATGACGGCCCTTCTTAGGTCTTACTACCATACAGGGTAATTGAACTAAGATCACACTGATCAGTCAAGATTTTCCTTCATAAACACTTTTACTTTCTCACTTTTAAAGTGTATAACCAGTAGGGACGCCAGGGTGGCTCAGTCGGTTAGGCGTCTGACTTCGGTTCAGAAGTGTGTATATAAGCCCATGTATATGTGTGTACACATGCATCCACATACTGCCCGTACTCCTTTATATAGAGCAAATATAGTGTGCATCTCTTAAAAGCATTCTTAATCTTGTCAAGTTCAGCTTTTGTCATTTTCAGTACTGTTGTGTAATCAGAGTGAATTTCCTTACAGTCAGAGACATTGGACTGGAGTTTTAGAAACTGTTACCAGGTTTTGAACCTCTATGTATGTTTGCGAGTGCTCCAGTGCAGGTTCAAAAAAGTAGTAGAGCAGATCCTTAAGTTGAAGGTCACTCTTTTCCTTCCAAAGAGAAAATTGAGTATGTTACCATGTAATATGCACGTTCTTATACAAAGAACATGTGGTTACATGCTTGTTTTCCATCTGTATACCTTCTTTGGTGAGGTGTCTGTTACCAATAGAGCCTTTTTTATGCTTATTAGTTAAAGATTTATTATATTTCAACAAGGGTAGAGACATTATTTTAAAAAATACATACTTAAGATAGGATTGTAGATACATCATAAAGTGAGAGCAAGACAGAAAAATCTAAGCCAATTCATCTGGCAAAGAAAAGTTGTGATATAGATATTTCATGAAATGGAGAAACTTGGAAAAATATTCAAAATAGGCTTTAAATGTAATCATTTGGTGAAATGCATTGAGTGATTCTGATGTCAGCTTACAATGAGGGATGTTGAAACCCAGCTATAGTGTATAGCTCTGGATACCACGTTGTAAAAAAATGCTTTTTCTGAAAATGTGTGTTAGTTAAAATTATACAATAATATCACAGAGGTGAGCTAATGATCATCTAAATGATTTCAGCGATGGTTTTAACTTGTACACTCCTGGAAGGCAGAATTTGTTTAACTGCCTCGGGGATGCTTAGTGTTGCAAGGTGTGTGTCTTAGGTCCTTTGCTGATGCTTCTTAAGTAATGATTATATCTACTATTAGAAATGTTGCCTTTGTTATGGTGGCAGGAAGATCCAGCAGAATGTTTCCTTAAGGAAGGATCATTTCTCACCGTGGCTTTAAGGGTCTTCAAAGCCAGACAGCGCTGCTATAATAAATTTGGAGAAAGTTAACAAGTACAGGCAAGGAAATGACTGGAGGAAATATTTTGAAAGAAAAAGAGCAAATATGGCAATTATTTACTTGAAAGCAAATGCTGTTTAATCAGCATGAGAAGAGAAGCAAAAAAAAAAAAAAATTAAGTATCTTCTATGGAATCTGCTCTGTGAAAAGAGAGTCCTTGGCCCACCAGGGATGGAGGACACTGGTGGAGTGGTCCCCACAGGCCCCATCAGGCAATAACTTTTGCACCTTTGCAAACTTGACAAATGTATTTGAAGTTTTCACACCATTGGTTTCTCATTTAAATTCAGAAAGACACTGCTTTATCTTCCTCCAAAGGGGTTGTGATTGGTAGTTAATTTTTACAGAATGGCTTTATTACAGGTTTTCAGCTTCCTCTCTGACCACTAAGTGGCAGGCCTTCAATGCCATCTCCTCAAAGCCCAAAAAAAGAGCAAATCCATGCAAGTTCTTCCTTATTTTACCTATTATCTATATACGTTCTCCACTCCTCTCATGCAATAGCTCATCATTTATTTATTTTCTGAATCTTTTCCTATCAATCGACATCACAAAGTCAGTCTCAAATGCCATCAGAGTGCAAGAACAATGAATTGTACCAGATTTTCCAGTGTTTGCCTATATGCTGTCTTGGATTAGTCTATCACTTCTCATATGCGTACATCTGTTTCCCCAGCTAGACAATAGGTCTTTTCCGTGGAAATATGCTACATTTTATATACTCTTGAACTATTACAGTTTAAAAAAAGTGCTAGGCATTTCATTGGCACTATTTTAGACCCCCAATAAATTAATATAATCTCACAGATTTATTCAGTCCATTTATATTGTCTGTTATGTGTCTCTCAGCATATCCAACACTTAGAAGTGGTCTCCATACCTATAACAGTTCCTGGAACATTAAGAGTACTTAATACATATTTGTTGAAAGAAGGAGTGATCTATATTTTTTCCCATATTTTTATTGTCTTAAAAAAGATGCATTTTTAACATGGAAAATCTCCTTTTCCTTTGCCTGGTCACTTTCTCCTTTCCAGAAAGACGGTAAGGGTTTCTCTAAAAGAGAGTTCATTCTATATTTTATCTCTTAGAGTCAGATTTTTTTTTCTCAATTCAGATTTAATTTTATGGTGGGATTTGGACACGATTCTTTTGGCACTTGCCCCAAATACTTTAGCACTCTGGATTCAAGTGCATAGTGATAAGAGGTGAGGTTTCACTTTATATATTCTCTTTTTTTTTTCCGTTGAAACTATCAAAAGCCATTTCTTTGTAGGCTGTACCTCCCAAGCCTTTGCTGTGAAACACATAGCACTCTATCTTTACAGTAAGATTTTTCAGAACCCCACATAAGAGTTTAAAAAGAATGTAATACCAAATCAGAGTTGACATGACCTTGTGGTGGTTTCCCTATGCTAGATTTTAAAACTTTAATGAGCTAAAAATATCTGATTTCTCAAAACTCCTTCTCACTTTAAGTGAGAAAAAATTAATTCTTACTAAGAACACTAATAAGTTCATTATCCTTTACCTTTTATTATAACATCTAACCAGACTTAGATAATTTATAAAATTGTGGTTTGATTGGATAATGCTTTTATATCTTACCAGTAATTAGACTCTGGGATATCCATTTACCCCTCTGGACCCTATGTAAATATTTTGGTTGCACACCAGAGACTGCTTGCAGCGTGTTTAGCCTAAGTACCTCTTGTAAGGACATAAAGATAAACCCAATTTGCAAGAGTTATGAAATTTCAGTGATTAATTTCTGCTGTTGGGTTGGAAAGATTTGTTCAAATAAGATGTAAATTGTCCAGAATCTATAGTCTTCAGACAGACACAGTTTATGTGGCGATCTGATAGGCCAGAGGAGAAAATAGAGATTAAATCAGACACTGTAGTATTCACTAAATCTTTGATTCACATACCCAATCAGTGCAGGGAAAATACATCGGATGATTTTTCAAGAGATAGAAGAGTAGGTCATCCCAACAGTACCCAAACCCCAGAAAACACAAGTGGTTTGCTCAAGGTCACCCTGCAGAGAATGGCCAAGCCAGGGAAGATCAAAGATCGACCTGCTGATTTCCAGGGAGCATTCTTTCATCTCGGCACCATGCTGCCTCCTTGAGGAAAGCAAATGTGCTAAGTCCCAGGCCACTGGAAGCCTAGGTTCAAAATCAGCATTCATCTGTCTCCGCACCTCCTCTTCCCTCGACAGAGTGCGATTCACCCCCTGCTGTATAACTGGATACGCTCACACGCAAATCCACCACAAGACCAGGGCCAGGAGAATTCAGCCACCGGCTGTCAGCCTTTTGGTCCTGCATGACCTTTAGCAGGATTTCCACACCAAGGTTTAAGGTTGATTACCTTCAGGAAGCCACTGCTGAAACACTGCCAAGTGGGAGGAAAGGGAATTAGGATATCCTTGACATGGGACTTCGCTTATACTTCTCACAAGAAACAATGCAACCCTTAATATTTTTAATTCAGTAAACACCCATTGAATATGTAATATATGCCCAATCCTCTCCTAGTGAAACTCAAATATTCTAGGGCCATCCCCAGCCTGTGGCCACAACTGAAGGCACGCTACTGTGGTGGCTCAGACAGTGCACTCCTGGCTGCATTGGGACGTCATGCTGGCCCTTTGCTCTGCCTGGGGATCTGCAGGGTCTACGACCTCATCCCTGCCCAGCCTGCCCTGACATTGCCAGCTCCTTTTTCTAGAAATCACATTTTAATATTACCCCATTCAGATACCCTCCCATAACTTCCTATCACATTTACAAGAAGATTCTCAACTCTGTCCTGGCTGACAAGGCCCTGCGTAATCTGGCTTCTGCCATCCCATCTGATATCTGTCACAGCCCCTTTGCCTGCTAGGTTCCAAGGCTGGCCTGCTTGCTTTTGCTCACAGGAAGTTCACCGGTTACTGCCTTAGGCTCCTTGCCTATTATCCCTCCTTACTGTCTATTATCCCAATAAATTCCTCCAATCTCTGCCCAATATCACAGCCTAAATTAACAACCTGGGGGCCTTGTGATTGGGCTTCAGTGCTGTCACCCCTGTGACCTAGGTTCAGTTCCTGATCAGTGAAACCTTTCTTTGTTAATCAATGAGTAGAAATTTCTGCTATGCAAAAGGAGTAAGTTCTAGGAACCCACTGTACAACACCAGTGTACCCACTGCACAACATAGATGGTCAATACTGTATTGTGCACTTAAAAATCTGTTAAGGGAGCAGATCTCATGTGAAATGTTCTTACCACAATAAAATAAAATAAAAATTAAATTAGCAACTCAACACTCTCCATTATATCACCCATCACTCTATTTCGTTTTCTCCATCACACTAACCACTCTCTAATGGAGTGTGCTCTATAAAAAATATAACGCAGACCACAGAGGTAATTTTAAAGTTTCTAGTGGTCATCTTAAAAAATTTTTAAAAAGCAGAAATTAAGAAATTGATTCTAATCATCTATTTTATTTAATCCAATACATTCAAAATGTTATCACTGCAGATGTCATCAATATAAAAGTTATTAATGAGTTATTTTACATTCTTTATTTATGACTAAATCTTTGAAATCTGGAGCGTATTTTGCACTGACAGCACATTTCCATATAAACACTAACTTTTCATAGGAGACAGTTGATCTGTAGTTGAATTTCATAAAATTTACAGTTGAAAAAATAGATTCACGTAACTACATATTCCAAAGGTACTTAAAAGCTCCCCCAATAACTGAATTAAGTATCAGTTAAAAAACATTTTTTTTTTTTTGAGAGAGAGACAGAGTCAGCGCAAGTCAGGGAGGGGCAGAGACTGAGGGAGAGAGAGGGAATCCCAAGCAGGCTGCACACTGCCAGCGCAGAGCCCGATGCAGGACTCAAACCCATGAAGCCATGAGATCAAGGCCTGAGTTGAAACCAAGAATCGGATGCTTAACTGACTGAGTCACCCAGGTGCCCTTCAGTTTTAAATTTTAAATACAAATTAATTTAAATTTAAAATCACACTGGTCACACTGGCCACATGTCTCTAGTGACTATCATATCAGATAATACATCTCTAATATTTTATTGCTGTTTGCTGGGGTTTCCTTCCAATTCTTGTCTTCACCTTTATTTAAATAGAGATCTCATTTATCTGTTCACTATTTTACTCCGGGCAGTAAGCATATGGTTAGCAAAGAGTTTAATAGATATTTATCAAATGATTGCCGAATCTGCAGGCCAGAGATTCATATTTTTCAGACAACATAGCACTGTGGCTCAAAGCACAGCCTCAAGCCAGATACCCAACTTTGAATTTGACCTTGAACCTACTAGCTATGAACCTTGTGCAACTCAGGCTTTCTGTGGCTTAGTTTCCTCATCTGCTGTTGCAGAGAATCCTGACACCTGGTGTCTGGGGTTGGTGTGAGGATTAAATGAGCTGATATTTCCAAAATGCTTACAACAGGGCCCAGCCTCAAAAGTGCAATGTGTTTGCTACATAAATTCTGATTCCAGGCCCAGCCCTTGTTTAAGACTTGCTCTGAACATGTCCCCATCATCTCTAGGCCCCCACCTTGCCCCTCTGGATTTGTCTTGCAGCCCTGAGTGTTTGGCCCCAGCTGTTGAACCTGCTGTTCCGTCTTCACCTGTCATCCATGGTTAGTGATCCCGCCCCTTCCCATCACTCATCTAGGTGGCTGCCCAGACTAGATGCCCACACCTAACCCTGGTCCCAGTGCCCACTCAATCTCTTCTGGGAGTTGAAAAGGGGAAAAATGGCTCTTTCCTCTCTGTGTTAGGCTGCTTTAGAGGGTCCTAGCTCATTGGTGCTTGCCCCAAGTGGTTCTTCACGATTCACACTAACACAGGTATGCACACGCTTATAGAGCAGTTAGGTCAAGATTGGTTCAGATGACAGTCTGTACTGTACCAGGAGCCATTTTCTTCAGCTACTGCTCAGGGTCTTTGCAAAGGCAGCTTACCAGGCCACACTGGTAACATGGTAATCCCTCTGCATGGATTCTTTCCTCAGACTCCATAGACTTTCTTCAATATTTTACTACTACCCTTCTATGTTACTTAAGATTCTACAAATGAGCAACAGAAACAGTAAGAAATACATGATATATATATAGATATAAATACAGATATATATATGTGACATAGATATAGATATAGATGATACAGATGATAGAGGCAGGCTCTATCAACTGGCTCACACAGTTATGGAGGCTCAAAAGTCCCCTGATCTGCTGTGTGGAAACCCAATAAAGCCAGTGGTGTAATTGTAGTCTAAATCTAAAGGCCTGAGAACTAGAAACACCAATGGTGTAAGTTCCAGTTTAAGGGGAGGAGAAGACTATATTCCAGCTCTAACTGTCAGGTAAACAACTCTATCTACCTCCTCCTTTTTATTCTTTTCAGCCCGTCATGGGTTTAGATGATGCCCTCCTACATTGCAGGGGGACATCTGGTTTACTCAGCCCATCAATTCAAATGCTAAGGTCTTCTGGAAACACCTTCATAGCCACACCGAAGAAATAATGTTTAAACAAATATCTGAGTATCCCATGGGACCATTCGACACATAAAATTAACTATCACACACCCATGTCTGTGTTTGTCTGAATTTTGATTATTGACATTGTCTAAATTCTTTTTATGAAAAGAGGGGTCTTGGCAGTGTGACAAGGTTAAGAGATCGTTGTGAAGCATTCACCACACTACCTGACATATACTAGGCACTCGAATATTTGTGGATTGAAGGAAAAGACTAGATGATGTTCCTTAGGTCATGTATAAACCAACTTGGAAAGGGAAGAGGGTGGCCCGATTCTGATATCTCTTAGGTTCAGCCTCACCCTGATACATACAATATCATGAGCATTACAAAAATAAGCACCATATGGGGCGCCTGGGTGGCTCAGTCATTTAAGTGTCTAACTTTGGCTCAGGTCATGATCTCACAGTTCATGGGTTCAGCCCATGTTGGGCTCTGTGCTGACAGTGCAGAGCCTGGAGCCTGCTTTGGATTCTGTGTTGGGTTCAAATCCATGTCTCCATGACTGGGTAACTGAGAGACTGAGGGCCGGTTATTCTCAGTCTCTCTTTATCTGCAAAGATGAACTTCCCTGTTGGGAATAGTTCCCTCTGTCTCACAAATGTCTGGTCATTCTCAGCTCTCCCATACTAGGAATGTGTTGGCTGATTCTCAAGCAATAAAGCCCAGAACTACTCTTTCCCTGTACCCTCAAAAACAGTTCAGAGAAGGATGTTTTTACAGGTGTTGCCTTTAAATATCTCCCCATAAAGGAAGGCTATTTTAGTGAGGTTTCTATTGGGATTTCCTTGTTTATAAGCTGAAATATTTCTGCAAAAGAAACCATCTATCTGGTTTGAGAATGATTTACTCTGCAGCTGATTTAATAGCAGAAAATGTATATTTGCATTACACCATAAAATGTCTCTTTATGTTTGTAAGAATATGAAATTTTAAAATAAACAGTTTTTTTAAATATTTTTTTTTCTTTTGGTCTATTAGCAGAAAGCAATTTCAGTAGGAAGAAGTATATGCTGTTTGGCTAGGCCTTGCTTCCACTCGGAGGGGTGATAACTTTGTCCTCTAGCAGGAAAGTGAAGTTATTAAGATTGGTTTAAAAATCAAAGCTAAACCAATAAAAACAAAAACCAACACAAAAAAAACTAAAACAAGAAACACACCTGTGTCTGTCATATCATAGTCTGAGGTGACCAAACTGACAGAGCTCTTAAACTTTGTGAATGCAGCCTTAAGTGGACCCTCAAGGCCACAAGGCAGTCCTGCCTCATGACTCACGCTCCTCTCCAAGCCAACTATTTCACATTTTCCTATTATGGGTTGAATTGTGTCCCCATAAAAATTGTGTCCCCCCCCCCATTACTCAGAATATGACCTTATTCAGAAATAAGATTATGGTAGATGTCATTAGTGGAGATGATATCCTACTGGAGAAGGATGGGCCTCTAATCCATGTGATATGACTTGTGTCCTTACACTCCAGGGAGGGGAAAGAGACACACAGAGGGAAGACACCATATGATGACATGGATCAGAGGAAGAATCTACAAGCCAAAGAATGCCAAGCACTGCCAGAAAACCACCAGAAGTTGGAAGGAGACAGGAAGGATTTTCTTCTAGATTCCAGGGGGAGCATGACTCTGTTGACAGCTTGATTTGGGACTTCTAACCTCCAGAATTGTGAAACAATAAATTTCTATTGTTTTAAGTCACCTAGTTTGTAGTATTTGGTTATGGCAGTCCTCGGAAACTAATACACTTCCTCTCACTCTGCAAACATCCATCATCGCTTCAACATCTCACCACTCATTGCAATCAGCTAATGTATGTTAGTTGAAACATAGGGGTAATCGTAAACATACCACGTGATCCCTCCCCCTGCCAACCAGCTGAGTTGCATTGGTGTCTTCCCTCCAGTGTTCCCAGACTGCACTGTTTCTGCTGCAGTCTGAAGCTGGTCTTCCCCCACCCCATCTGTGCACTGGACCTCTTTCTCACCTGCTAGAGGACTTTGCTCTTGCAATTACAGTTGATGATTGAACAACACAGGTTTGAACTGCATCTGTCCACTCATATGTAGACTTTTTCGATAAATACAGTACAGTACCGTAAATGTATTTTCTCTTTCTTATGATTTTCTTGATAACATTTTCTTTCCTCTAGCTTACTTTATTGTAAAAATACAGTATATACTGAAAATAACATACAAAATATGTGTTAATTGACTGTTTATGTTGTCAGGAAGGCTTCTGGTCAATGATAGGCCATTAGTAGTTAGGTTTGGGGGAGTCAAAAGTTATACACAGATGTTCAGTTGTGTGGAGGGTCAGCAGGCCTAATGCCTGTATTGTTCAGGGTCAACTGTATATCCATTTGCTCTTACATCACCAAATTTTCCTCCCAGATACATAATTCTATCAGCAAACAGATAGGCTTTAAATTACACAAGTGGAAGGAAGATGGAAGGAAGGAAGGAAAGAAGGAAGGAAGGGAGGGAGGAAGGGAGGGAGGAAGGAAGATTGTTTTCTTGACCCACATTCCCTTGTAACATCCACCCCCATTTTTTTCTCGCTTTTCTAGAAAAACACTCAGAATAGTTATATATCCTCACAGACTCCACTTCCTCAACACCCATTATCCGCTAAAAAGATTCTTAACAAGGTTAAAAAAGACCTCCACCTTGGGTCCTCAGTCATCCTGCTTGACTTCTCAAGTATTTGCCATAGTTGATCATTCTCTTTTGTAAAGACATTCTTATCACTTGATTTCTAGGGCCACCACACTCTCCTGATGTCTCTCCTCCCTCATAGGCCATTTCTTTTCAATGTCCACTGTTGGATCCTCTTCCTCCAGGCTTCATAGATTTTGAGTCCTCAGAGCTAATAATCTTATGAAATTTCACCCAATTTCAATAGTTTTAAATGCTACAGATAATACTAATAATTCAAAAATGTGTACCTCCAGCCAAACCTCTCATGTTAGCTACAGATTCATATATTCAGCTGCCTGCTTCACATTTCCACTTGGATAACTAACAGACATTGCTAATATGGTGAACCCAAATCTGAACTCCATTAACCCCCAAACTGCTCCCCTCTCGGCATTTCCCAACTTGTAAGTGGTATCCTGTTAACCAAGTTGCTCAGACTAAATGTTTGACATTATCACTAACTCTTTTCTGTCTCTTACATCTCACATTTAATCTAAAAAGAAGATGGGGCACCCGTGTGGCTCAGTCGGTTGAGAGTTCAACTTCGGCTCAGGACATGATCTCACAGTTTGTGGGTTCGAGGCCCGCGTTGGGCTCTGTGCTAACAGCTTGCTCAAAGCCTGGAACCTACATCAGATTCTGTCTCTCTCTCTCTCTCTCTGCCCCTCCCCCATTTGCCCTTTGTCTCTGTCTGTCTCTCAAAAATAAATAAATGTAAAAAAAATTTAATCTGAAAAGAATAATCTTGCTGGCTATACCATCAAAATGTATGCTAAGCCCTTCATCTCTCAGCATCTCTGGCTTCTTACACCACAGACCAAGCCATCATCTTTCCCCTGACTTGTTGGAATAGTCTTCTTCATGGCTTCCCTACTTCTCCTGCGGTATCTTTTCTATGAGAAATTACTCTTTTTTATAACTTATATTTCATCTCTTTCCTCCTTCTCAATGGCTTCCTGTCATACTACAGAGAAAATCCAAATTCTTTTCCATGACCCACAAGGCCCAATATGATTGACCACTGCCTACCTCTATAATAAGTTCTCCTACTACTTTTCAAAACATTTACTGACTTGACTCTAGCTGTACTTGAAGACACCAAAGTCATTCTTGCCTTAGGACTTTTGAAGTTGTCAATCACTGAGCCTAGAAAATGCTTCACCCAGATAGCCACCTTTATCATTAACTAAGTTAATTCAGGTTTCTTGTCTTTTACCATCGCCTTGAAAGAATGCTTTCCTGGTCATCTGATCAGAAAACACCACTTCCTTTCCACTGTATCCCCGATGCTGCTTTATTTCCCTTTCTAGTACTTGTCGCCAACTGGCATTATACAATTGTTGATTCATTTATTGTATTGCTCTTTCCTCTAGAACATAAGCTCTGTGAGAATAGGGACTCTGCCTTCACACAGCCTTATCCCTATTGATTAAAGCAGTGCTTGGCACAGAGTGGACCCTCAATACATGCGTGTTGACAAATAAATATCTGAGTGACCTTTCCTGTTTTTGACATTTATTAAGCTCAATGGTACGTGCCTTCAGAAAGAAAAATGTAATGCATCCCACTAGTTATGATTAAAATAATGAATGTAGCCTTATAAAGCTGTATAAGGAGCAGCAGACCTGTTTTCCTGTGTACAATTATTAGAGAGATGGGTTTAAATGTCACTTAATATAAAAAGATAAATGTATAGTTTTGCTTGATGTCAAATCAACATGGGCACAGAATATAGCAAAGTAGTTAATTAGAATAATACAGATTAAAAATATAAGAAAAAAAGAAGTGATAGAATGAATAGGTTTTTTTGCTTTGCATTTACCATAGATCAACTGAAATTTGTGGGACAAGGTTTCAATGAGCAGTTTGTTTATAGCAACAAAAGCAGTTGAAGTTATCATCATTTCATAAAACACTTGGGAAATGTTCGGTAAACACTACATGCACTTGAGATTTTTTTCACAAGTTGTGGAAAAAGTAAGAATAAATAATCTTAAAACACTGTAGGCTTAATATATTGGAAAAGAATTAAAGAAATTTTAATTTATTTATAAAACTTATAAGCAGAAGGATAATACTTAAGAGCGTCACATAGCTCAAGCATACCTATCCCTTTAGGGCCAGCCATAATAGGAACATTCAGTTTGAACTGAAATTTTTATTCTTGATTAATACTTAATGTCTCCTGATGTGGTAGGAGACAGTCAACTCAACTGCCTTGCAGGGGGTTTTCAGATACCAACTTTTTTTTGGTCTTAGAGTCCATAGTTATCATTGAATAAGAATTGGAGTCAGGGAAAGTTTTTACTGATGTGAAATGCATAGTATTCAGCATTCACTTTATCAGGGGCTTCTCTTATCCTTTGTAGATATCTGCTGGCAGTGGGGTTTTGACATCACCATTGTCCTGTTATTAGGCCTATGTGACTGCATCACTTTCATCGGAAGACATCCATAGGAATTGCCCAAATCACTGTAATTGAACCTAGTCTATCAAGTTGACATGAAATTTGTTTTTTGGTGTTTTTTTTTTTTTAATTTTTATTTAGTTTTGACCCAGAGAGAGAGGTAGATTGCCAGTGGGAGAAGGGCAGAGAGAGAGAGAGAGAGGTAGATTGCCAGTGGGAGAAGGGCAGAGAGAGAGAGAGAGGGAGACACAGAATCTGAAGCAGGCTCCAGGCTCTGAGCTGAGGACAGAGCCTGACATGGGGCTCAAACCCACGAACCATGAGATCATGACCTGAGCCGAAGTCGGCACTCAACTGATTAGCCACCCAGGTGCCCCAAGTTGACATGAGATTTGAAAAACAGTATCATTTAGTAGATACTGCTTTGACTTTACAGCCAGACAGAAGTATCTTTTCAGCCATTTATGGCTAAAGCTCAGTCATTTCATCTGGAAACAGAGATAAAAATCTTAAAGATATATTGAAAATATTTGAAAGACCATATATAAAGTCTCCAGAATGCTATGTACTCAGTAAAGGAATATTGTCACTTATTTTTGTCATCATTTTCCAATTGCACAAGTGGAAACAAGTGCATTTCTGCTCTATCTGGGCTTGTTTCTGAGGTAATTGGAGCAGACACTTGAATTAGGTACTTGAAGCTTGTGGATGTATTCATAGAGCACCTGAACTATCTTTTTCAAAGAATCCATCACTATTTATTGACGATGATGATACCAAATGTAGACTGCCTGGTTAAATGTCAAATCCCTTCATGTGGTTACTATGTTCTTTTTTTTTTTTATTAACTTTATAGTTTATTATCAGGTTGGTTTCCATATAACACCCAGTGCTCTTCCCCACAAGTGTCCTCCACCATGACCATCACCCCCTTTCCCCTTTCCCCCTCCCCCTTCCACCCTCAGTTTGTTTTCAGTATTCAAGAGTCTCTCATGCTTTGTCTCCCTCCCTCTCCCTAACTCTTTTTCCTCTGTCCCCTCCCCATGGTCCTCTGTTAGGTTTCTCGTGTTAGACCTATGAGTGAAAACAGATGGTATCTGTCCTTCTCCGCCTGACTTATTTCACTTAGCATGACACCCTCGAGGTCCATCCACTTTGCTACGAATGGCCAGATTTCATTCTTTCTCATTGCCATGTAGTATTCCATTGTATAGATGAACCACATCTTCCTAATCCATTCATCATTTGATGGACATTTAGGCTCTATCCATGATTTGGCTATTGTTGAAAGTGCCGCTATGAACATTGGGGTACTATGTTATTTTCTAAGCCAGATTTATCAAGTCATATTTTTCCAGAAGCACACTGAGGAGGGAGGATGTCTACCATGCCCTCATGGAAATATTGAGAATAATGCTCAATTCCATGCGGACACTAGGTAACTCTAAATCCTTCCATCTTGTCCAAGAAGGCAATGCCATGGAGACAGTAGATGATATTGCAAGGATAGTGTTTAACTTTGTAAGAAGTACACGATCTGAGAACATTACTACCATATTATTCATTTAAAAAATTGCTTTTGTCATATCACTGCTGATCTTGATATATTTGATTTTGGCCACATATCCTTAGAGAACTGCTGCTATAAACCACCAGAGAACCTACGAGCAGGAGGACTGGAAACCTGAAGGTGAATGTATAAGCAATAACATTTGAAATATATTAAGATAAAAGAGATAGACCAAGAGTGTTTAGGTATCAATGATCTGATTTGGGAGCTAAGTGAAGATGCAGATCATAATTCAAATTAATGGATCCATGAACGGGCATCCAAGGACAGTACTCATGAAAATAATCTGTGCCAAGATAAAAAAGAATTATCATATACTCATAAATTCATCATAACTGTCATGCTGATAGTCATAACTTCATCACACACACACACACACACACACACACAGTTTAAAGCTACTGAACCCAAATATCTGGACTTGGGTGTTTTTCCCTATTTCCTTTAAACACTGTAAGTTCATTGGGACAGTGCAAGACATGATTAGCACCTTGATTATACAACCCTAATATTGTTGAAAAAGAAATAAACTTGATAGTTTAAAATTTATATGTTAAAATATAATATGTAGTTATATAAAATATAATATATAGTTAAAAATTTATATGATTGCCAAAGATGTATACTTTGTTGTTAGAGAAAGAGAAGAATTCAAAATAATTTTCTTTGTTTCTATGGTCATTTTCTACATTAAGTTGCCATGAAAAAATGAAAATCTGAGGTCTGTGGGGCACCTGGGTGGCTCATTCGGTTGAACATTTGACTCTTAACTTCAGTTCAGGTCATGATCTCATGGTTCATGGGTTGGAGCCCTGAGTTGGGCTCTGTGCTGACAGCACGGAGCCTGCTTGGGATTCTTCATCCCCCTCTCTCTCTGCCTCTCCCCCCAAATATGTGTGCATTCTCTCCTTCTCTCTCAAAATAAATAAATAAATGTTAAAAAAAGAAAATCTGCAGTTTGAATAGATCAAAAATTCTAACCCTACGCTATCTGCTTATTGGTTTGTATATTTGCTTGCTTTCAGTTTGAACCTAGTCAAAACCCTAAGGGATCCATTCTCATCTCATAATGGTGACTGTTTAGCATATCATTCATCACCACCTTCTGTAAACATAAGTGTCTATTTCATTGAAAGATACCAGGTGCTATCTTACTGTGGATCGAAACTGGAAATCAGACTCCAAATGGGATATGTTTTCATTAATGCTCGTGTAAGATTCCCATTACTGCTAATGGTACTTCAAGAGTGCATGTTAGGAAAGAATATAGCCCTAACTGTTCATTTATGCAAGTTTTCTTTTATGAAAGAAAGAGGATTGTTTTAATGAATGCATTTTTAGTACATAGAAAACATTAAACATTACCATCATTGGAAATTATCTGATCATTTTCACAAAATAGTTAAATCACATTTGCTTCTGGAAGTCTGGACTAAATAAAATGGTCATTATTCCAATGGCAGTACACTATTGGCTACATATTGTTTCTATGCTCATTCCTTAGGTATTAGTAAAGAATTTCTGATATATTTAAACATTTGGGATGCATAGTACTTAAAAAAAATTTGTTTTAACTTCATGTCATGCCCTTTTTCTTGTCTTAACTCATGTCTTTTTAAAATCAGAAATGTATTTATTTAATGAAATGAACCATAAACATGTTTTAATAATTTTCGATAACTCCATAAGGTTAGCATCTGGCTGTTTACATCAAAAGGAAAAATCTGTTATTCATAAGAGTTTATAAATAATATATATTTTAGATCACATGAATTCTCTGTCTATGAAGTTTTCACTCTGCCACCTACAGTGAGCACATAAACTTGAAAGGTTAATTAAATATTCTCTAACCATGAATAAGTAAATTCTTATTACTGCCATAATATAAGTTTCCAAGTTAATTTTCACCCTACACTGCAATTCTGTGGAATTTTTTCTCTATTATACTAATGAGTATACTTTTATATTGAATGGGGTCTCTTCATGATCAAAACTACTTCCCGGGGTAAAAAAGGAATGTAACACACTAAAACAGTCACCAAATGATTGGTTAGTGGTCAAAAGCAATTACTTCGCTTTTTAAACAGAATTACCTTACTTCTGGGAGTATTCTATTCTTCTGAGAGGAGATGCCCAATAAGTTTTGATTAAAGTCATTTGAATCAATATGTTTTTAACCTCTTTTATTTTATTTGTGTTGAAGATCTATTGTGGGTATGCCCTTGTGCAGGTAGATTTATTACAGCCAGGTGGCAAATTAGTATATTTTTGTATCTTTTCAGTAATTCCAGAAGTTAAAAATCTGACTCAAATATCTCTAACCGAAACTACTGAGCGCTTCCTACAGTTATCGATTCCATATGAGTCGCCTAAAACCCTACCACGATACCCTGCCCAGGCCTGCTCCCCATGACCAATCTCTTCCCTCTCACTCATGAAACCTACCTTACCTCAGTTGGGCTGCTCTAACTCAGGCAGAAGGAAGAAAATCCACGAAACCAATTGACATAAGTATCCCTCTGCTGAAACATGACCCCCAGATATAGAATGTGATTAATAAATACTTGTTGACTGTACACACTCCTAGTGATTTTTTTCTTTTTAATCTAAATGAATAACTCAGTAATGGGACACACACACACACACACACACACACCCATACCCACTCCCATACACTTGTGCACAGAGACATATACACTTCTTCCTAACATTTGTCAGGGGTCCATTTTAGGAACTCCTCTAACATTATGGACCCGACTCAGTTTTTCTGTCTGTAAATGGGGTAATAATATCAACCTTACAAATAGTGGTGAGTATTAAATATGTTTAAATTTAAGTATTAAATTTAACTGAGAACTTAATATATTAAATACATTTAAAGCACTTGGACTATTTTGCCTAGCATACATTAAGCACTTTATGAATGATAACAGTTATTATAATTATCCTGGTCAGCGGCCCCTTTGGTGGGCAATGTGTTCAATGAGCGCATATATCTCACTTACCAGAGATACAAACTCTGGAAAAGACTGAATTGTACTCTAAAGCTGAAGCACTTGCCCCTCTGGAAAGCTTCCCCTTCTCCATTTGGTCCTTGACAGATACTGGCCCAGGTGTCTGAAGAAATGCTGCGCTCCTGAGCAGGAAACAGGAAGAGAGAGAAAAGACCACAAAGGGTAAGAACAGCAACCTCTTCTACTCATCTCCCAGATGTCAATAGGAACCATGGATTTAAATGTTACTGTAATGTTCCCAATTTCCAAATTTATTTATTATCTGAGTTCTGAACAGGCATATCCAGTTACCTATTTTATATCTGTGCTTGATTCTGTCACAAAAATTTCAAAATTAACTTGTCTGATTGGAGTGTTTAATTTTTTCTCCCAATGGGTCTTGCCCATAACTCTTCCCCACTACAGAATAGAAGTTGTCATCCACCCACACCCTCAAGGCAGAAACCTGGAAGCTACCTTTGATACTTCTGTAATCATTACCCCCTCACTTAATTTTTCAGCAAATCCTGTCAACTCTATGACCAAAACATCTCCTGAGTAAGCTTTCTTCTTTCGGTCCCTGCTATAATCATCTGAGTTCCAGGGACTGTCACCCCTCTCATCTGGGTTACTACAATGGCCTCCTAAACTGTCTTCCCTTTGGCTCCTTCCAATCCATTCTCCAAAAGGCAGCAAAATTCTTCTTCTTCCTGGTAAGTTCCAGAAATTTGGTCTCATTAGTCTATGGCTTATTGAGTGAATTTAGCAAGCAAGGATAACAGCATTCTATACCACATGGTCACTTGTTCGTGGTAGCTAAGATTCACCTTTCTGCAAATGGTCCAGGCTAGCATTTGTAACACTTCGGAGCCTAGAGTCAAAGACTTCAGTAAGCAATGGCAACTCTGTCAAACATCTCAATTTGTGATCCATGCAGAAATGTGCCCATTACAGCATCCAAGGTGTAATGACGTAATGTCTAGACTATTTACTAAAAGAGGCAGAATTTAATCCCATTCAAGTGCTGGACTTTCCCTTGGGTCAAATATGTTCAGCGAGCAAGAACATTATTGTATTGGATGATTGCGTGCTTTAAGTAACTCCAAGCTGGGCGATGATGCTTTGAGTGTCTCATGTACAACGCAGGCGGATGGGATTAGTGTCGATGTCACAGCAAGGCCTCGAAAAGCAAATTTCAAGTGTAGTCCCTCTTTTAATCTCCTTCATATACATAGCAGCACCTGGTCCTGAGAAATCATGTGTACCCTAGGGCCCCAGTGACAGTCCTGATGCTCTTACATAATCACACGTTTGCTTCTGTTCACAGATTTGTTTGCCTGCAGATGTCACCTTTGGGCCTTTTTATTCCCATAAGTATTGCAAAAGAACTTTAATTGCAATCTGATGTCAAACCTTCTGGACTTGTCCTAAATGAAATGATGGGTACATAAAAAATCCTTTTCATTGGTTTCTAAAAGCAGGATGCAAAGCGACATCAACGTATTTATTTACATTTCAACTTTCACTATGCAAACTTAATGTTAACCAAACTGTCAATTTTAGGGGAAATTTCTGACCCTACTTCTGAATGGTTGTCAAGCCAATGTGTAGAGTAGTACAGACATTGAGTGCTTGGCTACCTGCATGTCTGGTGACAAAGGACAGGCCAGCTCTGAATGGGAATTAGGCCAGTGTCTGGAGCAGTAAACTATGCATGTCTTTTTTTTTAATTTTTCTTTACATTTTATTTATTTTTGAGAGACAGAGAGAGACAGAGCACAAACAGGGGAGGGGCAGAGAGAGAAAGAGACACAGAATCCAAAGCAGGCTCCAGGGTCTGAGCTAGCGGTCAGCACAGAGCCCAACACAGGGCTCGAACCCATGAACTGTGAGATCATGACCTGAGCCGAAGTCGGACGCTCAACCGACTGAGCCACCCAGGCACCCCAATGCATGTCTTATCTATGGAGACATTCACTTAGTTTTGGATGCCCCATTTCATGGAAAACCCTTCCCTATTGCCTTATTCCTCCCCATAATGCTTTGTAAGCTCTACCTTTATTTCACTCCAGAGAAACTCAAGGGACCTCTTATCCATCCTCTTAAGCAATAAGAGGTCTAGAGACAGGTTTCAGCTCCTTGCTACAGGGATGGAACAACAGATACATGAACACTGAAAGAATTGGGATGAAGGAGGCATGGCAGGATAATGCAGTCCATCTGTTTTACATATTTATTTCCTGTTTCTGTTTATTCAACATAGCACAAACATTTTCACTGTTAAGAATTTGGGATGAATGTTTGCACCCCTGCCAAATTCATGTGGAAGCCCTAACCCCCCAGTGTGATAGTATTTGGAGGTAGGGCCCTTGGGGAGTAATTAGGTGCCAGAGTCCAGGAGGTCCAGGGCTCCCTGAAGGATGGACGGTGTCAGTGAAAGAGAGTGAGAGAGCCTCGAGTTTCTTTCTGATCACCAGGCAGGCATCTCTGCACTGACCGGAGAGTCAGCTTTATTTATTGAAAAAAATGTATGGGGTACAAAACAGAAGCAGCAATTGCCTTACACAATGATTTCTGATGACAGATTCTTTGGTATGTAAAACTTTCCCAGAACATAGATTGGTAGAAGACTCATGCATAATCTTTATCAATACTGATTGATGTAGGTGACTTAGATGCTTATCATATAGGGAAGGAAGGTATCTTCAGCATTCAAATACAAGACAATGTTTTTAGCATAGCAAAGGCAAAAGTTAGTTCTTTGTGAGCAGGGGTCAATAGCCTGTTTTCTTGAGGGGAAGAAAAATAGGTTTCTCAGGAAATGTAATATTTACTCTTATAATCACAAAAAAAGAAATTTCCATAAGTTCCTTCACAAGGTGCAATCAGCATTTCAGGGCCCGAGTAAGGAGACAAGTCACTCCTGATACCAATCAACAAGGTGCATGGGGGTCGGCGCTCAAGCAAAAATAATTGAGTGGGGGGTAGACATCGGTTGCCATCTGACGGCAGGAGGACCCTGCTTTGCAAACCCACCTTACCTCACAAGGAGTTTATTTTTTCAACTTAGTGAGTTCAGAAAATGGCTTCCAACAATTAGGTTTCCATGTGATCATGAGGGTGGCGTCCCCGTATTGCATTTAGCATCCCTATAAGAAGAAGAAGATATGCCAGGGCCCTCTCAATCTCTCTCTCTCTCTCTCTCTCTCTCTCTCTCACTCACTCTCTCTCTGTCTCTGCCACGCGAGGACAGAGCAAGAAGAGTTCATCTCTAAACCAGAAGAGTGCTTTCACCAAGAATCAAATCTGCCAGCACCTTGATCTTGAACTTCCAGCCTCCAGAACTGTGAGAAATAAATATCCGTGTTTTAAACAATTCACTCTATGCCATTTTGTTATAGCAAGCCAAGCTAAGACAGTAATATGACAATAGTTATCCAAGAAATTATTGAAAGCATCCTAAATTCCTGCTGAGAACATAACTATATTGTGCTTTTTACTTAATCATTTTTCTTGGAGGGGATTTGTATGTTGTTTGTTATATTTTACAAGTATAACTCTATGATGAACTCTCTTGTACATAAAACTCTTCCCATATTTAGTAATATATTTTTTGAGTTCATTCCCAGAATCAAAATGTGTAGATCAAGATGTGAGACCCTTAAGTCCTATTGCCAAAGTACTTCCCTAAAAGTTGCAAGAAAATGTCCTCTGTTAGCAATGTACCAGAAGGCCTTTCCACCACCATTACTATTATTGTTTTCAAAAATTTTTTAAAAATGTGATACGTGAATAGTGTTACTAAATGTTAATGAAGTTATTTTCTTAATGATCACAAATGTGAACATTGTTCAGAGTCTTATCTTACATTAACCTAACTGTATCTCATGGGCATTTATTTGAGAAAACTTCAGTCAGTGTCACGTCATTGAACACCAGTTTCTTTTTTTTAAATAAATATTGTGGGTTTTTTTGTTTTGTTTTAGTTTATTTATTTTGAGAGAGACAGAGAGAAAGCACAAGCAGGGTTGGGGCAGAGAGAGAGGGAGACAGAGGCTCCGAAGCAGGCTCTATGCTGACAGTAGAAAGCCCGATGTGGGACTCGAACCCACAAACCATGAGATCATAACCTGAGCTGAAATCAGATGCTTAACTGACTGAACCATCCAGGTGCCCGTGAACACATTGTTTCAATCAAAACACTGCTCCAGGCACCTGGGACACGGAGGTGAATGAAACAAAACATATAAATGGAGCTCCACGCACAGTGATTACTATGATGAAAAGCATAGTCACTCAGAATGATACAAGCACTACTTCACGGTACAAGGAACCTTTTTGGAAGCGGGAATACTTGAGGGGTTGCTCAGATGAAGAGCAGTTGGGCAAATGAAAGAAGTAAAGGGTAACCAGAGGCAATTGGCCATTCAGAGCACAAGGAAGGACAGGCTACGGCACAAACTTTTTAAAAAAAGTTTTTATTTGAATTCCAGTTATTTAACATACAGCATGATATTCGTTTCAGGTGTAGTGTTGTGATTCAGCACTTCCATATAACAGCCGGTGCTCATCACAAGGCACAAACGTTTTAGATAGTGTAGTGAAGGGTGAAAAACTGCAAGTGGCCAATGTTGATGGAGCAAGAGAGAGAGAGAGAGAGAAGGCTGGAGAGCCTGGCAAAGGCGAGACCAGGGAAGGCGAGGTTAGATTATATTAAGGAGAATCCTACATATGCAAAAAAAAGTCTTCATCCCAACTACTACCTTATGAGAACAGATCTTTCTAGAAGCTTGTGCTTCCACTTGAAACTATGTGAATGAGCTTCCGTCAAACAGTCAAACCAATTGTTAAAAAAACGTATTCCCCACCTTATACAACAGAGGATTTCTCTTGTAATTACAATACTTACACAAGAATGCATCTAACATAACTATATAGCTAGCTGAAGTTTTCTAAACTGACCACACCTACGAAACAGCACCCAGACCAGGAAATGGAGCATTACCATACTTGCAAACCTTCCTCACACCTTGCAGTCTCTACCTCCGCTCCAAAGGAAACCGCTCTCTTGACTTCTAACACCGTAAGTTAGTTTTACCCATCTTTGCTCTATGATATAAATGAACTAAAAAAATATCTACTCCTTAACATGGCTTCTTTCACTCTACAGTTTGTGAGATACATCCATTTTGCTACATATGGTTGTAGGTCGATTATTCTCTTTGTTATATATTTGTGCAAATATATAATAATTTTATTTATGCATTGATGTATAGCCAGAGTTAGCAAACTATGGTCCATTGATCAATTGCCTGTTTTTTGTGAATAAAAGTTTATTGGAACACAGCCATGTCCATTCATCTACTTATTGTCTATGACTGCTTTCATGCTACAATGGGCAGTGTTCAATATTTACATAGGGACTGTATGACCTATAAAACTTAAAATATTTACCATCTGGCTCTACAGAAACATCTACCAGTCCCTGCTTATACTATTCCATTGTGTGAATATGTCGCTGTATTTGGTTATTTTCTATTTTGAACTATTACAAATACTGCATCTCTGAACACTCTAGCTCATGGCTTTGGTGGGCATACGTGGAGTAGATTACTGTGTCACAGGATATGCGTGTACTGTCAAATAATTTCCCAAAGTGGTTTTACCAAATTACCCACCCACTAGCAATATATCAGTTCCAGTATCCTCACCTATACTTGGCATCTTCCGTCTTTTTATTTTTATCCATCCTGGTGGGTGTGTGGCAATATCTCATGGTGGATTTAATTTTTATTTCACTGGCTACTAATGAAGTTCAGCTTCTTTTCACATGTCTATTGGCTATTTGGATATTCTCGCTTGTGGAATTTCCATTCAAGTTGTAACTTTTTGTCATGACCTGACTGCCTTTTTTCTCGTTTATTAAGAATCATTCTTTTTACATTCCAGATATGATTCCTTTGTTGAACACATGCATTGTGAAGACCTCTCCCACTGGATGGTTTACCTTTCATTCTCTTAATGGTGTTTTCATGTTTTTTATATTTAAGAAGTCTTTTCCTATTCCAGAGACATGAAAGTGTATTCCTTTGAAGAGTCTGCTTGTTTACTCTACACACTTATACCTTTAATCCATCTGGAATTGATTTTGTGTGTATGATGTAAAGTACAAGCCCAGATACATTTCCCCCGTATGACTCTGCAGTTCAATCAGCAAGAAATAGCATCTAGTCATGACTTGGTGTGTGCTTGGGAGATGGAGCCCCTCCTCAGGCTCTGTGCTGACAGTGTGGAGCCTGCTTGGGATTTTCTCTCTCCCTTTCTCTCTGCCCCTCTCCCGTTTGTGCTCTTGCTCATGTATATACTCTCTCTCTCTCTCTCTCTCAAAAAAGAATGCATTAAATGTATAGGTAAATTTGAAGATAATAGACATCTTTACAATTAGAGAGTATTTTAGGCCACTTTGACAAAAACCAAGGAGACCTGTATTGATTAAATCTTTATTTGTTCATTCAAGATTGCTTATGTGGAATTTATTATAGCAAGTATTTCATAATATATGTAAGTCAAATCATTATGCTGTACACTTGAAGCTTACACAGTGCTATATATCATAGAACTGGATAGTTAATTAAACATATGAGTTATTTTTTAAAAAAAACTATGGAGCATATCTTAGTCAAGTGGCAAGTTGGTAGTTTCAGAGGTTTAAGAAAAATTAAAAAAATTGAGAATAGTCACAATAGAACACTTATGAGGAATTAGTAAGAAAGCGTAGAATTTTTCAAAGAAGTGATGCAGGACTGATAGAAATAGGACACTGTATGATTACAGTGGTAAATCCTAAATAACTGGAAACTTTGCCAATAAATTAAGAAGGTAGACTGGATAAGGGTTTTGCCAGCAAAATGCTACAGTAAACAATGAATGAGGGGTTAGAGGATAATGGGTAAAAAATGGTGGAAATAGAGACTGTAAAATCTAACCTGGATAGGAAATGAAGGTACAAGTGATACTGTGGGGACAACAACAGGTCTTGAAGCCCAAGACAGGTACAGTGAGTGGGTGTAGCCATATGAAAGAGCTGGAGTGGTCTGCATGTGGGGTGTGAGAATTTGATGACCATGGTGGGCAGTTGCAGGAAATGGCACATTCCAAAGTGGGCAGATTGTTGAGTGAGACAATGTAGATGGGGAAGAGGCCACAGCGACCTCATCAGAACCACCCGTGGCCCCTGAAGGAATAGATGAATAGACATAGGTGCTTACTGGTTTGCCACAGTGTTGCTGTTAGAATTGGTCTGAAGCTACTCTGCTGCCATTTCTATGGTGCTTCACAGTCTACAAAAGGAACTGCTTTACTTTATATGACTCTCTAAACAAGAAATAAGCATAAACCCCAGGCAGACAATTTTTTGAAATTCCTAAATTACATTCTTCAATATTGGTACCTTGTGAAAATGGACCAGTTTGCACACGATGTTTATAAAACGCCCATAAACAGAAGTCATCATCAGCTTCTGAATGTCTTAATGCTCATGTACCTGTTTTATTCCACCACGTATAAGCCCTTTGTGTATTCTGTTTCCACAAATACATTTTAAAGGAACTACATAAATTGATGTGTCTACTTAAAAGTAGTTTGTCAGTAATAATCTTAATTATTGGGTTTTATTTGACATCCTTAAGGAGTGCTAAGTCTCTAAGAAGTCATCCTGAGACTTGTTGTTACTTCAAACAATGTATTTAAAATAATTAAGAAGTAGGAATGAGGGCTTTCAAAGTCCTTCGTATATTAAGGATTAGTGTTTCCCTGACAAAAATCAAAGAATCTAGTATTATTTCCACAGAAGAAAAAATTTTAACAGTGACTCAGAAAGGAAATAGGGGCTCCTGGGTGGCTCAGTCAGTGAAATGTCCAAATTAGTCTCAGGTCATGATCTCATGGTTCATGGGTTTGAGCCCCTGAACAGGCTCTATGCCGACAAGCTCTGAGGCTGGAGCCTGCTTCGGGTTCTGTGTGTGTGTGTGTCTCTCTCTCTCTCTGCCCCTCCCCTGCTCATTCTCTCTCTCTCTCTCTCTCTCTCAAAAACAAACATTAAAAAAATTTTTAAAGGTTAAAAAGAGGGGCGCCTGGGTGGCTCAGTTGGCAAAGCATCCGACTTTGGCTCAGGTCATGATCTCACGGTTCGTGGGCTCAAGCCCTGCATCGGGTTCTGTGCTGACATCTCAGAGCCTGGAGCCTGTTTCAGATTCTGTGTCTCCCTCTCTCTCTGTCTCCCCCACTCGTGCTCTGTCTCTCTCTGTCTCAAAAATAAATAAACTATAAAAAATTTTTTAAATAAACTATAAAATTTTTTTTAATAAAAATAAGGATTAAAAAAAAGAACACATTAAAAAAAGAAAGGAAGTAGACTTATACAAATCAAATTTCATCAACAACAAGAAAGGCCTGTAACAAACTCATGTGTATCTTTGTGGCTCGCTTTTTTACTTGTTATAGGGCTGACCTTTCCCTTTTTCTTAATACATCATAAGAATAATAATAGAGTTCAGAAAGTTTTCTTCCTTCCGAAAAATGAGTCACGATGGGAGACTGTCAGGTTTATGACTATTTTCTTCGTTAAAAATCAATCAGTCCATATATGTTTAATCTCCCTTTTGTGGTATAGTCCTGGGCTTTCTGTATTATGAAACATAACGAGTGCAGAAAGTTTTTCTTTTCTTTTCTTTTTTTTTTTTTACTTTGGCTAGAAAGTTAGAAAAGCAACACAAGTATCTACTATGTGAGGCACAGTTATCTTTGCCACATATTAGCTTTGTGTTTTTTTCCCCCTCACTGAAAAAAATAACAAACTATGAGAGCTGGTGGGTGTGCTCACCATGCCAGCGTGGGGCGGGGGCAGCAGCTGGGAGAATGAGCTTTTGTTAGTTATCCCTTTTTTGTTTTGTTACAGGCTGGTCTTGACTATTACTTCCTTCTTTGTACCTTATCTGTGGGCGAAATAATCCTCTGGAAAAATGAAGGGTAGCTTGACCCCTCATTTATCTCTGTCCAGAGTCCACTGTCACCAGACTGATGAAAAGTAGGGAAAAGGATTCCGTCAGCAGAGCCTGCTAATTCGAAGTTCTCTGTCTGACTGGGTTTGTTTTGGGAGTATAGACTTTCCTTCTGTTAAGTGAACAAATTATTTTCTTTCTGCCCAGCTCCGGCTATAGAATGATTAGGGCCCCTGAAGAGTAAATTAGACTCTGATGACTGTGGTAACGGAGAAGTTGGAAAGTCAACAGGGTTGTTAAAATAAGACTTTCTTTCTAAGTGTCATTTTGTGTGCCAGAGCCAACTGTTCATGACAGCACTGAGAAACAACTGGATTGATAAGTCTCCCATTAGATTTATCCAAATCAAGGGGGGAAAGCTAGCTGATATATGGACAAACCAGACGGCATAGGTCTATGGAGACAATCAAAGTTGGCTTTCGATTGGAATGCATAAAGCATACTTTGGCTGGTAATTTGAATTGCTTTCTGAACTCCTCTTTGCTTTCCTCCAGAGGTATTTTATGTTGATAACCTATATCATTTTCCAACATTCTCCTTCCCCTTAGACTGCAAACTATGAATATTTGTGAATTCACACAGATAATGGAAAAAATTAAACATGTAGAAGTATTTGTTATCTTAGGATATATTCAGGGGTGTCTGGATGGTTCAGTCAGTTGAGCGTCAGACTCTTGAATTTGGCTCAGGTCATGATCTCATGGTTTGTGAGATCAAGCCCTGTCGGGCCTGCTTGGTATTCTCTCTCTCTCCCTCTCTCTCTGTCTCTTCCCTGTTTGTGCTTTTTCTCTCAAAATAAATAAAATAAACATTAAAAAAAACAATATATTCATAGAAATCTTTTTTAGGCCACATATGATAATAGTGGAGTCTGGGCTGAAGTGGTTAAGGGAAGAGTCTAATTGTTACCTTGTACCTTGAGAGTTAATTGTACCTTGGGAGTTTAGGAGATGTAGGGGGTGGGGGAAGGATGACAGATAGGAGCACAGTCCAAAATGACAATAAAGAACTCTAATGATTAAATTGAAAAAGAATATATACAACATGTTATTCTTCGGGGGAGAGGTAGTGTCTAAAAGTAGATATGATCCTAATTTAGAATATACATTATATTACCACACCAAACGACAACAGTGGCCATTTCTGAGAGGCAGGATTTAGTAGATTTTTAAATTTTATATGTTTATGTTTAAATTTGCAACACAGTTAGCAATATAACTGGCATCAATTACTTGTAGACTGTAGTTCTGTGGGGGGCAAGTCACCACACACTTTCCTACATGCAAATAGGGAAAGACTTATTCAGTAAATTGTTGCAAAGACTCAGTGAGGTGCACATAGATAATTTTTGACCAGTATTCCAGGGAATCTGGGGAAAGCAGATGGAAGTGGAAAAAGGACTAGCTGAGAAAGAAGGAGAAGATGACAAAGAATAGATGAATAAAGCCTGGATTCTGACACTGGTGTGTGGGATGTGGGCAGGTTAGATGGGAGAAGAGCCTGAGATTGCTCTCGAGGTTGATTCTGCTGTGTCTCCTGCTACCCCTTTCCCTGGAGACCACAGAGCTCTTCTAATCTCTTGTTACAGAGGCGAATGCATTCAGTGGCTGCTTTCAGCACCCTCTCTGGTCACTGAAGTCTACCCATGTATTGCCCATGCCATGACAAACTCTTGAAAGTCAGAGAGCACCACCTCAGCCCTTGCTCTGTGCATCCCTACTGTCTCCCATTCTATCATCGTCTCTAAATTTCTACATTTGTGTTTTCAAACTTGATCTGCACGTCCATGGACTTGAGTATGCCTCCCCTCACCTGTCTTCTTGCGTAAAGGTGCTCCAGTCCAGACTCATGGCATGTCACCCTGAGCCATGCCATCACTCACATCTCCTCCAACCCAGGGAACCATTTGCACGACACTCAGCACTTGAAACAGATTAAAATTCCAATGTGTCTGTTACATTAAAATATGAAGCTTCTTTCTCTACATTGTGTCCCCTTGTTTTGATAGAGTACTTAGATACAGACAGAGTTGTTATTAAAAGTCTTATAAAAGTAGTTTGATAATTACTATTTTCGGTAGCATGTGAAAGAAAAGTAAAATGAGACATGAAAGATAAAAGCCATATGAATATGTTTGCTCTATAATTTACTTTCCCTGAATTATTAATAGCTAGGATGTCTCTTACATAGGTACTTTCACAAACATATGTATAAACAATAAGAACCAAAAATTTCATTATAGTATTCTCAACACATGTTTGTTCATGCCTCCATCTTTTTGAAGGTATATTTTTAAACTTCAGTTTCGGTATGCATTTATGACAGGGACATTATTACCAAGTTCAAGTTTTAAAATAACTCAAAACTTTAAATTATTTTAAAGATATAATCATGATTTTCTTTTTTTTTATTCATTATTTTCAAAAGTGCAAAGACATTTAGTTGATGGAAACACATTTTGTTTATTTAAACTTTAAAATGAGAATAAAAACAAAACTCGGTAGCAGTTTATGCCTTTTAAACATAGCACTAAGAGTCTGTCTCCAAGAAACAATTTTCTCTTTAGTGATCACTGTGAAAGAATAAAAAATTCTGTCATAAAAATATTGTACTTTGTGAGTCCCTTGGGCAATTAGTTGAGTCATTGCCTTAAGAAAAAGAAGACCAGAATTCTCTTAAAAGTCCAGGGTTGGCTCACTGAGTGTTTATGGCCAGGCCTTTCACATGTGTACTTTTCTAAAGAAAAAGACAAACTTTCATACTGATCGCACTAATTTCTAACTGATAGAAAGTAGGGCATTTCAGTACCTTTAAATCTGAAAATATACCCTTTTAAAACTATGGTGAAGTAATATCCATTTTGAAATATAAGGTTTTATTGTAACTCTTTGTTTTTGTGGATGTTTTCCCTGGCATAGTTCTAGATATTTTGTTCAGTCTTCATATCCACAACAATCAATAAGGTCATTTTCCTCAGAAGCATTTGTAAGAATCACCTAATGAATTTCTGTCTCTTTTTATTTTAATGTGACATCTATCTTCTTACCACTAAACTAACAAAATTAAACTTCTAAGAACCTATATCTTTGTTGAATTACATATATTTCACATATTTGCAAAGAAAGATAGATATTTGCTTCAGAAATTAGCAATGCCCTGAGTGTCTGGTGTATCAGACGTTGCGTTAGGCACGGAGTAACGCAGAAGAATTTTGATGTGGTCTCTGAAGTTCAAAGTTAATTGGGAGAGGAAGAAATAATACCCATTAAATTAATTAAAGGACCTTACAATGAACTATATGTAACCTCTGATAAACTCACCAGGCATTCAGTAGAAGGAACAATCTATATAATCCAAAGCTGTACTTTTCAAAGCATGCTCTGGCATGGTCAAGTAACTTCAGAAAAAGTTTTACTTTGATTATTTAACCTGTTAATATATCTTATGAATCTAAGAAAATGTAATATTGTATTAATCTATCTATTCAGAAAATGTTTATTGGAAGTCCATTATGTGTCATGCCCTGGGAATTCAGCAGTAAGTAAAATAAGGCTGTCCTTCAAATGGAGCTTTTGTGTAGGGCCAGCAGGTAAGGCTTCACCAATAATATCACATCCGAGCAGAGGCCTGAGCAAAATGAGAGAGCAAGCAAAGTGGCTATGTGGGTGGGGGAAGCGTTGTCAGGGCAGAGGGCAGACCAAGGCCGGATCGCATGAGGCACGTTTCAGGAATGGGAAGGAGGTCCTAGGGCACCGCAAAGGTAAGGAGAGGAATCACTAACTTACCAAAAGGATGTCAGTTTTCCACATGTATTTGACCACTGAACCCTCACCTCTTTTCTTGAGAGAATCTTACAGGGCTAAGACAAAGCAGAACAGTATGTCCAACATGGCCAAGCATAATTGGAGGAGTTTGGCTACGCTGTAGGCATTGGAACATGAGTTGGAGTTTCTGATTGACCGTGTTGAGAAAGTACATTCCAGGAAGCCAGGACAGCATGAACAAAGACCAAAAAGAAGGAGGCAAAGAAGAGAGCAGGAAGTTAGACAAGAATGCTGGCATGAGACCTGAGACCAGGTAGTTATTTGGTCTAGTTTATTTATTCAGACTAAATGTCTGGAACGTTGAGGGAATTACTTGTATATTTCAAGCTGAAAATATATTTTGCTAAAGTTAATGTGCTTTGCGTTGGCCAGAAACTTGTTTCATTTCTGACTGTGAATGAGTGTGCGTCATTTTTGTTGAGTAGGACAATTTTAAGTCATGATGCCTGTTCCTTGGGAAAGAAATGCCAGGCATTGTTCACAATGATTTATATGGAATTATTTATTTAACGATTTCAACAAATCTCTCATTTATTCATTCAATCATTTAGTCAGTGAGTCAGTCAGTTAAGATTTATTAAACACCTACCGTTGAAAATATATTTTGTCAAGGGCTGTGTGGGTGACAAAACAGTTGGAGAGCTGGTTGCTGCCCTCAAAGAGCATATGATTTTCCATGGAGTAAAATAAGGCTGACATTTGCTTTTGGGGAAAAAATGATGTATTACTACAGAAGCTAATACCAGGCTGGCTATCACTCTAGAATTCTCAAGGAAATGTGTCCAAATGAAAAATCCAGAATTGTCAGGCAACTCATAATGCATCTTAAATTACTGCCCTGGGATGAATGTAAGATGAGCCTGAAGAAACTAAAGACTTGATCGTGAGCTGAGGTTTGTCTCCTAAGGTCTTGTAATAACATTTGATTTGATGAAAAGGGAAAAAAAATGTGGAAATTATGAGCATTCGATGTTGACAAAAGTTGGAAAATAAACTTATTTATGCACTTGGCAACATGTACTCTGCAATTCTGCTGTCGGGTCTTGCTCGTTCAGGAAGGCTTGTTTTTAGGAATACAAATTGCTAAAATCAAAGCCGCTGATGAGGCATCTTCAATTCATTTCTTCCACATTTTCCACAATTAAAAACACAGAAACACATGAAACTCGCTCATTTCAGTTTGTGTGGGCTGCTCTTTCCTTTTTAACTTCTTTGCTTCATTTCCAGACAATATCTGTTACTTGCATTGTACTTTTGGAACATTGTCTTGGACATGAAAAACCTCCTGCCATTTCCCTTGACATGACATTTTCTGCAAAAACAAAAACAAAAACATGGTGTTGGCCAGGGGCAAGGGTGGGGGTTGGGGGGGAGGGGGGCGTGTCCAAATGGATCTCATCCAGAAGAAGGACTGTGATCCTTATTTCCCATGGACGTGCACTGAGAAAAGAGGACCTGATAACAGCAAACTGACTGAATATTTTCTCTACCCTCCTGACATGTCAAAGTTCTATTTTCTTCCAGTGTTGAAACATATAGGAACACCACAGGATTAATTATTTAGGAAGGGGATTTACTAAAGCAATGATTTTTATATAAGCTACATCTTTCTGCAATTATTGTCAAAATCGCTTATTTAACATGAAATATTTACAGCCTAACATCTTTAAAATTTTAGTTATCAACAGACGTGGACGTGGACATGGACAGAGGGAGAGCAGCAGCTTTTCAGAGTCTGGCACGGGGCTTTGAACACATTAGATGCGTGTTTCCTATCTAGGGATTGGTTGCTGATTGCAGCACAGCGAGATGCTACCTAGATTGTGCTATGACATTGGCACAGAACCCAGGCTCTTTTCCCAGCTTTGTGTTTAATTAAATGCCACCTCCTGGGGAAGTGACTTCACAGCTTTTGCCTTGGTTTCCTCATTTATAAAATTTTTAAAAAGACTAAATCAGCAGGGGTAACTGAGTGGCTCAGTTGGTTAAGCCAAGCTCAGCTCATGATCTCAGGGTTCATGAGTTCAAGTTCCACGTCAGGCTCTGTGCTGACAGTTCAGAGCCTGGAGCCTGCTTCAGATCCTGTGTCTCCCTCTCTCTCTGCCCCTCATCTGCTCATGCTCTGTCTCTCTCTCTCTCTCAAAAATAAACTTTAAAAAACTTTTTCAATAAAAAAAAGACTAAGTCGACATTAATATTGCTTCCATAATAGTTGAAATTCTATAATTCCATAATAATTCTGTAATTCCATAATAGTTCAAAATAAGACCCATTAGCACATTGATTTGGCTTTACGCAGGCAAACAAAGTGCTCAGCACAGTGACTAATTTTTCTATTGAATTGATTGGGACTTTTCTTTTTAACTTTTTATTTTGAAATAATTTTAGGCTCACCGAAGTTACAAAGATAATACAGAAAGTTCCCATATAGTCCTCATTTAGTTTTCCTTAAGTTAACATCGTGTGTGATCACAGTAGAATTGTCAAAACCAAGAAATTAACATTGTACAAGACTATTAACTAAACTACAGAATTTACTCAGCTTTCACTAGTTTTTCCACTGGTGTCCTTTTTCTGTTCCAGGATCCAGTTTAGGATTCCACATTACATCTGGTTGTCATTTTTCCTTAGTCTTCTCCCTAATTAAGTCTTTTGGCTGTTGGAAGGGTACTTGTGGATTGTGCTACTTCTAAAGCCATTCCATTGCTGCACATGGAGAAAGCCCTTGTCTGGTTCTTTCCCCATTAACTGCTGCTGTTTTTAGCAATTGGTCTTCTCACAGAGGGTCACTCTTGAATCTCATCCAGCTTTCTTTTCTCTCAAGATTTCTGAAGGTGAACCTCTATCTGCAAAATGGAATTTTCTTCTCATCTCCCTAAAATCATTCCTACCTGGGAAACTATCCACATAGTGACCAAAGTAAGTCTTTGCAGAGAACAGTTTTGTGTATTCTGAACCAGTGCCAGGAAAGAGTTTTAGTACATTTAGTAAGTGTAATGAACTGAAGTGGGTCCTGAGAAAGCAGTCCTTATCTGCAGGAAACACTGATCTATGGTATTATATGATTTTCATTCTATTATCAGTAGGAATGTGTTAAGATCTTTGGCTCATTACTAAACACAGACTCATTTCACAGTGGATTTTGCACCTTGAACTTTAGCAAGGTTATCATCTCAGAAGTTTATGTGCATGAAGTTAGGTCTGGGGACACCTAGTGGCACACCACCAAGGCTTGCCAAACTGTACACTTGAAACTCAGTGATTGGCTCCTATTCTAACAATTGGCCGCTCCAAAGCCAAGGATAATTGTGAGGCACACCTCTGGCCTCCTGTGTGCCAGGTTTTCATGGCCAACCGTGGAGCAGATGTCTCAAGTGAGACCGTCAGCCTGGATAGTAATTGGGAACTGCTGAAAGTCTCCTCCTTCGGGGGAAATTTTAGAAGACACATCTTGCCCTCCTACTGTTTAGGCATTACAGATTGTCAAATTATACATGGCAGATGGATTATAGTCTGTCCTTTTAGTGACAGGAAAAACTGTTTCTATACCCTGGCACTGGCATCGGCTTACATCAAGCTATGATTCTAGTGCTCCTCAGCTATATTTGGGAAAATGTTTTTTGGTCTGTTTTAAGAAATGACTATAAAATCATTTCATTTTATTATGCCATAATGAAATAACTGGCTTTCATTAATATATTGTACCAGAAATCCTATAGGCATCCTATAATTACATGTAAGACTTGGCTCGTATTAGCTCAACCGTGTTGTCTTTCCAGTGTATAGGAAAATTACAAGATACATCAAATGTACGTGGTGAGTCATCTTGGCATTATTGGGAAAATGTTCTATTTATTTAAAAGCAAAAGGCAAATGTAGCTTTCCTTTTCCTGCTGGAGCCATTAGAGAAACTCAGTGTCTATTCTTTTCATTACCCATGGTTTGTTTTTTCTTAATTTTTTTCCCTCATGTCTTACTGCCTTTTTCTGTCTTTCATATTTTCTGCATGTTTATTCTTTCTGTCGAGGTCATTTATTTCTTCCCCAGGAGTCACTCTTAGTGAGTCTTTTGACCTGACTCCAGTTTGGATAGATAAACTTCAAAGAATGATTGCTATTAAACTTTGTCATCTGTTGAATGAATAAATGAAAGAGAGTAGTATCCAATAGAAAATCATGTTTGGGGCACCTGGGTGGCTCAGTTGGTTAAGCTTCCAACTTCAGCTCAGGTCATGATGTCACAATTCGTGAGTTTGAGCTCTGCTTCAGGCTCTCTGCTGTAGGTGCAGAGCCTGCTTTGGATCCTCTATCTCCCTCTCTGCACCTCTTCTGCACTCTCGCTCCCTCTCAAAAATAAATAAACATTAAAAAAAATTATTTACAAAAGAAAATCATGCTTTATACTTTTGAATGAAGCACCGAAATGTTCTCATCTCCTGGTTCACTCATCCTTTATAATCTATTGGATCCTGAAAAAAAAAATTATTTCCAGGCTGAGAAGGAAACTCGTAAAAATCCACCTACTTTTCCCTTCGTGGCCCACTGTTTAATCTCCTACTATCCTTCAAGTATATCCTTACAATTTTCTGCAGTTTTCCCCAAATGGAAACCATCCAAGGCCCAATGAATTTTTGTCCCCCACACCCCAGCCTGTTTATCTTGTCTTCTCAGATATCAGCAAGCTTGCCTAGCCTCCTTTGTGTCATGGGAAAGAGAGCTACTGAGTCCTGTCAGTCTTCCACTGAATGGTCTCTGGTGTCCATTCTTTTCTTTCATTTCTATCGTTGATGAATCCATGCTCATCCTCAGACATCTAGATCCTTGCAACACTGCTCAACTCTTCTACCTGCTCCTGATCTTTTCCTTATGCTTGCACCCCTCCACCTACATTATGATCTTAAATACCTGTTTTTAGGGGTGCCTGGGTGGCTTGGTTGAGCATCTGACGCTTGATTTCAGCTCAGGTTATGATCCCAGGGTCATGGGATTGAGCCCCACATCAGGATCTGAGCTGAGCATGAAGATTCTGCCTAAGATTCTCTCTCTCTGCCCCTCTCCTCTGCTTGTATGCTCCCTCTCTCTCGTAAAAAAAATCCTGCTTCTATCATGGTACTTGCCTGCTCAAAAGCCTTTATTACTCTCAAGATCCCCTAGTTCAACCTCTATTTTTTATTTATTAGGGAATACAGGAAATCTTCTGCTGATTAAACAAGAGGTCCATTTCTCTGACCTATACTAGCTCCCAGTGTCCTTCTCAAATTTAGCCTGCTTTCCACTGTATATTGTAGCTTCTCTATTTATTCATGTCCCCATGTCCCATCCCATCGTCCATCAGGTATTCCCTAATTGCCATCTCTTTAGAGCTCTTGCAACTTGTTCCCCAAAGTTGAATAAAGGCCATTTTTTTTTCAAAGTCAAACTTAGCAACTTCATGGAAAAATAATGGGGTAATAAAATTGGAATCGGGTAGCAGAATATCTAGCATTATTTTAGAGAGTTCCTGATATTTCTCCATATAGCTCCCATCCCCTCCCCCGCCACACACACCAGCCTACAGACACTGTAGATTCTCCACTCTGGTATAGCAGTGGTCATGACCTAGGAGATTTTAAGAGCTGCCACACTCTGGAGTGTCACAGCTCTGCAAAATTCCAGAGAAGAGTCCACTTTTTATGTCAGCCCTTTCCTCCTGGCTATTTTGCATAGCAAAGTCACTTTTGGTTATTCACTAAGGATACTCTGACTTAAATTACCTTTTCAAGCATGATTACTGATAATGCAAATGCAATTTCTAAAAACTGCACTTTCTTTCTAGCTCGGCTAATCTCCTCATACTCCCACCACCTACATTTTTGCTCCCTATTAGGAATGCCCTCTTGCCTTCTTTTTGCCTAGCTAATCTTTCTACAAATTTCAAGCCTCAGTTCCTGTTCCAGTCTCTTCTGCTTTCCCACGCCGATCTATGGTGGTTTACTTGTAAATCCTACCGTCTTTATTGTTTTTTATACCACTTTTTTGCTGCCTATGTCACTATATGATACTTTAATTTATGTACATCAAGAAGTTTCTCTTCTCTACACCTTATTTCCCAAACACACTGCAAAATCTTGAAGGACCGATCATCTAAGCCAATGTTTTTCAACCTCTTGGTCCTAGTCACAGGCATCTTGGAGGAGGAATGGGATTGGGGAATCCCAAGGTTTTGGAGTCCAAGAATCCATAAAAACATCAAGAATTCCCTAAAGACTAACTGGATTGTATATGGCTTATAAATATGCATATTGATATTTTATGCATATATGGATGATGTAATTATTATACACGTATGGATGGTATGATTAATATGAAATAATTTCTTTAGAGTCTTGTTGAATTTATTCTCCTCGTTAGTCATGTTTTCAACTAATGTATGCTAAATATAAAACTGCCATGAGGATTCTTCAAACCTTTTTTACATTAAACTATGACACATTGTACTTGAGAAAGTTTGTTGTCAGTCAATTACACATGCATATAAACCAACATAAAATACTTTCTCTCGTTACTTTAGTGTTAGCTTATTTTCTCCAAGTTGGTGGGGAGTGTTCTTTTGCAGCAGAAGTGTTTTACCAACTTTTGGTATTTCCACAGCGTCAATCACTCGATAAGTAGGACCAACTAATTGTTGAATAAATGACCGAGCACTAACTGCTCACAGCATAGGGCACACCCCTGAAGAAGTTGCAGATTAGAAAGTGGATGTGCAGTGTCTCCTGGGTGCCTCAGGCGATTGAGCATCCAGCTCTTGATTTCAGCTGAGGTCATGAGCCCAGGGTTATGGGATCAAGCCCTGCATCAGATTCCTCACTGAGTGTGGAGACTGCATAAGATTTTCTCTCTCCCTGTGCCCCTCTCCCCTTCTCATGCCCTCTCTCTCTAAAATTAAAAAAAAAAAAGAAAGAAATTAAAAGAAGAAAGTAGATGTGCATATGCGGGATGTACGTTTGCTCCACTTCTACAGGAGCAAGGAGGAGATGGCACCAGGGCTTGTCTTCACAGCCTCGTTTTAGCAATCACCACTTTCAGTTTTCCTGACCTTCCTTTCTAATCTATTTTCATACAGTTGGTGTCTTCAAAAAGTGGAAACAGTCATATTTGTAAAATATCCTAGAGAGTGGGGTATTATTACCAAATAGTTTATTCAGTTTGCCAAAGGCCCGTGAACACTTAAGAAATAGCATGGGGTCACTTTGAGGATTATAAAGTTAGCAAAAGAAGAATGAACAATGTTTAAAAATGCAAAACAGTTAGAAGTGCTCCCTTATCGACCTGTCTGTTAAGAAAACCCTTCTTCTGCTCGAAAGCTTGTGTTGTGTGCCTTGGACTAAACATCAGAGTGCCCAGCTCCCTCCAAGGATGATTTTATACATGTCATAAAGCAGAGATATTAGCCATTAGAGATCAGTGTTTCACCACTAAGAATTAAAATGTTAGATGTTAGAACCATGACTGCAATTACTATCATTGAATTAACAAAACATTTCTGTTGCTGACATCTTAATTAGCTCATTCGTTTTATTTTAATTATCCATTGTCCATAATCTACAACTGTCAGCAACTGAATTTTCAGTCATTGACGTTAACTGTGTATTCTGTAGTGACTCAGGAATCAGTCTGGAATACTTGTACAATTTAGCCAATGTAACAAGTCAGTGCTTTACAACCAGCTCACGCTCATGAGGATGACAATAGAGACTGCAACTTACATGCTATGGTAATTACTCTCATGAGTAATTTAGAAGGTGGACTTCAGTTAGACTTAGCATTGATTTATTTTTTGAAAAAAACTCAGTTCTTAATTATGGAGATCCTATACCAAAATAGCTCCATCAGAAACTTTGACTACTAGTATCTCATCACATAAAACAAAACAAAAAAACAAAAAGACCCCAAACTTTAAAAAGTAATATATCTCCCACTTTAAGTGGAATCTCTGACAACCAAAAATAATTGAAGACTCTACTGCCAAATGTCCAGAGGGTTAAGCCTGCCTTGGACCCCCATGTGTGTGATTTAAGAAGGTCCAGGAACCCTCTTTCCAAAAATATCTGTAAAAGTAGCTGTCTGTTCCAATTACCTCGTCCCTATTTCTAAGCCAACCCGTAGAAGAGTCTGACAAAGAATTTTTTGATTTGCTTATTTATATATGACAAGACTTGCAAATGCAGTAAAATTAAATTACATTTGGAAGAGTTTTAATGAGTCTTTTTTTTATTGAAAAGGATAAAACCCTCATAATATTTGGACTAAGCTAGAAAACGTAAGACATGTGGTTTTTAGATACAATGGTTTCCATTTCTGCCTTAGACTTTTATTTCCTAGACCTTTGAAGGCATTGAAATCCTTAAGAGGCCCCAATTAACATGCAAAGCCTCTCAGGAGCAGTAACACCCTTAGCATTTATCAATGAACACCTTAGTGAAAAATGGGCCATAGCAAGTGAGAATTGGTCAGACTTTACAGAATGTCAGCGTGGGGGACAGAACCAAAGTTACTATTTCACTCCTTTCTTTCTGGAGCTAAGAAGGTGAAGTAAAGAAACCAGAAAAAAGGGGCACCTGGGTAGCTCAGTCGGTTAAGCATCTGACTTCAGCTCAGGTCATGGTAGGTATCACAGTTCCTGGGTTTCAGCCCCGCATCGGGCTCGGAGCCTGGAGCCTTCTTCGGATTCTGTATCTCCCTCTTTCTGCCCCTCCTCTACTCATGCTCTGTCTCTCTCAAAAATAAATAAACATTAAAAGAAAAATAAACCAGAAAGAAAAATAATGCCTAATTCTTAAATGTTGCCTTATAAAACACACCCACACATATAAATGAACATATATATGTTTGCATATGTGTTTTCTTAATTGAATGAAAACCTGCTGGCTGGCTATGGTCTCTGGCCAGCCTTTACACTGCCTGCCAGCACAAAGGTATGACTGTGCTGTACACAAGCCATTCAGATCCATTACATCCTCCAGCTATTTTAAGCCCCATCTTCTGTTGGCCTGGTGCTGTATCTAGCAATGTTCAGACTAAATCGTGGAATATATTTGTCAATGAAAGAGTAGAAGGGAAATTTTTCGCAATCAGTGCACATACACATAATAAAGAGACTGCAACCAATGAAACGCAAGTCACTGCTAACAACTTCTCAGAAATGCGCTGAACAGAAAGTATCCTGTATAGAAAACCATGCATGCCATATGTTTGGGACATATAAATTTCCTTTTCCAACCAATATTTCTATTAAAATAGATGCTTTCGGGGTGCCTGGGTGGCTCAGTCAGTTAAGCTTCCGGCTTCAGCTCAGGTCATGATCTCAAGGTCCGTAGGTTTGGGCCCCAAGTGGGGGGCTCTGTGCTGACAGCTCAGAGCCTGGAACCTGATTCGATTTCTGTGTCTCCCTCTCTCTTTGCCCCTCCTCCATTTATGCTCTGTCTCTCTCCACTTCTCAAAAATGAATAAATGTTAAAAAAAATTTTAAATAGATGCTTTATATTTCCCTTTGATAGACAGTTCTAAGGGCTAAAAGAAAGATTCAATATTGATAGTTTCTTTTTTTCTCAAATTTTGTTCTGCTTTGTATAAACTGCTAACCTCTAACGTTCTATCACCCCTAGTTTTCAGCAGTTTGTAGCTCCAGTGAGGAGGAGATTAGATGGAGGGATGCCAGAATTGTGTGATGCACCATTCACTGGGGAATATTCCACATGTTTGGAAGGCCTGGGTCTGAAAGGGTCATATAGAGTTTGGAGCTGACACCAGCATCAAGACCTCCTGGGATACAGCCTTTTACATGGTGAGTCATGTGCTGGAGCCTCCCAGGGTGACAGGTTTCTAATGTTCCACACATGAGAAGTGTTGGAGCCTGGGCTTGAACACAAGTCTTTTGCTTCTTAGGAAAATGTTCATGCACTCCTGATGTCCACTTTTTTAACTGCAAGGATCATTATTTTTCAAGTGTTAGAGATCTGTTCTTACTTTTCTTGTGGTTGCAGCTGTTCTGTCTTACCCACTGGGCTTCCCAAGTTCATACACCCACAACTGATCCATCTTATAATGAACCTTCAACGGATGCAGATTTAGTTATCAATGAATCAGAGCTTTAAGGTTTGAGGTTTAAATCCCCTTCCAAATGCCCATGTTTCAGGGGATTATAACAACAATATACCCATGACATCCTGGGTGAAAACATAATTATGAGTCATTTTATTTCATTATATTAGTCTTTAAATGAAGGCATATCAACTCTGATTGTTTGGTGGCTTGACAATTGTCTGCTGGAAGCAAGAGATTTAGGAAGGAAAATTAGGTCTCAGAAAGTCTACTGTGTAACTCTCATAGTTTTCTCATGGAGAAGAATCATTATATTAAAACAGAGTCTTTCCAAAAGCTGCAGGGGAGATAACTGCTTCTTCAGTCCACCTTTTTCAATAGCCTGTGAGAAAGCAAACAGTAAAATAGACATCCTCAATAATCAGTTCGTGCTGAAAAACCACTGGTAGATTTGGGTTTCTCATTTCATGCTACCAAATCTGCTCCATCATCTGGCCATGCGTCTTCTACTCTTTTCCTCTTCCTGCATCTTTATCAAGTTAGCACACACAGAAGAAGTTGTTAGACTCTGAGACTATTTAAATGTGTACACTTTGGTCATTCAAGCTTGGTTCATAACCATTTCCTGAGCTGTACCTAGTAGAACATATATATCTAGATACACCAGAGATTATATACTGGATTATATACTCCATCAGTGAAAAGTGCTCAGCACTTTAAGACAGTTCTCCAAAACTATTTGATGACTATTAGTGTAGGGACCTTGGGTAGGCTGCCCCAAGCTCTCTGCCTCCCCCTCAACGGGCCTAAATTTACATTGGAAAGTAGAGCCTGTACCAGGAAGAGATCTATTAACAGAGACTCCCTGTACCTAAGGACCTTATCTGCATAATAAGGCAAACTTTGTTCTTCCAAGCATCTTCTTCCACCTTCTTGCTAAGGGTCTTTCTCCCCTTTTTTCCTTAAACCCTACGTCTTTCCTTAGCTCATATAAGCTTCATGTTGCCTCGTTGTCTTTGGAATTCCATGTCTGTGTGGATTTCCTGTACATATGTACATATGTACATCTCTTAAATTTGATTGTCCCCTATTAATCTTTGTCATGTTAAGTTGATTCTGAGTCATAGGGCAGAGGAAGGTCTTCCATCCCGATATTAGAAAGATGCTTATACCTGGTAAATTTAAGTTTTTCAGTGTGGCCAGATGTTTCTTCTTCTGAAGAGAGTTGCTTGCAAAAGCAAGTAAACTAATCTCAGAATCCTGATAAAATGAGTCTCTGTTACTATAAACTGCCTATACTCACTTCATCCTGTCATCTTCTCAAATTCAGTAATTTTGTTTTATTTTCTTAAAAGGAGTGTGATAAACAATGCAACTGCAAAGATAATTAACTTTTATTTTTATTTTTTTAAGTTTAATTATTTATTTTGAAAGAGACCGTAAGTGGAAGAGAGGCAGAGAGACAAAGGGAGAGAGAATCCCGAGCAGTCTCCACACTGTCAGGGTAGAACCAGACGTGGGGCTCAAACTCATGAAGCCATGAGATCATGAGCTGAGCTGAAATCAAGAGTTGTACATGTAATCGACAGAGCACCCAGGCACCCCACAAAGATAATTAATTTTTAAAACAGAGATCATTTTTGTGTTTACTTGTATCCCAACCTGATACTCATGAATCTGACATTTGACAGAGAAACAAAGTATAATAGTGCCTTTTCAAAATCTGGTAAGAATTCATTAGCTACAAACATCAGAAGTCTAATACTAAATTTATGTAGATGGCCTTAATCTGATACATTTTTGTAGTACACACAAAATTCCATTTAGATCATAGCTTTACATAGGGAAATACCAACTCTGGCAATGCTCCGTAGTCTTAGATTAGACTTAGACACTTCATTCTCCTAATCTTTCCTTTAAAGGAAGATTTTTTTTAATTGGTTAAAAGCTCCTGGTATATTAGATGAGCTCTAAAACAGAGTGACGATTTGGCCAGAGTGCTGTTGCTGAGCTGATGAATGGAAATCGCTTATTCACCACCTGTTGGAAAATGTTAGTGTTCATGTTCAATCATGTGCCTAATTTAGTGTGTAATTGGAAATGCAGTGCTTGCAAGTCAGGCAAATCTTTTTGAAGATTTAGCTATTTATATTGAGCGTATTAATTACATTGAAATACAGGAGAACACAAAGCTATCAGGAGAACAGAGACTACTTTCAAAGTAACTGCTCAACAGGACACACTGGTTACTTAGATAAAAGCGCTGTGTTGTCTGAGTAAGTGTGAAATACTTCAGGGCTGCCATATTATCACCATCACAAATTGTCAGCAGATGTTTCTTCTGTTCAGCTCAGATGGGCACTGATTCTTACGACTATAAAAATTACATATACTAGAGGCTTTTAAAGTCCTTATGTGTTTTCCTGCCCTCTGTTAATATTAAAATTTTCCTGCTGAGTTTACTTATAAACATAATTTGAAATACTGTACTCATCAGGTACATTGCAACTTTCTCAGTGTTCTTCAACTCTATGCCTAAGTTCAAACAGTCAACAGGATGATCCTAAGAACTTTTCTGAGTGAAATTTTTACTTAATGAGGTCAGTTTGACAGCATCACCATGAGAAAGATTGTGTCCTCTTGAGCATCTGCTTGGACAGTGAAGAAGAGGTTGATACTTAATGTTCAGTCAAACTTAAGGCCCCGAAAGGTAGCCAGTCAAGCTCTGGTGTAGTGAGGACCTAACTTCAACTTCAAGAAGAAACTGGGAACTAAGAGGATTCCCTAGTGGCTACGATATGGCAAAGTACAAGGGGTGTGGGAGAGAATGAGCTCGGGGAAAGCAGCAAAAATGCTAAAAATATCTTAAACAAAGTATACATTGTGGAGATGGTTGGCCAGTTATTCCAAAATACTTTATTGCACGGTAGCAGAAGTTTAGAAACCCACAGTAAGTCCACGATAAACCCATGCCTTCTCAAGAAAACCAGGTGTACTTGCTGACACATTGACTCATCACTCAGACACATTCGACCAACCCCAAATATACTCCAAAATGTTTGAAGAGCAATGAAATGTCAACTTTTTCTGAGAAAAGATGCCCTTGATGGGGACAGGGAAGGGGAGGAAGCAAACTTAAAAAAAATTCTCTTTCCCAGTTCTCTTTACTGTCCCAGAGTTCTCTTCTCTGATTTTTTTCTAACCACTCCAGTCTGTAATAAGCCTCCTCCAGTCCCTTGTCTCATCTGTCTTATCCCCTTACCCTTTAGAATACTCTTTTTAGGAGGAAAGTAAACTCCATCCTACACAAATCTAGCTTCCTTCAGAATCTTCCATGACTCTTCTTGGCCCAGCATGGTCAATCAACCCCCCAGACACAAAAACAAGAACTATGAGAGTGGGAAAGACCATGAGTACTTACCCTGAACTGTGGCTTTTTTGTTTTTGTTTTTGTTTTTGCCTGTTACACTTGTATTTGATATAATTATCTTGTTTATAATACCTTTTTATGCTTTAGTTATCAATATTCTCACATTTTGTTTGAACATAAAATTTTCTCAAGAAAATTATTGAGAGGAGGGGTGCCTGAGTGGCTCAGTTGGTTAAGCATCCAACTTCAACTCAGGTCATGATCTCATGGTTCATGAGTTTGAGCCCCGTGTTGGACTCTGTGCTGTCCTCTCAAAGCCTGGAGCCTGGAGCCTGCTTCGGATTCTGTGTCTCCCTCTCTCACTGCCCCTCCCCCACTCGCACTCTGTCTCTCTCTCTCTCAAAAATAAACATTGAAAAATTTTGTTTTACATTTAAAAAAGAAAGAAAATTATTGAGAGGAAAACAAAACATATTTATATATTTATGAAGAAGACCGGCTAGACTCCAAAGAATAAGAATGGAAAATGGAAGAAAATAGATCAGATAAGTTTTGCCTCGTTTTTCCACTGTGTGTTGGTGATGGTGGTGGGTACTAAGCACTCTGCAATACCAACTAATTTGATTCATACCTCCCTAAATGAAGAGAGCAGGACTTGGAAAGTGATAATGTTATAAAGCTAAAAAATTGAGAAATTTAATTCATAATGAGTTTCCTGTCCAAAAGAATTATTATGTTTTAAAATTGCTTTCAAGAAAACCCACCTACACTGCCTTAGCTAATTAAAAAAAATGGACTATATATTTATATATATATATATATAACTTTTATGTAATTTATATTTATAGTTCAATTTTTTTCAAGCCAGTAATGTTTATTAACAGCATCCTTCTTAAGAAGTAATCTTACTTCTGGGCATTCTGTCCTCCGCATATTATTACCAGAAAGATCTTCTAAAGCACAGTTACAAATCATGCCATGCCATATCTCAAAACAGTCTATAATTCCCCATTTCTTTCAGAATAAAATCCAAACGCCTCAGCCTGGCTTTCAGATTCTTCTGTGATCTGATGCCAGCAGGCAGTCCTAATCTATCTCCCACCATTTCTTCTCCTGTACCCTCTGCTGCAAGCAAACCAGACTTGCTCACCATTACCCAAGCACGCCATACACCTAAAGATGTACGTGACTTTGCTGAGACTCTCTTTCTGGAATGTGCTGCTCAGCTGCAATCTGTGCGTGCTGAAATTCTACTACACGTTCAGGCCCAGATCCAATACTGCCTGCTTGGAGAGTATTTCCTGAGACTCCGGACCTAGACACCCACCACTCTTCTTGTTTCTCTCCTATTTTGTGTGTCTTCTCTTTTATATAGCAGATTTGTCATATGATAATTTGAGTACGAGCCTTAGTTCTGCTCCTTGTTCCAGGTTAGAGTAGAACTTATGATTCCTGGCATCCTCCACAACTAAAACAGTGACTTACACATAGAAGATAGTCAGTAAATATGTATTCAAATAATTAGCTTCAACAAACGAATCGCTCAAATAAGATAATCCGATCAAGTCCTGTCATCTGTCCATAAATTTTCTATAGCAACAGTAATGAATTATAGTTTTTTTGTTAATAAATTATAAGAAATTTGACACCTGAAAAGTGGTGTATTTGATAAATTCAAAATAAATAAAATATAATGAGATGTCTTTGGAGACATAAACTGAAAGGCATATGGCATAATTGGACCAAATATATTAAGACAGATTTGTGCAATTGCTCATATTTAGAATGGGGTTTTGCTATTTGTCTCCTTTATGGGGAGACATGAGGAGCATCGAATTTTTACAAAACACTACAATGGGACTACTTTGATAACTTCAAAGCAAATATAGTATTCCAGGGTTCTTTATTCTATACAGCTGTGTCCATTCAGGAACACATTAAGTTAATGGGATTCTCTGTGGCTGACAGCTAGTCCAAAACTCGAAATTAAGGATAATAACCAAATTACACAGATACAAAATTAAGTTATGAAATTGAATATTTTTCCCTAATGGTATACAAATCATTTTCCATTCAAAGATATATGTTCCATAATGTACTTCTTAGAATCATTAGTGTTCTTCTGTGTTGACTATGAAATAGAAGGCTGCGTACAGGTTCTTATAGAATTAATAGAGGACTGAAACAGGAAAATCCACAACTACCACCAGGATTTTGCCTTCTGTGGAGTAATTGTATATCGTTTTCTGATTTATTAAGAGCCCTTTTTTCTTTTTCCAAATGTATCTCTCTTGTTTAGATGTAATGGCTTTGAAAGCAACTTGCATTAGCCATCCTAATGACAAAAATCATAACCATTTTGAAAATACATCATGTATGTTGATCATTCAAAGGATTTTTTCCCCTAATGTAGTGTTGATCAAAGAGGTATGTATATTTGTGAATGCCGATGTCTTACATAAAGTAGGAACTCAAGAGACATATATTGAGTAATTAAAGAAAGAGTGAAAGACTGAGTGAATAAAAATGGAATCTCCATGACCCTGAACTGAAACACTGGCTGGATAACTATTCACTTTCATGATAAAAGGCTAACTAACTTAGAAAAATGGAAGAGACTTCCTAAGTGTGAATTTTCCAAGGATCAGTGTCATCAGTCTGTTTATTTATTGTCCTTAATATTTTTTTATAGTTTTAGGAAATGCCTTCAACCAGATGAAATAGTAAAGGTAAGAGTCAGGCATGACAAGGATAGGCATCATTTTTAAAAATGACTTTTTACACAGTTAAATGACTTTAACTGTCACAGTTAAAATGACTTTTTAAAAGTTATTCTCAAGCTTCATTTATTAATTGCCTCTGTGTACCTATCTTTCCTCTTTCAACTTAAAGCCTGATAATTTCAGGTTCTCTGACTTCTAAACTGGGGTTGGAAGTCCACGCCCTTACACTGATCTTTGCCACAGGGTATTAGTGAAACCTTGTTGAAATCTTTCTGTGGCTTTTCCCTTCTTGTTCCACATCCATAAGCAAGAGATTTTCGCAAATTTTCAAGGCCTCAAATTTCTGAACTCTCAATTTCTAACATTTTTATATTCAAACCAGATAGTTATTTCATGATCTGGATTGTTTCTTTCTTTCTTTCTTTCTTTCTTTCTTTCTCTCTCTCTTTCTTTTCTTTTCTTTTCTTTTAATTTTGAAAGAGACAGAGAGAATGTGAATGGAGGAGGAGCAGAGAGAGAGGGAGACAGAGAACCCCAAACAGGCTCTAGGAGGTCAGTGTGCAGAGCCCAACACAGGGCTTGAACTCAGGAAACTGTGAGATCATTTTGGCCTGAGCCAAAATCAAGAGTTGGATGCTTAACCAACTGAGCCATCCGGGCGCCCCTGGATTCTCTTTCTTGAAAGAGCATCTTGAAAACAAAGTAAAAGCAGATCCACACTACTGTTCTGACACTTGGTAACAATTTATTCTAAAACTACAGACTCAGTAGTCGGGGTGATAAGGCTTCCAAGTTATTCCAAATGACAGTTTTGCCAAAGTTTTGTTACTGTGTAACATGGATCTCCTACTTTCCAGTTGGGTTTCATTCTAATGCCTACTGTATACCAGTGACGAAGTACAAGAGATATATCAGTGACTAGAACGGGCAAAATTATCTCCAGCCTCATGGAACTTACGTTCTACTGGTATCTGGAATTAAAGGAAATAACAAATACAAAGCATTTTTCAAAACTGTTTGGTACAAAATTAGAGTTCAGTAAATATATTCTATTTTTATTAGAGTTCTCTCTTCTTAAATTATTTATACTTAATTCTAACATAATATGAATAAAGAGTAATACAAAAAATTTAGAACTTTTTAACCTACTAGCTCATATCCCCTAGTCTTTTTTAAAAATATATTAACAACAATATTAAAGTTTCCGAGTTACCCTTTTAGTTCATAGAAATTTAACAATTAAATAAATCCAAAGAAAGTGTAGGTTTTGTTGTTAAATAGTATTCCTCTCTTTTGCTTGATTAAAATTTATCAGTGAATAACACTAAGCCCAGAATTATACAATTATATACTAGTAAAGTATATTAAAAGAGTTTTAGACTACATTTGATTGACTGCTAAAAATTCATATTTTGTATTTTTTAATTTTTATTTATTTTTTAAAAATTTTAACATTTATTTATTTTTTGAGAGACAGAGTGAGACAGAGCATGACCAGGGAAGGGACAGAGAGAGAGGGAGACATAGAATCCGAAGCAGGCTCCAGGCTCTGAGCTGTCAGCACAGAGTCCAACGCGGGGCTTGGACCCATAGACTGCAAGACCCAAGACCTGAGCAGAAGTCAGACGCTTAACCAACTGAACCACGCAGGTGCCCCTCATATTTTTAAAGCTATCATATTGTTCTATTTTTTTAATCTCTGAAGCCCTTTTATGTGGATATGGATGAGGATATACCACCCAGAAGAACAGATCAATCAAAGGGAAAAAATGTTTTTCAGATACAGGGAGTCCTATTTATAAACGAGTGGGCTGATGGATTGCAAAAACTCCACAGAGGTTAGAATTACCTGTCATCTTAAATGACACGAACTTTATTTAGAGTCACTACCTCCAAAAGACGTTTTATCCTTTCATAAGCTTGTTTTTTTTTCTTTTCAGTTAAACATTTTTTCCCTAATTTATTATGTCTGAGAGATGCTGGTACTTGTTGGATGTAGCTATAGAATCAGAAACGAATACATGTCTTCTCTTTGGCATCTAACAATTGGGCATGCTGGTGTCAAAATGACTTAGGTGATTTGGGAGCATGTCAGAACACTCCGGAGGAGACTTTCATTTCCCTCCAGCTTCCATTTACGGGATCCCAGGAGTCCAGGATGATTAGGTAATTAACTCTCTCTCAATAGGTGGTTTCTAAAGCACTAAGTGTATTCTTAATAATTAGCTTAGTTTTAGAAAATTGATGTGATAAGACTTTTATGATTACCTCAGGAGACATTTCTTTTATTTTTCATATCAAGAAAGAATAAACAGTCATAGATGCAGATACGAACAAATAGATGTTAAAGAAACTAAAAAGGTAATATTTAGATACACTCGTGCATTTTCTATGGGCTTGAGTGAGGGAAAATTCTATAGATCTAAAGTCAATTTTTTATTTACAAATATGAAATTAAAAATCAGTTGACAGGAGCCTGGGTGGCTCAGTCAGTTGAGCATCTGACTCTTGATTTTGGCACAGGTCATGATCTCATGGTTTGTGAGTTCGAACCCCACATCGGGCTCTGCACTGACAGAGCAAAACCTGCTTGGGATTTCTGTCTCTCCCTCTCTCTCTCTGTCCCTCCTGCATGCTCTCTCTCTCTCTCTCTCTCTCTCACAAAATAAAGAAATAAACTTAAAAAATTATTTGAAATGAGAAAACAGCAATTCTGATTCATCATCCACAATCTCAACCTCAGAGACATATTGATAATTTTTTTTTTACCTCAACAGTTCTGCAAATATCAACTTCTTTCTATTCACCATCAACTGTTCTCGTAATACCTCAGTAGCCCCCTAACTGTCCTCCATGCCTTGCATGTGGTATTGGCCACCTTAAGTCTGCTTTCTACTATTAAAGAACAAATCAAATTCCTGCAGCTACTTATCACTCTAACATAAATCTGATCACAGCGTTCTCTCCCCATGGATTTCTGTTACTCTACAAAGCTTAAGCACCTTGCTACAGCCTTTCATGATGTGGTACCTGTTTGCCTTTCATCTTATCTCTCATCCACTGCTTCGTCTCTTTTTCCAGTCTAGGCTACATACAATCCCGTAAAACTCCTGTACTCTCTTATCTAAAGACTCTTGGATATGCCATTCTTTCTCCCTGGAACATCTTCCCCAATTTTGCCAAGCTAACTCCTAGTCTTCCATGATGAATCAGCTAAAACAAGAATATCCTCTAAGAAAACTTCTCTTATGATGGCCCAACTCCCCCACTTTAAGACTTGGGTTAAGTCTCCTTACTATGCTAAAATTGCAACCCAGTGACCCCATTATTGTGTTCATTGGAAGCACTATTTTAAAAAATTACCTCTACATTTTCTTTCCTCATCAGGATCTAAATGTTTCTTTGTGAGCTTTGCTACCTATGGTGAAATAGTGTAGTGATAGCCTAAGAGAACTATTTTGGTCTGAATTTGGATTAAAGAGACTGGAGAATTCTCCCTGTGATAGTCAATTTTATGTGTCCATTTGACTGGGATGTGGGGTGTCCAGATATTTGTTTAAATACTATTCCGAGTTTGTCCAGAGGGTGTTTCCAGGGGAGACTAGCATTTGAATTGGTGAACTGAGTGAAGTAGATCGCTCTCCTCAAGGCGGGTGGGCTCCATCCAATCTGCTGGAGGCCTGACTAGAAAGAAAGGTGAGGTAAGGGAAAAATCACTCTCTGCCTGTTTTCAAGCTGGGATCTTGGTCTTGCCCTGCACTCACAGTGGAAACTGTATCACCTGTTCCTGGTTGTAAGGCCTTCATGCTCAGACTGGGACCCATCACGAAACCCCCTGGCTTTCCCAGTGGCAAACAGCAGATCATAGGGCTTCTTAGTATCCTTAATCACATAAGCCAAGTTCTTATAATAAACCTTTTTTTAGATAGATCTCCTATGGGTTCTGTTTCTCTGGACAACCCTGACTGATACACTTCCTCTGCCAAAGTTACTCAAATTCATTCACCAGAAAGCAACTGTATGGGGAGTGTGGTACAGAAATCGGCACATTATTTGCTGTGAAGGGCCTGTTAGTTAATATGCTTGGCTTTGGAGACTACACCACCTCTGTCACTGCTACTCAACTATAAAGCCACCACTGACAATATGTAAATAAAAAGGCATGGCTCTGTTCCCATAGGACTTTACTTGCAGAAATACATGGCAAGCGAGTTTTTGCCTACAGGCCACAGCTTGCTGACCCTTGGGGTGGTTTAAACACAGCACAGACAGTAAAGTAATACAACCTGGGTTTGAGATCTAACTTGACCAATTTTCCACTCTGTAACCATATGCAGGTCACTTGACCTCTATTAAAAAACCCGCCTCCCAGGTTCGTCATGAAAATTTAATGAATAATGTACCTTAATTGCTTAAGGAAGCATCTGAGTATATAGTAAGTTCTATAGAAGGTTAGTTATTATTCTTTTCAGCTCATTTTTCTTTTTTTTTGGTACTTGAAGGTTTGGGGTTTTCTATACACCACGAATTTTCAAAGAAAATTTAAGAGTCCTAAAAGAAAGTTATAGTAAGTTTTGTTGAAGAGACTTTTCAGTGTGATTGTTGATGCAATCTGGAGCTTTGGAACATGTTACTACAAATATTTAGTAATCTTGCTCTTGGTAATGTATCCTCTTTAGCAACAAAGAACATCTTATTGCAGTGAAGCCTGGGAAGTTGTCTTGAGGAAAAAACAACAGTTTAGATAAGACTTGAGGGAAAAAATTTTTTTACCTGTTTCAGCTGCTAGGCTTTCTTGAGTAACTTCTCAAGGTTTTGACACTTCGTTTTCCTCAATCACCCAATTTTGTCTTTTCCAGTTATTTAAACTGTTAGGAAACAACCCAGTAAAAACATGACCATATTCATTTCCCCCTAGGGTTGGTCATAAATATTTCACCAAAAATTCTCTTTTCTTTCCACCACTTTGATCATTTCACACTCATCCTGGGGAAAAAAAAAAAAAAACCCGAAAGCAGCTTTTAATTCTCCTATATACATGACAACTAAGTGCTTCATCTTGGAGTTCACGGCTCTCTTCAGGATTCTCAGGACCCTCCCTCACTGCCCCATACACCCCCACCTACCCAGACCCCTCCACTCAGATAGGAAAGCACATCAGCACTTTTTCTCTGTGCATTCCCAGGACCTGGGCTATGTCTGGAATGCCTCTGCCCTCCCATCTTGATGGGTTCCCTCCCTTCTATCATTTATGGAGCTTATCAGGTCACACTTTCTTCTCAAACTTCCCCAAATAAATGGAAATGCAGAAATAGTTCCCTGCCTCCCACTGTGTCTTTGAAAGACAGGAAATTTTGCCTACAAATCCAAGATCCCATATACCACACAACATTCTACACTTTGTTAATATGATGATCTAATTTTTGCATTTTACATGATTTCAACATCACTCTTCAAAGTAGTAATCTCCATTATCAGTTGCTAATTCCAACTAGATATGTTGGGAATCTTGCTGGTGGAAATGTTTGCCCTCTGGGAACGAGGTCCTCTAGGCTCACAGAGATGAAGGACGGGAGGCACAGATTCCCCAAAAAGGTGACTGAGAAAGTAAGTGAGTGTGTGTGGTAAGCAGAATAGTCCCAAAGATGCCCACATCCTAATCTTCTATTAGGAACCTTTGAATATGTTACATGGCAAAAGAGACTTTACAAATGTAATTAAAGATACAACCTTTATGATTAGGGAGATGACCTTGGATTATTTGTGTGCATACAATCTGTGATTACATATAATCATATGATTACATTAGTCCTTAAAAACAGATACTTTTCTCTGGCTTGAGAAAGAGAGATGCAATAGAAGAAGTCAGAGAGATTCAAAGTATGAAAGAGACTGAACCTGCCACTGTTGGAGAAGAGCCATATGAAAGGCTTGAGAAGAAGTGTAGGTGTTTCCTAGAAACACAGACCATCCTCAATGAGCAGCCAGCAAAGAAACAGACTTCAGTCCTAGGTCTGATGATTTGTATCTTCAAGGAATTGAATTCAGCCAACAACCTACATGAGCTTGGAAGTACATTCATCCCTGGAGCTTCCAGAAAGATCTACAGGCTTGTCGATACCTTGATTTTGGCCTTTGGAGACTCTAAGCAGAAACCAAGTTTATGAAGCTGTGAGGTAATAAAGGTATTCTGTTATAAGCCCCTCAGTTTTTGATAATTTGTAATGTAAGTAATAGAAAACTTATACAAGGGGCGACTCCTACTTCAAAGCTTTGTTTTCCCAACTTGTTGGGAACAGAGCACCATAAAATGGTTGATGATTAAAGGTATATACTGTGTCCTAGAGGATGGCTCCCAGTTCTCACAGACTATTATCACTAAACTCATATTCCCTGTGCCTTCAGCAGACCATTCCAACACTCCATCAGTTTAGCAGTTTCTGGGAGTGTAGCATGTGATAGAACCAATGGATCTGACACTCATAGGGCCATAGTCTGGCCGTAAGTCTTCAGAGAGTATTGCTGGCTAAGATCCTATGAGAAGGAAAGGAAAATATGTACCCAGAATATTTATCAATTATAATTAAGTAAGATAATTTACAACTCCTTCTAGAGTACAAGAGGCCCAAGTAATAAACTTGCCACCATGTGGCTGGTTAGTTTCCTTACTGGATGAGCTTTAGGGGCTCAGTGTTTTTATGTTGTTAGGTATGACATCAGTAGCCTCAGTAGCTAGATCAGTCTTGGTGATGGAAGCCCATACTGTTGGGCCCATTGGTAGCACTCACCCCTGCCACCGTAGGCATACTGAATTGATTAACTCATTGTACCAGTCCTAACGTGGCTAATGACAAAAGTTACCTATGTCAGATGGCTGGTTATTATGTCTGCCTAGTTACTTAGTGTCCTCCCTTGATAATCTTTTGGGGTATTAAGGTGTAATACAGGGCGCCTGGCTGGCTCAGTTGGTTAAGCGACTGGCTTTGGCTTAGGTCATGATCTTGCGGTTCACGGGTTCAAGCCCCACGTCGGGCTCTGCGCTGACAGCTCAGCACCTGGAGCCTGTTTTGGATTCTGTGTCTCACTCTCTCTCTCTCTCTGCCCCTCCCCTGCTCATGCTCTGTCTCTCTCTGTCTCTCAAAAAAAAAAAAAAAGAATAAATGTTAAAAAAAATTTTTAAAAGGGTGTAATACAAAGATATTCTAACTTTGCAGATGGCATGGATCTTTCCAGAACGTAGAGATCTAAATCTTAATTATCCTACTGGGACTTGTCATAAAGTTCACCTGGCATTCTTTTCCCACCCCAGATTCCTCTAAAAGCTTAAGGTCTACTGGTCATTTAGCCCAAATGGCAGAGCTACTTGTATCACTGCCTGGACTTGCTTGGATCCTTTTCTGTTACGGTCCCCACTCAAGACTGGCCGCCTTTCTTGTCACATGATGAATATACTAAAGTAATGTTCTCAAGTGTGGAATATGCTGCTTCAAAAATCCAAAAAGGCCCTATAAAACATTGTGCTTTCTTCTTACCTGTGGAAATGTAAGGTGCGGCAATCTGTCCTCTAGTTTGGTGAAGATGTCTTGGCATGGTCCTGACCAGCCCTTACTGCTATAGCTGATCCCATAGCATTCATAGAGTTTCTCTCTCATCTTCTGATGTGTCTCACCAAAGCCTCCAATGTACTCAATATCCTTGCTCATCTATTGCTATTAACATGATGTCATCATTATAGCGGACAACTGTGATTTTCTGACGAATGCCCACACAATGCATGTCCCTTTGGACTATATATGACAAAGGAAAGAATTAATATAGCCCTGGGGCGAGACCACAATGCATGCTGTGGCAGGCACTAAGAGATCCCCTAAACAAAAATTACAGTTGCTTTGAATACTTCAAGCCATTGGAAACTTCTAGCACCTTTCCTTTCATCTATTACTGCCTTTTGTGTGCCCTACATGAAAACATCAGCCCTTAGTGAAGAGTGTAGCAAAAGACAATCTCTGAGGCTGCTGTAATTAGGGGTTAAAACTAAGAGTTGATAAAGTCTGATGGTTTCCCATACCTCAATGGGATACTACTATCTTGTACCTGGTCTTGAGCACTGGAGATCCAGATTGGTGTCTAGGAAACCAAGGTATGCTAAAAGTAAAAACTCCCTATAGGCTACTTTATGCTATTGGATTCAATTCCAAGGCCACTTCCTAATAGTAAAGTATGGAAAGCTACTAAGAATCACAAAAATTCTTGGCACCATGGGGAAAAAAAAGACTAGATTCTGCCTAAAGGGATAGTTTATCTGAGTATAGTAAAGCTGAAAGAATTGTTGTGTTCTACTATGTGATTCATATATCCAGCATCTTTGTTTCTTATAGACTTACACCAACTGGTTAGTTCACCTAATGTTTAAGTAGTGCGGGAATGCTGACAGATTGCTTACTAATCAGTTGCTCTTTCCAATATTCCTTATCAGACACCAAAACCTTCTGCCATTTTATTATCTCATTGTTACCGTTTCCAGAAGTATAGTTTAGATACCAAGACATTTCTAATTAGCTTCTTATTAGATGTTTCAAGAGAGATGATGCCAATTATCAGGAAAAACAAAACAAAACAAAATCCAAGAGCACCTGGGTGGTTCAGTCTGTTAAGTGTCTGACTCCAGCTCAGATCAAGATCTCATGGTCACGAGTTTGAATCCTGCTTCAGGCTCTCTGCTGTCAACATGAAGTGTGCTTTAAATCTTCTGTCCCCACCCCTCTCTGCCCCTACCTTGCATGCACACATACATTCTCACTTTCTCTGTCTCTCTCTCTGTCTCTCTCTCTCTCTCTCAAAAATAAACATTAAAAGAGAAAGAAAAAAAAAACCTAAACATTATGTTATATCTTAAGCTGGTTTGCTACTCAGAAGATTTCCGAAATGATGAATGCTTTCTACCTTCCATTGTGAAATACACACTTTTGGAGATTATAGTTAAATGTGTGGGGGTAGGATTGGGTTCAGAAGAAGAAGCGTATTTTTTTTTTTACCTTGAACCTTATCCTGTGGCTGTCTTTTTCTTTAATGTATCATGGTGTAGAGAGGAGGGCTGTACTGCTACACCTGCACCTGGGATGTGGTCTGCACAGGAGGATGGGAAGCAAGGATATGGTTTCTTCTTCCAGCAGAAATGGAGGACTGCCCCTCAAGACTGAGAGGAAGCAGCAAAAGAAGCTAAATGGGAATGGATGCTCACAGGAGGTGTTAGAGCTCCATTTTCAGTTTGGGTATGTGATTTATTACCGGGGCTTTGGTAGCTGTTAATGTAAAGACAAAAATGAGTTTGTATATAGGTGAAAGTAAAACAATGTATTTTGGAAGGAAAACATTAAAATAGAATAATAATAGTTAACACCTGCTGAGTGCTTACTAATTGCTGAGAATTTAGTGTTTTCCCTGCATTATATCATTGAATCCTCTCAACCCTATAAGATATATTCTATAATTTCTATTTTAACAAAGAAGTGATGCAAGACATGTGATAAATTTGCGTTGTACAAGGTGGCTAGTAAGTGGTAGTGACAGGATTCAACAAAGGTGACTATGATTATAGTCTGTATTAGGCTACCACATGCATAGCTAAAGCCCTTGCTCCCCCAGAAATATTCAGAGCAGTTACTGCCCCTTCTCAGCAAATGAGACATTAAAAAGAAAAACAAATTATTTTACTGCCAATCCTTTCTTCTGGCTAGGGTTTCTCTCAGGCACCAAATACCCTTTTTTCTCTTCCCTGGAAATAATATAAACGTAATTCAGTTCATAAAATAAATATATCAAAAAGAGATAAGGAGAGGGCAAAACTCTTCCTTGGGCTCAGCTGGGACACAATAGGAGGCAATTTGACTTTATCCCATAAAGGGTGAGGAGCCATAAGTTAGGGTCTGACAGAGCTTTCAGAGAAATTTGCAAGCATTCATGTTCTACCATTTAGTGATTTAAGTAAATTGTCTCCTGGAAAATTTTGACAGTGACTATATTATGACATAAAAAATTAGTCTAAAATTACTAACCTTATTTTCCCTCCAGGAGAAATAAAAAATCATCAGTTTTGGTGATGGTTAGGGGACTTCGGGCTTTTATGAAAGGGAATTTGTCCAAGGGTCTCCTAGGTTCAAGGTTAAAGCTATGGGAGCAACCATGACTTGTCTTTCCATAAGCACTAAACTGGAGTAGAGTTCCAGGACTGAATGGGGTCAATGGGATGCTTACCCTGGAAGCACATAAAGAGTCTGGTGAAGGTGGTCGTTGGGAGAAAATCTCTGAAACAGGCATTATCAAGTAACAGATTTGAGACACAAGTAGTAGGTTTAAACAAGAGGACGAACAATGGCAAATTAAAATGATGAAGTCCTTTCAATAAACTGGGACTACTTTGCTTCAAGTTTGTGTTTATGTATAGTACCAAAACCTGTTATTCCATCCCATGGGCTGGGCCTTCAATTTTTAGCCTAGCATGTCATTCCTAAGGCACCACTATTGCAATTACTTCCAATTGTGATCACACAGACTTCTCTTTAATCTTCAAGTGTACATTTTCTTAATGTATACTTGACATTCACATCCTATTATCCACTCAAAGCCTTGTTTGCCTTTAAAAATTCTATTGTTTGTATATTTTCTTATGTGCTTTTACATGCAAAATTATAACAGAAAACAGAGTGTCCATGTGCTGTAACTAGTTCACTGACAATTGTAATTAGAAGTTTACTATGTGAATCGTGAAGGAAGATGCGCACAGGGCCCCCAAGGCCATCCATTTGTCTATTTTGGACATTCGTACTTGTCCAAGGCCTGCAACAATATAGGCTCCTTGTTTACCTCAACTCATTTGTATCTAGTCTGTACTAGATGTCCCCATGGTATCACAGTCAGTACTTTTTCTGTTAGTTTTCAGATAAGTTTAACATATAATGCAGTCCCCAAAATATTGGTATATAAAATTCTGATAAACATTTTATGATCCTAAGGTTGTTGGAGACGTTTTATTTCCCTTAATAATATTGGTCTAACATTAATGTCTAAAGTCGCTAGTTTTTATCTTTTGCAATTCGGTAATTCTCAGAATCCATTATCTAAGACTATGAGATTAGAATGTTTTTCTACTAAGATAACAAGGAAATAAATCAAGGTTCCTTTTTCTGTTAAAATGACAACACCATTTTCAAGGAGTTTAATCCATAAATGCCACACGCCTTTTGGTTGAAAAGCTAAATGAAAAATAATTTATCAGCATATTTTATTTTGCAAGTGTAGGGGGCCCAGAGCAGGCTGCCCCAAATGTGCCACTTTAGCATAAAGATTATTTTGAGTTAAAAGTAATAAAAACCCACCAGATACAGAAAAGGAGCTCTGACTTCACCATAACTGCCTAAATTTACATTGGAAAGGAGAGCCTGCAGCAGGAAGAATTAATGAAGCCCCCCCTCTACCAAAGAACTCGTCTGCATAATAGAGGAATCTTGTTTTTCCAAACAACTCTTTTTGCCTTCTTGTTAATGGTCTATATCCCCTTTGTATCCGCAGACCCCACCCCTCTCCTTAGCTCGTAAACTTCACATAGTCTCATTGTCTTTGGAATCTCCAGGTCTGTGTGGATTCCCATAAATTTGATTTCCTCCTGTTCATCTGTCTCATGTCAAGTTGATTCTAAGTCCAGCTAGAAGGACCATAGGGCAGAGGAAGGTCTTCCTGACACAAGGATTATAAACTTTTCACAGACACATTTATTTATCAGCACTTCTAACCAGCATTAAAAATATTTTGCAATTGAAATTTTATCGAAGAAGTCTAACAACAAAGGCAAAAAGATTTAACAACTGAGGTTTAGGTTACTTAAAAACCAAGCATAAAGTTGCTCCTATGTTCTGTTTTCCATTCTTGCTTTTTCTTCCTCTCCCCCCTTTTTAAAAATTTTATTTTCTTCCTTACCAATGGCTCATAATAACAGCTTTGTCTAGCCTCTGAATTCTTCCTTGTCATTTAATGCCAGCTGGAGTCTTGAGGAGCCCTGGCTTCACTTCTAGCTTTTAACTTCTCCAGACTGTAGGTCATTAATTGTTCAGCGAAAGGAGCTGAAGATCAGATAAAGTTGCTTAACCCCTCCCAGGCCAATGGCCCTTGAAGCCAGCAATCTTTACAAGTCTTTCAGCTTCCCTCAAAGTTATTATATGGTCAGCCCCGCCCGCAGGGTTTCCAAAGGTACCTTTTGTTGAATTCAATCTTCCTTCTCTAGGGCATTAAAAGGGTTAAGGAACATTAAAATCACAATTTATTTGGCCTTTACCCTTTCCATCAGTTGTACTCTGGTTTGGATCTATATGGCCTTTCTCTTTCTCTGCTTTGCAGGGCTTCATTTTTATGGTTAATGGATCTATTAAAGGGTAGGGTGAGTAAAGAGGAGGGTATTACATACTTAGGCTGTAATTTAATATAGTTCTTTTGTTTACCTAATTAATTAACTCATTAACTGCCTCTTTCCCCCAAATTGTTCATGGTGGCTTAGAAGAATATATGCTATGGGGGCACCTGCCTAGCTTAGTTGGTGGTGTGTGAGACTCTTGATCTCGGGACTATGAGTTCGAGCCCCACATTGGGTGTAGAGATTACTGAAAAAATTTTTTTAAATCTTTAAAAATAAATTAAAGAAAAAAAGATGCGGCACCTGAGTGGCTCAGTCAGTTGAACATCAAACTCTTGGTTTTGGCTTAGGTCATGATCTCATGGTTCGTGAGTCTGAGCCCCGCTTTGGGCTCTGTGCTGACGGCACGAAGCCTGCTTGGGAGTCTCTCTCTCTTCCTCTCTCACTGCCCTTCCCCTGCTCATTCTCTCTCTCTCTCTCTCCCTCATTCTCAAAAATAAATAAATAGACTTAAAAAAAGATCTTGATATTAAGAGTTTTAAAAAATTAACGAAAAAAGAATATATGCTATGCAAAATGGAGGTAGAGTGTGTGTGTGTGTGTGTGTGTGTAATACACACTACAGAAAAAAGTAGAAATATGCAATACACACTATAGAAAGTAAGAGACAGAAATATATATTTTTATTTATGGAACTATGTAATTAATTAATGTGTTAATAATGTTAATAGATAACACAGTATTAATTATAAAACTGATTATACAAAATATTTATATATATAATTAAGAACACATTAAATAGAAAGAGTATAAGGAAGTATAACAAAACCACTTCTCATATGAGAAACTGAAAATCAAGTTTATGTTCTACCTCAAGTGGATTTTCATACTGTATGAGAGTTACTTTTCGAATAAAACACTCAGGAAAACCAATGCTGAGCCATGCAAACTGACAGACAAGCAAAGCTGTCAGATCGTTTTCCCCAGCTTCCCCTCACCTACTCACATTTAATTTCCTTAATAGTTCAACTTTTTAAAAAGAGTTAAAGAACTTTGCAAAGATAAGGGTACATTAGAGCCCATTAACACCATTAGGGCAAGTGTCTTAAAGCAAGTCTGTTAAATATAACAAAACTCCTGAATTTCTACTCTCTTTGGCATTTGTTTTTTCATTTAGCTCTCAGGACTACAGCCAGGAGGGGTATGTTTCAAAGTATCTTAATACCATTTATATTTTACTTATAGGATATCATGAGCACAGATAAACCTCGGGAAGACAAAACTGTTCAGCTAAACCCTGCATCAGGCCACGTGACATAAACTGCACACAGACATTTTCCAGCTGGGAAAACACTTAACTTCCATTTACAGCTGTAAACTGTGATCCTGTCTCTGAAAGGTTTCACTAGACCCTCAGCCTAATGCTTGGTGGGTTACCTATATAAAGACAACAAGGGATGACACCTTTCATTTTCTTCCTAGAATATTCCATGGAGTCTTAACAGTTTTGTTGTAGAGTAACAGGACTATTGTCACAAGGTCTTAAGTTTAATATAATTAAAGAAGGAAAATACAGTTACATGAAGGGAGCGATTGTAGTTAAACTCTTACTTCTATTTACTGCCACTTCCCTACTTGTTAAAAACCACAAATAGAAAAGTTTTATTTTGACCTCTAAGAAGAGGCCCATAAAATGACTATCTCATGTTTATGAGAATCAGATGCTCAAGAGTAACAAAGACAATTTTAAGAAGAGAAAGGAGAATATTATTCTCCACTGCTAGAAAAAAAAGCTCATGTGATTATTCAAGTACCTTCTTGAATAAATAAAATCCTGCCCAGATTTATTTGAACCTCAATACCTGGCATTATATCTTTTGTTGTTTGCTTAGGTTGCTCTTATAGTCTCACTTTTTAAAAAAAATTATTCTTTCAGCTATAAATTTCTTATTAATCATTCATGATAGTTACAGTTTATAGTAGTTGTTTATGACAATTTTCCAGAGGTCACTCATGAAATAGGAGATTTATATGCAGAAAAAATTTCCACATGACCATCACTGACTTTTAGATATAACATTATTCTTATATGTCCCTTAAAAAAATATCAAATACAAATTAAGGAAAGTAAGAGAGAGATAACCTTGAATATAACCTGCTGTCTTTACTGTAAGTCATTTACAAAGCTTATTTCTTTCACTTGTAAGACATGCCCAAGGCAGTAAGACAAACCCACTATGTCATGACTGGACTGATGAGGAGCGTAGACTAGTATCAGACAGGACTGGGTCTGAGAGTCACCTGTGCCATTTACTCGCTGTAGGACCTTGGGAATTATTAACTTCTCCTGTTTTTTTAGTCTATAAAGTGGGGAAAAGAATAGAGCAGACATGAAAAGATTCTTGAGAAGACCAAAAGACATAACGCATATAACACGCTGAGCACAGTCTCTGGCACAGACTAAATAAATGCTCTATTAAGAGTTTAGAAAAGTTATAACATTAAAAACCTTAGTTCAAAAACATTAGATCAGGCATCGAAAAGCTTCTGCTTTCATCCGTGTGGGAGAAAAACTCCTTCCATCCATAGATATACCGTTCTATCGTAACCAATTAAAAAGCTGGACAAAATTTATTAAACACCTAGTTTCAGATATTGGACAATAGGCGGCACAGGACTGTGATCTTTGAGAGTGGGAACAAGTGAAGCAAATCCTCTGAGTTCCTCAGCTTTTTACTTAAAGGTGTTTTTTGGACTGTAGCAGAAGGAGGGTAGCTGAGCAGAGAATGCTGAGTGAAGAAGACAGAGTTTGGAGTTAAGTATCAAAGTGCTGGAATTTTGAGTCTTGTTACTCTAAGAAAGAGCTACAGAATTCTGCATGTTGCTCACCTGACTCTTTGGCTGATTGCCAACCTGCACGTGCTTAGAGCAAAATTACACAATGGTGGACAGAGAACAACATCTGGTAAAAGCTATTACCAAAAAATCTGCAATCCAAATGATTCCCAAAGCTCATACAAGCCCAGGAACAAATTGCGTTCTCACCATTCAGAGTGGAGAGACCCTATAGAATATATAGGACATTCTGTAGACTCCTCACAAAATCAAACCATAGTAATGGGACAGAATTAGACCTAGAGCAACATCAACTCTAGAGCTGCCCTAGCCTCAAAATAATCGAACTGCCTTCAATTAACTTAACTGCCTGCTCAAACACATTAAAATATTTTTAAAGTTATTCAACAAAATCTAGCACTCAAAAATTTATAACTGTAAGGTTTAGCATGCAATAAAAAATTAGGCATCTAAAGAATCAAGAAAATATGATTCATAACTGGGAGAAAAATAAGAAATTAGTGATAGATATAGAAATGTTAGAGACTATAGAATGATCAGACAGATGTTACAAATGCACTCTGAATATGCTCAAGGATTTAATAAAAGATGAACTTTTGTGAACAGAACCTAGTAGAGCAAATGGAACCTTAAAAATGACAAATAAATATTCATTTTATCAAGAATTTATAATAAAAATTTTATTGGAAGAAATTCATAAATCAACACTTCAAAAGAAAAGGTGCTGTGTTTATAAATATAATGATAAAACTATCCAAAATGAAACACAGTGAGAAAAAAAAAAGATTGACCTTCCCACCCTTCAAAAAAAGAAACGCAGAATCTTAGAGACCTTCAGGGCAATATCAAGCAATCTAACATTTATACAATTGGAGACCTAATAGAGAGGAAGAGTGGAGGGAAAAAGAAAGAAGATGGATGAACTCCTGGGTGAAAATGTTCATAATTTGATAAAACTTGTAATCCTACAGTTGAAATAAACTCAAAAAGCCCCAAGTTGTATAAACCAAACAACCAACAAACACATGAGGGTATATCACACCAAATCACCTAAGACCATTCACAAAGAGAAACTCAAAGGCAATAGTGGGGAGGCAGGGGGCTATGACACACAGATATGAGCAATACAGCAGATTTCTCATCACAAATTCTAAAATCCAGAAGATAATGTGACAACACCTTGAAAGTGTTGAAAGAAGAAAGAATGTTAACCTAGAAATATTTCAACTATGAATCCAAAATGAAAGTTTATTTTTCAGAGAAACAAAAGAAAGAATTTATCACTAGCAGACCCACATAATAAGAAACGTGAAAAGATGTTCTTTAGTAAGAAAGAAAATGATACCAGGGAATACTTATATCTACACAAAGGAATGTAGACTGACAGAAATGGTAGATATAAAAAATTTTTTCCTATTTTTAACTTACTGAAATAACAATTTCTTAAAAACAAAGTCAATGTAGAGTGGGGTTTATAATATATGTAGAAGTAATGTGTGTGATAACCAAAGCACAAAGGATGGTAGGGGTGAAACGGAAGTACATTGTTATAAGATTTTCATGCTTTAGTTGAAGTGGTACAAAGTTATTTGAAAAATAAGATGAAATTGTATATTATAAACCCTGGCAAAACCCAGGAGTTAAAGCAATAAAACGAAGAGTTATAGCTTATAAGTCATCAGTGAAAATACAATGGAAACTCTAAAGTATACGCAAATAAAGGAAGAAATAAAAGGAAAGAGGCAAAAAGAACAAATAGTACAAATAGAAAAAAAATGTAATTTAAAACAAACCACACGGTAGTAATTTTAACTGTAAATAGTTTAAACTACAATTAAAAGAAAGAAATCTGTCAAATTGGACAAAAGAGCAAAATGCAGCATAAAATATCTGTAAGAAATTCACTTTAAATGTAAAGATACAATTAGGTTAAAAAATTAAAAGATGGAAAACTATATCATGCTGCAAATAATTACCATTAGAAAGTAGAGTGGTGATATTAATATTTGACAAAGTAAACTTCAGTACAAAGAAAATTACAATGATGAACATTTCATAAATATAAACAGTTAATTCATCCAGAGGACAAAGAAGCCCTGAATGTGTATACACATAATAATGGAGCTTCAAATTGTTACAGCAACAATTGACAGAACTGATACAAATAGAGTTAGATATGTCAACATTGTTTTCTCTGAAGTTGAACAAAAGAAAGAAAGAAACTAGACAGGAAATGAAAATGGCTCAAAAAAACATAACCAACACGATCAACTAACTTGACCTAGATGACATTTAACAGAACACTATACCCCAAACTGAATTATACACAATGTAGAATATATACTGGGACTGAACATACGCTGGACCATAAATATAATATATTTATATTAGAAATGAAAAACTTCAATAGCAAAGATCCATATTTCAACTTTAGGAATCTACAGCATTAAGTAGAATAAAGGCAATAATAAGAACAGAGAAACAAAGAAACAGCAAACAGATAACATAGAAAACTAATAAAACCAAAAGCTGATTATTTGAAACAAGAATAGTTGAAATTACCAATGTGAGAAATAGAGAGGAAATATCACTACAGATCCTAGAGACATTATGGGACAATAAGAATATATGATGAGCCACTTTATGTCAATAAATGTGACAAACTAGATGAAATAAACAAGTATCTTGAAAGATATAAATTACCAAAACTTATTTCATAAGAAATATAAAATCTGAAAAATTTTATATCTATTGAAAAAAATTAATTTGTAGCAAAAACCTTCCCCCCAAAGAAAGTTCAGTACCTTGAAGCTTTTGAGGAAAAAATAAAAATGCTGTAAAAGTTAATATCTGAGTTATCAAGTTTACAGTATAAAAAATAAACTCACAAAAGTCAATTGCATTTCTACCTATGAGCAATACACAACTGAATATTCCAAAATAAGTACCATTCACAATAGCGCCTGAAAAACATGAAGATTTAAGGATAAACTTAACAACAAAGGGGCACCTGGGTGGCTCAGTTGTTTAAGCATCCGACTTTTGGTTTCAGCTCAGATCACGATCTCACAATCCTGAGGTGGAGCCCTGCAGTGGGGCTCCATGCTGACAGGGCAGAGTCTGCTTGGGACTCTTTCTCTCCCTGTCTTGCTCTCTACTCCTCCCCTGCTTGTGCTCTCTCTCTCTCTCTCTCTCTCTCAAAATAAATAAATAAACTTTTAGAAATTAATAACAAAAAAATATGTACAAGGGCCTGCACACTGAAAACTATAAAACGCTGGTGAGAAAAATTAAAGAAGACCTATGTATATGGAGATATATACCATGTTTATGAATTTGAACACTGAATATTGCTAACAGCTCAGTTCTTCCCAGATGGATATGTAGATTCTACATAATCCCAATCAGAATTCAATTAAGCATTTTTTGGTAAGCATATTCTAAAAATGTCTATCTAATGAAAAGGAACTTCAAAAATAGTCCATGTATCTTGAAAGAAAAAAAAAACACAGAGAACTCAGAATACTTGATCTGAAGATTTACCACAGAGTTATAATAACCAAGACAGTGGTGTATTGTCATAAGGGTATATAAATAAATGTACCAAAATAAAGAAATCCATGCATATACAATCAATTGATCTTTTTGCTAAGGGAGCCAAGATAATTAAATGAGAAACCAATAGCCTTATCAAATAATATGTTGAAACAACTAGATATTTATATGGAAAAAAATAAAATCCACTCTTACTTTTCTTCTTATATGTAAATTCATTTGAAATTGAGTATATACCAAACATAAAAGATAAAACTTTAAATCCTGTAGACGAGAACTTAGGAGACATTTTTGTGAGCTTAAGGTAGGCAAAGATTAGTTAGATAGGATGCAAAAAGCTCAGAATATAAAAGAAAAATTTATAAAATAGATTTCAAAATTAAAACCTTCTGCTCTTTGGAAACAACAGACTAGAAGTAAATATTCATAGTATATTTTTCTGGCATATGGCTTATATCAGTATATGTAAATGCAAATAACCCAATAAAAATAAGGTCAAAGATTTGAATAGACACTCATAAAAGGAGTATCTTAATAGACAATAAATACATTAGAAAATGCTCAACATCATTAGTTATTAAGGAAATACAAAGCAAAACTCAAATGGGATCCCACTACACACCCACTGAATGGCCAACAATAAAGAGACTGACATTACCAGATGTTGCTAAGAATGTAGAATAATCTTACATGCTTTAGTAGGAATTTAATATGGTATAACTACTCTCAAAAATAGCTTGGCAGTTTATTAAAAAGTTAAATATACTCACCACATACCCCAGCATTTCAACTCTTGGGTATTTATCCAAAACAAACAAAAGCATATGTTCATCCAAAATCTTATACACAAGCATTTCATAGCAAATTTATACACAATAACCATGTGGAAGATAAACTTTACAGTGTCCCTCATGATCCCCATACCGGGTGTTATGCCCTGGAGTAATTCCTTCATATTGAGGGTAGGTGGGACCTGTAACTTGCTTCTAAACAAAGGAACATAGCAAAGTAATGCAATAGCACTCCTGTGATTACATTATGTTATATAAGATTCTTTCCTGACAGCAGACTCTCCCTGCAGAAAGCATTATTCTCCATTTCTGGCTTCCAAGAAGCAATCCACTAGGTCTTCTATACCAAGGAAAAATTCAAGTTTGGAAGATAATCCTTCCCCAGTCAAGCTTTCAGATGAGAACCCAGTCCTGGCTGAGATCTTGATTGCAGCCTTGTAGAGGACTGTACTGAGCTGTGCCCAGATTCCTGATCCAGTGTTCCGTGAGACAACACATGAGTATTGTTTTAAGTTACGAAGCTTGGGACAATGTGCCACACAGCCATGGAAAACAACAAGCCAAAACTTGGAAACAATCTAAATATTCAACAGGTACATGGATATGTGATATATAAAGGAAAATTTTACTAATACTAACAACAAAGATGAATCTCAAAAACATTATGCTGAGCAAAGAAGAAAGAAACTAAAGAGTGTGCACACTGCAAGATTCTATTTACATGACCTTATTCAAAGAAGACAAATCTTGTCTATAACAGAAAGCAGATCAAAGCTCATCAAACTGCACCCATAAACCACACCATAACAAATGTTATTTTTAAAACTTTATGAACTCAGTAATTGCACATCTACTTCTAAGTATTCAAATTAACCAAAAGATAAACAGTTTACATTTCTGTATGATTTGGTATATCTCACTCTGATTAACATTTTTAAGACTAGAAATCTTGCTCCTGATAGAGTATTTAATAAAGAATCGCTACAAGGAAATTTTAGAATCTTAGATAAAATTCTATATTGACCTTATCTATGAAAGAGCAAATACCTAGAAATCTCAGTCTGAATAAGCGTTTTCACTTAATTTCATTGACTAATAGTAGTTAGATATGATTTTTCCCCTGATTGTAGATAATGTGCAAGACACATCAGATCATTTGGACCATGAAAAATATATGGACCCTGTATTCAAGAAGCAAAGAGTATTAGTAATATTAAAGGACCGTTGAGAGTATTAGGATAAAATACAGTACTATCCGTCATTCTAGACCGAATAGAAAATGAGTGTACAGATAAAGTCCTTGGTTCATTCACAGGAAGTAACGCTTCTTTTTGGAATTGCAAGCTCAAGCCAAACTAACGTAAAAGTGAGTGTTGGAGCTAGAATTTGAAGGATATATAGGATTTGGATGTTTAGAGAAGGAAAGAAATCAAATGGAAGGATATTTTTGTTTAAATGTAAGAATACTGAGAATAAGAAAACTTTCATTTTAAGAATCATAGTATAGATTTTTTTAATCTAATTCATGACATTAGACATTTATGCCAATGATTTCAAATTATATCTTTATTGGTTTCTCCACTTACTTCCAAATTGAATACATAACTGCCTCCGTGATGCTGTCTTGAATGGTGAATGGTAATCACAGGTTAACATTGTGAAAAAGAGATTTGATTCCACCTATCTCCCAAACCTATACTCTCAGTCTTCTCCTTCTGAGTAAATGGCACAATTTTCCATCTATTTGTCAGGTCAAAGAACCCAGGGGTTCTCTGATTCCTTTGTTTCCCTCATATCCATTGCAAAGATGTTGAAAATTCCTTCCCACTTTTCCTTGAAAAGATAGCCTGAGTATCTGTCTCCAATGCTAGTAGCCTAGTCCAAGCAGACCTACTTTATTGTCTGCCAACTGGTCTCCCTGCTTCCGTTCCTGGCCTCAGCAATCCCCTCTCTTGTAGAAACCAGAATAAGCTTTTCTTAAAGTTAAATTATATTGTCTTACATTCATTAAAACCTTTTATCAACTTCACATTGCAGTTGGAAAATAGTCCAACTTCAATGCCCAATGTCTTCCAAGCCCAATGTGGCTGGGCCATTGGCTACCTCTTTATCTTGTTTCTAATAATTCTGCCCCTTACCCACTCAGCATCAGACACACTCATTCCAGCTCAGTTTTGCACAGGGCTTTTGACTTTCTATTCTCTGCCTGAAAAACTAGCCCCATTTCTTCACATGGCTATTCTGTCTTGTCATTGTGTTCTCCCTCAGCCAGGCTCCTTTTGATATGCATCTAATTAGTCCCCTACATAAGGTTGACAGCAAAACATAAATAGTTTTGGGAACTCTCTTTAGAATCAGAGTGGAATGAGACAGCCGGGATAAAATATCTTACCTTGGTAAATATGACCATGTGAACACATTTGTAGAGCTCTGCAAGCTTTAGGAAAGGGTCCTTGTAATGGAGGGACCCTTCAGTTTTAGCTGTATTAGCTTCACAGTAAA